>CM073193.1:0-600000 GCA_037042915.1 Auricularia sp. M13 | reverse complement strand
GTGGATGATCTCTGCATCCACTTACAAAGTCAGACTCCTTTGTGAGCACGTAACTATCATCAGCTTCCCCACAATGATTCTAGACCTGTCCGCAGTACTAAAGATATCTTTTACTTATCTCTAGATTGTCGTCATCATCTCGAAGGTGCAAGCGCCCGTGCATGCAAGCTTCGAGGACTGAAGCCTATTATCCGAGCGCCGAAGAGGGTGCTTACAACCGGTGCTAGTCACAATTTCAACCGGTGCTTCTCAAACTCTCCGTCTGCGTTCTCAACTCGCCGTGTGCGACGGGGGATTCCCGAGGCCGTGGTCACCTGAAATCAAGGGATCTGCACCGCGCCCGGTGTTGATGAGCAAATGTGTCACCGTGACCAATTGCATGTAAAAATCGCGAGTCCGGCATCCTGGGAGCTTGCTTTGTGTCTTTCTATCCCCATCGCCCCCCAACATGGAGAAGGAGAGCCACACGCCACGCGTCGCTGGGCTCATGCGCCGCATACGACTGAGGCAGCTCAAGAACATCACGCTCGCCAACGTCTTGGCGAACGACACATTCCGTCCTATCAGGTACGCCTGGGCCCTGAATATCTGCTCTGTAAATTGGGCTGAACTTATGAGCACCTCTAGCTTGTCGAATTTCGAGGCATACATGACGTTCTCGGTGCGTTCCTGAGTCTCCAAACCGTTGCCAATTTTTCGCTTAGATTTATTCCGCACGTGTAGGAAAACTCGCTGCAGGAACTCCAGTTCATCGTCTGGTTCCAGGACTACGCCGCGCGTTTCTTTGCTTTGGAGGACGATGTTCAACGCAGGTCGCCAGGGCCGCCGGCCGATGTGTTTGAGAACAAGTGCCGGTTGCGCGGTCTCCTCGCCCGGCTGCGAAGGAAATCTGCCGACTCGACCGTGCTGTCGCCCACCTATAGCGAAAAGTCTTTCCATACGTCGGCGGAGAAGGTCGCTGCACCGCGCCACCTATCATGCCAGTACTCAAGAATGCGCGCGATGTCCGATGCGTCTGAGAGCACGGCAGTGGGTAGCGACGCTGCTTGCATCAATGGGACGTGCTTGTGTCAGCAGCCGTTCCGCGAGGAATGCGTGCATATCATGCACACATTCTTTCGCCCCGAGTCGCCCAAGGCCTTGAAGATCGATAAGGTCATGCGTCAGGCTACTGCCATTCGCCTTGGGCAGAGTACTCACCCCGATGTGGTCTGTCCCTTTCCTTCTCTAATCCCTCACACAACTGACGCACATGCGAATAGTTTGCCGATGTGTACGAGTTCATCTATAACCGGATAGAACGCGTCTCGCTTCCAAAGTTCATTGTTTTGGCAAGTACAAACATGAGCATGAAGAAGCAGCTGTTCTGGTGCGGGCATTTTCGGTGGAATTCATACATTTTACTGATGATATTCTCAGGTACTTTATCAGCGTCTTTTCCCTCCTCATCTCACTTGCTATAGCCCTCACCACTATCCTTGTCATCCCCGCTCACCACCCATCGACTCGTGCTTATCGTACATTCGCCGTTCCATTCTGGATGTTCGCCTGCATCAGTCTGAACGCTTCGATCACCGGTATATGTCCGCACATGGTGTACAAAGAGCCCAGACAATTGCATGCTTGGGAGCTCGAGGAGGCCGACGGCAAAACTCGAAACTGTCTCGCGTCTACTGCGGCACTCTATCCCCCGGGGGGCGCACCTCGACTCCCAAGGATCGCGTCGCCTCCAGCCATAATCACTGTTCCCCCGCCTGCTGTCACAGTTACCCGCCCGCATATACCTACTCACGCCTCTACGTCGTCGAGTTCTACTCTCGGATCTACGTTCGCACGCGCGCCAGCGCTCGAGAGCCAGCAAACGATACATGGGACACTCGACCTCGATGCTAGCCCGGAAGTCGCGGCGGTCTCCCATGAGACGATCCCGGACGCACACTTCAGCGGCGGGCGATTGCGCAATGGGTTCCGACGCCCACCTATATTCGGCCCTAATACCGTCATCCTCGACGCACGCATTCACCGTATGCACGTCCACACCGTGCGGACAAGTGTCTTGGTCAGCTTCACTTGCACAATGGTACGTCTCAGACCTCCGTGCCATCGTCATTGCTGACTACTCAACCGCGTTTCAGTTATTTTGCATCGTGTTATACTCCGTACCCAGTTCAAGACGCTAGGCGCGTCCGTCTGCCGATTTGCCTGTAGACGCAGGCTGGCAAGGTGTCACTCGGATCGTACCCTTACCTGTTCTCCTAGATCTGTCATTCACTGCCATGTTCACAACAGAACCACCATTGTACTTTTCACCATCACTTGCCCTACCCTCGCGTCCACTTTTTAACCGCCTGGGAGTTGTAGTTTACTGCAATGGTCACTTACCACGAGATTCGCAATCAATATCTTCGGAGTTGGTAACGGGCTATGGCCATCATCGCGACCTCAGCACCTCCCCGCGTAATAACCTAGAGGAAGAAATCTACGGAGGTTCCAGGGCGCCAACAGGGCGCCTATGTTTTTGTTCCCGCCAACTGTCAAACAAAACTCCGACGCTCAAGGTTACACACAGCCCATACCAGCCTCTCATGTCCACCCAGTCATTGAAAGGAACTGCCCTCGTAGATGTTCTGCCTACGCTGGAGAGCGAGGAGAATCCTCCAACGTCGAGCTTTCCTCCAGACAGTCCCGACGAATTGAGGACGAAGGTTGGAAGCCCAGGAAAGGTGATTCGTTCGAATCGGTATATGGAGATCCTATTCATATGAAATACTGCCAGTGCCAGCGCTGGACACCGGACCCGAAAGTCACGGCGCGCGTCCACCGCCCTCCCGTAACCAGTTATTACGCCCAAGAGTCATTCCATCTCTTTGATTCACCCTCCGAGCAATTTTATCGCCAGCACAGCGCACTCTCTCGTCCTGACCGCCCAGTGCGCACCCGCGTGCGCGACATGATCGCCGAGATTATGCTATCCGAATCTGACCCCTCCGACGCTGTCGATTTGCTGGATGCCTGTCGCGGACAGTGTGCGGCTGCAGGCGTCTCTTTCTCGGAATTACTCGACCTGGACATTGACGCTCATGGGGCACCACCACTGGTGGTCGAGATTACGCGCGCCAAGTGGGCAAAAGCTGGCGAAGAGATAGCCCCGCCTCTCGTAATCTACCTGCTAGAGCACACCAACCAGCGCAATGTCGCTATGTATATCCGCCGCGCTGCCATGCTGCGTGGAGACGACGAGGTCTACCAGAGCTTGAGGCATTATATCCCGGAGGACTCTTTGCCTCGTGGAACTGTCCCACTCTATGACAACGAGGTCGCAGAAGGACTGGGATCGGAGGACTTCACTATGCGCCTCCAGGTCGATGGCTTGGCTCCTCTCCTACGCGATCCACCGCAGGGTAATGTCATCAAAGGGGCTGGTATGGTGCCTGTCGAAGCTGCCGGCTTGACCTCATTCATTGCCTGCAACCGCTTGTGGGAGCTGCGGGTGGGAAGCAACTCTCTGGTGCTTAAGCTCGTACAGGGAGACGCGACGCATGTCGACGCCCGCGTCATTGTCCTCTTAGGAGAGGTTCATCAACTTCTCTTGCCACGGGCGGCGCTGCAGCCAGTCAGCGGCAGGGGTCAACATTCTATCGTTTTGAGCCCCTGCTTTTCCGGAGGATTTATTGAGGGACAAGGTCCAACAAGCTTGACTGACGGCGGATCCGCTGAATCGTTGGTGCTGGAGATGCATGTTACTTTGCATCAGATCGCCTCTACGTCTGGGACGATTGATCATAAAGCGGAGGGATCAAGTGACGCTGCGGGAGGCGAATGGGACATAATAGAAACCGATTCTGTGACTGACGCTGATGCTGGGTGGGTGAAAGCCTCGTGGTCCGGGCAGGATGAAGAACTGTGATGTTTTCCTTGTGTGTTCTCTCTGGATCTGATGATCTTGGGACAAATTGAGTGCGGAAGACCGCCAAGCTTTCGGCTGTTTGGCCTTCCTTTCCCCATTCATGACCCATTCTCCGTACAAAGTGACTTTCGTAAAGAAACAATGGACTCGGCCCGATAATGGCAGGAGGGACACTCGTCAAGCACGCTGCCGAATCCGTAATCCTGTCCAATCGATTGAAAACGAGGCGGACGTGGCATAAGCAGAGACGAGGCAAGTTTTTAACAGCGCGTAGAGACAGTTCGCTAGCCATTTTAGGAGCTACAAAATTTCGCATACAATACTACACAGCAAGACTTTACAGTAAGGAGTTACACATACTATTCCTCCTCAGGGGCGACTGGTGCAAAGCTGTTCTGTCATCCTTCTGACATCGCCTCGAAGTTAAACTGGGGTTCAGACGGCGTGGGAAGATGGAATCCAACACTTGTTTGCCGATCAATTCATTCGCGCAATCGCAATCTGGCGCTCTTGTCACGGCCGTATTACGGGCAAGGACCAGGCCTGAGCGCTGAGCGCATGGTGAACGGCGTCTCAGCCGCATCTCCATCACGAACTGGTTCAAGTATGAGTTTTTTCTTTCGCATTTGCACTGACAGCGTGGCACGCGGTAACCGGAGTAAACTTCTCACGCGGTCCAGCCGACGTGTCGGCCGTCAGGTTCGGGGCAACCGCAATTGAATTGAAGCAGCAGGGTGTTCAGGCTGTCTTCGACCGTGCCTCACCAGGACTGCATGTTGGTAAGGCAGGGCAGTGCAGACTGGAGGTGGAAGGCGTGGGGATGCCCGTACACACGCGGTCTCGCGACGCGTCACACGTCCGAGGGCCATCGCGTTCACATTTAATCCCGCGATCCCGGCCGCGATGTTCCAGCTCTTTCGCCTCACCCACCTTGACCATGTAAGTTGGGAGCAGCATTACTCTCCCGCTGAACAATCTGACATTGCTGCCTTCGCTGCTCAGACTCGTTGAAGCGCACTGCGTAGAGAAAATCGGCCATGACGAGCCCCGTGCGTGGTGCAAGCGTCCCCCCGCGACAAAGCCTGACTGAGTCATTGCAGATTGGCGACCTCTCCCGCGTCGAGGCTGTGTACTTCACCAAACTGGCTGAGCAGGCTGAACGGTGGGATGGTGCGCCGACATAATTTACGACTGCACCGCGTTTTTCTCACGCGCGCTGCGCAGACATGGTGGCCTTCATCAAGGTCGCGGTGACGAGCACGCCCGACCCGAACCTGGAGGAGCGCAACCTGCTTTCGGTGGCGTACAAGAATACGATCGGGACGCGACGATCGGCGTGGCGCGTGCTGCAGTCCGTTGAGGTGCGCGAGCGAGAGCGCGGGCGCCAGCGCCAGGCTGCGCTCGTGGCGTCCGCGCGCCAGAAGCTCGAGAAGGAGCTCTCCGAGCTGTGCGACGAGGTTCTGCGCCTGCTTCGCGAGCAGCTTGTCCCCACCGCCCTCTCGCTCGAATCCAAGATCTTTTACAACAAGATGTGCGCTGCGCGCTCCCTAGGCTTGAAGCCGCATCTGACATCGCAACAGGGCGGGAGACTATTACCGCTACCTCGCAGAATATCTTACCGGAGATGATCTCGCTGAATGCGCGAAGAAAGCAGAGGAGGCATACGCAGCCGCTGCCCGCGAGGCTGACGCGAACCTACCACCGACGCATCCGATGCGGCTGGGCGTCGCGCTCAACCACTCCGTCTTTCACTACGATGTGCGCAAAAATCCCACGCACGCCTGCGAGGTAGCCAAAACTGCGTTCGATGACGCACTCGCCGAACTCGACTCGCTTTCCGAGGACGGCTACCGCGATTCCACTCTCATCATGCAGCTGCTCCGCGACAACCTCCAGCTCTGGGCCTCAGAGATAGCTGGTTAGTCCCTGCAACTTGTACCTTCCCGTGCTGATGTGGCTGCAGAAGCCCAGTGATCTCATTGTCCTGTCATTGTCTAAAGTCAAATCATCTAATCAACATCGCTGTTCAGCATCAACATTCCTTCTTGACATCCTTGCCCTCTTCATCACTCGTCTCATCCGTTCCTGAAACGCTTCCCTCATGTATCCTCGTCACTCGTACACTGCTGTCGCAACTTTCTTTACTGCTATCCCCGTACTCAGTCGTCGCCTTGCATACCGTCCTTCATCTAATGCTTGCCTACTTGCTCTAATGACCAAACCAAATGTACATCATCCACCCGTATGTCACCGCTCCTTGACCGTTTCGTCGCACGTCATCTAGTGACTTGCCATGAGTTCGAACAAATTCTGCCACCACTCGTTCAAAGTGACAAATGCTCGCGACTGAGCGACGAGCAGTGGCATACACCAGCGGCAGTAATAGTACAGGTCATTAGAACTTTTCCAAACGTACAGATGAGAGGAAAGTCAGCCGGGAGTACAACGAGCAAAGGGGCCCGCAGAGGTAACTTGAAAGGGGGGTACATAAGGATGGCCGCTCACAGGTCGGCTATGCTAGAAAGCACGCCGGCGCGTGTGGTGCCCGAGATGCCGTCCTGAGCAGCCACGGTGCCGCTGCCGCTCGCGCCGGAGCTCTCGCCGCGCGCAAGGGTACCGACGACGTCGCTTTGGAGCTGCATAGGGACGAAGACGACCTTGCTGTTGGCAGTCTTGGCCATGCTCTGCAGCGCCTCGAGCTGCCGGATCTGCATGGCTGCGGGGGACGCGAGGATGTCCGCTGCCTGGCGCATGAGACGCGCGGCGTCGACCTCCGCGCGGGCCGCGATGACCTTGGACTCGCCGAGCCGCTTGCTCTGCGCGGCGGACGAGAGCGAGGCGGCGACGTCGGGCGAGAAGATGATGTCTTTGATGAGGATGCCCTCGATGGCCACGCCCCACTTGTCCGCGACGTCGCCGACGATTTCAGCAATTTCGAACGCGATGGCCTCGCGCTCGGTCACGACGGACTGCACTGCGCGCGCGCCGACGACGTGGCGCAGAGTTGTCTGAGCGCGCTCAACAAGCGCTGTGCGCAGGTCGCTGATCCCGAAAGCCGCCCGGTATCTGTACGGCTTGTCAGTTACCGGGAGCGCCGACAGCATGCGCAACGCACGGGTTGGTAATTTGGTAGTAGAGCACCGAGTCGCTGCAAAGAGAATGAGATATGACTAGTATGTAACTGCTGTCGCAGAGCCGCACATTTCGACGTTCACGTTGTCGCGCGTGATGACCGTTTGACGACCAATGGATACTATCTGAATTTTGACGTCCACGACGCGGAGGCTCTCCGTGCAAACATTGACCTTCGTCAAGCCGGGGTCGACGGCCTGCCAAGTACAAAACGCGTCAACGGCACCGTACCAACCAGCATTAATAACGAACGTGTCCTCACCTTGTAGAACTTGCCGAACCGGGAGACCAAGCCCACTGCGCCCTGGTTGACGTTGCGGTAGGGGTTCGGGCACGGCAGGCATGGTACGGCGCCGAGACAACCGATCATGACACCCAAGGCGTTGAGGCAGGACCCATAGAGACCGTGCGTGACGTCCCCAAGACCCATATCCTGCGCATAGGACGGCTGCATCTCCGACTTCCTGAGCGGCTGAACAGAGATAATTCTGTCCTTGTTCATGCCGGTGCGTCCAAGGGTTGCATGGTGCCCAATATCCTCCGTCACGTGCGGAGCATCATGGTCGACGACGTGGCGGTCCGAGCCGTTCGAGGAGGATGCGCGCAGCTTCTGGTCAGCGGAGGTCGCCATGGTGGGATGAGGCCAAGGTGAATCGAGCTCCGCCTTTTGAGCGCGCCGAACCCGACTGCGCACTGTCAAGGCTCCTCTCGCGGAATAGCACCGGCTGCAGTCCTGCACTGCCCCTGCCGGTTCCCCCTGCCGATCCGTTTGCACCAAATCTCAGAGACGTCGGGCGCTCGTGACGGACGTCGGTCTCACACTGTAAATAAACTGCTGGGTGGTTGAGAGCGCCGGTATCTGGAGATATTGCATTGAGTCTCACCCTTGAGGGGCATCTGGGTCTTCTGAACCGACGTCAGGCTCAGTCTTGGCGTCGGCGCGCCGACAACCAGAAACATCATTCTTGCACCCGCTCGTTTTCCGCATATCCCGCGGTGATTGCAACTCTTCCGCATGCGTCTCAATTAAATAAACAAGATCCCGCGTCTGAGCCCTCCAAACAGACTCGACGCACTATGTATGAGCGGGCCCCAGGTGAGAGGAGCGATTGCTGGGCATCCTTCGACATCATGACGCCGAGCAATGATCAGCACAAGTCCTCTGCAGTTGAATCATATGACACGAGCGCCGTGGCCACTTACTGTAAAGGGACCCGGCGGGGTAAGTGAGAACAGGCGCCACGCTACGGTGTTGAACCTTTCAAGCGTTGCGCAAGGCGCCTCGCCCTACGCGGCGTGACATTCCAACCTTGCGCACATCCGGGTCAAACTGGGAATGGTCGGGCAGAATCGCCGTCATTGACCGACTTTGACAGAGGCTCCCGCTGCGCAGTACAGGGTCAGTAGCGCGCAATGCACATATCTAGGAGGCTGAAGCCTGAGGCGTGAGGCACGCCGATGTCGGTCCCGTTTCTGAATATAGGCTTCCGAGTCGTCCCTAATCGCTGCATCAGCCATTTGTGTGGGAGACGGGGGAGGACACGGGAGGGAATCAAGGAAGAGGCTTTCGAAGACTCAGACGGTAAGTGCTCACGCTGCGAGTCCTCCAGATCGACACCCCCTTGCTTAAGCTAATCCCAGCCTTATGAGTACGTGTCAGAGTGTACTGATGAATGGAATATATAGAGGCATGCTGGCCAGATGCGGCGCGGGTGACTCGGGGTGGCAGCGGTCAGCGATGGTTGAAACGAACAGCCAGGACACCAGCATAGGTAACGGATATCATTCCATGGTTGTGATAAAGGGCAGACAGCAAAGACGACGACGTTGGCGCTGAAAAAGGGCTACCAGACTTGTATCGATGTGCTCAGGACTCGGATGTCGACGAGTAGCAGCGGGACGTTCATAATCAGTGACGTGTCGAGTTTGGCAGAGCAGCACTGGACCCGGAATAGTGGATTGGTTGACATTTGTAAGAGATTAATAGACTGGTCTTCTGCAAGAATGAACGATAATCGTTTGAGAGTGGTTGTTAACTAATTTCAGGACCACCATTCAAACTATTCACTTGTTCAATGAATATCGTTTGTAATATGTGAGAGAGTGGCACCGAGATTTCTATTGTGCCACATTCAATAGATTCTCTTGTATTCTTGCAGAAAATCATGACGGTAATCTCTAACAACTTTCGACCACCACACAATCACGGGCCCAGTGCAGGCAGAAAAACAAATCGCGTGATGGCCCAGCATATTCGCTCAGAACGACGAGGACGATTTGGTACGATTAGGCCCAGACACGAAGCAATGCTACAGTACCAAGGTCGTCTTGAACGCAATTGCCTGCGCCGTCCGCTAAGATCGCAGTGTTAAATGTGGCAAGATGCGCTTCGGTAAAGATGCAGGCTCTATCATGCGGATGACGAGTGCAAAGGGCAAGAAAGCGCTGATGAACGCGTTTCATCGGACTTCGAAAGCGCGTCTCGGAATGTTCCCATCACATAAGAAGGTCAAAATTGCTGGCGGTTGAGGGGCTTGTGTATGGGGTGGGAGGTACTAACCTCAGACAAATCTGCACTTGCACTCGTCTATCTACGAAAATCTCCGGCGTCGAAAACAGCCATTCATTGTCACGGTGGCCGAATGTACAGTTTGTTTCATTCGCTACACAGCAGCCTACCATCGTCTGGCAAAAGCACGATACAATAAGCCACAATCAGGGTAAGTAATCTACTCTACCAGCACTAAAACCAAACCAAACCAAGCCACCCATCAGCACACTGAACAATCACTGCTCCTCCGCCTCGCGCGCAACCTCCCACGGGCCCACATACGCCTCCCACTCATACTCGGGGCCCGCATGGAACGCACACGGCCCCCGTCCCACACACAGCCCCTCTCCCACCGCGAGCTGCCTCACCCCGCCCCCATGCAGCAGCACGCTCCAGTCGCCGGTCACATCGTCCCTGCGGTGCATGCGCGCGCACGCGCCCACGCCGGGCGGGTGCACGCACCAGTCGTCGTCGTTCTCCGCGTTCCCGTCGTCCGCGGCCTCGAGGAGGAAGGGGTGCAGCAGCGCGTCGCGCGCGGTGATGCGGCGCGGCGCCTCGGGCTCGAGGCACAGCTCGACGAGCTCGAGGGCGTCCTCGATATCGCCGTGCCGCGCGACGTACTCGTCATCCGGCTCGTCCTCCCGCTGGTCGAGCAGCGCCGGGCACAGCTTCAGCACGAACTCGCGCCACGTGATGCCCTCGTCCGTCACTGCGGGCACGTTCGTGATGAACGTACGGTCTGCAGAGGGAGCAGGGCGACCGGCGAAGGGTTGTGTGCGACGGGCAGAGGACGGAATGCGTATGGCGACAGGCGAGCGGCGAAGAGCGTGGAGGACAGGCGACGGGCGAAGGAACAGTGACGGGCAAGCGGCGACGGGCGAAGTGTATCCAGTCAGCCCCAAATCATCTCAAACCCGAAGCAGCGACGCAAACGCACTATGCAAAATAGCAGCCTTCTCCATACGCTTAAACCCCAATATCGCAGCGAGCTCCATCAGCGCCTCCACATCGTCGCTCGCAACGTACACCGGGAAGCGCCCCGTCAGGAAGAACAGCATCATCGTCCCCGCGGCCCACACGTCGACCGCTACACCTGTCAACAATTTTTCGCACATGTAGCGACATAGATGAACGCACCTCCAGACTGGTCATTACACTTGAACAGCACCTCGGGCGGCCGAAAGCCCCGCGTGCCCGCGCGATTCGCCTTCGAGATCGGGCTACAGCAAACAGCGCGCGTCAGCATGCGATGCTCATGGCATAGCCCGTGCACACGGGCAACGCGGTCTAAGTCGCGCATGGGCAACACGGTCGAGTCGCGCATGGGCACCGCGGTTCGAATCGCGCATGGGCACCGCGATCCAAGTCGCGCATGGGCACCGCGGTTCAAATCGCGCATGGGCAACGCGGTTCAAGTCGCGCATGGACAACACGGTTCAAGTCGCCCAGGACGAAACGCACCGATTATCATGCTCAATAAAGCCCACCCTCTCCGCCGGCCACGTCCTGCGCGCGCGCGCGTCGCGCCGCGCCGCGCGCAGCTGGTGCGTCCACTCCGCGCTGATCGGCACAAAGTCGCCGTGCGGCTTTGCGGGCGTCGGGCTGCTGTGGTTGCACCCGTTGTCCGCGCTCGGCGGCTCGATGTGCTGCAGGGCGTCAGTCAACCCGACCACAAGCCAAACGCGACGCGGAAAGAGGGGAAGAGAATCATGCCACGGCGGTGGTGCGTAAGAATGGGAGAACAGGGCAGGTAGACAGAGGTTGAGCAGGAGTCAAGAAACAGGAATCGAAGGCAAGAGGGTTTGGGCTTGGTTTCCGAAGAACGCACTCACCATGGCAAGCCCGAAATCGACGAGCGTGCCCTCGCACGAGCGCGGGTCGAAGAGGAAGTTGGCCGGCTTGACGTCGCGGTGGACGATGCCGCGCGCGTGGATGTCGCGCAGCGCGCGGAAGAGGCAACGGAAGTACGCCCGCACGCCGTCGATCGGGAGCGTGTTGTAGAAGTTCTGCTGGGCGCGCGGGCGTTAGCGAGGGAGGGAGAAAGGAAGAAGCGGGGGCGATGGAAGGTGGCAGGGGCATAAAGGTAGAAGTGGAAGGAGGGTAAGGACGAAGAGCACAAATGCTGGTAGGGATTGCACAGAGAACCAGAGCAATTAACGACGTTCCCATGCGCAATTTGGCTCCAGTGGCGGCAGCGCAACTGAATCGTTGCCGAAAGGTGGCAGCATGGGCGGTAAGTGAACCGCACGGCGACAAGGCCGTGCATTTGCGCGCGCCTTCGGGGGAGCATAACCATACTCTCCGTGGAAAGTATCCACAGCGGGAAGGGCGCATGAGACAGCAAAGGCCAAGTACGCCGCGCGGCGTGCCAGCGGTGCCCCTCCTCCTCCACACGCTGACTGACAGTGACAAACTGGCACGCGACGGATGTGCATTCTGCCGCGGCAGCCCAGCAGATTACCGACGCCGACCCAGACGCCATATGAATGATTATCGCGCAGCAGCTCCAGCTCGGGTGACGGGGCCGGCAGCTCCAGCGGAAATGCACGAGATAGTGCATGGCGCCGCGAGCGCACAGCAGAGTAATGAGCGGCGTGCAGTATAAGTTTCGCGACCGTTCGCAGGACGGTGCCGACGTCCCAACGCGCAGCTCCAGCGGAAGTGCTTCTACCGCCTGAGGCGTGATTGCAGCTTTACCGCGGATGGTGCACAGCGACCCTGTCGAGCGTATAGCAAGCAGGTTACCGAGCGGCGCGTCGGCGACCCAGCCGCCGTACCGTATGAACTCGCACGGCTGCTCGAGTTGCGGGGCCAGCGTCCCAGGGCGCATCTCCAGAAGAGCTGCCGCTGCAAGATGCGCAAGAAAGCCAGAGGCGAGACTGCAGCTGTGAAATTGCGCGATGGACCACGGCGAAGCAACACGAAGGCGACTCTGCCGCGATCGATCGGCGACCTAGACGGCGCAGCGCGGCTGCTCGAAGGACAGACAGCGCAGGCGTCTGACGAAGGCTTCCACCTCGCAGATTCGAAGGCGTGGAAGGCGAGCGCAGGCGATTGCGTGGAGGGCCACGGAGAATCGTGCATGGCGCCGCGATGCCTCGTCGCTGTTCGTCGAGAAACGGGGAAAGACGCAACTCGCGCGCGTAGAGAGAATGGCGCACAGGACGTCGAGTCCGCTGGGGCGGCAGAGTGGTAGGATGGCGCAGCACATGTAGAAGGCAAAGCAAGACCAGTCCTGCGCGCACGCATCCGACGGTGGGCGGCGGGCAGATCAAGGGAGGTCGTGGGCGCAAGAAAAATGCAAGCGGCGGGAGGCAGGGATAAATGAATGATGAGCGGCGGGGCAGGACAACGGGAAGATGAAACCGAGTTCGTCCGCGTGTCGGCGCGAAAGGGAAGGAGCATGGGACGGGACGCGCAGAGGTCACAAATCACAATAAGCGCCCGGAAAGGACAGACGAGCTCTCCCGTTCATCGTTCAAGGTTCACGCGGGGTGCAAAGGGCGAGGCAGGCTCAAGCGGTGGAGGGGCAAAAGAAAGAAAAGCAAGAAAGCGCCCGGGGAAGGATGACAGGAGCCAGCAAACGTCCGCGAACAGGGCGGAGGATGGGGGAGGAACGCGCGTAGGACGAGGCGCGGTCGGGATACGCGCCTCGCAAAGGCTGGCGAGCTCTTCTGTCAATGTGGAGAGGAAGGATCGATTTTGGTCGAGGCAGACTTGGAGTTGGATGGCCGGGTAGCGTAGGGGTACGAAGAAGGGAAGTGTAGGGCAGAGGAGCATGCAGCCAGGACAGCAAAAAGAAAACACGCACTCTAAAGTCCTCGTTCCTGCAATAGGGCATAACGGCGACGACCTGGTCCTTCTCGCGGAACGCGGTGATGAGCTGCGAGACATGCCTGCAGCCTGCGACCTGGGAGAGGATGACGATCTCGTTGCGGATGCGGTCGGGCGAGCTGGTGACGTTGATGCGTTTAATCGCGACGAGCCGTTCTTTCCCAGTGCCGGTGTCGGGGTCTTTCCAGAGGGAGTTGTCGTAGCGCGCCTGGAGGAGGTCGCGCGCCTTGTAGACGGTGCTGAAGGTGCCGGTGCCGAGGCGGTCGAGCAGCACGTACTCGCGCGCGAGGCGCGGCACCGCCGCGAGCAGGTCGCGGAACTCGTCCTCGATCTCCTGCCGCTCGTCCGCCTCGCGCAGCTGCAGCGTCGTTTCCTCGTCCGTGCTCGGCTCGGAGGAGCAGTCGTAGTCCATCGTGTCTTGCTCCTCGTCGTCGTCGGCGGCGAGCTCGTCTTCTTCCTCGTCGTCGTCTTCTTCTTGCTCGGCGTCCTCTTCTTGTTCTCCTTGGTGTTGATGCTGTGGATGACGCCGCGCCTGCTGTGACAAAGTCATCGTAGCATCCTCGTCCTCGTCCTCCTCTACTTCGTCCTCGTCCTCGTCCTCGTCCATCTCCTCATCGCCGTCGCCGTCGCCGTCGCCATCCTCCTCCAGCCGCGTGGCACCCCCCGCACCAAGCAACAGCTCATCCTCGTCCTCATACACAATCTCCAGCCCATCATCCCCGTCGTCGTCCTCCTCGTACGCGCGGTGGTGGCGGCGCGAGTCGGAGACGGAGCCGGGGACGACGTAGGACGCGATGGGGTCGTCGCTCTCCTGCGCGGGCGCGTACCGGTGGTCCTCCATCGGGTTCGACGAGTGCCGCGACAGCGCGGGCGACATCACCGCCAGCATCGGTGCTTAGATAGGGGATGTCGCGGTGGTGCAGTCACGGTGGAAGAGCCTGAGAGTCGGAAGGTGCCGCCCGATTCTCAACGCGCTCCGGAGTACGGCACGTGACGGCGCTTTGGCGAAAGGGAATTTTTTTATGATAATCCTCGCCTCTTACTCAACTCACTCGCGTAGTATTGAGTGAAGGGATTTTTATCTGTTTCAAATATTTGAGGTTATACCATACTGTAACGATTTCTTCATCTGTATTTCGGTCGCAGTTGCGCACATCCGGCGATAGCGGCGATCTCCGCATTAGCACTTGTCTCCGAATCGTCATCATCCATCCCATCCCATCCCATCCCAATTGCGACTACTACAACCCGAACACACACACGATGTCACTGAACTGGGCGATGCTAGACGCAGCCGGCAACCCTGTGCCTTTGCCGAACGAGCGGACGGTGCTGGCGATCGAGAAGGGCGTCGAGCTCACGCTCGTCGTGCCCGACGCCCCGCCCGCCGGCGGCAGCGGCGGGAGCAGGAAGCTGCAGGAGTGGGGCAAGGTCGTCTTGACGGAGCAACGGGTGAGTGATGCTCGACTACTACTAGGACGGCTGTACGCCACATCGTCCTCGCCGACGACGGGCTGGCCGATTTCCTTCTGCGGCTGGCGCAGTGGCAGGCCTTATCGCTGCATGGGCTGCTGGATATACGCACACTGCGCGGACAGCCCGACACCGTCCATCTCGCGCCCTGCCCAACCTCCCGCACCCCCCAACACAGCGCTAACACCGCACAGCTGGTCTTCGCAGCGACAAGCGCCGGGCCCGAGGCGCCGCTGCGCTCGCTGAGCGTGCCGCTGCTGCAGATCCTCAGCACATCCTTCCAGCAGCCCGTCTTCGGCGCCAACTACCTCGCCTTCGACGTCCGCCCGTCGCCCGGCGGCGGCCTCGCTCCCGGCACCCGTGCTGGTGAGTCCATCCCACGTTCTGCTTGGAATGTTCGAACGTTCTCGTTCATTCTTCCATTCCGTCCTCGTTCCGTCCTCATTCTCGTTCATTCCACCGTCCTCATTCTTTCATCGAATGTGCTGACGCTGACGCTGACGCCTCCGGCAGAAATCCGGTTCAAAGACCGCGGGCTGCAAGAGTTCATCGGCACGCTCGAGAAAGTGCGCGAGCGCGCGCTGTACATGAAGCGCGAGGAGGACGATCTCGAGGATTCTTTGCGTGCGTACCCTCTTCTTCCATTCCCTGTCCCTTTCTCCCCGTCATCCCCCCACTCCCATTCCCATCCTCCTCTTTCCCCATCCCTTCCCCGTCTGCGCACATCCATCCTGTCGCACTCCAACTGCCTTCCCATCTCCCAACTGCACGCAAACGCTAACGCCCTCTCCCAATACACCAGCGGTATACTCCTCCGGCGGCGCAGGCTCCTCGACCAACATCCCCGGCGGCCCCGCGCAAGCGCCGCCGCCCGTGCAGGACGGCGAGCTCCCGCCGGGGTACGACGCGTAAACGGGAGAGGTCGCTGTAATAAGACTTATATCTTGCGTGTAGGAATACTGTAACGCGTTCGGATCTGGAAATACCAATACTATTACTAAAGTGTTGTGCGCTAACTCGCCGCATGCTAGCGCTGTGCCGATTGACAAGACACTCTCTCTGCATCTGTCTGAGGATGCCTGTCCTGCAGCGGTCACGAAGAGTGGGAAAGTGCTGAAAGTGGACTATGTATCAATGCATGAAGTTCGAGTTGCGCCGCGGCGTTCTCGACTTCATGGTTTATTTGCACCAGTACTGGTTGGTTCTACTCAATTGATGGAACTCGTCGTACTTACCCCATCTCACCCCCATCCGCTCGTCCGATTTCCACTCAATCAAGCAAGCGCATTCCACACCGACCGCCCCTTTGTCCTAATACTGCACGAGCAACTACAACTACAACTATTTACAGCGGCCTCGCGACCTGCGCCAACACCCGCTCCGTTCAGTCTAAGGAGGTTCACGATCAGCACTGAGCATCTTCAGTCCGGGAAGCGGCAGCTGCAGGCATTCGACTCGGACGGCCCGGGGATATCGATGCCGCGTCTACTAGTAGTAGTGGCGCGGGCGCGACTGGCCGGAATGGAGAGCCGGTTGTTACAAAAGACGCTCGCGCAAGATGTGCTTCGTCGCGAGCAGACGGAGGACGCGGGCTGTCCGCGGGCTCAGTTTCCGCGGAGATTATATACGTGCACACAGAGTTTGCTATCAACGCTCACCGAGTTTCTGCGGTGGTAGCGGTAGCCCCAGCGCAAATCTCGCTGACATGTGCCGGGTCCCTGTTGACATGGACGATATGGGCTCAGGGATTTGGGAGGGGCCCTGGTTTCTGGCCATGGCGTATAGTACCTTCGGACCGGCCTCGCGCAGGACCTCGGACACGTTGAACGCCGCTGCGACGCGTATCGCAGACGACACTAAGTTGAAACTGGGCGAACCTGAGATCAGTCCCAACTTCACCATCGCGTGTGCGTGGAGGTGCATACGCTGAGCGCGGCCTGCACAAGCAGCGGCGCCGGCATCCACGCCGTTATCACGAACTGCTAACGCCTGTAAGTTAGGATCTGCGGGTCAATCCGGATCTCCTCGGACATGGCGTCGAGCGCCGGGACGACCACGTTCTTGCTCTTGCACGACGCGTCTATCTGCCGCGCGGCGCTGCCGATGACCTCTGCGAGCGCGAGGGGCGTCTGTGCCATGCCAGTGCCAGAGTGATGTGTTTCGGGGCGCCCAGCTAATCTGCTGCAGCGACTCGGAAGTGCGTCGCGTTCACGCGTTATATGGAGAGTTCAGGGCCCGTCGGCGTCCCGTGGTCAGGCTTTGGCTCTATGTATAAGCTGCTGTAGAAGCAGCCTCTTCAGGGACCTGAGAATCCACCGATCAAATGGACCCGCGAGTATGCGCTGAGTTTTCCTAGGACCTACACCAAGCCAAAACTGTTGATGGCCTTCTTCCTGAATCCCGGCGATGTTTCATTCCAGGGTAACCCAATACATCAGACGGCGACTATGTTGCGCAAAGTCTGAAGACCGTATTTTTGCAGCGCTAGCTGCGGATCACCGCGGCGGCAGCGCGACAGAGAAGACTCTACTTTTCAATTCTTGGAACGGTGGTATCACCGCGCGCTTCTCTGCAGGATCTGGGCCTGACTTTCCTGTCGGTTCTGAGACTGGAAGGAAGGCGTAGGTAACAGTTGCTCGCGAGCGCAACGCGCATTCAAAGTCCGGAGATGAATCTTTTTCATCAGTGCTTTTTCTCCGACAGACCATGTCATTATCAGAAGGAGAGCCTACCTTCTTATACGGAGACTTCGCCTCTACGCCGAGCCCAGTGACGACGGCGACACGCAATGCGCGGCCCATGGTTCAGACGCAGCACCTCGAAGAGCATCTGCGCGAGAACGCCGTCCTCCAGCAGACGCTGGCCGCACGCATCCAGGATCTGGGAAACCGCATAACGACGGCCGAGCAGCTCGCGCGCGACACCGCCGTAGAGAAACGCGTGCTCGAGGCCCAGCTGCAGGCGCTGGCCGCCAGCGCCGCCGCGTTCAGCCCCGTGCGAACGCTGCCCCAGGAGCTGCTGGGCGAGATATTCAAGCACCTGGTCGACCTCGACCGGCGCCCGCGGCCGTTCTACGATTCCGAGTTTACGGCGGCGGCCAGGGTCTTTGGCGTCTCCAGCGTCTGCCGCTCGTGGCGGGCGGCAGCCATCGCTACCCCGAGGCTCTGGGCGCGGCTGGAGCTCTCGTTTGGCGTTCTTTCCGACCCCCGGAAGCAGGTGCGCGACGCGTGGCTGCTGTACATGCGCATCCACCTCGACCGCGCCCGCGCGCACCCGCTCGTCATCAATGTCGATAAATTCCACCCCGACTATATTGCGGGGCCCGACATCCACGATGCACTGCGCACCCTCCTGCGCGCCCTCCCGCGCTGCCGAAAGTTCGCACTCGTTGCGTACTTCTTCGGGGAGAGCTCGCAGTATCTACCGCTGCACTTTCAGAAGCCAACGCCGTTGCTCGAGGAGTTTGTGCTCTTCCAGCGCGGCTCGGACGCGGACACCGGCGTCGAGCGGCGTTTTGCGGCACACGCGCATTTCCTGCCGCACGCGCCGCGGCTGCGCAATCTGGTCCTGGACGCGGCCGTCTTGCGCTGCGTCACATTCTCCCAACTTCCCGCAGTGGTAGATTTGCTGCTGTGTGCGCACGACACCAAGGTCGACCCGGTAGCCCTGGTCCGTATGCTGCAGCAATGCCCGCAGCTCGTGGTGTTGTGTGTTGGCCCAAAACACAGCGCCGCCGACGGCGCGCAGCTCTCCGCTCTCCCCGCGCTCATGCTGCCCGCCTTGACGCAGTTCCGGAGCGACAGCTCACTCGCGTGGGCGGGCGACATTGCGCCGCTGCTCACTTGCCCCGCCCTGCGCACGCTCGACGCTGGCTCGTACGGTGGCCTTCCCGCAGAGCATCGCGCCGTCGCTTGAGCTGCACCACCTCAGGGGCGCGCTCGTACCGCTGCTGCGTGCGCTTCCGCAACTGCAGGAGCTCCAGGCGGCGCACGTGGTGCTCTTCGCCGCGGATCTCGCGCAGCTGGCCGACGCGCGCCCGTGGGTCGCGCCGCGCCTGCAGGACATGTGCTTTGACTGCATCGTGCGGCATGACGAGGATGCGCCGATGCAGCTGCTCCGATTCGTCGAGAGCCGCACCGAGTCTCTAGCAGAGGGGTCCGACAAGCCTTTCCCGCTTCGCACAGTCATCCTGTCGACGCCCCGTGGCGATCGCTATGCGGTGTCGGATCCGTTCCCGGACTGGGTGCAGGACACTGTCGATAGATATCTAAGACATCGCGTCCCCGACCGACCAAAGTGAAAATTCCGTCTACGTCTTCTGTATAGACAGCCTGGGGATAGTTGAAAGACTCTGGCTTCAGTTCGAAGATCGACGCGCATTCAAAGTCCGATGAAAACTCTTCGGAATCTCCAAGTCCAGCGGTGTTTTGCTACCAGTGTTTCTGGCAGGGTACACTCACATGCCTTTCGAGGATGACACACTTTTCTACGCCCGTTTCACGCCGAGTCCAGGCGCAACAGCCAGGCGAGATGCCCCGCCCTCGCAGACATATCACCACGAAGAGCATCTCCGCGACAACCAAGCGCTCCAGGTCAAGCTCGCGGACCGCATCCAGGACCTCGGCAACCGCATAGCGTCCGCCGAACAGCTTTTACGCGATGCTGTATTCGAGAAACGGGTTCTGGAGAATCGGCTGCAGATTCTAGCGTACGAGGCCAGTATACAGCAGCGCGCGTTTAGCCCAGCGAGGACGCTTCCACAAGAAATGCTGGGCGAGATCTTCTTGCACCTGCTTGAGTCTTTGGCACAAGTCGATCCGTGCGGTGTGTGCCAGTATGACGCCGCCATTGGCGTCTTCGGGGTGGCGAGCGTCAGCCGCGCGTGGCGTGCCGCTGCCATCAACACTCCTGGGCTCTGGAGTAACATCGAGTTCGCTTTCTACACTCTGAGCAACTCGAGGACATCGAACATCTGGTTAGCGTACCTGCAGACCCACCTCGCCCGCTCGCATGCCCACCCAGTCAAGTTAAACATCACAACCTGCAATCCCGAATACATCGCCCTGACTCAGGGTCGAATCGCGTTAAACGCTATCCTGGGTGCCCTTCCGCGGTGCGTCAGATTCTCCCTGTGCGCCGACAGTTTCGGCACAGGCGAGCAGTATCTACCTCTGCAATTCCAGCAACCGACGCCGCTCCTGGAAGAATTCCTGCTACTGCAGGAGATGAATGACAACGAGGACGACGAGCCGCATGCGCAGCTAGCGGAATACGCGCACTTCCTGCCGCACGCACCGCGCCTGCGCAACTTGACGGTGGACGGCGGCATGCTTCACTGTGTCACGTTTGCGCGCTTTCCTGCACTATCGAGCCTGCATGTCGATTCGCACTTCAAGCAGGTCGATCCTGTCAGTCTCTTCCGGCTTCTCAGTCTGTGCGACCAGGTCGAGAGACTTACTGTGGGCCCGGAATGCCGCGACTTGGACGCCGCGCAACTCGCTGCTCTTGCTGCTAGCCCGCCGTCCGTGCTTACTCTTCCCAACTTGACTCACCTCGTCCTGAATGGATCCATTGCATTGTTTTGCGACATCGCATCCATGATATCTTGCCCAGCTTTACGCGACCTCGAGATTAATGGGTGCTATTCCGGCGGGCCAGAGGAACTTCTGGTCATGGAGTCTCTAATCTGCACCAGCATCACTGCACTGGACCTGTTCAGCTTTGAGCCTGACTCCAGCGGTGCTCTTGTTGCCCTTCTGCGAGCACTTCCGCATCTCTCGAGGCTCACAGTCTCATGCATGTCACTCTTCGCTGCGGACCTAGCACAGCTCTGCGCCCCCGATGAGCGCACAGGACAGTGGATTGCACCACGTCTCCAGGAGATCAACTTCGACTCGATTCTGAAATACGACGGCGGAGCAGTGTTGCAGTTGCTCAAGTTTGTCGACGTACGAACCGCTGCAGGGACCTCCGAGCATCATGATGACTCGCCGGTTCGCCCACTTCGGAAGTTCAACGTGTCCCATCGTGATACAATTAGAGCTGTGCCTGTTTGGGTGCAGGGTACTATCAGTCGGTTTCTGAGCCGTGTCGTCGGCGATGGTGCAACGCCTGCCGAGAGCAGGCAGTGACAATATTCAATTCTGTCTACACAGGTCTTACATGAGCTGTATGTTCTTTTTTTTCTCTCAATTTGGCTATGGCTAATGTAGATTATACTTCGTTTGCAAAATATACAACATGGAGCTGAATATCTACGGGGGAGCACGCGCAGGCGCTTCCTATTCGGGCCGCAGACGTATTGCTTCCAGATCACGTCTTGCTCGGGACTAACACGCTGCATCGTGTCTTCAGCGTGCTCGGGAAAGAGAAATGCGCTCGCTCTCGGCGGAAAACGCGTCTTGCCCTTGGCCTGGTCCGACGGCGCGCAGCGGTCGTCATTTCCTATCAGAGGGGACGCAGGCGGACCGAGACTCAGCTATGGCGTTCTTCCGCCAGCCCGTTGGAGGGGCGCTCGACGTGACGCTGCTAAACGGCCGGAGCGCGCGGGTCACTGTTCAAACTCATGTGCGCTCAAGCGGCTGCTCAACGGTGTTCCGCGGCCAAATGGACCATGGATTGCACGTCGCTATCAAATCACCGGCCGGCAGCTCAGCTATCTCGAGAGATGTGTGTGCACCAGTGCTCTACACAGAAGTTGAACATTAATTTAGCCTTAGTTGATGCAGCGCGAGCTGCGCGCCTGGCGCAGTGCTCAACATCCGTATATTCTGCCATTGCTCGCCTTCAGAGACGACAATGACACCGCCTCCCTGCTCCTTATCACGCCTTGGATGTCAAATGGAACACTCACTGATTACCTCCGACTTTTCCCGAGCGCGGATCGCCGTCGTTTCGTGGGTTCAACTTGTCTTCGCAATCTGAGTATCGAGCTAACTATATAGTGTGATACCTTCGAAGGCCCATCAAATAGCCGAAGGGCTCACGTATCTGCACGCGGTCGCGATGATTGTGCACGGCGATCTTAAGGGGGTAAGTATGCGAATTGAGGTATCTTGTATGCCCATGACTGACCCGGAATACGTCCAGGACAACATTTTTGTCTCTGAGACAGGAGACGCGCTTGTGGCAGACTTCGGGCTCAGCACCTTGGTCAACAAGAACGAAGACGACGCTACAACGGCGTCTGCAATCCGCGAACTCTCGACACTTGTGTATTCTGCTCCAGAATTGCTTGTGGACAGAGTCTTCGACGAAGACGGTGCATCATCGCAGTGGTCTGGATCGCAGTCTCAGCATAGGAAACGCTCCAAGTCGCTCAAAACGGATGTATTTGCGTATGGCATGGTGCTTCTCGAGGTGAGCGTTAATGGTTGTTCTTCTTGACCTGGACTGTGGCTAACAGACACGCGAGATTTTCACCGGTACTATTCCTTGGAGTCACGTAAGGGATCGTAAACAACGATACAAGAAGATGCTACTTGGGACGGAACACCCTCATCCTGGAGATGAGGCGCGGTCCCGTGGTCTGGACGAAAACATGTGGCATCTTTGCCGTTTATGCTGGTCGTCCGAGCCTGCTCGACGGCCCAATATGGAGCACATCGCCACCGTCCTACGTTACCATAGTCACTCCCTGTCGCTCCCCACTCCCTGGTCTGTATCCGGGAGCTGGGAGTATGCGTACGGGCAGATGCTTTGGATTCCACGATGCAACAGTCCTCAGCCCCAACCAGACCACACGCATCAAGTTGCTCCCCCTTGCCGCGCAGAGAGCTGTTCGCCGCGATTGTTGACGTTCAGACGGGCTGAATCCAATTGGGCGACGCTGGCTTGGCGAGATGCTCAAGAGGCTGACTTCCTGGGCTCTGGCCGCACCAGGCGCCGACGCCCAGGTGTCACCTTCGATGCCTCTGCTGCCGAAGACGCCCCTTTGATGCGTGCGCTGCTTTCCCCTCGGTCGAGCCCGCGCGTTATTTCGCTATCCCGGTCTTCAGTGCGTTCCCCAGCCTCAAGGCGACGTGTGCGGGCTACAGTCGCCAGCGACGGACACGACGCAGATGTGGAATAATTCGACACAGACTGTGCTTTGGGATATCTTAATACTTTCCGATCTCATCCTTGCTGCATGTGCAAAGTGCAGGGACCAGAAACAGCAACGTAGCAAGGGGCAGAGCGAAAGCGTGGATCATGTGAACGGGAGTCCCGCGTTTTTTTTTTCTATGACATTTGTGACGCTCAGTTATCGTCTGCAATTTTTGCAAAGCCGAACGCTAATGAATTTCCAGAGCGAAATGTATTCTAGAGTAAACAAGTGCAGACATGGGTGCACAAAATTGTAATACAGGATTTGGAGCCACAATGATAATGCCAGGGAAGAGTTCGTGATGGTGAGGAGAGTGCAACAACAGAATTCCATGAGATGATGAGATGATGAGATGATGATTTATGGCGATGAGATGCGATGAGGAGAGAAAAGAGATAAAAAAAGACTTGGAAAGTGTCAGAGCTGTATACAGCGCAACCCGCGGGCACCTTTGAGGGCGCGCCGGTGCGTGGTATCCAGCTCCGCAGCGAGGAGCGGCGCATGCTGCGCGCATCAAGCTGAAAGAGCCTGCGGCTCTTGGATGTAGTTCTCGATGAACCAGTTGGTGATCTCGTCCGCGGATGGCGTGGCGCTAGCCGACGACGTGAACGAAGAATCCCAGCAGCTGTTCATGCCTGCCGCGGGCTGAGACGACACACCGCCGCGCTGAGGAGCGAAGGATGGGGTGGGCGCGGTCGCGGCGGCGGCGAACTTGTCCCAGGGTATTTGAGGCGCCGGGGGGAAGAGCGCCGGGCCCCAGGACTGCATGTCGGCCAGGCTGTCGTCGAAGGACAAGCCCGTCGACGGCGTCGAGCCGAAGAAAGAGTAGTCTGACATGGCCGGCGTGGTGGGCGCCAGATAGCCCTGGGATTGTTGCGACGGCACTGTCCAGGAAGTCGGCAGGGGCGCGAGCGGCTCAAACTGCGGCTGGCGAGGACCAGCAACCTCCATCACCGGCGAGGCCGCCCAGTGGGCCGTCGAATAGAGCGACGAGCCCGGCGCCTGGACCGACTTGCGTGTGACTATGGCGGTAGGCAATGCAGGGAACATCGGCGCCGCTTTGCAGGACTTGGCATGGCGCGTGGTGTTCTCCTTGTTGGAGAATGGCTTGCCACAATAGTCGCATTGGAATGGCCTGTGGGGAGAACCATGAACGGTCTATTCACCAAACGCGGGTGTTGACGGCTTACTTCAGCTTCATGTGTGTAGCCTTGACATGGCGCTCGGCATCGTGTTTGCGAGTGAAGGTCTGAGGGCAGAAGCGGCACTGGCATTTGCCGGGTACAGCGGGTTGTTTCTGTGGGAAGAGAACAAGTTGCGGTAAGCCTCCGAACAGCGGACGCAAATTCGGGGGTACATACCGGCATGGCGGCGTAGAGACGACGAGGCCGAGGACGAGGAAGAGTGGAGAACTTGGGGGTAAATGCACTGAGAACGCCAGGCGTTTGCAGACGCTGAGCGATGTGGGGTTCGAGTGCGCCCGCTCATCTTATACACCGAGGCCAACGTCGAGCCCAATCACTCTGTCGGAAGAGTTGGAAAGGACGAGTGGTGTGTACGAGTGAGTGCGTCGTGGATACAATGCACTGTCAACAGGACCGATCGCGTCGTTTTCTGCCGATCCATATTGCGACGGAGGAGAGACAAGAGCTGCGGGATTTGTTCCGGGGCTTCCTGAGGCACTCCCCGCCTCGATATCCTTGTGCGCTTCGTCACCGGATGCGTTTTGAGGCGTTCGACGCGTATACGCGAGCCAGGGAAGCGGATGCGCAAGCATATACGCGTCGTGGGCACTGGCACGCAGGCAGGACCACCGGAGTTTAGACATCTGCGCCGTTGTCACGAGAAACCGCACGCACCACTACGCACCCAGACGCGGGAGCGATCTCATGGTCCGCCATCGAGCCCATAGCTCGCTTGGTAGTGGGCGGCGCATCGTGCGCTTGGGGACCATCGAGCGCCGGTGCAGGACTCGTCGTCGCCATCGCCATCATCCTACATCTACCCTTGGACCGGACAGTCTTATCTGGCTATTGTACCACGCACCGCATAGGCATACATGGACACTCACGGCCTCCAACGATGCGCCTCTCGACGGCTACGATCGTCGGCGTCCTCACGGGCGTTCTCGCACGATATCTGGCCAGCACTACACGAAGAGTCAGCTAGCTGCATATACCCCTGGCACTCTCATCGACAGCGCGGCTCGATCTCCCCTTGACCCACTATTCTTCGCGCCGTAGCCACCAAGGCCCGCGGGCTCACAAGCTTCAGGCGTCACCATGCGAGCTCAGTCTGCTCACTCCCGAACCCGTTTATCATTGTCACTGGCTCCATACGAACCACCAAGCGCGAGCCAAGATGTCATCCAGCCATTCCCGTTCATTGGCGACCGACTGCATAGCGGAGGACGAGACCCAATGGTTCCACGGTCGCCCGCCGCGCTCGCTCAACGGAGAACGCAGTCTACAGCATGGAGCCTCAGCGCCGCGTCGACAAAGCTCGGACAGGGGTTTCATCGGGGCAGCGCAACGTGCTAGCCTGAGTGTGCGAAGCTAGTGGCCGCGGGAGAATTGTCAGCAAGCAGCAGCCCCTCTCCCTTCTCCCCCTGCGCCGACCCGTCGTCAATCCAATACCTGTCCACCCACATCGACACCGCGCCGAGCCGTCCTGGCGCAAATCACCAGTGGCTACGGCGACCATCATGCGCAGGCCCCGAGTCGACCGTCCTCCAAGCATCGTTCAGTCCAGCCCGCGTCCTCGGACTCCTTTCCTCGGACACCCGCGGCCTCTCTTCCCAAGTCCGCGGCGAACCGCGTTCATACGACCAAAACGAAACCGAAAGCTTGCGGATCGAAAAATGTCCAGTACGTGGGATTATGCATGGACTGCAGCAACTTGACTCATCGTAGTTCTAGACACACCATGCGAACGCACCTTAACGCTTTTATGATCCACAGTAAGCCTACGGAGCCGAGAGAGACACCGCCGGCGAGGTATACAGTACGTCGCTCCTGGCCCACTGAAACAACAGCGTCACTCATCGCCCATGGTTTTTCTAGACACGCCTCTTCAACTTTGAGCCGTCCATCGCGCCGTCCACCTTGTCTCACACGCGCCAGGTTCCGGTAGCAAGAAAGAAACGCCCGGACTTCTACCACCCCTGCCGAAGTCGCCGGCGGTGGACCATTGCACTCGCAGCTAGTTCAAGGTCTAGCCAGCAGACGAACGGTCCCGGGCGCGAAACGCAAATCACCGGCAGGTCCGTCCGTCGTCCTTACTCTCGCCCGTGGTCTCATTCGCCAAATTTTCAGATACGGCGCAGTCTCAGGTCCAGCATACGACACGGACTGCTCTGCCCCAAGTCGGGACGCTGCAAAGCCGCGGTGTCGTCGCCCCAGTACACCATAGACGCCCGCATCGGGAAGCGCAACACACACACACATTTGCGCCGAATGTCCGAGAATCAAACACGAGCGTCGAGCTCCCAGGAAGCTGTCCTACAATCGCTAAAAGTGAAGCCAAAGCCAGACATCCCAAGTCAACTGTGGTGCGTCGCGCACTGGCAGCATTCCAGCGGACGCCGACAAACAGCACCGTTCGTATCCAGATCCAGATGCAGAACGTCCACGGCCAATGTCCCCTGTATCAAGCGGCGAGCTCCAAGCAAAGATGCTAGTCCTACAAGTCTCTGCCTCTGGTAAGGCAGCGGCCCGCAGGACTACAGCGGCGATGCCATACAAGTCCCAAAGTTCCGGTATGACGCGCAGTATTCCGTGCGAAGCTCGCTGATTCGTGTCTAGATTCCAAGCTGCAGCGACCTGTAGCACCGAAGCGAACCCAAAGATTTGGTATGTCGCGCAGTATTTGGTGGACGTGGACAAACAGACTAATCCTCCCTGTGCCGCTCCAGACCGAGTCTTTACCCCGAGTCCCAAGTGTCCAACGCCAATCTCAAGCTTCGCGCTGCTGAGCCACGAAGCGGGGATGCCGGTCCTGCGAACCTCTGCCTTGCCTTCGATAAGACAGCGACCCGCAGGACCGAAGCGCTCCCAAACTTCAGGTATGTCGTGCGCATTCGTTGGACGTGGACAGGCGGGTTAATTTTTTTTCCTTGTCTGCAAATTCCGCAGGACAATCAAGTCTTTACCCACAGAGTCCTAGTGTCCAAGTTGCGCTTCAAACTGCAACCGCGTCACGAACAAAGCACGGATGACCGTCCTCGTACGAATCTCTGCCTTTGAACCCGCAGGACTGGAGCGCTGCCCAAAATTCGGGTATGCCGCGCAGTTGCCGGATTCGACGGACGGAGACAAGCAGACTAATTCTTCCTGGCGTCCAGGTTCTAGCCAGGCCTTTCTGCCGAGTTCAAGTGTCCAGGTCCAATGGCCGGTTTCGCAGCTTCAAACGTCAAGCAAGGCACGAATAAAACAGGGACACCCGTCGTACGAGCTTCTGCCTTCGATCAATAAGGCAGCGACCCATAGGACGGAAGTGATCCCGAATTTCGGGTACGTCGCGCAGGCGGCAGTATTCGTAGACGCCGGCAAGGAGGGCTGATCCCCGTATCCCAATTTTAGCAGAGCCCAAGTCTTTTACATTTACTCCAATTCCAAGCCGCGAAGTCTCCGAAGCAAGAATGCCTCCTCCAAGCCCACAGGACGCAAGAGCCCATACCATACAAGTCCCAAAGTTCGGGTATGCTGCGCAGTGGGCGGTGGGCGGAGAAACGCAGGAGCAGGCTGATTCCCACTTCCAGAGCTCCAGGACGGGCCAATCTTTCTTCCGGGTCCACTGAGGGCAGCGTCCGACGCACCTCTGCCTTCCATTCCATAAGGCAGCGGCGCGTAGGCAGCGGTCCTGGAGTTGAGTGCGAGTATGGCGCGCACTGGCGGGAAGTCGACAAGCAAGCTGATCCATCCTCGGTGCCAGATACCAGATACCAGAGCCCGACCAAACGAGTCTGCGTATCCTCGATTTTTTTTTTTTTTTTTTTTTTTTTTTTGCAAGCAGGGCACGGGCGGAGCAAGGATGCCGTTGCCCTCTACCTTGGGCAAGGCGCACCCATCGCGCAGTGTTCGGCGGACGAAGACAAGCAGCCTGATCCATCCTCGCGTCCAGATTCCGGAGCAGCAGGCCACCACACGAGTCCGAGTCCACGCGTCCTAACGAGCACGGAGCAGGAGTGTCCATCCTGCGAACCTCTGCCTTCAACAAGGAAGGCAGCGGCCCGAAGAACTGAAGCGCTCCCAATCTTCGGGTATGTCGGACGCTGGCAGTATGCGACTCCCCATCGTTCCCATATCCCATATTCCAGCCAGAGTCAAGTCTCTATTCCGAGTCCGGAGCAAGCTACGCGCACGGACGAACCTCCGCGCAGCGACCCTTGCGCTCCCAAGCTTCTGGTCTGCAGCATTGGACGGGTGTCAACAAGCAGGCCGGTGCATCCGCCAGATTCCAGCAGATAGACGACGAAACGAGTGCGAGTGCGAGTGCGAGTGGGAGTACTAGTGCTCAGTGTCCCGGTCCCAAATGCCGATTTTCAAGCTTCGAACTTCAAGCAAGGTCCCCTCGAAGCAGAGACACCTAGGACGGCTGCTGCATAGCATATCCCAAACAGCAATGGGCACGTCGCGCAGTGATGGACGCGAGCACCGCCGCTCGTGTCGGCATTCCAGGCTTCAGAATGCAAGGGCGGTAACGTACGACGAGAAGCAGCAGCAGAGGACGCCGGGGGACGCGCGCGCACCTTCGGGTCATGCAGCGGCCCAACTGGACAATGGAAGAGCGCGCACCGTCGACGTCGGCCCCTTCAGCCTCGTCATCGTCGTCAGCCTCGTCGTCGTCAGCGTCTTCGTCGTCGTCATCATCGGCCTCGTCGTCCCCGTCGTCGTCAGCCTCGTCGTCGTCGTCAGGCTCGTCATCAGCCTCGTCAAGCTTGTCGTCGTCGTTAGGCTCGTCATCAGTCTCGTCCTCGCCGTCGTCGTCAGGCTCGTCGTCGTCAGGCTCGTCGTCGTCGTCGTCGGCCTCGTCCTCGTCGTCAAGCTTGTCGTTGTCGTCGTCAGCCTCGTAGTCCTCGTCGTCGTCCTCGCCGTCGGCCGTCTTCAATCGTCGCGGTCTCGAGACGAGCATGCTTGTTCGGAATCCGAGTTGCGCACGCGCGGTCGGAACGCACACGGTCGTCGTGGACGCCTTCAAGACGCACGGGGAGGCCACTAGTCTGCTTACCTTACCAGTTACGACGGTCGCCCCGAGAAGAGCGCGCTGCGACGAGGCAGGACAGGACGGCACCCCGGGAACCAGGTGCACCACTGCTTGCTCTGCGCTGTGCGGGCGATGGACACCGGACGAGCCCGTCCGTCTCGTTTTCCAAGCCGCAGTCGCAGTCCTCTGCTGGGGCCACGTAACCTGCGAACGGACTCAGCAAACATCCAACCCATCCAATACCATCCAACCCGCCCAATCCAAGTCAAGGACGGATTCGTGCAGCACACAGCCGTCTATAACTCGAAACCTCCCGTCGCGGTCGCGCGCGAGCGGACGGGTGCTTCGCGATGCCGGTCGATCCGTGCGATGGTTTGAAGCAGGCCCCGGAAGGCGATGGACGTGCGGAGCCCAGGGGTCGAAGGGCGTGCTGCCGCAGAGAGTGCTCACCCAGCCAACACCGCGGGCGTCATCGTCGTCGTGCGCTGTCTGCAGCGAGAAGCAGAAGGGTGGGCGGATCGATGCCCGGTACCCCCTCCTCCCCCGCCCCGTCTTCCTCGTCGAGCTGCTCAGCAGCCTAAGCCCTCTCGTCGCGGGCGGCCAGAATAAAGCAGAGCACAAGGCGATCCGCGGCGGGGGACAATGGGATGGGATGGTCGGTGGACGGACAATGGGATGGCCATCTGCATCAGCGGTCGCTAATGGCTCAATGCACGTCGCCCGCCTGGCTTTTGATCCTCCACGCGCGACGCAGCCAACAGTGACTTCGACGCAGCAGCCGGTACCCGCTTTCCAGTTTCCTCTCTCCGGGGCAAGAGCCAGCCTGAGAGGCGCGGACAATCGGTTGTTGTTTAGCCTGCTATTCACTGTTGGACGCCCAACCTCGGAGCAACGTGCATACAGGACCAACACGGCGCCTGGATTCCGTCCTTCCTGCACGCGCCATTTGCACGAGGCCCTGACGCCGGTTGAGCGACAGTCACAGTGACAGCAGCCGACCCTGGACTCTTCCGGCCACTGTACTGGTACTACTGTAACTGCTTTCGGGCTGTTGATTCACGACGCAGCTTATATTAGGAGCTGTAAATAACTTAGCTACAGTAGTTCTTCATCTTATATGGGAGTACAGTAGTAGTACATTTCGAATATATAAAATTTGCTATAGCTAAAAAAACTCTTTTGTTACAGTACCTCCCAATCCCAATTGTACATGTATGCGCTCCCCTCTCCCGTCCTCGGCGAGCACGCGCTACCCATTCCCATTCCTATCCACGCCCACCGCGCATGGCATGTCCAGCAGAACGCGTGGAGGCCGCATGGCCGGCCGGGCCTCATGGCGTCCGCGCGGGACCTGATGCAGTCGTTCGTTATTGTGTGCATCTGCTGTAAGTATAAAAGCCGCGCGCGGATCGGGTGCACGAAACTCTATTCGCGGCCATCCCCCAGCTCCCAGTCTCCTCTCTTCGCCCCTCACCCCTCCAAGCAAGGTGCGCCCACCCACCCACCTGCTGCTGCTATAGATGGATGGAAAGCTGACGCAGGATTGCAGGATGTCTGACGTCGTAGCGGGCGACATCGTGAGCGTGAACACGCCGAGCGGCAAGCGCGAGGGCCTCGTCGTCGGCTCGCATGTCGACTTTAATGTGCGTTCCTGCCTGCCTTTCCTTTTCTTTCGTTCCGATGCCTGCTTGCTTGCTTTTATTATGCCCATGCCGGCCGCGCATTCCTCGCCCGCGCCTTCCGATAGGACAACCCTGTCCTGCCCGTCCTCCTGCCCTCCTCCCCTCCCGTCCTCCTCCCATACCACCTGCCCACCTCCCCCACCTCCCTCCTCCCCTCCTCCCACACCCTCCCTCCCGCACCCATCCGCTTTCGCTAACGCACCACGCCAGGGCCGGCACATCCTCGAGATCCAGTTCGAGCCCGGCGCGTTCTACAACGCGTGGTACCCGACGGTGACGCGCGTCCGGCGCACGACGTACACCGTCCCGTCCTACGCCGGCGCGCAGCGCACCATCGAGCGCCGCGTTTATTGGTAGCGGCGCGGAGCGCGAGGAGGGAGCGTGTGAGGAACGACGGGCGACGAGAGTTCAGATTCGGACGCCAGGAACGAGCTGGACGCCCTCACGCTGTCGTCGATGCGATGTAGATTCTATTGTTTCTGACTGTGTACGACTCAATTAAACATGCCACATTGAATATTGAAGAACGAACGTCCAAGTCCAAGTCCAAGTCGCGTGCAAAATTTCTGCTTTATATTTCGCAATCAAGACCGAAATGTCGTGCATGTCGAGCTCTACTTTACATCCAAGGCTCAAGCTCAAGCTGGACATTATCTGAAGAGTCGTTCGCTCGGCCATGTCAGAGCGCGCGCGGGGGTTGTGTTTTGAAGTAGCCTAAGCCTGGCCCGCACGCTGCATGCGTCAAGTTGGCCCAGGCATGTTTGACCGAAGCAATGCAGAATGAAGAGTCGTGTAGGAAGAGAAGAACATATTACTGAACTCTACTGTATGTATCTCGCGAAGCAAAAACTGTTCATGATCAACTCAATTGGGAATTTTGTCCCCGGGCGCCTATCGGCCGCAACACTAGTCTTTTCATTCATGACCGCAACACCGACGGCTAGCACGACGAGCATCGGCGGCTTCGCCGTCCTGCCACTGCGCTACTCGGCGAGCGCGACGCACAACCTCTACGTGCGCGCGCACGCCGGGACGCGGCCTGCGCTGCCGGAGGGCCGCACGCTGTTCGTCGTGAACGTGCCGCCGGACGCGACCGCGCGCGAGCTGGGCGCGCTCTTCGCGCCGTACGGCACCGTCGAGCGCGTCGTCTTCGGCTCCTCTGCCGCACCCGCGGAAGAGGGCGAAGACGGCGAGGAGCCGCAGGAGGTGGAAGCGGAGGAGGAGAGCAGCAGCAGCAGCAGCTCGTCCGACGACGACGACGACGCCGCGCATCCGCGGAAAAAGCGCAAACTCGATACGAGCAAGAAAAAGGACGCAAAGACCAAGACAAAGACAAAACCCCCCGGCCCGCCGGCGCTCATACCGCTGCCGTCGCCCGTCGCGCGCCCGCTGCACGCGTCGGGCGGCAGCGCGCACCTCGTCTTCCTGGACGCCTCCTCCCTCGACCGCGCGCTCTCCTCCACCACCTCCCCCTCTTCCAACTCCAATTCCAACTCCAAAATCCCGCCATGGCCTCCAAAGCTCCCAAACGAACCGCGCGGCCTGTCGCACTACGCCGCGCGGCACGCCGCCTGCCGGCCCGCGCTCGACGCCGTGCTCGCGCACGCCGAGAGCGCAATCCTGCGCTTCGACTGGGCGCTCGCGCAGGCCAAACGGGCGCAGAAGAGCGCGTACCGCAAAGGCGAGGAGGTCGTCGACGAGGACGGCTTCACGCTCGTCGTGCGCGGCGGCGCGTACGGCCAGAGCGTCGGCGGCGGCGTCGGCGTCGCCAGCAAGAAGTTCGAGTTGGCCGGCGGGAATGCGGAGGCCAAGGGGAAGGGGAGGAGGAAGAAGGAGAAGAAGGAGAAGGAGGGCTTTTACGCGTTCCAGGTGCGCGAGAAGAACCTCAAAGGTGCGTTCTGTTCGGTCGTCTATGTATGTCTGCTGTTTCTGCTTGCTCACGCGTGCCCTCTATTCTATTCTATTAGAACACGCCGAGCTGCGCAAAAAATTCGAGGAGGACAAGAAGAAGGTCGAGGAGCTGCAGAAGAAGCGCGCCTTCGTGCCCTACTAGTCGCTTTCCCGCTTTCTCGCTGTGTATTCTTTATTTTCTGGACTACAGGTTTGAACACGCACATCTGCTTGACTTCTCTTTAAACGCAGCCCAAGAGCAAGGGTAGCTTTCCTTTCGAATCGCAAGGCACACCTCGATGAGCGTCTATTACCTAAGCAAGCCTCCTCGGAGCCACCCGGGAACAAAATCTCAGTTCAAATTCAGCTGCGACTCGTCATTCATTACACAGCACTTTCTGTGGAGGCGCGCGAGATTGAGATCTCACTTTAACGCGTCCAGCATAAAATGCAATCTGTATGCATCCCGCATCTCGCATTTCGGGGCGCAATCTCAATTCTCATGATCAGCGGTTCCGACTCCGAGGAGTCGCCATCCGGCGGTCCGTCGGAGCTATCACTGCATAGCTCTCAGGCTCTCTCTCCTCGCCGTCATGAAGGACTAATTACTTATGGGCTGGAATCGTGAGTGGGTGCTGTTACGTTGTCATTGTGGGAGGAGCGGGTGCTGATACTTCGGGTTCCACTCAGGCTGGCAGTGGCATTGGCAGCGCCGCGAAACAATGCAATGCAATGCTCCTTCGCACCGCTGTCCTAAGTACTCGTCTCCCGCCAGGATCCCCAGGACTCGCAGGATCTACTGTATCTGCCGCTCGCCGTCCACCATACCATATGTAATGCATGTCGTCCCCGCATTGAAGTCACCCGGGCCGTCCGCGAATGCGACTCGGAGTCCGAGTCAGACGCAGTGGACCTCCTCCCGTCCCAGTGCGCATAATGGCCTCCCTCCCAGTCCATCCGTCCTCCAACGTCCGTCCGTACTCTCCAATGCCTCTCTGACGCTGCATAAGTATCCCGGCCATACACGACGTCTTTCCTCCTCCTGCCGCCACGACCGCGCGCCCGTCATCCTCATCCTCGACAACGCGTCCCGAACTCCTAGCACTGGCAGTCCATTCCATCTCCTATCTCCGCCCCCTAGGCCTGTGCGGCGTACAGTGGCTCATCGACTGTATCCAGCAGCTCGACTTCCGCCTATAGTACAACGGACTATCGGCCCATTCCCAGCTACCGCCCCTCCCTCCCCTTCATCGCCTACGTTCCTACACCTCCATCAGCTGTATCGCTCGTCGCGCGTACGTGCCATCTACATACTTACTTACTGCAGCACACATTCACAGCCCGCGCAGCGTCGCAGACCCATATTGATAGAGTATCACACACCAGGTCCGTCCGTCCAGTCATACTGTATCTGTATCGAAATTCATTACTTACTCTTCGGAGCAGGACTGACTGACTGACTGACGCTCAGACCGTCAACGCCGCACGCTTCAAGTTTGATCCTCAGTCCTCTCCTCTCCCGTCTGGCATACTTACAGCCTACCTTCGGCAGGCGTACAGGTAATACAGTCTCATGCTAAGCTCCGCCCCGTCCCTCCCCGCCGCGTCCGCGCCTCATCTCCCGCGCCAAAATACACCCACTGACGCGCACAGGCAGCCGCTGCATTTTCTTAGACTTCACGATACATAACAGCAGGCGACCGGACTGCGCGCGGGTGCGTCCCTCCGACTCGGAGGCCGACGACGCGCGCTTAGGGTCTCTCCCGGTCGGCGCATGCAGACGACTGCACAGCGCGTCCAGGCGAACGTGCTGGCTCCAAGGGAGCATGTCAACCTCAGCTCTGAGGCGCCAACGCGGACGATGGCGACGACGTTCTGCGCGCGACCACCGCAACCCTCGGAGCGGGGCCACGGCTGTGGCGGCTCGTACGTCTTCCGCGGCGGCGCGTGGTGGTCGACGGGGACGCATCACGGACGATGATGTCGTGCCTTTCGTACTTGAGCGCTTGAGCTAGCTTATCGCCTGAGTACATTCACTCCGTGCCGCGCAATATACCTATTTTTTCTCACCCATCCTTCGCTCGCGCCACATCCCATAATTCCCAGAAACAGCAAAACAGAAAACTGGAATTCGCGAGACGAGACAAGACGGGGGGAACACGACAAAGAGTAACAACGACGAGGCGCGGCCGGCGGGAGTGGAGGAGCGGGGGTGCGGGGAGGAGGGAGGGAGGGGGGAAAGCATACGAGGGCATATCATACGTGGCTTTTTTTCGTTTTTCTTTTCATCAGCAGGACAGAACGGGACGGGAAGAGAGTAAAGGAAAGGAAAGGAACGGGGTAAAACTATTTGCAATTTGCGACGAACGGGCGAGCGGTCAAAAGGCGAGAGAGCTGGGAGTTGGGTGGGTGGGTAATAGCACACGGGGGAGGGGTAAGGCGTATAGACGTTAAGAAAAAGTGGTAAAGGGCGGTGGGATGAGTGGAAAAGGGTGGGTGTCAAAGCGGGGCAATAGCAGGAGGCGTACATCCGGTATGTGGAGTGCAGAGCTGTGTGTGTGTATGCATGACTGCACGCGAGCGAGCGAAAACCGTCAGCCTGCGCGCTCGGCAACTGAGGAGGGGAAAATTGCGGACGCACCCCGAGTTTATTTAGCTGGTACAATGGCGGCGTGGGGTGGGTGGGTTTGAAGGACTTGCCGGCCTCGCCCGGAGGGGGGAAGGGGACGGTGGATTTGGGGTGTAGTGTTCGCAAGCGAAAGAGTTTGAGGACCAAGTCGAGAGCGCGAGACGAGATAACGAGGACGAGAAGCGATAGAGAGGAGAGTGGAAATGAGACCGACGAGAGGCAAGCGGGAGCGAAAACAGAACAGACGACATGCGAGTGGGGGGCGAAAACAATAGAGGGAGACACGACGCAAGCAGGGGAGGGAGGGAGGGAGGAGTGGCGGGGATTGATTTGCGTATATGATTTACGTGAGAAAGGGGAAGAAAAGGTGAGAGGATGGGGATGGGATGGGGAGGGCAAAAGAAAATAACGACGCGACCATTCCAGAGTTATAGACCGAAAAAACCGAGAGCAGCAACATCTTCCGTCCGCGGACCAGACTGAACGGGCAAACGACCACAGGCGCACACGCGCCCACACACGCAAGCGGCAACGAGGGATAAAGTATCAGACAGCAGAGGATGCGTGTGAGCGCGCGTGTGCGGACGCGGTCCCGCAACACAGCAACTCCTCGCGCACTCACGCTCCCTCGCTGTTCCCCGAGCCGCCCGCCGAGCTGTGCGGGCTCCCCGCCACGGCGCGCGTCCGCGCGAACGTGGGCGAGACACCCCCGCCTGCTTGACCATGGGCGGGCGTGTGCGACCAGATGGACGTCTGCCCCGGGCGGCGGTACGACTCCCCGAAGCCCATATTAGCAAGCGCGGCGCTGATGCTGTCCACCGAGGGCTTGTGGCCAATCGCTCCGGCGTGGTTGTTGTTCGGGTGGAACATCTGGGTCTGGGCGGTAGACCCCTGAGTTGAGACGGAGCTCCTCGAGGTTCGCGGAAGCGGCTGCGAGTCCTGTCGGAGGAGGTCGCTGATCTGGAAGCCGCCCGGCGCGCGCTTCGCATTGGCGTCAACGAAGGGTGAGAACGAGTTGTTCAGGCTGTTACCAGTCGGCATGCCAAAGCGATCCCCACTCGCTGAAGGGCTGGTAGGGGACTCCCCTCCGCCGCCCGTCGTCGCTTGATTCTGCTGCGGGTTCCCAAACCCCATGTAGTTGTTTCCCTGCGGCATCCCGCCGTCGGAGGGGTTCAGCATGCTGTTGCCAACATTGAATGGCCCTCCGAACGGCGCGAAGCTGGGAAGCGTGTTGGCACGAGACGTGCGAGCGTCTGTGAGGGAAACTGTAAGCGGTTGAGAATGCAAAATAACGGGTGGCAGATTCATGCTCATACTGGAGGAAAAGCTCTGGCCGAGCGCAGACATCGAGACCGAGTTGCTGATTCTCGCAGCAGCAGCGTCGGCATCGAGATCTTGATCTCCTCCATCGCCTCCACCCATGGGGTACATCGACGACAGCATGCTAACGCTGTTCCTCTGGCCGCCGGGCTGGTTCGACGCGAAGTAGGACGACTGGCCTTGCTGCGGTGGCGATCTCGACGTCGTGTCAGCTTTGTTGCCGCCGGGCTGGCCATTGAGACGTCCCGGCTGCTGTTGCTGCTGATTGAATGTCACGCCGCGAAACCCCTGCGCGTCCCCAGGGGCATTCATATTGCCGGGCTGCTGCTGGACGGGCCAGCCAGTGCCGTACCCAAGCTGGAGGAGAATGGCGGCTTGCTCCGGCGTGAAGACACCGCCCTGGCGCGCCGCGATCTGAGCAATTTGCTCAGCCTGAGTCAGAGTAGAGACTTGAGGGGACGTGATCTGCTGCTGCTGTTGCTGCTGCTGGGGAGGTGGTGGAGGCGGCGGAGTCGGCTGACTGGGCTGCGGAGGCTGGAAGGTCGGGACCGACGGTGCCCCCGTCGTCGCAGCGGCAGCAGCAACTTGAGCAGCCGCTGCTTGCACGGCCTTGTCTAATTGGATAGTTCAGCTTATTGTTCTCCTCGGCAGCGATTGCAAGGGACCACGCACACTGCGAACGTCCCCAGCTGAGACGGATTTTGCTACCACCAATAGGGAAGCCCTGCATCTTCTCGATGGCACGCTCGGCGTCGGCCTTGTGGACGAATTGGACAAAGCCACAGTGCTTCCCGACGGGTACCTTGACCTGTGACGCGAGGGTTCGTCAGTTCCATCAACAACCTCCGCGGGAACAAGCTGCAAGCAGAAAGACAAAGGCGAGCTAAAACGTACGTAATGAATCTCGCCAAAGGGTGCAAAAAACGTTCTCAGCGTCTCCTCCGGGACCAACGGACTCAGACCACCGACGAAAACCGTGGTATTGTACGGGTCGGCGGACGTGATCTGCTCGCCGTTGGGACCCATGAGACTGCCGAGGAGCGCGCGCGTCTGAGCCTGCTGCTGACGCCAAGCCTGCATCTGCGAGTCCTCGAAGTTCGGAGGGGCAGGTGACTCGATCGAGGGCGTGCCGGGGTAATTCGGAGGTGGCGGGAAGAAAGCGGTATTGGTCGTCGAGGTGGGGTTGTTGGTGCGTGCCAACGGAGCTGTAATGGACGAATGGACATCCCCTGTCGTGCCGGTCGTGGAGGAGTCGTGAGAGGAGCTAGAGGGCTGCGCGGCGAGACTAGCGATTTGCTCCATGATCGTGGGAGAGATATCAATTGAGCCTGTCCTCCCGCCGGCCGCCGCTGCAAGTGCCGACGAGTGGGAAGGGTTCGAGACATGAGGATCGAACGAGGGACCATGTTGATGCTGGTCCTTGCCTTGGTGATGCTGGGGGTCGTCGTAGGCAGTCGGAGTCGGACCGGCTGCTGGAAGAAAATCAATTTAGCAGATGATGATGGTTTGGGGCGATTGGTGATACGCACCCGCATAGCCAGGTGTCTTGCTCTTTGCAGTCGCGGGCGATATGCGCACTGAGATAATGCGGTCAGGACCAGGCACACAGGATTTGGGGAAGAATTGATAGGGGGTGGGAAAAACGCGGGAACAGAACAGAGAGCTACTCACTGGGACGCGACAGACAGTACAAGCCGTGCATCTCGATGAGCGCGCGTTGCTGCTCGGCTTGGTCTGTGAACCTGGGGAACGGGGCTAAGCGTCGGGAACGATCGGGGGGTAGGCTGCGGCGCGGGCGCGCGAGCAGAGACTAACCTGACGAAGCCGTACCCCTTTGAGAGGCCGGTGACGGGATCCAGCTGGATCTTTGCGCTCTTGCAGCTGTAGAAGGGGCGGATGAACTTGGGCTCGCGGTCGCTGCGCAGGCCGAGCATGGGGTTGCGGAAGACGGCGACGAGGTCGGAGTTGGATGCCTCTGGCGCGAGGTCGCCCACGAAGATGGAGTACTCCTTCGGCTGGGGCGGCGGGAGGCTGCTGGGCTGGTGCAGGAACTGGGGCTGGGCGTAGAGCGAGGGGATGGAGGCCGCGTTGGCCCAGCTGACGGAGAACGGGCGCGAGCTGTTGGGCATGGTCATGGGCGTCGCGCCGGGGTTAGCGGGCATGACCTGGGCAAGCGCCATGGCAGCCTGGGCCGGCGAGTGGAAGGTCAGGAAGCAGTAGCCCGGGTTGTTGACCGTGTGCCCTGTGGCCGGATCGGGCGGCGGCGGCGGGATTTTGACCGTGGCGCCGTCCCAGCCCATGAGCGCGCAGAGCCGCTTGACGTACTCCTCGTCCATCCTGCGCATCGGCGTTAGATCTGGCCTTAACGCCGGGCGGCGGCGCGGGCGCACCATGGCTCGAGATTGGCGAAGCAGAGCGTGGACGACTGCGCAGGCGACGCGGGCTTCTGCTGGGCCTCCCCGCGATATAGTCGGCGTTCATGGACACGGGCACTGGCGGGCACTGGCGGCGAGAGCGACGAAAGCGAGAGCACGGGGCCGAACGAACAGAGCAGCGAGAGAGCAAGAAGCGTGTCTGTATACAAACCCCGACAACACGGACAATTGTTGACTTTCTAAGTAATTATCATTTCTTCCTCTTCTTCTTTGCCACAGTGGTCTCCTCGTCTCTCCCTCTTTTCTTTTGCTCACCAAACCCGCCAGTATCGCCCAGCACCACCACCGCCTCGTAAGCCAGCTCAGAAACAGGCTGCACGCTCAGCCGCCCCTTGTTGATGAGCGCCATCCCCCGTACGGCCTCCACATGCTCCTCCCGCAGGTAGTCCACCACGTCCGCCACCCGCTTCAGCACCGCCAGCGGCACGAAGTGGTCCAGCCGTCGCACGAACCGCACGTCCACCATGAACCACCGTGGATTGTCTGCGTCGCTCTTCTGCAGCGTGTGATCCCACCGGGGCCAGTGATCATCAGCCGAACGCGCCTAGATAAAAACTCAATAGAATAAACCCACGGCATCGTAGTACGGATGAGACCTGTCTCGCGCCCCCGTTGTCAGTCACTCAAACTGTCTCTCCCCAACGAGACCACGCACGGGTCCCACGCTGTGTCTAGTGGCGAACGTTATCACTCCATTCGCACGCCCGGTGCCGCCAACTTACGGTCGGGATATGCCTCCTTTGCCACCTTTTCAGATCGGAAAGATCAGTCAAGGCCCATATCGACCAGATTTGCACGAAGCACGTGCCCCCCTCGTACCTCGGCCAACGCTGCGACTCCTATTGGGATACCATCAGTTTTCGAGCGAGTGCTTTGTTCTTGACCTGCGCGCACCAGGATTTTTGCAGTTCGAATGGTAAAACAAGACCTTGAAAATTTTATCCCCAACCCCACACCGTCAAAAAGAAGCTCCACAAATATTGCAGAAACCGAGAGAAAGGCACCTTGTCGCCGACCTTCATCTTGTCGCGCATGATGTTCCTCGCTTCGTAGCTCCGCACGCCTTCCCACGCCGTAGTCCTGTCCCAGACTCCCAGTCAACGTTCATACCTACTTGCTTATTACCTACACACGCACCCAGCCTTCTCAAAGTCCTCCACCGAGAACTGCAAATCCCAATCCCCGCGCGGCGCGTCACATTTTTCATTTCCCTTTCCTTTTGCCGCCCAGACACGCACCTTGACGTCTTTTCCTTTCACGACCCGCGAATCGGGCTCGGCCTTCATAAGCCAGTGACCACGCGCGTCTGCGTCTGGCGTCTGGGCTGCCGCCATGGTTTTTCCACTGGCAGTGGCACGGGCACTGCGCCAGGTCCGGAAGCAGCCGTCCAACCTCGGGAATTTGTTCCGAAGAAAAACAGGGTGCAAACTGCTTCCGCGTCGCGAAGCACCCAGGTCCACCACACACGGGGGTTCCAGAATTCCCTTCCTAATCCAGTCTGAGTCTAGACGGCTCCCGTGGCCTGGCCAAGCACCGTAGCACAGGGCAAGCAGGATATGTCAGCTCTGACTGGAACAGTTGCTGTACCAGCAAGTTTCCCGTTCCCCAGAACAGGGGACCACGAGAAGCACCAAATCTGGGATCTGGCATCTGGCATCTCGAGATCTAGGTGCATGCCGAGCACGACCGTCACCGTATCTATCGGCATCAGATTTACGCGAATGTCTTCGCAGAGCGTGGGATTTCTTATTGTCCTACCAAAGCGGCAACTCCGCCGCGTCAGCTAGAGTTTCAGCGTCAACGTCAGCAGCCCAACTTCATGTCGCCAAAGGAGAAGCAGGAAGACGAAGACAAGTGAACGTGTCCGCCACCTCGCGAGCAGACGTAATACATACCGTCACGTTGTCCCTAGTAGGTACTTGTGCTCGCAGTTCGGGACGCGTCTCTCACCGTGCTGTGCCTTGTGATTCTTTTTTCATTAGTGCCATCAATTTTGAATTCCACGACGTTCCACTGGGCGGAAAGGAACCGCTGGGAGGTCATGGGAGCCCCAGAGCACTGCGGACTCATCGACATCCCTAAGCGCAGAAATTGACTGGAACGTCGCATGATGGGAACAGCCCAAAATTGCTCCAAGGTCTTGTGGAGAAAGGTACTGTATCATAATCGTCATATCTCCGGGGACTCACCTGTTGGATAGCGGGCAGCGGGCAGCGCCAGCGGGCAGCAGCCGACTTATGGTAGGTATCTGGGGGCGAGCATCGATGGAGCGGATGTTGGCCGGCCTCCCAGGCCATCGGCTGACCAAGAAAGAAGAGGAAGACGCCCTTCGACCGAAAAGGCAAAACAACGCACCGCGCTTCGATGTCAGCCATTCGGCCGATGCTCTACTGTCTGCGCTGACGAGCGGCGACGAGAAAGACGCAGGTAATAAAGATATGCAGCGGCTGGAGGCGTTCCACGGTGAGCTTCCCGGACCAACACTGGCGGGGAGGTCCGGGAGCTGCGCACATGCGCTGCTTCAAGGCACCGGGAAACAATACCAGCGTGAATGCATTCCTGCTAAGCGCAGAAATTATCATTGACGAACCTTTTGTCTGTCAGGCCTAATCGATAGCCGCAGGAGATGGCGCAGAAGGGGCGACGGGTTGACATGCGATCAGAGTGTGCAGTTGCCACAGTTGGTGCGCGGGGCAGCGTAGTATCTTTCCTTCCCGTGGCGGACCCAGCAGAAGAGACAATCACGCACAATGTGCGGTCAGGAAGTGTATGTGTGCCAAAAGGGAAGAAAGGGCCAGCGGCACGGCATCGAAAGGGCCACAGCAATGATCACATTGCGCTCTGAAACCTGGCGCACGCAAGTAAGCTGGTCATCAAGAGGGTCTTGTGGCCAAGGTATTTTATCACAGACGGCCGGATTTAACGACGAGCTCGAGTCGATAGCCTCGCTCGCGAAAAGCTCGCGGCGGCTACAGGTCCGAAACAAAAGCTTGCAGGGTGAATGAAGCACCTGCACGCGTATACGCAGAGATCTTGCAGCAGATGTATGGGAAAGTCTGCCATCGATCAGCGCGGTCTTCGATGCGCGCGGAAACGGGCCTGCGAGCTGCTAACGCGAGCCGAACCACAGCACCCGCAATGAACAGGTCAACTCGGCAGAGAAAAGACAGAACCACGGTGGGAGCGTCATAAACCATGCATCCAGAGGATTGGAGCCATGGTACGTACCTGCAGGACCATTGTTTCGGAAGGAGTGCGTGCGTCAAACCGCCCAGAAGGTACACACACCTATGCCACGGGCCGCGCGACGGCATCGCAGGGTCAGGAGCTCCAACATTGCGCAGAGATCGCGGCCAATCAACGCGGCATCCGTGCAGAATTAACTTTGCGCGGCAGGCATACGAAGGTAACGCACCACGAGGAGCACAATGCAGCCTGAATCGCCGCGCGCGGTACGGTACGTAGGGCACTGCGGTTGCCTAGCAAAGCCGTCCGCAACGAGGGGATTGGAGAGGTAGGCCGGGGGCAGTGTGTGCTATATGGGAGGGAGATGCGCACGATAAGCAGTGAACAAAAAGCTGCTCGCGACATCAAGAGAAGAGGGCCGGTTCAAACTCCGCGTTTCCCATTGTCCCCATTGTCCTTGACTTCATCTCGCAGTAGCCAATAAACGGACTGTTCAAGAGGCTCAGAGCATATTTCCCGGCTGTATTGATGGTGCAGCTTGGTTGCAGTGACGACTCTACAATATCTGATTGTCAGCTCATGTACCAAGAAGGATGCCACACTGGCCTTCTCATCCTCGCCTACCCCGTAATCGCACAGGAATGGCTGAACTCTACTTTGAGCTAGACAGCTCAGGCCCTCTGTGTTGATAATATCTCAGTATATACGACCATTCACTGTATTCGGACGGGGAATTCATTGTTGACAAGCCACATGTTTACACCTTCAACTTCTTATCCCGCCGAGACAACCGTTTCCCGCGTATGCTGGAAGCGCGACTTACAGCCTGAGTCTCACGTACGACCGGCTTGGACGTCGTGAACATGAGAATAATATCAGGCATCCTCGGTCGATCTTGCGGTTTCGTCTCCCAGCAATAGTTGCAGATAGTCCAGACGATGCCTTCGAGCCCGCGCTTGCGCGCTGTTGATCCCGGGTGTGGGGGACGCGCTCCCTTGAGCACCTGCAGACATAACTGCATGACGTTATGGACCGGATGCCATGGGGGCTGCCCGGTAAATGCCTCCCACCCAACGGCATCAGCATCGGAAAGACGCTGAGATAAACTAAACTCACCTGTAGAATGAGCATGCCATATGCGTAGACGTCCGTTTCGACTGTCTTAGAGCGCTTCCTGCGTGTCGAAGACGTCGAAGCACTGTCGGCGGTAGCCACACTTCGCGTGTCATAAACTGCATCCAGCAGGAGCTCAGGCGCGCTAAAAGCCAGAGAGTTCTGCTCGCGAATTTTTGTAACAGTAGTACGATCGTCCGGCTCTTTATCGATGACGGTGCTCAAGCCGAAGTCTGCAAGCAACGCGTGGCCAGATTCTGAAATCAGAACATTTTCCTGCGAGAAAAAGATGAGCGATGTGTATTTCAGCTGGGAAAGAGCGCACGCATTTGAGGTCACCATGAACAATGCGAATAGAAGAGTGCAGGTAATTCAGTCCTTCCGCAACCTCTCGTATCTAGTGAACACTGTCAGCCATGGACCGGCGACGACTCAATCAGCTGGACCGCACCAGCTGTTTGACGTCGGCGCTTTCGTTGGCGCGGACATATCGCAGAAGGTGCCCGTGAATAACCCACCGCGACATCAGTCCGAGTTGCAGACCATCATCGTAAACGCCGAGCAGAGGCAACACGTGCGGGTGCCCAACTTTGCGCCACTGCGTTAATTCGCGTCGCAACAGCTGAAGTGGGTTGAATGCCAGGCCAAACAACGGCTGGTTTGCGTACCTCGCGGTGGACGTTTGACAAGAGATGTGGCAGCTTGAGCGCGACCTGCCGCGCGCATCCCGAGGCGTCCAACAGGTCCCCGCGCAGAATAGCAGCGTGTCCTCCGAGCTGTGCCCGAGTGATGTTGGTGATTTTGACGTACCCAGTGCCGTCAATGAGCTTAACCATCAACGTGTTGCCCGAGCCGCCTGGCATCGTGCGTGCGTCCGCTGCCGTCCGCCGCGGTGATGGGCGCATCCCGCCGTAATCGGAGGGCATTGCGGGGGAAGGACAAGACAAGATACCCGATGGGTGACTCCGAATGAACCTGCTTCAGAAGTTCGAGGCTGCGATTGGACGTTTGTCATTTGTCAAACCGCGGTCTCACCTCGAGAACAACATGGGTGCAATAAGATGACAACCGCTGCAATCGATACCGCAGTATTACCTTGTCAGCAAAAATATGCGGCCATGTGTCTGTATCATGAAGCAAGGGCATTGGCGCCCATCGAGAACAGTGAAATAAATTCGTAACGATATGGAAGAGGACAAGCTTAAGACCAGTATACATCCGCAGCTCCGACAATCCCGGCTTTCCTCCGTCCAGTTCAACTTGTTCACTGCCTCACGATGCCAAAACGCCAGATTGAGTCCGGGACCTGGATTTCTCCTGCAGAGCGACGTTGCCGGCGCGGAGCATCGTAAGAAGCTTCTAAGAGACTCCAACGGAAAGGTCTCTAATGCCGGTACGCCAATTCCAACAGCAGCCGCTGGTTTTCCTACTTCAATGGCACGTGTTCTTCCCAGTCCAATAGGCGTCATGTTGTGAACTTCCCAACATGGGTTTGCCGTTCCGGAACCGACTGGGCGCTGACCTGTCAATGAGCGCTGAATCTCCGGTCCAGGAATCTGAGCCTAGACATCCTTGCTGTCTACCAGCGCAACCATGCTCGTTTTATTTCTCCTGCTTGTAGCCGCATCGAGTACTGCGCGCGTACCCGTCACAGTTGTTGGGCGAGACTCAGGATCAGCACAAGTGCAAGTGGTGGACTACCTCGACGGCAACATGCAAGTGCCATGCATTGTCGTCGCGACCGAGACGCACTGCACGTTCGGAAGCGCGAGCCCGCAGTGCGGGATACGAAGATCAGTCCTGCTGTTGCCGCCGACGATCGGAACCTCAAGAACCGGACGAGGCCCGTCGACGCAAAGGCCGGTCAGTACGTCGGTGCCTTGTGGCAAAGCCAGGCTCCGTCTCGATCGAAGTTAGCGTCGCGTCTGGGCAACTGCCAATTGACGGCCAAGCGTAGCGTTCTATCGAAAGAAGCTTCAGTAGTTCGACGCACCGTTCATGCACACACAGAGAAAAGTTCGAAGCAAACAGTCTTTCTCCCGCACGTTATTATTTGGCTTGAGTTTCCTCTGAACTAGTTCGAAAATCTCTCATACAGGACCAGGGAGAGCTCTTTCCATGGGTTGCAAGCATCACGCATTTACAGCAAGCGGCGCTCAAAGTCTCAAAGTGATAGGCGGTTATATTGATCAGGACATAAAGTACCGTCAAAGAAAGTGTCTAATGAGTGCGTGGGTAGTAGAACAAAATAGTTTATATGGCGAGCTTAGGGAGGAATGCCTCCAAGACACGGTCCTCGGAGAGAATCACCGGCTTGTGCACGGTGATTTGTCTGAGCTTGGGAAAGATCGGGACTACCTGGAGCACAGACCGAGCGTCGAGAGTGCAGGGGACTGAGCCGTTCGGCGAAGGGCCGAGGTGCAGGTTGGTGATGTTCGGGAGCGAGGGAAAGCCAACAGCCAGGGCGGGCAGAACGACTCGTCCATTGACGTCGACGTTCTCGGAGTCAAGTGTGATCACGACCGTCCGGAGCTCGGGAAGATTCGGCGGGACGACCGCAAGGGCAGCCATGCACGAAGAATGGACGAACAGTCGTTGCAGACGAGGTGTGAGCCAGTCCAGGTGCGTGATGAGGCTATTCGCGTAGGAGTCGTCTGGTGGAGTGGCAGCGGCCCCAAACCGATATGCTTTACCTTCCTGATTCAAGCAAAATAGACCGAGATGCTTGGGCGCTATCTGCAACATCGTCGGATCATCGCGACCAGTGTAGGCCAAGGTGGCGGCGGACACGTCGATCAGATGCGGGCAGGCCACCATGAGTTTAGTGATGAACGGTGCCGAGCGCGCAATCCAATCCACGGCGTCGGGGTCGTAGATTTGGCGTACAGGCCCCCATATGAGGTGCAGTTCCCTGACTCTGTGGTCGCCGTCGATCGGGGGCAGGTCTTGCAGAGTCGCATAGATGCTCTGATACTCGTTCCCATCGTCGTCTACGTCCGTCACTATAAATGACTCCATCTCTCTTATGATGATTTGGGCCGCGCCAGGGAACAGCTCCCCGATGGAGTGGAACCGGCTGAGACTCGCCAGGGTGGTCGAAACCTGGGCGACGCGTGCGAAGGCCGGACATGGATCCTCGAACTCGAAGCCGCGAACATATAGCAACCGCAGGAGTGGTGGGGGCTGTCCGTTGAAGATGTCGGACGGGAGTAGAGAGAGCGGCACGCGTTCTCCAGCACTCATGACCTGCAGCGTGAGGATCTCAAGCTGGGTTGCAGGCTGGAGAGAAAAACTCTGCCACAGCGAGTGGAGTGACCAGCGGTAGTCGTCGAGAGCTTCCTCGTCAAGATGCACGTCCTCGAATCGAATCGCCAGCTGCTTGAATCTTCCCAGATAGCTGCCGATAAATCGGCTAACGTTGTTGACGTTGTCGGGACCGACGTTCAGGATCGTGACCGAAAGCGGGCGGTCTGCCCGGGCACGCGCCATAAGTTTGTCGATGGGCGCCACCGGTGACCTGCGGATAGGAAGAATAATTTCTTCCCAGAGGTCTGACCTCCCGAGAGCGATCTTCCGGAGACGCGCGTCCACGTGAGAGATATGGACTTTGTCTGAAAATTGCAGGTATGCCATCGTCATTGCCAGCAACTCGACTGGAAGCTGGTGGATTGTCGCGCGCTGCGCGACCTCGTTCAGAGTATCACGGAAAAACGCGTTGGCGCCGCTATTGCCGGTGAGTAAAAACACACACAGCGCTAATGGAAGGGGACGTACTTGGACATGATGTTGATGATTGGTGAAGCGAAAAACAGATGAATGAGCGAGGCGGCGGATGAGGCGAGTGCGCAGCACTGGATCCAGACAGTAGCGGGAACGGAAACGGTGGGCCTGCAGCGTCTTCAAGGGCCGCCTTTATATGTGGCGGCATACCACCGTGGTTTGGGGCGGATGAAGCGAAGTCTGAGACACGGTCCGGGGGTAGTAAGCGCTTAGACCAACCAATCTGGCGGAGAACAATTGTCGTCCAAATCGTGGACCCGACCATAACCACGGATAACAAGCATGATATACACACCGGGTCGGTAAGCTTGTGCCTGACGTGGTTTATGTGCCCACGGATTCGATCAAATCGGGTGCCCAACGTGATAACTCGTAGTGATCTGCCTAGCAATCAGTATACGAGGAGTACGCAACAGTGTAACCAACAACGACGTTGCTGTCAGTTGACTGCCCTTGACAATCGAGAGGTGCGACCGGAAACAAGCGGAGTTTAAAGCGTTCCTCACCTCACGTGCTGCTCGCGATCGCTGGTCGACTGGCAATAATCCATACAGCCGGACATTATGCATAAAGGGGTGGAATGGTTTCTGGAGTGCTATAACAGCGCTCATTTCACAAGAAACTGAGTCAGAGGATGACGCTTACTGTGAATGGTTCCAGTTGCAGAATTCGACAGCAGAGAGGCAGGTGGCATCGCCGCTGAATGGGCAGAGAGATCGGGTCTTCACATTGGTGTAGAGCAGGTGAGCGTCGCGAATTTGGCGCGAATGTAGAACTCGAGATCAAACAACCAGATCCCAGAGGTGGTGGTTCTAGAGGCGTGCGTACTTGTTTGCACGGTATATTTAGATTGATGGGGTAAATAAGGCACTGAGCAACTTCCAACACGCAATCCGATACCTAGCGTGTGATGTTGTGCAGGAGACCCAGCATGGCTAGAAAGCGTCAGTCGACAAAAAAGGAGCGATTCATAAGTCGGCTGTGTCAAATGTACGTACCGCATTTTCAATCACGCAGAGCAAACGGTATCGGCGGTAGTTATGGGCGGCGCAGGGGTCGTTCACGATTAATGGCCGGTACTCCCCATTCGCTGCGTTTTTCCGGGGGGCGTTGTGGCCTCGCAGGAGACACTCGGTTCGAGTGAGTAAAACACCGGCTTCCCCAATGTCCGCCTGACGTATCATTCAGTCGGACGAACGGCAGGCGGGGAGAAGGAAAACTCACGCTTTCCGCAGGCGTAACACTTGGTAGTCGCCGGGTCGCTGCGTTCTAAATACGTTCTGCGTCTGTCCTCTAGAGCTTTTTGACAGAATCGCGCGGTATGGCCTGACCCTCCGCATGCCTTGCAATGCGCCTGCGTGCACTCGCGCTCATAATGGCCAAACTGGCCACACCCGCGGCAGAACGCCGTCGCGCGTAGCGCCAGCCGCGAGGGGCAGGCGCGCGTTCTGTGGCCGGTTGCGCCACAGGCTTTGCATTTGCCCTGGAATGGAGTGCGAGGCCTCCGTGGACAGTCTTTCGCGATGTGGCCTTGCCGGCCGCACAAACCGCACGTCTTCTGCCGCAGGTTTGGGGTGTCGCTGCGGTCTATCTGTGGCATACCCCAGCCACGGTCGTCGTTCGCCATGGCGGTGAAGGCTTCAGGCCCTGCCTCAGTATGAGCCTGGTCCAACAGTTCAGAGTCGAGCTTTGGCGGGTTGGTCGGGCACAGATGTTCCGAGTGCCCTTCTTCGCCACAGCGGAAGCATGCGCGCGACCCGGGCTCTTGCGTAAATCCGCTAGTTGTGGCAAGTGCGCGAGCGCTGGGAGATAGTGAGAAAAATGTGCGCGCGGCCTGTGAGTGTGCTTACGAGGGCATTTGGAGCCTCATCGCGTTCTTGGAGAGTCGCAACAGATCATGAGCATGCCGGAAGAGTTTTACAGCAGCCATGGTGGGTGCTACCGCGTTCAGGTCCAAATTCTGTCACGGTTGGCGGCTGTTTCCGATTCGTTGCCCCTTCGTCCTACATACCTCATCCAATCAACGTGAATTAAGCAGCAGCTGCAAGTCACAAATGTGCTCTATGAGTTAGAAATATTGAGCCTTACTGCAAAATAAAATATCTCGGTTTCTTGTCCTTCCACTTCATCGGAAATTTTCCGGTCCCCCCATCTCTTTGCCCGTGTCGTTTTCAAGGAGTCATAGGTCTTGCAAGCTCATCATTTAGCTCATGCCATGAGTACGCCAGGTCTTCGTTGCTTTCGCGGTAGATTCACTCGCGAATGCCCCTTTCAAGTTTCAGTAGGAGGAATCCACATCGTCTTACAAGTGAAAATGCTATTAGGTGAGGCATTTCCGGAGGTAATTATTACCAAGTATCGCTCATACTACTTCGAGCAATGGAATCTGGAGGTTTATTTCTCGTCCGATCCTCTGCCATGCTGTTCTCTCGGAAGGCAAGGATGTCTCTTCTCAATACCCCAGTAGTTAACGGCCATCCCGCAACACTCCGCACGCTTTCTCCTAGCGAGCTGCGCAAATGGCCTCTTCTGCCGCAGCTGGCGCACACGATCAACACGTCCTTCGCGTACACGCACATCCTGCCGCGCGGGACACTGCGTCTTGGATACCCCGCGAAGCTACCCGATGTTCTCGATGGGAGCGCCGTTACCTACGTCCTTACGCGGGACCAGGAGACGACGTTGGCACGGTTTCCGAGGACACGAGCAGCGAATCAGAGCGCACAATCCACTTCCTCGCGGTGGACCCAGTTTGCATCGCCATGGAATTGGAGGGTGGCTCTTGAGGCTTGCTGAGGAATAGGCTGTTTCTCGGGAAGGGCGAGAGGCGACGACGGAGGATTATGGATACTGTCAAGGAGGTCAATTTAGATTTTTATACGAGGCGGGAGTGGAGGGTCGGCGTGAGGAGGCTTTCACGCCGGGCACTACGAATAGTCCGAATGGGTTCACTGTTGTGTATATGGAGAACGTGATCGAGTCCGCTGAGAGCGGCGTCGACGCAACGAGTTTGCAGAGCCCCGTGCGGATGTAATTCACAGACGTAGATAGAGCGTAGACTTTCAATTGGAGTATCTTTGTTCTTTTCTGCAGTCTCAGGTAGCTACATCCACGACCTTCTCCATGTACACAGTCGTGTATCCACTAGGACTGTTCCCCGGCGATCCAGGCGCAACGACCTCTTCGCGCACAACGCGCCATCCACGGCGCACATAGAACCCCTCGTTAACCTCCTTAACAGTGTCCAGCAGCATGCGCACGCTCTCTCGCCCCTCTCTCCGGACAGCGTTCCCCTCAGCAAGCCGCAACAGCCACCCAGCAATGCCCTGCCGCTGCACGGCGGGGTCCACAGCGAGGAAGCGGATGGTGCACGTCGCCGCCTCCTCGGAGACCGCGCCGACGATCTTCGAATTCGAGTTCGGGCCTTGGGTAAGGACATACGTGATGGCGCTCGCGTCGAGCTCGTCGGGCAGCTGCGCCGCGGAGCGAAAACGCGGGCAGTCGTGCGGGAATATGTGCGGCGCGTGTGTGCTGCAGAAGGCCGCGTTGATCGTGTCGACCAACGGCTCGAGCAGCGCGGACTCGCGAAGCTCGTCCCGCGTCAGCGTGTGCAGTGTCGTTGGGAGACCGTTCACCACCGGGGTACTCGCACTGTCAGCGACGGCGACAGTGGAGAACGACTCTGACATTGTATTGAGGGAAGAGAGACAATGTCGTTGCCGTATTGAGCGCAGGGGTTTAAATAGTGTTTTGCTTGGTGGCAGTGAGGATAGCCTCCGGAGAACTCGGGCTCGAGGGATTGATTCGCTAGCCCAGGATGGGTACTGTACGCAAGAGCACGCAAGAGGCAAAGGCAAAAGGACCCATGCGTCAAAATAATTCTCTGTAGTTGGTAGCTCGACGAAGGACTGCCAGGGCGTTGCCAGTTAAATTGGGTCGCAGAGAAGTCGCAAAGAGTGCCCGTAGAAAGCTGAGCCCCGGCGCTGAAGGTGTAAAAACGCATTCCAAGCGCGAGGTTAGCCACACGCGCATATTTGACGCGTAAAGCACAGGCTTGAGACGTGGAACGACATGGGACCAGGAGGAGGAGGCCAACTTAGATCAACGCGGCTCGTTCCGACTGCTTTCCTCAAACCGCCATGTCCCTCCAAAAATGCCTGCACGCCCTGCGCACGCAGACGCCGCGTCGTGTCGCGTAAGCCGCTGGTATTATGGCGTGCAAAATTACTGAAAAAAATTGCAGTACTCTAGCTAGCAGTCCCAGGCTGCCGGCGCGCGCATTCTCCTGCTCAGCTATCTCGCGCACCGTCGAGATCCAGCCCGGCGCGCCCATCCCCGACACCCCGACGCCAGCACCAGCAGCCACTGCCGCTGCGCCCGTCCGAAACTCGACTTCGAGTTCTAGTCCAGCGCAACTGAAACCCCAACCGCAAGCGCAACCGGAAAAACCGAAGAAAATGTCGCCGGCAGAGCAGCTCGCGAGTTTACCCGACGGCAGCGTGCAGTCGCTGTACTACTACTCGCAGTGCTACCAATGCGGACACTGTACGTCTTTTCGTCCAACCATTGGATATAAGATGGCTAACTTGGTTCTTGTTTTGTGGTGCAGTGGGACATAAAGCGGGCGAGTGCAAGCAGAAGACGCCTGTGTGCCATTGGTGCCATAAGCCTGGGCACACGGGGATAAAGTGCCCCGAGCCGCGGCCGTCGTACGACGAGATGCGCGCCATGTGAGTATCAATGAAGTCTAGGACGTTGTCGCCATGTTGACAGCATTCCTAACTGTAGGTTGCTCAAGTCCGGCGCGTTCCAGGTATGTCTATGTCTTGCGTTCACTCGCGTCCCTGCTGAAGACTGGTATGCAGGCGCGCTTCAAGGGTACGCACATACGTCTGCGTTTGTGTGAGCTTATGGGAAACTGACGCCGTACTCAGGGCAGGTTCTCCGGGACGTAGGCAAGCGGGAGGAGCAGGAGCGCGCAGCCCGCGCCAGAGGGCGCCGCCGCGCTGCTGCAAAACGCAAACAGGCCGCGGCCGCGGCCGCGTGAGGAGTACAGTACCTCCCACCTGTTATCAATCAGTATCTTTGCTTTGCGGTTTTGCCTTTGGCAACAAATGCGCCTCCTTGACCTCTGTCATGGCATGACGCATGGGTTCGGAGAGCTCGTTCGCGTTGGCTTCCAGCTCTGAGCCGCACCTCCAAGTAAATATCCCGTGCGGGGCTGCGCGCCAGCTCTTCCTCCGGCGCTGCATGAGCTGGCGTATGCTGTACGAGAGCAAGCTTCGGTGTGTGCATGCCGGCTGGACGTGCAGCCCAAAATTCGCCGTCTAATCGTCTGGCGCGTGAAGTTGAAAGATGCACGGATGCAGAACGATGTAAGAACGCGCTTGGTCCCGCTGAAAAGAGGCGACTGCTCCTACAGATGTCACTTTGCAGTCGACAATCTAGCCAAAGATTGAGAATATCCCTTAGTCAAGTCTTTTTCAACTTTCGTCAGGGCGGAGTGCATGTTTGGCTCTGCTTGCTGCAAAACCTTAAATTTTGAGGTGAGAATCATTGCGGTGCCGTCTTGAGACGTGATGTAGCTCAATTAGCAGCTCAATTCCACCTGAGAGGAAAACCAGTCCCACCCAATGCGTCTGAACTCGTTTAAATTTGGTTAGAAGTCAGGCGGCGGCGGCGGTGACGACGGATTGCAACTCCGAGCCCGCCCGAGCTTTCCACGCATCCACCGCATACACGGCCCGAGAGTTCGTGCGTGCGGGCCTGACGAACGAGAGGAGCGTAGAGCGTTGTTGTTGACGGTGTTGAACGAGTAAAAAGGCGAGTACAAAGTTTAGTTACTCGTTACCCTGGACGCCCTCAACTTACTCGGAATGTACACTCGCAGGAAGAATGGCGTTCTCTAGGAAGGGGTGTTACAAGTGCGGCAACCGTGCGTATATGCCGCCTACATGACCCGTATATTATCTGAATTTCAAGATAGTGGGCCATATCGCGGAAAACTGCCTGTCCGAGCAGCGCCTGTGCTACAACTGCCGCCAGCCAGGCCACGAGAGCAACGCGTGCCCGTCGCCGCGCAGCGTCGCCGCTAAGCAGTGCTATTCGTGCGGCGGCGTCGGCCACATCCAGGCTGAGTGCCCAAGTCTGCGCGTCGCCGGCTCGCAGGGCCAGAAATGCTATGTGCGCTCATTTTGCCCAGTTATAACTTCGAAGAATTAACATAATGACTGCGTGCTATGAAGGCTTGCGGACGCTTTGGTCATATTGCGCGTGTTTGCCCCAGCCCCGCGGGCTCGGGTGGCGCGAGCGCGTTCACGCCTGTGCAGCGCCCGGCGCATGTGCAGCCCCGCACGGCCACTCTTCCGCCCGTCAAGTGCTTCAGATGCGGTGGCCTTAACCATATGAGCAGGTGTGTCTATTCCGGTTCATTTGCGCGCTTTTACTCACTTGTTCCTGCCAGGGACTGTCTCGCAGCGCCCGGCACCCAGATCGCCGAGCAGACGGTCATCACGACGGGCGTGGCGACCGTCACCAAGTCCAAGGTCTGCTACAAGTGTCAGGAGGAGGGCCATGTGCGTCTTGGTCGTCGTCCTAAATTTTCAGTCGAGAACTCACGATATCTTGTCCTCAGATTGCGCGCGAGTGCCCGCAGAACGTCGAGGTGTACACCTAGTCGCGAATACTCGAGGGGGACGAGACTTGGGGACGAGATACCGACTAGCACTGACTGACCTTGCTCTGACGTTTGTGACCGAACTTACCTATGTGATCTAGTTGCAGTTGCAGCCTCGACGATTTATTTCTTCGATTCTTCATGTGTCGATGTTGTTTCACCTCTTGGCCTGCCCGCTCGCTTCCTGGCTGCCTTGGTCAGGCTACGTCGTCGTCGTGGCACGTAGGAGGCAACGTGTTTCAGCGGTCACAATCTTCGCCAATGCTCTGGCATCTCTTCATCTCGGATTTCTGCATGACTGGGTATCTATTCAGCTCGTCTCCACCACCCGCGCATCCTTCATACGAAGGCGATCTCGTCGTAATCATCCACACCAAATTGGGACACTGACCGGGTCGGGTGTCAAATACTGAGACGTCTAAACCTTAACTTTTCAAGAGAAAGCTCAGATCCCCGGCAAAGAACAGAGTATTTGATTATTCCTCCTTTCCCACAGTCATCCAGTGCGCTAACAGCATCGCCACGTCTTGAGAGTCAAGCCCCTCCGAGTCAGCAAGGCGCTGAGGGAATTGCAGCCGTATCACACATACTGGCGCCATGCTCTCAAATCAACCATTGTCGTCCTCTTTCCTAAACGACTTGTCGATTTCTATTTCCGTTTCACCAGTAATCTCCGCGGTGCGCACGCGGACGACGCATCGATCCGCATCGCATCGCTGTGCCGTTGCGTGCGCGTAAATGCAATCCCGAAGCTTGGCGCAGGGTCGCCCACGCGCGGTGTAGTACGTCGTCATTGCCTCTGACTGAGTCTGCGCGGGCGGCCGCCTCCACGTCCATCGTTGGGGTCTCCACTGCGGCGGGTTTGGTGCGGACCGACGACACCTACGCGGTGCTGATGCATATACGCTCGAGCCTCGGAGGTTGATGCTTATCTCAGTCTGGGTGCAGTGCATGCGCGACTTTTGGGAGCGGAGCGCGCGAGGCCTTCTGAATCCCAAACTAGTCCTCGCAGCAGACAAGCAGACGAAGCGGCGAGATTCGAGTCTTGACAGTGAAAGGAATTTCATTTCAATGCCGGTGCGGCCGGCCCTCTACTACGACGCAAACGAGGCCCCATCACACGAGAGAAAGCAAGAGCGTAAGAGAGGAATAACGGACACAGGCGGAGAGACAGAGAGACGTGAGGGAGTGAGGACGACGTTAATTACGAGCAACTAATGCTGGCGGAAAACGCAAGAAGACGAGACGGGCGGGCGTGGAGAGCAACCAAGCTCTTACGCGTCGTCGGGGTTGACGTCCGCCTCGGGCTTGTCCTCTGCCTTCTCGTTCGTGTCCTGCATGTCGGACGTCCAGAGGGTGAGGTTGTCGCGCAGCAGCTGCATGATGAGCGTCGAGTCCTTGTAGGACTCCTCGGACAGCGTGTCGAGCTCGGCGATGGCGTCGTCGAAGGCCTGCTTGGCGAGGTGGCAGGCGCGGTCGGGCGAGTTGAGGATTTCGTAGTAGAAGACGGAGAAGTTGAGCGCGAGGCCGAGACGGATGGGGTGTGTCGGCGGCAGCTCGGTGACGGCGACGTCGGAGGCGGCCTTGTAGGCCTCGAGCGACTTGTCGGCGCTCTCTTTCCGCTTGTCGCCGGTGGCGAATTCCGCGAGGTAGCGGTGGTAGTCGCCCATCCTGGTTGACGAAATTTTAGAAATTGAATACCACAACGAGGAATTGAACTCACATCTTGTGGTAAAACACCTTCGACTCGCCGCTGGCGGCCGAGGGAATGAGGTGCTTGTCGAGCACGTCGAGGATGTCCTCGCAGATCTTGGCGAGCTCGCTCTCGATCTTCTCGCGGTATCCCTTGATCATAGCAACCTGGGCCTCGTTGCCCTTGGACTCCTCCTTCTGCTCAATCGACGACACAATCCGCCAGGACGCCCGACGCGCGCCAATCACGTTCTTATACGCGACAGACAGCAGGTTGCGCTCCTCAACAGTGAGCTCCTGGTCAGACGAGGCGACGCGCTTCATGTTCTCAACCATTTCTACGTTGCCATCAGCTGGAGAACCGAGCTCTGCAGCTGTCGCCACCGACCTTCGTAGCGCTCAGCCTGCTCGGCGAGCTTGGCGAGGTAGACAGAGTCTTCGCGGGTCTCGGACATCTAGGTCACCGTCAGCGACGATAATTATGTGGGCAAGGCGGGCAGGACGCACAATGGAAGCGGTGAGTGGATGGCTAAATACACACTGATTAGCTATCGGCGGCGACGACGGCAACAACGGCGGCGGCGACGTACAGAGGGTGTTGGGGGTCGTGTGGTGGGTAGTGGGAAAGGAGCGCGGCGGCGGTTGAATACTTTGGGCGGTCCCGGGATAAAAAGCGGAACTCAACCTGGGCAGAGGGTTAGGGCAAAGGGCTTCCTTATGGAACCTTCCACGGCACAGCCCCCACCCGCCGAGACCCGCATCATCCAAACACACAACGCGACAGGACAGGCAAAGTCGACGCTCGAAGGAAATGGCAAATATTATGGCCGTGCATCTGAGAAAGAGCCCAAAATAATCGCTACCGGTAAGCTTTGACAAAGACAAATCAAAGCCTCCGATTAAAAGAATTGGTATTCCCAATCTCAGTGACCACGGCAGGGCTCGAACCTGCAATCTTCTGATTCGAAGTCAGACGCGTTGCCATTACGCCACGAGGCCGTACTTTCTTGCACAAAAAGAACATATATGTCTCAGCAACATACCAACTTTGATGTGACTCTACCTGACTTCACCGACTCCTAAGTCGGTTCCTCTGGGGGGGGGGGGTCTTCAGATTGGACAACCCGGTTTGTTCCGAGCCTGCGCTCCGTAACCTCCCGAGCTCACAAGATGACCACACCATCGTCCTACCCTACTCTCTCACTGAAATTGCAGTTTATCATCACTATTTCCTTCAGTACCTCAGTCATCTGGCATTAAATTTTAACATTCCCTTGTATTTTCATCTGCCTTCTTGGGATATATATCCACTGATTGAAATCACCCTAGCTGGCTCGGGCATTCACACTGCAGTCTTTTATTCCTGACAAGACTCGACCATGACAGACCTGCGGTGTTCGCATCTGGCGCCGGACACACGCCCGACTCTACTGAGTTCCGAGGCCCCAGTGTAGGACTCCACGTTTTTCGAGACTCAGCAAGCGCCAGGAACTTGCTTGCATCGATGGCACAGAGGATGTCGCATTGGTGCACCGAATACAACACGGAATTACAGCAATCGAGGCCACATCCTTGCGTGTTCCGCAGTGGGGTTTCTACGCCGTGGCGCCGCCCACGATACTCGAGGCTTGCGCTGAGCTGATGCTACGAGTCGTGTGTTTTATTCCTTTTGGGCTTCGCATTCTGTGCTGGATTCGGTGCTGCATGAGCTGCAAAGGATACTGAACCTGTGACCTGGGCGGCAATAGCTGGCCCAATGACGCTCGATCAGTCCGGCCGCACGTTTGTCCACCTCACACAGGCAGAGGTCATAGCACGCTCAGCCCGCGTCGTTATCATGTCGCGGCCTGCGTATCGGCATGACTTGCGAATGCGCCTGACTACCGAGAGCTGAGCGTAGTGATTTCAAGAACGAATTTGAAGCATATCTCGAGAGCAAAGCACCAGGCGATCCTCCAGCGTCGTGCCCGAGCCGGTGGTCTGAGTGCACCCGCAGCCAGCGGGGCTTTTGCGGGCTGGAAACGGATAGAGGCGTCAGAGTTGCGGTGGAGGGTTTGCTAGCAGAAGCGGCGGCGGAGCGACGGGGCGTCGCGCAGTTGCGGAAGTGGCCATCCGCTCACCTTCCCGTCTTGTAGATGCTGCCGGGGATGATGAAGTGATAGACGAGGCCAGTAGCAGGAGTGAACCCGAGCCAGGGTGCCACAACATACGAGCGGCTGCGCACAATTTCGTCCACGCGGAATGAAAAGGAAGAGCTCCCTTCCCGGACCAACCCTGTTTTCCCAGCGGTGCGAGCACGTAGCCCGCCGTGCCCACTGCCCATCGTCGCGCTTGGCACCCGTGCGGTTTGCCCGCTGCCGAGGTTGGCGCTGGTCTGGAGCCGTTCGTTCGCTCAGCGTTGTTCCCAGAAATTGCAGAACAATGACTGATGGAAAGGTGATACTTGTTCGAGACAGTCGAAGAATTACGGGTGCCAGAGCCGCATATCAGAAACATGAGCTGGCCCGGGAAGTGTTGGATCCAGAGAACGAAGACAAGTCCCAAAAAGTCTCATCATGGAGCAGCTATGTGTAACGTCGGCGGCCAGGCGGCGTCGTGGCGCATTATCTCGTTATAAAGCAAGTGCTGAGCGGAGCCGCCGTTGCGCGCAAAGCCAACATCAACGGGGGCACATACGGATTGACCAACCTCAGGCCGCTACGCGCTCAGTTGACGGGAAGAAAGAGATGCAGGACAGCCTCGGCCGCTACCGGAATCAGGGCCGATCTTTAGGACGATTGCTTGAGTTGTATTCTCCCAGTAATGAAAATTAACGGCGTGCATACGTGAACAGGTGCTTAGGAGGCGGTGACTGCCGCTAGCGGCGCTACGATCTCAGCTTGCCCAAACCCTCAACCCAGGACGTCTACGCTCTGACAGCTATTGAAATTGATATGGGCCGCGCTAATCTTTCGCATTGCCAACCCAGCATACCCGAAGCAGTATTACTAGCCACAGTGCACAGTGCGGGTGCACACAGAGAGATTTGCCATCAAGTTGAATAGGTAAGCTCTTCTCCGCGGTAGTCACCCAAGTTACATTACCCAATCTCGGCCTCGGCGAATTATTCTTTTTTGTCGAGCACGACCACTGCGGCTCGGAGAAGGCGGTCATCTCGTTCATTCGCGGCCGACAGAGGCTCTTGCTCATTGACAGAGGACTGGTATGTCTGCGTGACGCGGTCTCGCGCTACGCCCTGCACCCTATGCCCTATGCCCAAGGGTTACCATGCAGTGACGCGCCTATTTATCTCGGAGGTCAGACCCTCAGCCCAGGGTTTGCGACCTGGCAGCGCTCAGCGCTCAGCCTGAGCTTGACCCGGAACAGGCACAGAAGGCTCATACTCTGAAGTTTCCCCTAATACGAATCAACTGTTTACGCAAGAGCCTTGGTGTACTCCTCGTGAGACTCTAAGTCTTGCTGCGCTCGCGGTCGATCAGCGTCTCATTGTTCTTGACATACACCCCCCCGCACCCAGTGCCGCAGTCTCTTTACGTCCGTATGATGTGTGCTTCCGGTGAGAGATAGCTGCAGTATGTACTGACAAATCAGACATGGAGACACATTGTGTTGCCATACAGGCGACCTCGGTCGTGGTCGCCCTAGTGGCCAGGAGTCGGTAGCACCAGCACATAGCCATCGTTCCCACGAGTTACGGTCACTGTTCAGCATCGTAATGGCGTACTGTACACATGCACGTCCCTCGATCCTCTTAAACGCCGAGCAAGTCCAGAACAGCATTGACCTTCGCTCTCTCCTCCTCCCCCAAGCTACTCTGACCATCATTCTCAGCCTCCTGCGCATGCTTGAACAGCATCCACACAGCCTCTGGTAGCTCCCCACCCCCCTGCAGCTCCCTCGTCCGCACATTCCAATTATACACGCTCGACCGCCCTTCAGGCGTGAGCACGGCATACGACGGGCGGCACGTCACAGCGCTATACACGCGCCAATGCGTGCTCTCCTTCGGCGCGAGTGCGAGAAAGGCCGAGAAGTCCTCTGGGGCGAGTCGCAACGTGCGCCCGCGGCCGTCGATGCAGATGTCCGGCCGGAAGAGCGCGAGGAGGAGCTCGCGCGGGCGCACCATCGAGCTGCACGTGACCGCCAGCGCGAAGTCGTCCTTTGAGGGGAGGGAGCTGGACTCAGACTGCGAGTGCACGGCAACGGCGCGCGTGTGCCAACCCTCGAGTGAATGTGGCGCGATCGACGACATGATGATGATCGGAGGCCAAGATGCTGGCGGGATCCTCCGAGTCATACATACAGTATTCAACGTGCAGATAGAAAAAAAGAGGGACGCGTACTTCCAGGCGCGCAAGCGCACACGGGAGGGTGTTGCAGGGCGTCTGGAATTTCAGCGAGTCGCATCCAAAGTTATGCCAACGAAAGTTCAACAAAAAATGCTCGGTGGTCGTCAACTTCTTGCGACTGCACTACCTGTAAGTCATTCTATTATAATATGATCCAGTTCCCGTACATTTACACGTCTGTTGCGGTCGATACTCGATAGCGCAAAAGCAGGATAATAGCGTTGCCTATGGTTACACGACGACCGAGCCTATGCGCGAAGTTCGACGGTGGCTGGCGGTCGCTTTACCTTCCCCTTGCGTTTCGATGTGCGCGATGATGACGGCGAAGCGGGCGAGATAGGGGTGTCTACCTCAGGTGCGTTGCCGTTGGGTACCACTGGGGCAGCTTGGGGCGCTGCCTCCTCGATGTCTTTCGCGACAACAGTCGCTGGGTCCTCAGATGCAGGTCCAATCGCGACAGGTGCCACAGTGACGGCTTCTTCAGCGTGCATGGGTTCGCTTTCCGTTGCGACCTCGGCCACTGCAGAAGGTTTAGCGACGCCAGTGTCCTGCAGGACGCTAGGACTGCGGCTCGCGCGCCCGAAAGCATGCACGACGCGCGCGACGCTGCGTGCGCGCTTGACCCCCGCCTCAAGCGGTTGCGCCTGCTCCAGCTGCTGCACCTCCGCGTCGGGCTTAGGCGGGCGCAGCGTCTCCTCGCTCGCGTTGGGCAGCGCCAGCGGCTGCGCGACGCGCTCGTAGTACAGCATAAAAGAAGACTGCGTCTCCGCAAGCACGCGCGCGAGCGGCACGTCCTCGACGCTGTCGTCGCTGATGCGCAGCCACGGTGCGCCGCGCGCGCACGCTTCGCATGGGCAACCCAGCGGGTGCGGCAGTGTCGGGGGCACCACCGGCGGCTTGCGCCGGAACGCGACGTAGTGCCCGAAGTTGTGCGCGCCGTAGTGGCAGACGACCGCCGCGAGCCGGTACAGCACGCGCGGCGCGGCGTAGTTCGCTGGCGTCGGCGTCAGCGAGCGCGACAACGGCCCGGGCGGCGTGGATATCGGCGCCTCGGGGCGAGTGGAGAGTTGGCCGGACGTGGTGAAGGGCGTCAGGTCGAGGATCTCGGGGAAGAGGACGTGGCAGGAGTTCTTGCCGGCGTACGTCCCGAAGTGCATAGACCTGTTCAGGTGCAGCACGAGAACGGGAGGTGGCTGCGAATCTGTTAGCTGTGAAATACGTAGAATTGAAGCACTTCGTACGCGAGCAATCATGGCCTGCTTCGTCGACGCCGAGCTGAAGACGCGCTCCATCTTGAGCCCCTTGACGTCTTCCTCTATTCGACCCTCGTCGAGCAGCGCCTTGACGCGCGCCTCCAACTTGCGAGTCTCCCGCCCGCGCTTTTTCTTAGAATATGTGACGCCCTCTTCGCCCTCCTTTCCTTCCGCTAACCGCTCGACCTCCTGCACAAGTCGATTGTGCGTCGCGACCATCGAGCAGCGCCGACATATGCAGTCGGTCAGGATTTCCAAACGCGTGTAGTCCGCTAGGCAGTCCTCCAGACGGCACGAGTTCGAGCGCGGCACAGATAGTTGCCAGTTGTCGAACGCAAAATGCATGACGGCCTCGGTGTAGCCGCAGTCGACGCAGCTCCGCCTGTTGGCCGTAAGACCGTCGAACGGGCTTGTCGCAATGCGGCGTTCCGAGCTCCGAAGGAGCGTGCCAAATCCACGATCCCGCGAGCCCTCTTTATCGACCGCGCTGGCTTCATTCTTGATGCATTCGGAAACGAGCTGGAAAAGCTCTTGCGCGTCTTGATGCTGCATGGACGAGAAGAGCATGCTGGTCTTCTGCCCTGGAGCAGGATTGGACAGCACGTCGATGATTTGCATTGGGCGCAATGCGCGCCGGTGGTGATGCGGGGTGTTTAATTCTGTGGCATGGGTGAGTGGGGTGGATCATGTATGGCAGACGGGCGTACGGATGACAATGTCACGCACGGCATCAATGACTGGGCTGGGAACGTCGAGGTCCACTGCGCGCTGGTGTAGCTCGTCGAGATAAGGCTTCAGATATGATAACGACGCCAATGCCTGTGAATCGGTCAGCATGATATGACCAGCTTCCGCAACGAATAAAAGGAAGGACAGATTGTGGTGGTCCACAGCGTCTGATGAACGCCGCGGGACGCTTGAAAGCGCAGACGAGGCGTCAAGTCAACTGAGTGGCACGAGGAGACCCTGCTCGTGCTTCAAGCGCAGTAGGAGGAACATGCGCTCGAGCGACAGGTTCAAGCCTCGAGGTATCATGCGAGCGCCCAGTGGCGAGTGCGGAATATTTAATACTGCAGATTCACTGACCTGTAACGTCGAGTTCATGAAGCAATATGTCCCGGAAACATTGACCAGCCCGGGGTATATGCTGCCTCTACCATCTGAAATGCGAATGAGCCCGTGATAAGCCGCTGCCACCAGCTGACGTACCGTCTGTCGAGGTGACCGCGTTCGAATCCGACTTGTTGCGCGAATGGCGTTTCTTTTTGAGCTTCTTGGTAGTCTCTGTTGCGTCGGTCGAAGGCGAGGTGGCCCAGTTGAACGCAAAGTTGAGTCCAAGGCTCTCGAAAACCATGAGCAGCGAGCGGATTCCAGGGAGCGCCAACCGGAGCACAAGGACGGGCGACAGGCAGATAATTAGAGCAAGCAGAACAGGCACCAGAGGGTTTTCCGCGGCGACCTGTGCGAAAGCGTAGCCAATGTCGTCCAGCATAGACCTGCGGCAGTCCAAGACCGCGGTGGCCGGCGGAAGCCGGCGCGCCTCTTGGTCTTGAGCTCGAATCCGGACATCCGGGAAGGACAGTTCGACCCCCCGCCAGCTATTACGAGGTTCTGTTGCTGACATCGCTTGTTGATTATTTTGAACGGTTTACGAGTTTGCCGCGCAATCGTTTGCTATCATACATAAATTTGCTTTTACTGTACCAGCGGCAGGTTTCGTCGTAACAGTAAGATTTATTCTGGAGATCAGGTCTGGTACACAAAGATTGACCGCTCTTGACATGGTAGATACAGTACATCTCCAGTGACTTGAGCGGCTCGATCTCTGCGCCTTCGACAAGGTCACCCGCGCTTCTTGAACACCGCTATAATAGTACACAGGCATGAGGAACGAAAAGCAATGGATCGTGAACGGAAAGGATTGCCATCATCATCGCCTCAGCTCTAAGGAGCTCAAGCTCGCAAACCAGCTACGGCGAAGGGGTTCACCGGGAAGACTGGGGGCTGGACGGTCACCCAGCCTGAGGCTTGGTGTTCCAACGCCATCTTCTTCGGCGAAACGACGAGTCGGAGCGACGGGCGCGTCCTGCGCCACTGGGTGCACAAGATCTCGTTGAACCACTCGTTCTCAAGCGGCGGGTTGGGCGTGGAGTCGTCGTGAAGTTCCAACGTGGCCAGATCGGCGAAGGCAACCAGCAGCGCCTTGATGGACTCCATATCTTGGTTTCTCTTCGGCAGCGAGTCAGCCGGCGACAGTCAGCCAAGGAGAAGGTGCGGACATACCTTGACAACCTCCTTCTTCGCCGTGTGGATGCACACGCGAATGTAGTGGACATGGCGAATGCGGGTCATCTTGCATGCCACTATCTCGTGCGCTACGTGCTTCAGAACCTGCCGATCCAGGACGAGAGTGCCGGGGGGCGTGCGAGTGCTGCGCAGGCCGTTGATGAATGCGCGGGCGTCCTGTAAAGCTAGTGGCTCGGCCCCGTGTGACGGGAAGACCTGCAGCACGGCGTTCGACGCAAGCACGCGCCGGGCAGTAGGGCGAATGCGTTCGGGGGAGGGGAGGAGGCCCACGGCAGTGTCCAGGCAGCAACGTACGAAGCGAAGCGGGATGCCGGGTCCGATGTATTGCATGTCGGTGATATAGCCCAGGTCCTGCACGACCACTTCCAGGTGACGAATTCGTGTATGGCGAGAAAGGAACTTCATGGGGATGACGGGGCCGGAAATGTGAAGCGTTCGAAGGTTGTTGTAGGTCTGGATGAGATGTCGCTCCTCGATATAGGGCGGAAGGGAGAGGGCTCGCAGGTTGGTCATGTTGAAGAGGGCACCGGCGATCAAGTTGAGCTCTGCTTTGCTAATCGACATTCCGATGTTATAGCCGTCGAAAACGCGCGCGTGCATCGCGAAATTGGGACGTTTGATCAAGGTTAACAAGAGGAGTAGCGCGTCGTTCGGTTCGAAGGTGCCAGTGAGATTCCTGTACAGGAGAGGGTTGCTGACGCCGTGGAAGCGGTGACCCAAAGACGCGACCGCCGCGAGGTCGCCGCGCGCGAGGCCGGTAAATATCTTCTCGAGAACTTCGTCGGGCAGGCTGTCGATTTTGACGACGGGGCGATCACGGCTTGCGGAGCTGGACGCGGCCTCATCGTTCTCCACCACGCGAGTGCGGCATTTCCGCGACTTGCGACGCTTGGCCAACGGTATGTCGGACTCGGCGGCGGCCTGGGCAGCACGCTTGCGCGGACGAGTGTTTGACGAGGCGTTAGGCGGGGGACCACGTCGAGCAGGGGGTTGAGCAGCGACAGTGTCTGCAGGTCCAGGGGCCGCGGCTTGAGGAGGTTGTGCTCGCGGTGGTCCACGCCTGGCGTTACGTCTCGTCGGCGGCGGCGATGATCGGCCGTTGCAGGGCGTGAGCGTTGGGAGCATGTCGAGGCTGAAGAGCGACGAGCTGGAAGTGGGGAGTCAAGAAGCAAAAAATCACCCGCACGTGGTTATGTACTACCCAAGGGTGGTGGACGGAAGCAAATGTTCGAACAATACAAGAACCAGGCATGGCTCGGAACATCCCGGGCATGACCCACGGTTACGTCCCAAAAGGGACAAACAACAATAACTTTTCTCGTGGCTGGCGTGGTCTTCCGTCTACAGCTCCAATGCGTTATGTGACTTACAAACGGAGTTAGGACGAACTTACTCACGCGTTACTCGTGAGAGCTGAGGCCTGAGGAGCGAAAAAAGCAGAGTATCAAAAGGAGCGACCAGTCAGATGTTCTCAGTTGTCAGCAGGCGACAAGGATAAGATGGAATCAAACGCTCTGCAAGACTTGAAGTGTTGTTTATCCCATCCGAACCATCGGCGGAGTCACAAAGATGGCAATCGCAGTATGTATGGAGGTTTATAAAGCGTCACACTTAGTCTCGGAACCAGACCGGTAAGAGCGGATCGCCACTCCGGGATTGTGAGCTTTGTCTGTGTTTGGTCGTGGCTCTCGCGCTTCTTACCGGTCTGGTGAACTTTGTATGGACGAGGACACCAGACTTTTTGTGTCTCATTTTTTGCTGCAGATGCACGGAGACCATGCTTTTGAGCTACTTTGTCATTTGGACCAACATCAATAATGTCGAAATTGCTCCGGAATCTTCGTTTAAAATGCGGCCCGGATGTATTTCAACGCCATCCCGAAAGTGAGCTTTTGCATATAGCAGACCGACAGTGCAGGGAAAAGTCCCAAGGAAGCATCAAAATGTATAATGTAGTGTATTCCTTTGCTTAAAGCACCTCTTCTCCACAGAAATGCTGCTTGCTGAAGGCAGTCTAGTTCAAGTGCAAGGCTGTGCCAATGTCACTGCATTTACCCACCGGCCAGTGATCTGCGAGCCTCAAAAACTTAAAGTAATGATATTATATGTGCATATTCCACTTTGGCAATTGATTGAACCGGGGTCAAGGTCTGGTGTCCTCGCCTATACAAAATTCGCCAGACCCTGTAGAGAGGTCCGAGCACCCGCCAAACACTACCAAACATCACAATGGCGGAGTGCGAAGTGGACCACCCGCTATCCCCGCGCAGCCACAGCGGGTGCTCGGCCTCTCGCAAGGGTCTGGCTCCGAGACTACGTCACACTTGAAGCTTGAAGGACTGTTCATCCGCGTCGCGCAGGTACAATTTGTTCATGAAATTTGAGGAGAATGGTGAGTTAACGTGCAAGGGATGCAAATATGAGCAAACGCAATGCGATGGGATGTTGCATTGCGTGTGTTAAGGCCCATCTCGGACGCGTTCGCAGTCACGCCGCAGCCTTCTCCTGCGGTTCAACTCTGTGTGCCGCCTCGACATCCCTCGCGCTCGCACGACTCGACACGGCAGCATGAGCCTCTGTTCCAGCGCGAGTGACCTTGCGCTCAAGCGAGTATGAGCGGAGGAACAAGACTGGTTTTTAGTCAGCCTTTCATCCACGAAGGTCACGCGATTATTCACAAGGCTGCCCAAGCTGACGCAGCGGGTCGGCTGCTGCCAGCTATCTCAATGCTTTTGTCAAAACAAGCATCTCAGAGAGTGCAACACGCTTCGGACTTCATGTCACAACAACATTCCCGCTTGTTCTTTCCAAACGATCTCATCAAAGTAGCGATCAGTGCCATCAAGGTCTCTATATATTCTACGCTGCAGCGACTGTATCGTCGCAACAGCTATTAATCCGAATCGTGCATGTACGTGTGGTTCATGAAGGGTGCGACGAGAATGTTTACAAGATAGGTGCGAAGGGAGTGCGCGTTCAAGAGTGGTGCGAGGAGGTTGTGTTCATGAGTGGTGCGAGGGGAGTGTGAAGTTGCGGTACGAGACGAGGACGCGAAATCAACGGAAAGCGGAAAGCAAAGCGATACGATGCGACGACGATAATCGAGCGTGTCCGTCGGCTGCGTTAAGGCTTACGGCGCAGCCTTCTCATGCTGCTCAACGGCCTCATGCGCCGCCTCGACATCCGTCGCGCTCGTGCGACTTGACGCGGCGACGTTGGCCTCCTTCTCGGGCACGACGTCTCCCTTCGCGCCGCGCGTGACCTTGCGGTCCAGCGAGTACGAGCGGAGGAACAGGACTGGTATCGCAGTCAGCTCGCACTGGAAAGCGCACGGGCAGTAATATAATAAGCGCACCTGCTACGCAGCCCACTCCAAGAAGTGGCACAGTGACAATCCATATCGTGGCAATGCTCTTGGTCAGAGCATGTTGGATGGCATGCCGCGCCGCAAGATCCTACGACCAGCGTTAGAGACTGCGCGGCACGGGATAAGCCATGTTCGAGGACGCACGGGAATTTGATTTATTTGGCGAACATTGCGCGTAATGCTTGACGCGTCGAATGCCTGTCCAGCTGCGAAACCACGCAGCTTGCGCTTTGCCTGGGAGGCGAAGATAGTGCCGCCCTGATGAGGTTGTCAGCACATGAAATGCAGCCGGAGATTCTGCCTACTCACAACTGAGATACCAACCGTGCCACCGAGCGTACGAACCAAGCCGAAGGCTGCAGTCGACGTAGCCAGCATCTCCAATGGCATCGAAGCCTGGAGAGCTAAGAATGCCGAACATTGGAATCAGAGAGGGAGACACAGTGAGGCGAGAAATCTCGCACCGATCAAGGGCGGCTGGAAGAGGAATCCAACGCCAATACCGGCAATGAGCAGGAATATTTCCTGTTTAGCGCTACATCCCAGACGCAATGAGCTTCACACTAGACGGGTCGAGACGGGCAACGTACACAGACGTCCGTTCGTCGAGCATGATCAGGAGGCCAAATCCGATGGTCATGACAAACTGCAAAGAGGGCAACTTGAGGTCAATCCAAATTAACGCAGGCGGGACGACCCACCCATCCAGTCCAAATGATCGGCCGGTACTTCTTCCAGCGGGAAAGGATAAGACCAGTGAATACGGACAATATCGATGCGCCGAAGCTCATGGGAATGAGTCTGATGCCGCTCATCGTCGCGTCCGAGCCCAATATCTGGAAATAAAGCGGCATGTAAAAGCTCGCTGCCATAACCATTAGCTACACAAATCTCACGGCGTAGCGGATAGTAAGCTCACCTGTGAAGAAGGCGAACGCGTGGATGAAGATGCTAATGAATACGGCGGCGCTGGTACGCGTCTTCATCAGGCGTGGCGGGATGATCGGGCTCTTCGTCGTGAACATTTCGTAGGTACCCGCGCAGATGAGGAGCACGACGCCGACGACGAGAAGTGCGATCGTCTTGGGCTGCGACCAGGACGTCTCGCCGAAGTTAAAGCCGACGAGGAGGCATGCCACGCCGCCGACGAGCGCGCCGAGGCCGATGAAGTCGAATTCCGAGACTTGTTGGCGGAAAGACTTTACGGGGCGGGGGTTGAGCTACGCGGATTAGGTGAGACTGAATGTGACTTCGGAGACAATAACCGATTACCTTGAGGAACAGCAGAAGGAATGCTGCAAAGCCACCGGTCGGAAGGTTCTGAAGTCGTCTCAATCACAGCTCGTAAAAAGTGAATTGAATGATTCTTACCACCCAGAAGCACCATCTCCAGGATACCTTGTCAGCGAAAGCACCTCCAATCTACCGTATTATCAGCAAGGGGCATGCAAGATGGCTATACACTGCAGGCTTACCAATGGGCCCTAATTCAGCGGTCAGTCATCAAACCAAAAAATACTAGCGACATCGAACTTACAACGACAGATGCGATGCCCCTGCGCAACATTAGTGTCCGAATCGAGTTAACATGTCGAACGGCGTGCTCACCATGTAGCGCCCATAGCACCTCCAAACTTGGGACGATCCTTCAGACTGACGATGTCGCTGATAATGATCTAAAGTGGGCATTGAGAACAAATCCACCGTGGTCAAGCGTCTATCATCTCACCAGAACCATCTGTAATGACGCGAGAATGAGCGGCGGCACGTAGACGCGCGTTACGGCAGAGGGGGGACAAACCTGCATGATGCCTCCTCCGCCAATTCCCTGCACTCCACGCGAGATGACGAGCCAGATGAACGACTGGGCGGCGCCGCAGAGTGCCGATCCAAGCAGGAAGGTCGTTATACCGAAGTACAGAATAATTTTGCGTCCAACAATGTCGGAAAGCTTGCCATACAGGGGCATCAAGCCTGAGAGGGATTGCGCGTCAACAGTCAGGACGGCTGGCATGGGAAAATCGCCCTCACAAGCCGACATGAGGAGATATGCCGAACTACACATATGGCGTGTGAGAAGCTGAGGCGAGGCGCGCAGCGGTGGCAAGGGCTCACCCGACCCAGGAGTAGCCTGTGTCGCCGCCGATGTCGTTAACAATTGTTGGGAGCGCAGTTGCCACTGAAACCGAAACACCCTTAGTGAGCCGTTTACGTTGCGCGGCGCGGGTGCAAACCTATCGTCTGGTCGAGCGCGGCCAGGAATACTGCGATTGAAGGTTCATTAGAGACGGTGCGAGCGTGCGGGATGCACTGAGTGCGTACTCGTAAGCATTAAACTGCCAGCACACGAAAAATCAGGGTCAGAACTGCTGCCACCTAGCACCAAAGGACACAGCGCGCACGCAGGGACTATGATTTTGAGATTACTGTAGAATGACAGCAGTAGTATCAGTGTCTACAATGATCACTGAGCAACTGCGCGGCTCCACGCACTTGTGCGGCAGATGCTGAATTTCTGAATCGCGTCCTTGCCACTTTTCGCCAGGCTTTAGCTTGCGCGCTGGCTCCTCGCTGGTGAGCTCTGGGCCTGGCTGCACCGGTGTTACTGGCCTTGTGCTGTCGGACGACGCCATGGATGCGGACAAAGGCAGGGAAGGAGGATGGAGCAAGGCAAAGGGCCGTTTCGGCTTTTAAACCGGCCGCTTGGTCCCTCGTTTGCCTCCGTCGAGTCATCCGGACATCACTGAGATCCTGCTGCGGTGAATCCTTCTTGCACGGATTTACAGTCACTTTCCTTTCTCTGGCCCCGCGTAAGATCATCTGAATAGACTTCAGGAGCGTTATCCAGCGCCCAGCGACAGAAAGGTTTCAGAAAACAACGTCCGAGTCCGAGTTCCACCCGCGATTTGGCGCCAGCGAACCGCTGAATCGAGTACCGCTGACTAAGACTCCGTTCGCCCGTTTTTTGCTGACCCAGCCGGCTGACGCGTCCAACTCTATTTTTTGCTAGTGCCTGATTAGATTGCACCTGAGATGCTTCCGATTCAGCAGAGCTGACAGAGACGCGTCCTCCATTCGGCATCTACGACCAGTGGCCCAATCTGATACAACAACGGCTCTGAAATAACGCCTGAATGGCGCCTATACAAACGAACGCCCTCATTACTTTCCTGACTCGAGGAGCGCTTGCCATAAGCACTCTCGATTGAATTCTCAGCGGCTCCCCTGAATTCGACGCCGGAGATCGTCACATGCCGATTAAGAAACAGCGCTGGGCGGCACTGTGGCCACCGTGTTTCATTCTAACGTGCAATCCTACCTTACACATGGTTGTGCTACATGGAACAACAGCACTGCAACGACGCGTATTGAAATACTGTATCCGAATCAGTGTCTGACCGGCTAATAAAGATAACTGACCGAGGTACGCTCAACGGCGTCTTTGAAGGAGAGCTACTTGACACCAGCATGATGACGCATCACACCTCTGAGTCAATGACACGACAGGCAAGCCTTGCGTTTGCAGCGTCACCCGTTATAGTGATGACTGGCCTGGATGGAATCTCAGTCTGTACAATAAGAACTGAGATGACATTCCCTCTTAATCTCCTTTGCATGCTTTACGATGCAAGTAATCGTTCGAAGTAAACATGTCCTCATACTAACTATCCAAATTGAATTCTCCCCTTCAGGTCGGTCAAATAGCCTATTACAATATTATTCTAGAATTACAGAGTTCCAACAAAACAGAATTATAATTGACAACAGCTGGTCGATGCACTATCACCAGCGTAAGTATTCCTTCGTCGCATTCCAAGAGAATCTAGATCTTGTGTCCCATTCCCTTCATAGATCACCAAACCCGCGAGTCGATGACCTCCAAGAAAGGGGGCTGGGCGTTGTCATGCGAGTGACGCTCGCTATCCAGATTGCCAAGGCCCGCAGAATAGGTGACGTCGACGCGGTTCTGCTCGCCCTTGCGCAGGATCGTCAGCTTCCACCTGAAGTCGTTCAAACAACCATCAGTCTCAGAAAAGGATGAGGAAAAGGAATCTTACCGCTCGTCAAGCAGGCGCCGGTGCGACGATTTCGGGAGCTCGAGGACGAAGATCTCGCGGGCGCGCTGGACGGCGCGGCGCACATCGCTCGTCGCGACCTTCGGGCCAGGCGGGAGCTCGAAGGTGTATGTGCGCGTGTGCTCTGCCGCGGCGTAGTCTACAAATAAAACGCATGAGTATCGCGCAATAGGGGAAGACGCGTAGCACTACGTACTGGGGAATTCGAAAGGCGATTGCAGAGCCTGGACGCTCTGGCTCGTCACGACCTCCCACGACGGCGTGCGGCGCGGGTGCAAATGCGACGTGAACATCTCGGACGGTATAGTAGTAGTTGTTGAGCGAGGTGAGAATGCTATTGGGTCGGAGGGTGGGAGATAGGGGATAACGCAAACGCGTCCCTAAGCTTTTATGAGTCCCGAAGGCACAGCCACTCCACGGCGTCCGGAATCCGCAGGTCGCAGCGGCCGCCGCCGGATGGCTGACGCCTCCCGGCGGCCACGAACCTTCGAGCATGTGCGTATAGTACGCGTAGGCGGCCGCGTACTACACAGGACCTCGGCAAGATCGCTAGGACCGTTCGCGACTGCCTGGGTGCTTTTGTTCTGCCGCGGACCACGTACGAATTTTAGCCGCGGGCATCTCAAAATCTCGGCGGTGCAAACTCACTGAGGCTCGCACGCAGTGCAAGTGCATCCACGATTCGTGGATGCACGTGAATCCGTGAATCGGTCCCGGAGTGTGCGCAGCAAGTCCGCAAGACTTTAAGAATCTCGACTTGAGCCAGCTTGAGCCTCAAGAAGGCACACTGCAAACCCGGCACGCAGTTGCGGTGCATATCTAAGTTGCAGCGTTGGAGGTCCAGGTAAACCGCAGCCGTTACCGCAGCAATGAGCGCAAAAGCGGTGTCCAGGGAATCAAGAGTGCTTTCCCGGGATGGAGCTTGGCACGATGCTAAGGTACATGGAGTCTATCCGCCTCTGATCTGAGCTCTTGTGCGTATTTGCATCTGTAACAATTACTAACAATGAGGTTCAGTCATCCGGATTCCGGGTCAAAAGCTGAGGTCAAAGTCGCTGCAAGAGGCATGGCGATGCTGTCGACCATGACATTGAAATAATCAAGATTCCTGTCCCAATTCTTGGCGCGAGCGGATTTCAAGTCTTGGAGCTTGCGGCGTCATGTCATGGTTCGTGTTTGAATAGTCATGAGCAGACAAGAGTTCAATAAACTCCGCCTAAACCGCGTCTCCGACCGCCAACCTCCATGTCGGTCCTCTTGGAGACATCGCTTGGCGACCTCGTATTCGATTTGGAGACAGAACTGTGTCCCAAGGCAAGTCAGAACTTCCTGAAGCTCTGCAAGGTCTACTATTACAACCTAAATGCGTTCTTCAACGGTATACCATTTTGACCGGCTCTGCTTGCCTTCAAGCTTACAAAATCTCAGTTGCACGTGACTTCCTGGCTCAGACGGGCGACCCTACAGCTACTGGCAAGGGCGGGGAGTCCATATGGTCATATATCAGCAGTCAAAGACAGGATTCGGACAGCACGAGAGCACCTCGATATTTTAAGCCCGAACGCTCGCCTGCGCTGAAACATACGGCACTCGGCACTCTTTCTATGGCATGCGCGCCTGATGGCGGATGCGGCAGCCAATTTTTCGTTACTCTTGCTCCCAACATCGACTACCTGGACGGCGTGCACGCACCGTTTGGCCGCCTCGTCGAGGGCGAGGACACGCTCGCAAAAATCAACGAGGCATACACGCGCCAGGACGGGCGGCCGATGCAGGACATCCGCATTCGCCACTGCATCATCCTCGAAGACCCATTCCCCGACCCCGACGGTCTCGTGGTGCCGGACGCACCGCCAACGAAGCCGCCCGACGCAGGCGGCGACGCCATTGCCATCGCAGAAGACGAAAACGCGTTCGAGCAGATCAGCGAAGAGGAAGAGGCGAAGCGCAAGGCGGCCGCGAGCGCGCTGACGCTCGAGATGGTCGGCGACCTGCCGTTCGCGAACGTCCGCCCGCCGGAGAACGTGCTCTTCGTGTGCAAGCTCAACCCTGCGACGCGCGACGAGGACCTCGAGCTCATCTTCTCGCGCTTCGGCACCATCATGAGCTGCCAGGTCATCCGCGACAAGAAGACCGGCGATAGTTTGCAGTACGCCTTCATCGAGTTCGACAAGCGCGAGGACGCCGAGCAGGCGTACTTCAAGATGCAGAATGTCTTGATTGACGATAAGCGTATATGGGTCGACTTGTGCGTCGTGTTCTTGCTCCTCTGCAACACGTTGCTAACAGTCGGACAGCTCGCAGTCAGTCGCCCGCTCCAACACTTCATGGTCCAACAATCCGACGCGCGGACCTCGCCCCGGTATACAGGGCAACAAGTCGCGTTCGCAATACGAACCGCCTCGTCGTCGGGCCGACGGCTACGGAATGGTCTTCGACGACGACGACGTTCGCCGCAGAGGCCACCGTACTCGCAGTCGCAGCAAAAGTCCGCATCGAGATCGACACAGGGACCGCAGCCGCGAGCGGACACGGGACCGTCGGCCGCGCAGTCGTAGCCGGGAGAGGCGACGTAGTCACAGTCGGGATCGTGAACGTAGGCGCTAGGGCTGTAATAATATGTAACATAAACGCTGCAATCGCGTATCACAGCAATGGGCATTGCAATAACACAAGCATGATGGTCAATGGTGATAGGCATTGCGAAACTTTGAGAATGTGTGAAGTCGCTGGAGACGTGTCTGCGGACATCGAAAGCGTGTTCAACGCTTTTCTCTCCCCCTCATCGACCTTCGTTTCTTTACTCCTAATATGCCTGACGCAGTCGCTCTATCACACGCTGCATATGCAGTCACAACTACTCTTCTTCCTTCTCGTGCCATACTACACGAAAATATTCGCAAGGCCCAGCTCGACGTCGCCTGGGCTCGAGAGGCACTTGCTGCCGCAGAGGCACGCTATGTGGCGTTTCAAAGACAGCTGCACGCTCTAGATTACACCATCTGCACCACTCAACGACAGCTTGCGCCGGTGCTGTGGCTTCCGCACGACATCCTGTGCGAAATTTTCAGGCTCTGGGCGGAAAGCGAGCACACCGACACAACAGTCGAGCCGGCCGCCTTCGTCGCGGCTAAAGTCTGTCGGATATGGCGCGAGACTGCTCTGGCGTCGCCGACAGCCTGGGCTTATATCAAGCTGGACTTCCAGCGGCTCAAGGACTACCCGTACGCCGAGGCCATCGTACTTCATTCCGTCCGATTGCAGCTACAGCGCTCCGCGAACGCACCGTTACACGTCTACCTCATCAACTACGATTCAGTCTTCGCAAGAACGAGGAGCGCGTACCACGCACCGTTTGCGGCGATTCTGGAGCAGACTTCGCGCTGGCGGTCGTTTTCCATGTTCGGCGATGTCAGTCCCACTGAGGATGTTTTCGGGGCCGACTTCTTGGGCTTCTTCTTCAGCATGCACACGCCTCTCCTGGAACACTTCACTCTCAACAAGTGTGGGATGGACCCGTCTCCGTCGCAGGAGGTCAAATTTCTACCGGTGGCCCCGCGCCTTCGCGTCTTATCCGTCTGTCCCGATGTAATTGGCTCATATGCCCTCGAAATACCGGAGCTACCGCTTCTCGAGATCTTTGAGCTCAACCCCGGTGCCGTGGACGAGCCACAATATCTCAACTTCGTCTCGCTATGGACAGTCCTCAAGCAGTGGCCCCATATACGCGAACTACGAATTTTGAGGACGAAGGAAGTATACAGCTACAGCGACGACGACCTTCCTACCGAGCCACTGCTCCTTCCAAATCTCGAGAAGATTCAGATCGACGCGACCATGGAGTCGCTGGACTTCATTGCGCCAATGCTGGTACTTCCAAAGTTGGAGGCCGTGGACTTCTCCACGCCAGCGGAGGACGACCGGTTCAAATGCGAGCTCTTCAAGCACCACGGCCGCGCGATCCGGCGCCTTCGACTTTGCGGCGGGTCTTACCTGCGCAATCTCTCGGGTTTCCCGAACCTCGAGGAGCTCTCGCTGTGCAACGTCAAACTCGAGGCGGCATTCTTCCAGCGCCTCGCGCCCGTAGAATCCGAATTTCCTTGCCGAAAACTGCGGGTGCTTCACACGGAGCAGTGCAGGTTCTTCACCCCGATAGTTGGACCTGCCTTGGTGCGGTTTGTGGACGAACGCACTCATCGCGCCGCCGAGAACAAGGTTGCGCGACTGGAGAGGGTGACGATTTCCTGTGCGGAGGGACTGGAGCCTGTTCCTGGCATGAGTTATATCAATGTCGAAGGCATCCCCGTTTGGGTGCAGGACTATGTGCAGCGTTCTTTCGCTGGTCATAGCAAGACTCATTAGCTGCACATTGCCATCATCCAGGATTATCTATAGGATTTAGAGCTTGGCATTACATTCTTCACGCGTTCAGACTTTTTTTCAAAATCTTGACGCTCAGATAGTATATGCTTTGACTAAGCTGTGTTTCAGGGCCGCCTGGCGAAATGGCATCGCGTCTGACTACGAATCAGGAGATTGCAGGTTCGATCCCTGCGGTGGTCATGTCAATGAGTTGACTGTGTATCATTTTTCGTTCTTAACTTAGACTGTGAATCATTAGTGGAACCGTTGCACTATGTACATGTTCTATAACGCAATGCAATTCGCGTCGATGGCAAGTTCACTGGACCCGGGATAGTGAAGTGGTTGTCATTTGTAAGAGATTATTAGCATGAGTTTCTGCAAGAATGTACGACAATAATTTGAGGGTGGTTGTCAACAAATCTCAGCACCACCATTCAGACTATTCACCTATTGAAGGAATATCGTTTGTAATACGTGAGAGAGTGCCACTGAGATTTGTATTGTGCCACCTTCAATGGATACTCATGGATTCTTGCAGAAAATCATGCTGATAATCTCTAACAACTCTCAACCACTACTCAATGCTGGGCCCAGTGGTTATCACAATGCTGGGGAGTACGTCGCCTACGCATATGTATATTATACTGTAAACACTACTGTAATGGCCGTACAAAGCGATCTACGAGTCGTCTCAACATCTGCCGTACCAAGCCCATAATGGGCACATCCGGCCCCGCGCCACTGCTATCGCCCAGGGCCTTGCGCTGACCAGCACTGTGAGCCGTGTTCGGCATGCTGGGCGGCTCATGAGCGCGTCGCGCAAGCTCATCCGCGATGGCATCGACCGAGACGCGATAGCAACGCGCGAGCTCAACTTCGCGGGTGTGGTAGCCCTTGCGCACGGGCACGGGCGCGATGCCGTTGTGCTTGCGCACGAGCCGATTTACGTCGTCCAGCGCCGCATCGTGGAACGAGCGCTCGCGCGCCTCCCAGCCCGCGTCGCGCAGCGCGGCGATCTCCTCGCGCGGAATCGCCGACAGCGCGTGCGTGGGGCGCGTCGCGGTGAGCCTGCGTGTCGCCGTGCGCACCCAGGAGGCTTGCAGGACGTCGCGGAAGGACTGGACGGCGCTTTCGAGTTCTGCGGTGCGGTGCGGTACGGTAATGAGTGAGCGATTGTAGGGACTTATCCGACGACGGACCTTGCTGGATCTCGACCCACGGTGGCGCGGCGCCTTGCCGCTGGACGATCCGGTTCATGAGAAACTCCTCGCGGGCGATGAACGGGTTGGCCTCTGCCGTTTCCCTCTGTAGCGGCTTGCCACGTCCCGACAGCTTATTGAATTGGCCTTCGCTCCTCGCTCTCTACGATAAATTACAGTCAGTTCTGACGACGAGAAGCACTATACGAATAGAGAAAACATTTCGCTCACCTCTATTTGATCTTCTACAAGGCTGACCCAGCCTTTGAGCGAGACGGGGTTGGCGCGCGGACGGTCTTTCTCCGACGGCATGCGCAGGCGGTAATCCAAGCTGGCGTCGCGGGCCTTGGTCAAACGGCCCGCCTCCTTGATGCGCTTGAGCTGCTGCCGCGGCATCTGCGCCAATGCTGCAGCGGACGGATCGGTGCTGGGTTTAGAGGAGACGATGGTGCCCGCGCGAATGGATGCGACGAACGAGGGGGGCTTGAACGTGACCATCCAGGGCTTGATGTCCTCAGAAGTATCCAATAGGTTCAAATTGGAAGCCATCTGAGAGGCAGCTGCAGCGTCAGGATTCGAGGTATGAGGACCTGAAGACGAAGGCGTTATTTGAGGTGGCCGCTCCTTCAGCTTCTCGTCGGCAGTCTTGATGCTGCCTTCACGCAACGGGCGGTACTTGTCCACGAGCATGCGAAGGACAGCATCCTGCATCGACTCTTCGCCGGCCCAGTTCTCCTGTTGTTGAACATTGAGAGGCTTGCGATTGCGTCGAGCCGCAAGTTCCTCTTCTTCGTTGGCGGCGTCGGCCCATAGCTTCGCGCTGGCAGGTCTATTTCCTGTACTGTATGCACAGGTCCCAGGCAACTGACGAGTTGCGAGGAATTCGATTGAACGAAGAGAGCGAGAGAGCATGAACGGCTCGGAGCGAGGCGGATGTCGGTGGCGCCTCATACGGTGTGCTTAGTCACGCCCGCCAGTACTTACATCCTACTTTTCTCACACGACCTTGCAACAACGAAAAGAGAGTCAAACAATTTAGTCGACAAATGTTCAGTAAAAATAGGATCGGAAGAACATTTGAAAACCTGGCTGCTCCGAGCAATAAAGCAAGCCCGCGGCGAGGCTCGAACTCGCAGCCGCCAGATTAAAAGTCTGGCACTCTACCGATTGAGTTACGCGGGCGCAACGACAACAGAGCCCAACCAACACATATGAGCGCCTTCATACTTGCTCATAAACTTGTTATATGACGCAACTTCAACACGGTTTGGCCAACTTTGCCTTCGTGTTGAGACATCCCCATCATCCCACATTCCGCAATATGCCTCCTAAACGACGCAGCCAGAGGACGTCCGGACCTTCCGCAAAGAAGGCAAAGCCGGCGACGCCTGCTGAAGATGAGACGGTCAAATCCAGCGACGAGGAGTCTCGGTCTGGATTGCCTTCGTCGTCCATTCTGAAACCATACGACCCAGACAAGGTCTACCGTCTGCTAGAGCCCGGTCCGGTGGTGCTCGTCACGACCTCCCTCGGCGGCGTGCACAACGTCATGACGATGGGCTTCCACATGGTCGTGCAGCACTCCGAGCCGCCGCTGCTCGCCGCCATCATCGGGCCCTGGGATCACTCCTACAAGGCGCTCTCCAAGACGAAGGAATGCGTCCTCTGCGTTCCCGGAGCCGACCTCGCGCAGAAGGTCGTCGACATTGGAAACTGCAAGGGCGACGAGGTCGACAAGTTCAGCAAGTTTGCGTTGACCGCCGTCCGTGCGGGCGAGGTTGGCGCACCGTTGATCGAGGAGTGTCTGGCGAGTATCGAGTGTCGCGTGCACGACAAGGCGATGGAGAAGACGTACCATATGTGGATATTGGAGGTCGTTGGTGCCTGGGTGAACGAGGACCGGGAGGAGAAGCGCACGATGCACCACAAGGGCATCGGGAACTTTGCGCTCGACGGCGAGGAAATTGACCTCAGAGATAGGATGTTGTTGTGGAAGGAGTACCAGGACGATTAGAGTTGGCGATGCGATAAATATCAGTGTTGAAGGATTCGGAGAATTTTCGAAAGGACGACATACCGGTGCTCAGAGCTATTATACCGTCTCAGATGAGAGTCTTCAAATATCCTAGGGAAGTAGTGAGATCTTTGGAAGTGTGGCCGCGGCAGCAATTCAGGATTCGCACGATCACTTGACAGCAGCCTATTTGGGCGATGTCGCCATTTTGGATTCTTCGTGCGCGGACGGCAGGCGCGCTGCGGGGCGTTCCTTTTGCGCGGGATCCCGCGTGGATGTCGGCATCGCTCGCTGGCGTCCCCGACTCCCCGTCGCACTTGAGGCTTTGCTCACCGCGCGCGCGCCACTGAGTCGGAACTGGAGCCGTACGGGCCGCAGCTTGCTCACTCAGCAACCGCGCCTTATCTCGTTCCCATACACGCGCTCCCGCTCCCCGTCCTTGTCGCTCCCTGACTGCACCACTGCTCACTGGAATCTGAGGCACTATGGCGTACTACTCGAACGAGAAGCTGGGCGACGCCGTGGAGCTCAGCCATCACCTGTCCGAGCTCTCGAAGCGCCGCAAGACCTCGCCGCTCAAGGGCATGCAGAAGTACATGACGAAGCCCGGCACTCTCATGCTCGCAGGAGGTCAGAATTTCTGCTAGGATATCTGCTAGCAATATGGCTGAGCAGCTGCAGGCCTCCCGGACCCCAGCTACTTCCCGTTTGCGAGCATCGGCGGCGAGGCCATGGCGCCCGACGCGTACGCCCTCACCTCAGACAAGCCTTCGTCTAGCGGGCCCCTGTCGTGGTTGTGGAATATGTTTGGCGCGAGCAAGGACAAGACCACGCCGATTACCATCCCGCGCTTCCCCACAGGCCCTAACGAGCTCAGCCTGGCGGACTCGTTGCAGTATGGTGAGCTTTGGCGGTCGCTGTTAGATCGGACACACATATATTCTGACATTGCTTCCTTTGTGTGAAAAGGTCCGGCAACGGGGATCGCGCTGCTGCAGCAGTTCATCCACGACTTTGCGGAACGCGTGTACCAGCCCGCGTACAAGAACTGGACGACGCTCATCCACGTTGGAAACACGGATGGGTTCGTACGTTTCATTTGCTGGAAGACTGCCGGCATTGATCATATCATTCAGCTGGTCCCGCTGCGTGCAGACGCTCTGCAACCCCGGCGAAGTCATCCTGACCGAGGAATGGACGTACCCGAGCGCCGTGGCGCTCGCCGCGCCGTACGAGGTGACGCCCGTCCCCGTCGGCATGGACGCCGAAGGCATGAGCGCGACGGCGCTGGAGGAGGTCCTGGCGAATTGGGACGAGGGTGCACGTGGCGCCAAACGGTGCGCAGATCGTCTTGTGTCCTGAAGCTGCGACGCGCGATTCGACCCCGGCTGCAGGCCACACGTGATGTACACCGTTCCCGTCGGCCAGAACCCTTGTGGCATGGTGAGCACTCTGTGGCTGCCGTTTGGACTGGGAAACTGATTGATTGGCTGCGCAGACGATGGGTCTCCAGCGCAAGAAGGAGATCTACGAGATTTGCGTCAAGTATGGTGAGTTGTTTTGCTGTTGTTCTGCAGTAGCTGTCTTTTATGTCTCTTGTTCAGATGTGGTCATCGTGGAAGATGACCCCTATTACTTCTTGCAAGAGGGAACCTACGTGCCCAAAGCCGAGCGCGAACGCAGCAAGTCCGCCAGCGCAGGCAAGGACGGCCACAGCCAGGACGCGTTCATCAAGTCCCTCGCGCCCAGCTACCTCAAGGTCGACTACCAGGGCCGTGTCGTGCGCCTGGACACGTTCTCCAAGGTACGCATCGAAGGCCTTCATGTACCCTCCCCATACTGATAGTTTTATCACAGACAATCGCGCCAGGCAGCCGCATGGGATTCTTCACGTGCAACCCCGTGTTCGCGGAGCGCTTCGAGCGCCAGGGCGAGACGACCACCCAGCGCCCGTGCGGGTTCGGCCAGGTCAGTAACTCCTCCCTCGCTGTCCAGCGCCGACTAATGTCTTTGTGCAGGCTCTCATCGGCCAGCTGCTCACGAAGCAGTGGGGCCTGGACAACTACGTGCGCTGGCTGCACGGCCTGCAAGCGCAGTACACCGCGCGCCGCGACGCGCTGGTCGACGGGATCCTCGAGGGCTTCGACGCGTCGCTGTCCTACTCGGACGGGTCGTACTTCACGGCCGGCCTCCCGGTCTACTCGTGCTTCCTCAAGCAGTCCAAGCGCGCGGAGAAACATCTGCAACTGGGCCGCGTGCTGAGCTTCGTCGCGCCGACGAGCGGGATGTTCGTCTGGGTCAGCGTGCACTTCGACGGGCTACCGCCCGTGCAGCCGTCCGAGGACCCGGACGCGCCGCGCGACCACGAGACGCGGCTGTGGGTGCGCTTCGCCGAGGCCGGCCTGCTCGTTGCGCCCGGCGCGTTCTTCGCGTCCACGCCTGCGATCCCGCGGGCCGACCGCGGGCACTACCGTATTGCGTTCTCCATGGGACCGGTGAGTTTGAGTTGGAATTTTCGGAGCTGAGACAGGAATGCGTGACTGACGGTGACCTGCAGCACGAGACGCTCAAGAAGGCCATGGGCATCTTTACCAAGGAGCTGCAGGCGTACTTTGAGGATTCGCTTCGACTCCGAGTTGCGGGCAGGGCGTAGAGTCTGGGTGTATTCTGTATGATGTGTGGTCAGGTCCAAGGATAGAGTCTTCAAGGCTTAGATTGACAAACCTATGAATTATACAATTTGAATACAGTTGGTGGGTGATGTATGATGAAGGTATAGTGCCGCGCAGATGTGAGGTACCAATTGCGAGCCGTATTCATGGCCGCCTGGCGAAATGGCATCGCGTCTGACTACGAATCAGGAGATTGCAGGTTCGATCCCTGCGGTGGTCATAGCAATGGGGATGACGATTTGTTTTGTGATTGTTTCCTCTCAATTCTCTTTTCCGACACCACTAGTATTTTGCTACCTCCTGTGTCGTTGATACGTCAACTGAAGGCCTCAATGGTGGGAACAGCGCGCGTTACGAGCTGACAGTCGCCTGTGAGGCAAACGGCTTAGGTCAACGAACTCCGGATGGCTCGGCTGGCATTCAACACTCTCCTCGTTCACGGCGGCGAGCTCGTGGGCATATCTGGGCCTCATATAACTGTCTACGACAAAGCGTAAGCCATCTTCCGTCTGTTATATCCAGATAATAATCCTAGATTCTCAGCACTGGCTCCCAGTTACGCGCAACCAAAATCGATGCGCCCGTGCGCGCTGCCGCGCTCGATCCCTCGGGACGCCATCTCGTTGTGGTCGACGCCAACAAGAAGCTTGTCGTGCTTGACTTTGCGGCCTTGGAACGGCGGAGCGAGCGCGGTGTGCTGAAGAAATGCACCATCGTGCTCGTCGCGGCCGACGGCGAGACTATCCTGCTTGCTGACAAGTTTGGCGATGTCTACTCGTGAGTGGGTTATCTCATTTGCATCTGGATTGGCAGTCTTCGTTTTGCTGGCTGTTGTCGAGGGCCTTTGCTTCGACTTCCCGCGCGTCAGCATCGTGTGCGCCCCGGCCGCTCGTCATCTGCGTGCAATAATGCTTGCTACATCCCTGCAGAGCCTATGCTCTGGGGTTGCAACGTCGTGCATACCGTGCAAGGGCTGTAGGAGTTGCAGTTAAGCGTCCGCGTTGCTCGACTGGACTCCAGGATACGGGCGCACACCCCATCGTCTGCACGTCTGCGTTTTTGACGTCCAGCCGCCGCCGCATTGTGGGCGAGGGCGCTGTCTTCTTGTCGCGTCGAAAATATGGGCAGGCATGCCGGCTGACGTCCTGTCGTGCACACATCGAGGCCCGGATGCTTCGTTGTCTCATTGTCCTGATACCTTGTCCTGCTACGCCGCCAACACTGCTTTTGGTGCACGTTCCAGCCTGTTTCGACGGTGCGTGCAGCCTAAACTTGGGCGGTACGCCATTGCTACCCGCCGTGTTCCGCCATCTTCACGCATTCAGCGTGGCCCCGTGTAGCTCTAGTTCTGGTTGCCTATCTGCGCCCTCAAGTAGCCACACGGCCCTATTGTATAGGGCCTTCCCTGAACACGGCTCATGATGTTCCTGCGCGCCCTACCACTGGCATTATATTCAGCTCTCGCATCGCAACGCGTTTCGTTGACCCCGGCTAACGCAGGCTCTCAGGTATCCCCTCCATCCCCCTGCCGTCGAACCCGCAGAGCTAACTCCTCAGCCGTCTAACGACAAGGCAAAGGAAAAGGACCAAAACACGCCGGGGACGCTTCTACTCGGGCACGTCTCTATCCTGACGGCGCTGCTTCTCTCGCCGGACGGCAAATACATCCTCACGTCTGACCGCGACGAGCACATCCGCGTGTCGCACTACCCGCGCGGCTTCCTCATCCACGCCTACTGCCTAGGCTCGACCAAGTTCGTCAGCGCGCTGCACATCCCCGCGAACGACCCGACGCTGCTGCTCAGCGGCGGCGGCGAGGATGTGCTGCGCGTCTGGCGCTGGATGGACGGCGCGCCCGTGCGGACGGTCAGGATCGGCGACGTCGTGCGCGCGCGCATCGCCGTCGCGGCGCCCGTGCTGCGCAACAAGCAGCAGCATGCCGCGAAGAAGCAGCGGCTGGACGCGGGTGCGCAGGACGACGTGGACAAGGTCCTCGTCGTGCACAAGATCGACTCAGTGGGCGACACCGTCGTCTTCGGCGCGCTCGGCGCGTCTGCACTGTTCTACTTCTCGCTCAAGGCGGAGGAACCGGTCGTGCGCGCGCTTGAGCTGGCCGGGCCGCTGCTGGACTTTGTGCGCGATGGGTCGACGGTTTGGGTCGCGCTCGATAACGCGGAGCACCCGGTCGTTGCGGCGGCGTGGGATACTGCAGCTGGGCAGCTTGTTGCTGCGCCTGCTCCTGCGTTTCAAGATGTTCCCGAAGGTACGACCCATTTGCTCTGTGCGTCTGATTAATATCTGACACTCTTGTAGGAGAACGGGACCCAGAGCTGTACATGCCGCTTGCGCTGCTACCGAAAAGCGCGGAAGACGAGGCGGAGGATGCGGGGCACGAGCCGGCGAGCGAGAAGGAGCGCGGGCGAAGGAAAGTAAAGAACCAGCTCAAGGCGCTGCGTGGCGAGTCTGTTGCCAGCGGTTAAGCCTGTTGATGCCTGTAGGTGCGTACATATACACTGTTTGCCCCGGCCCCACAATCTCAAATTCTGTCGTTGACAGGGATTTACTATTGTGCATATGTATCTGTCAAAAACGAGAATCGACGTCAACTTCCCAGTCTTCTATTACCCTGTCCGGAACAGCTTCCGAAGCGCGAACTTTGCCTCTTGCCTCTTGCCATCGCGTCCGCGATGGGCCAACGGCACCAGCTGTTCGTCGTCGCGCGCATCGACGGCCGCTACCGCTGCGTCGCCGCGTTCCACTCGCAGTGGATCTGGGGCCACGCCGTCTTGGCCGCGTGCGCGCGGCTGCTGCGCGCGTTCGCCAACCCGTTCAACGCCGCGGCCATCGCCAGCGAGCTCGCTGCCGCTAAACAGTACCCCTACCTCGTCGGGTTGTTCTTGAGCGTGTTCCGCCTCGAGCGCCGACGGCTTAGGATGTTCAGCTTGAGTGTCCTGCGGAGCAATACGGTGCCGTCCACCTGCCAGAACGACGAGGTGGGCCTCGCGCTGGCTGCTATCACTTGCGTCGCGAATGCTGAATTTGGGATATTTGAACAGGGATATACGTGCTTTGACTTGACTGAACCTGCAAAGCCTCGTTATTGCTTCTGGTCATGGGCGCGCCAACCTTTGGACTCGGTTCATTACTTGGAGTGCGTGGTGGGATTCCATTGTGGCTGGCAATGGACAAGAGAAGTTAACATCGACGCAGGCCCTACGATCTAGTAGACCTTGCGCCGGAGGAAGACTATGAGTTGGTTGAGAGTACGGAGCTTGTGAGCCTGGCGGCCCTTGCGGAAACCTGGCCCTCGGACTTCCAGGTCGATCTCTCCGCTGATGATAATGAGGACGCTGAACCGTCTGTGGAACCGCAAATCTTGGAGAATGGCGGCACGTTGGCCATGCTTGCTGTTCGGACCGCCGTTCAGGCCTTCTTGCAGTCAGATTCGACGGATACGGTGGCATTCGCGCAGACCCTACAGCCGCACCATACTGCAGCGCTGCGTGAAGAGCTGCTCAAGGTCACAACATCTCTTGGGGCGACAGGCGTTGCCCTACTGGCGCTGCTGCTCAAGCGCGAACACGAGTCGCATGTTAACCTGAGGCCGTGGCTGCAAACGGATGCTCTGCACGCGAATCAGCTTCACCTCCTACAGGATGCGCTCCAGCACGTCGAAACGCTCGACCTCTCGGGCAGCAGCTCGCTAACGGCCGACATCGTCCAGTCACTCGTGCCAAATCTCCCTGGCCTGCGCCACCTCTTCGCGTTCGGCTGCCCGAATCTTGGTCCGCTCACCGTACACCTCCCGCTCACGACCTTCCTGGCGACGGCGCCGCTCGCAGAAGCCGTGCGCAACAAGCAGACATTCGAACAGTACATGATGAAGACCGAGTGCATACGCGTCGCAACGCCAGAAGACGCGCCGCCGGGTCTGACCGTCTACGCTTTCTCCGAGCCCCTCGCCTCGCACAGTCTCTTCTCGCTCAACACGATGTACCCCGGCGCGGCGCGCGTGCGGGTCGAGCGGCAGGGCATCGAGCTTGCGCACTGCGGCGCCGAGGGCGTCGTGCGCGGCCTGAACACGCTACTGACCTACCTATACGGCGAGCCCGCGCTGTGCGACAGCACGCCCTTCTTCCTCCGCGCCGCCTTCCACGCCATCGGCACGCTGCCCCTCACCCAGCCCGCCGTCGAAGGCTCGACGCGCGCAAACGCATCCGAGCCCCTGCACGTCGAGAGCTTCGGATGCCTTCCGTCCCTCGCGAACGACGGTGAAGACGACGGCCAGGACCTCAGTGCGGCGCCGCGGCACCCGGGCTGGACGCTCGTGCTCGACGTCCGCGGCCCGCCGCCGCGCAACCTGCTCGCTGGCCTCGTCAGTCTGGTGACGGTCCGTCCCGGCGCTCGCGGGCCCGCCTATGCCTTCGTGCGCTGGGCGCACGCTGCAGGGCAGGACGGCCGACTCGTGGCCTGCGAGGCTCTTTCCGTTCGCGATTGGGCCAATCTGCAAAAACGCGACGATGGCGCTGCGGCAGGCCTTGATGCCGCTCTGGATGAATGCGACCGGCTGCTCTCTGCGGCGAATGCGACGCTGCTTTCGGTCGAGTCTGCGAATCGGGTGCGCGCTCGCCGCAGGGAGGTGACGCAGGGCGAGCTGTTAAATAATCTTTTTATGGCTAGAAACCCGCTTTTCGCTGCAGCAATCTAGAAGATCTATGCAAGTTGTTCAGTATGTGTCGGCTACAGCATTCACGTGGTTGTAGTACTTGTACAAGCAATTCAATCTGTCTGGTGGACAATAGTATCGCATTGCAAAGTACATCGCAAGACACCTCTTGCTGACTATGGAAACAATAGGGCAAAAACGATGCAAGGTGAAAAAAGCTGGCACAGATACCATTGGTTTCTTGAGGCAGCAAAAGCTCACAACCCGGGATTGAACCCGTTTGCCTGCTGCCTTCGAAGTTCAAATTGTGTCAAATTACATTGAACGCTGATACCCCAGCACAGTGGCTATAAAAATGAAAGTCTGGGGAAGTCACAAATGGCAAAAGTAAAAGATGTGGCACAACTCGGATTTGAACCAAGGACCTGTAGATCTTCAGTCTATCGCTCTCCCAGCTGAGCTATTGCGCCTTATGAAAGGCGAACCTTTTAAAATGATATATTCCCATGGCAACATTTACGCCGAGCTCCCCTCCTGCGATAGGCCACAGATTCTGAGCGGATGACAAGTCTAACAAATTTGATCAGCTCCCGGGTCAGGACATTCTGCAAATATGACTGCACTCAAAGGAGAGGGGGTTCGGACCCTGATCATGGAAAGAGACGAGAGTAGGGCGCCAGAAATCCTGAAAGCTTCCTCCCCGCTCCTTGTATTACAGGTAGACTAGAATCAGCCCCAGCGAATTAATCCCCATGCTCCTCGGCCTTCTGCATATATGTAGTTTGTGAGGTCAGCACGATTGAAATAAGTAGATCGAAACGACGCAGGGTCCGGAGGTTCATCGCGTCTTACTGACGAATAGACTGCCACGCGGCCGGCCGGCGTCCTATACCCCGGCAAATTCACGACAATGCTAACATTGCAATGGCAGGCAGCGGTGTGCGGGGACACACATAACAAACTGAGGTGTCCATGTACACCGAAGGCTACGAACACTTCAATAAGGACGGAGTATGGTGGAACAGCGAGGTGACGGATAATGCAACGAGTGATGAAGACAGTGGACAGGATGCAGGGCGAGCGAGATGACAGCGAGACGTAGGGCTCCAGAGAAATAATGACCAAGACGGGGAGTATGCTGATGGAAGAGAAAAACGCGCGCATTCTCCTGCTATGGGGAGGGTGGGCTTCGAGGCTCATTCAGCCGAGTGAGTTACCTGCACTGCGAAGCCGACTTACGGTGTTTCCGAGGGCGCGAACGAGGGAGATGTGGGCGACCGTGGAGGGCTCGATATGGGAGGAGGGGGAGACGGCGGGAGCGCCATGTGAGAGATGGAACCGCAGGCAGCAGCTGCAGCCTGCCGCCGCAGGGCCAACGCGTCGATCTTCTGCTCGGCATCTATGGGTAAGCACAAATCGCCGGTATGTAACGGAACGAAACCAATCAGATGACGCACAAAGCGTAGTCGCTCAATCGCCGTGGTGAGGTTGTGAACCTCTGGCTCGATGGCTCGCTCCTCGTCGGACGCCGCCTCGTCGTCTTTCGCCACTGTCCACACGTCCTTCTTCTCCGGCGGCTTTCCGCGGCTCAAGCATCCAACGATTCTGAACGCTTCTGAGCATCTGCGGCCCCCGGTGCATGGTTGGGAGTCTCGAAACTCGGTGTGTATGAATGCAGCCGCCGAGACGCCGATAACTGCATAGATAACGTTGGTGGACCACATCGAGTAGAAGACTTGCGCTAGCACAGGCAGAAGAGCGGGATTTGGACCCATGTCGTGCCTGCGCAATGGTTAAAAGGCAAGAGGAGACTGCAGCGGCCGGACGCGCGTGGCTGAGGTGCTACACCGGCCGGCTGACGCGGCGATGGTGTGTTGGTAACTGGGATTAGATCCGGCGCTGACTAAGACTTGTAGTCGCGAGTCGTTCTACTGAATTAGAGGTACAGTACCTAAATCGTGGAGGGCCGGCTTCGCCAGCAGGCACCTTGCTTGCTTTACAAGGAGCAGATGCAGTTTATCATAATGAGTCAAACGTGGGGTTGACCGAGGTCAACGCAGGTGTGAAATGTAAACCATACAGCGAATTTGAACTCAACCGGAAAACAAACAACGCAGCAGAAAATCGCATTTACTCAGTTAGAGACTAATGCTTCAAGTCTTCTTCTTAGAAGAATAATCATCTACTTATTCCACGTTGTCGACAATGTTTGCAGAGCAGAATGGCCTTTCGATGACTCAGCCGGCAAGCGGACCGGGTGGCAAAATCTCGGATCAAAGTTGCAGGTCTCCCAGCGGACAATTATGAGGAAGGAGGGACCTAGCAAGCAAGGTGATATGTATGATTCGCAACTGAATTCACAAGAATAATATCAGAAAAAGACCAAAGAACGAAACCAGGGAACAGGGCAAAAGGTTAGACGCAGACCACACCCTCAAAAGCAGTAGAGCAAAAGTATGATGACCACCGCAGGGATCGAACCTGCAATCTCCTGATTCGTAGTCAGACGCGATGCCATTTCGCCAGGCGGCCGATGAATCAGACACAAAAGTTACCATGTGTAATCGTAGCACATAGCTAGGCATTCTGGTAAAATAGGGACACAATGTTTCTTTGACGTTAACAGCTATTCAAATCAATTCAGACGTAATGCACGTGACACATACTCTTACAGCTGAAAACCAATCTGATCGACAGTCATCTATGGCATGACTCGCGATCCATGCAGTTTGCTCTGCCGTGACAGAGCTCCGACGTACTGACCAGCCTTCGCGTCTAAGAACCCCATGCCCCCATACTGGCCAGGTGTATCCAAAGTCGAGGAATCTCGCACTGAGACGACTGCGCCTGGTCGAACGAGATGTCAGAAGGGCTGTCGAGACGGGTAGCCACAATGCGCGGAGCAGGGACACGCCCTCCGTTCTCGAGATAGTATACCGCAGAATTGGCTTGGGGCTGGGCCGTTGACAATGACCTGAATTGGGATTCGCGTGAAATAGGCCCGCTTGTTGTAGTGTGCGCGGTCACACGGGCCAAACTCCCACCTAAGCTCCGTTTTCCGTCGTTCTCCACCACTTTCCCACTTCTTACGATAACGTTCGGGTATAGGGTCCATGTACGGTCCGTCGAGGTACTCTTTAACGGAGATCCCGACTGGGAGAAACGCTTCGATGCGAAACATCGACGCGTCATGCGAGGATGCGTCTGCTGATACGCTGGGGCGAGGGAATCTTTCTGGCACTCGAATTTGGAGTTTTGATCTCGACGGTAACATCCCTACCAAGAGGATCACGGGGAGCGACTTTGCGGCGAGTCTGAGAGCAGGCGAGCATGCAGATGAGGTCGCAGAGCAGACGCGTCGACGACAAGACGCACACGTTGGCCACTCGCAAGTTCCGGTAGCTTTGGGAAGCCCAAGCGAGCGGCGCTGTCCTGGCGAGCAATATTCTGAGTCAGAGATAGATATATAAGTAAATAGTTCAGCCAATGCACAACAGCGCAAGTCTACAATGAGATGTTCATTCCTTTTTGGCCTCCTTAATCTTCTGGCGCTCGTCCTCGAACCGCGCCTCGCGCAAAGCGAGCAGCAGCGCGCACGCGGCGCCGGGGCCCGCAATGACGACGACCGACGCGAACACCACGACGTCGAGCGGGCTGTCGATGGTGAACAGCGCGGCGAGCGCCGTGGCCGCCGCGCTGATCGCTAAGTCCCACTTGATGAAGTCCACGCCCGCGGCGTTCAGGTCCGGCGCGGCGTTGTGCAGCCTGCCGTACAGCGGCACGAACAGCTGCTTGAGCGCGAGGAGGCCGTTGCCGTCGCCTCCGAGGCGCCCGAAGACGTATTGGATGTGCGCGTACAGCGAGCCGGCGGCGATCAGCGCGTACGAGGTCTGCACGAGCAGATACGCCGTGTGCGGGTTGTTCTGCTCTCGCAGCACCGCGCGGCGGAGGAGGCTCCAGATTGAGCCCGAGCCTGCGACGAGGATGGGGAAGACCTGGAACAGGGCGAGCGTGCGCGGGGCTTGGCTGCCCAGAATCCGGACGGTGGGCACGACGTAGCCCACGAGTGTGCTGATGAGCGCGCGCTCTGCGCCTGCCTGCGAAACCTGCGTGTCCGGAGAGCCCAGCGTGAAGAACAGGAAGTACAATGGCATAAAGACACCAGCGCCGGCGAGTTGGCAGCCCATCCCAATGAGTGTCGGCGCCGCGAGCAGTATGGAGCGTCCTGGCCTGCTGGACTCCAGTTGCGGCAAAAAGGCTAGCAACGGCCCAAGACCAATTAAGAAGTACGATATAACGTCTCTTCCATCTTTCTGGGCGAGTATGACCCCAAAGAGAGTGTTCAGAACACACAGCAGGCCGTTGACCGTCGCATTGGAGGTGTACGGTATGCGATAAGGGTTCTCCGGCGCTGTGCACGCAGGTCGAAGGTCGAAGCGACCGCTGCGTGCGGCTGGGCCATGCAGCTGCAGTACGCCAAACGCTGTAAGCGTGAGGAAGATGGGCGCGAGCGACTTGGGGAGAGGCATGGGTGCTTTAAGGTTAGCGCCCAAACATCGTGATTGCCCATTCCCGGATATCCCGGATTATGATGGTGCCTGGCTCATGTTCAAGCAGCTGTAACGAAAGAATGCGGAACAAGGCCAAAGCTCAGCTTTCAACAAGTATTTGTGTCATAGAAGGCATTTTGCAGGCCTGCAACTCATCATCGCATTAGTATGTCGGGCCCAGAGGGTTGTTCGCTGAGCATCCTTGTGCACGCGACGCGTCCTGCGTCTCCGCGGTGCCGCCGCCGCCACTCACGACTGGCTCGCGGGGTAAAGTACAGTCCTCTGACGACTTCTTCTACATATATCCAGATGCGGTTCAAGGCCACCGTCGTCTGACGCGCCACTGTTCCGCACGGGCTAGGCGGGGGAGAACGTTCGCATTGCGCGCACAATGCGGCGGTGAACGTTGCGGGCGTAGCAGGCAACGTGCAGGTGCTGTCTAAGCGTGTGTTGCTGCACGTGGGCCAGATGCAGACGCGCTCGAGCGACCATCGCAGACTCGCGAGTCCGCCCTCGCCGAAACAGCATTTGGAGCTTCACATGACCAGAGTTGTCAATCAGGGCGGCGTGTATCAGACAGATATTACGCAGGCAAGGCTCTTGCTCCAAGTCATGCTTCATAGCCTTGCCCGCTGAGCACACGGGCTCTGTCACTCTCGGTACTGCGCGTGCAACTGAACGCAGAGTCCGCATCGTGAGCGCGGCCAGTGAGCAAGTATAATTCAACAATGGGCACGCGGTGTGCGCTGCGCTTTTAGTGTACAACCCAAGGCGTCAGAACAGACTCTGCTCTATTTCGCCCATGAGCATGATAGCGTCCTTGCCGCCGGTCAAGACTGCGCTCTCGTCAGAACCGCTAATCACAATGAAACTGACCGTTCGCTCACTGATGGGCTCTTTCGGGTGGAAGTCTACAGCAGAAACTGAACCCTTATGACCGGGAAGCTATCAGGAGCAATGAGCTCCAGAAGCAGCAACACGGAAGGAAGACGCGACTCGACTCACCTTGTACAAAACCTTGCCGCTCTCGACCTCCCAGATCAACACAGTGCGGTCCGCGCACCCGACGGCTGCGCGCAGTCCGCCGTCGTCGCGGCTCCACGCGCACTTGAACAGCGTGCTCTCGTAGCCGGGCATATGGCCCGCCAACGAGCGATGGATGCGGTTCGGCGCGGCAGAGAACGGGCGCACGTCGTGCACGAGCGTCTGGCCGCTCAAGCTCGGGCTCAGCAAAAAGTGGCCGTTCGGGCTGAGCGCGAGGCTGCACACGGTGTCCGTGTGGCCCTCGAGCGCGAACACCTCGGCCTGCTTGCGCAGGTCCCACACATGCACCGCGTTGTCCAGCGCGCCGACGAACAGCTGCGCGCCGTCCGCGGACCACGCGACGGCCGTCGCGGGGCACCCGATCTCGAACGTCGCGATGGGCGCTTTCGTCGCGTCGTCGCCGCCCGCCCAGACGGCGACGGTGCCGTCGTCGGACGCCGTCGCGACGAGCTCGACGCCCGCGCCGCCGGCGAGCGTGCGGTCGAGCGCGTTCGCGATCTTGCGGTGCGCGGGGATCTTCAGCACGCGCTGGCCCGTCGTCACGTCCGTCAGCGCGAGCGTGCGGTCCGCGGAGACCGAGTAGAGCAGCGGCGAGTGCAGCGACCAGTGCAGGTCCAGCACCGCTGACTTGTGTATCGTCGTCAGATGGCCATAGTTGTTCGTCGGCGGGTATGTCCGCCATAGTGCTAATTGCACAGTCAATGCGTGTTTGGGTGCAAAGTAATAAGGACGAACATATTGTCTTGTCGGTCGATCCAGCGGCAATATTCTGACCGGTTGGGTCAAATCTACAACAGTGTATTTCGGCCTATGTGTTACCAAATCAGCTTTATCCACCATTATTCACTATTCACGCACGCTATGAGCACCGGCCAGGCTGACAATGGGTGCTTCGAGGCCAGATGTTCGTTGGACAGTCCGTATCAAGCCCTTGCTATCTTCGCCCGCCGACGAGATAGCAATTTGGTTTTTAGGCGGCGAAGGGCCCCTGGCGCGCTTTACGAGCGATCCCGACGGCGGCGGCGACGGTGCTTTGCGTTTCTCCATTGACGCGAGGTTCAAGAGCAAGTCGGGAATTCGCGGCGCGTCTCGATCCTGTTCACTTGCGTCCAACTCGCCCGGAAAGTTGAATATGAATATGCCGTGGTCACCATATATTGAGCTGGAAAGGCCTGGAGTGCTCTTCTTCTCGTTGATAGTGCTGTGGAATCGCGACAGACACGCAGGCAGTCGTTGATTTGCAGTCGGCGAAGGCAGGCAAAGTTTCTCAGCTATCTAACAGAGAATTACTAGCTGATGTATCGCAGAAGACACACACAAGGTCGCCAATATCATTACTACCATGTACCATGCAGCCGCATGTGACTCTGTCATTCGCGCGTTCTCGTCTCGCGGCGTTGATTCTGTTTCTCTCTCCAGAAGACCGAACAACTTGCTAGCCGACGACGAAGGTAGAAAAGTATTCTAATGATTAACCGGAGAACTTCTTGCTAACGTACCAAAGCAGAGACAGACGGAAAACACCCAAGCTCATACAACCAGGACCTAAGCAGCCACAGCAGACTCGGTCTTCAGCGGTGTAGCAGCGACTCGCGGCGTATGCTCATCTGTATGAGCCCCGTTCCTCTCTTCAACCGATTCAGTGGCTGCGAGAGCTGGACCGTCTCAGCCAATCTGGATCCCTCCAATTCAAATGTCATCAAACTCACCATGGTGCTGCTCCTCCTCGGACCCCTCATGGTCCTGGGGCTCGTTCGCCGCGGCGGACCACAGGTGGATGTTGTCCTGCAGCAGCTGCATCACCACCATGGAGTCCTTAGCGTGCACCTGCTCCATCTCGTCGAAATGCTCCTTGGCCTCGTCCAGCGCGCGCGACGCAACCTCGAACGCCTCGCGCACGTCGCTGCGGATCTCGAAGTGGAACACGCTCAGGTTCAGCGCGAGCCCGAGCCGCACGGGGTGCGTCGCGCCCAGCGCGTCTGCCAGCGCGCGCGCGCGCCCGTACGCCTCCGCCGCGCGGTCGCCGTAGGCCTGCCGCTCGGCGCCCGCGCTGAACTCGGCGAGGTAGCGCAGGTAGTCCGCCGTCCTTCCAGTGCGCTCAGCGTCAGCCCGCGTTCCCTTTCTGCCTGCTACCGAGAGAGGGGAGGACGCACATCTTGTGATAGAACACTGTCGACTCGGAGTGCACACTGCGCGGGAGCAGGTTCTCCTTGATCGTCCGCAGCGCCTCCTCGCACAGTTCGATGAGCTCGCCGCGCACACGCGCGCGCAGGCCGTCGAGCAGCGCGCGCTCGCGCTCCGACGACGGCGCCAGCGGCGGGCCCAGGTCTGTCAGGTGGCGCAGGCTCTTGCGCCGCAGGCCCACGAGCTCCTTGTACGCGACGCTGAACAGGTTGCGCTGCGCTCGCCGCCAAGCGTCAGAGGCAAGGCTGGACTCAGGGGCAACACTCTGGAACGCGAACGTACCTCGTCGATGTGCAGCTCCTGCTCAAACGTCGTCACGCGGCGCATGTACGTGACCATATCTGCAACACAGCACCCCGCCCACCGTCCCGTCGTCAGCTCTGCTGCAAACGACGAGGCGGGTTTCCCCTGACAGACCTTCGAATCGGCTGGCCTCCTCGGCCGCGCTGCACAGGTACACGCAGTCCTCGCGCGACTCGGGCAGCTCGATGGGCACGGTGTAGGCCATCTGAGTTTTTGCGCGCGCGAAACGAAACGAGATTGGGGACGAGGACGGTGGTCGAGAGCACCTCTCTGTCGGCGGAGCCTGGTTCCGCGACCCAGGACGCGCCACATAGGGGAGTGCCTCGACTAAGGCGCGACTAGCGCGGCACCAAAGATCTAATAGTTAGTATTTTACGTTCTGATCTTCGCCCCGAAATGGTGCAAATATGATGTCGATGTGCAGCCCTCGTTGGTCGATGTCTGCTGCATATCGATCGCAGGGCCATGTTCGTCGGGTGTGTGAGCCTGAGCCGCTGTATAATTGCTGTGCGAGCGTCGTGAGCAGCAACGTAGATCCCACTGGCCAGACTTGCATTGCGTTCTCCGTGCGCACTGCGGTGGAAGGTACGGCGCCATCGAGTTGTGAGTGCTATTTGATTGTTTAGTATATAGTCGTACAGCAGCAATTGAGTGCAAAGGCCCTGGGTTGCTAATAATGACGAGATGCGGACGGTGATCTGAAGACGAAGATGGTGTCCAATGCAGAAGAGGAAGTTGACGTCGTGTTAACGGTCCCTGGCCAAGTAGCAATAGCGTGCGAGGAGTATACCGGCGGCCAACACAAACACGACGACGGGCATGTCGGCCAGCTCGAGTTCGTCCAGGCCGACCTCGGGGTTGAGATGCTGTAGAAGAATGCGGCGTCGCAGCTTGTCAGCCTCTGCCCTGGCGCTTTGGGCCTCTGCCCTCGCGCGTTGTGCCTCCAGTCGCGCGCGTTGGGCATCATCCCTCGCACGCTGGGCGTCCTCCCGCGCGCGCTGGGCGTCATCCCGCGCGCGCTGCACATCATTCTGCGCGACGGGAAGCTCGGCCCCAGACGCGCGTTGGACCTCCCCGCGCAGCAGCTGGGTGTTCTCCCGCACGAGCTGGGCAGCGGCGCGCGCAAGCCGCGCGTTCTCCTGCGCAATACGTGCGTTCTGCCGCGCGAGCTGCGCGTTCTCCCATGCGCCCCGTACGTCCTCGCGCGGGGCGGGCAGCCGGTCCTGCCGCGCGCGTTGCGCCTCCTCGCGTGCGCGCTGGGCATTCTCCCGGGCGCGCTGGGCCTCCTCCCGGGCGCGCTGGGCGTCCTGGTGGATGCGCTGCAGCTGCTCGCGTACGGAGGGCGTCCATTCCTCCTTTGCGCGGTCCGCCTCCTCGCGCGCGCGGTCGATCTCCTCTCGCGCGCGGTCGGCCTCCTCCCGGGCGCGTTGGGCCTCCTCGCGTGCGCGCTGCTCTTCGTCCACTGCGTCCTGGCGAGCCATTCGCTCTTCATCTTCGCGGCGGCGCTGCTGCTCCCTCTGCTGCTGCTGCTGTTGTTGTTGTTGTCGTTGCTGTTGTTGCTGTTGTTGTTGTTGCTGCTGCTGCTGCTGCTGACGCTGCTGTTGTTGCTGCTGCTGTTGTTGTTGCTGCTGCTGACGCTGCTGTTGTTGTTGCTGCTGACGCTGCTGCTGCTGCTGTTGTTGTGGTTGCGGCTGCGGTGGCTGACGAGCAGAAGAGCCAGTCCCAGAACCGTTGGCAGCGGAAGACGAAGAGAACCACGAGCTAAAGCCACCAGCGCGCCGTTTACTATCGTACGCAGCGCGTTGTTGGGCGTCGCTCAAGACCTGCCACGCCTGCTGTACAATCTTAAAAGCCTCTTCGGCCCGCGGAGCAGCATTTTTGTCTGGATGGAGAAGCAGGGCAAGCTGGCCATGGCATTGATTCCGTCAGCCAGGGCGCCCAATTCACTGGAGGCAGCAAAACTCACAGCTTTGAAGGCACGTTTAATGTCTTCAAGATCTGCATCTTCTTTGACGTTTAGGATGGCGTAGTACGCGCTGGCGTCACAGGAAAATATGCGGATGACAACATCCTCCTGGGCCGATGTGTAGGAGCGACCTGACGAGGTACTAGTCACGGTGGGCGGCATCGTGTGATTGGTACAACGCAAAGCGAAGGTTGGCCCAGAAAAGCTTATGCTAGCGCTCTGTTATATGCACTGCCTATGGCCCTGTGCGGCTTAATGGCGATAGACAACAGACAAGCGGAGATCGTTCAGGCGCAAATGCGCTTGGCAACTCCGCTCTGCAACATTCCATTTGAATAAACAGGCTGTCTTCTAGGTAGCATGCATTGAGTTGCTGCGAAGACGCGATGTGCAAACTTGATCAAAATGTATAATAGTTGTACAGCAGCGGGTCCGTGCAAAGGCCGTGCGAACATGAGATGCGAAGGTAAGTTAGGTTGCATTCCAATGGAAGGATGATCATTGATAAGGGCCTGGTGTTGGTCTCCGATAATAGGTTCTAGGTTGCGGCCGCTGCGGGCTGGGGTCGGGAACGTAATACAAGAGGGTCACGATGCCTGCAATGCCGAGGACAATCTTCCCGAATGTCGAGGTGAAGAGGAACTTGATTCCATAGTAGAGCGCATAAAGGACCATGAGAAGGCCGAAAGCCATCACAATCAGGGTGAGCAGCGCCTCGTACAGTCCGCCGTCCTGGGCAGTTTCAGGCCGCGGAGCCTGGGAAGCGCGTCCAGACTGTGACTGCGACTGCGACTGCACATGCACATCGCCCTCAATATGGACGTCGTCGCATTGTCGGCAGTACCAGAAGCGAATGCCTCGGCGCGCTGCTTCCCGCGTAATGCGGCGCAGGAGCTCCTCTGTTTCTGCCGAGGCACGCTCTTCCTCCTGCTGCCGTTGACGGGCCATTCGCTCTTCATACTGGCGACGGCGGCGCTGCTTCCGGTTTTCGTTCCGGCGTGGCTTGCCTTGCGGCGGCGGCTCCGGACGAGCAGAAGAGCTGCTCCAAGAATCGTCGGCAGTGCTAGGGAAAGACGAGGAGAATGAAGACGAGAAGAACGACGAGAAGCCACCGCGCCGCTCGTTATCGTAAGCCACACGCTCCTGGTCGTCGCTCAAAACCTCCCAAGCCTGCCGTACAATTTTAAACGCCTCTTCGGCCTGTGGAGCAGCGTTTTTGTCTGGATGAAGCAGTAACGCGAGCTGGCATGCCACTGTATCAGCCCAAACTTATCGCATGGGGTATGTAGAACTCACAGATTTGAAAGCCCGTTTGATTTCTTCCGCGTCGGCGTCTTCTTCGACGTTCAAGATCGAATAGTAAGCGGTGGCATCGCAGTCGAAAACACGTTGGACAACATCCTCCTGAGCTGATGTATACGAGCGGCCTGAGGAGCTATTGGCAGGCGACATTGCGCGATGATGAGCGGCAAGAACAATGAGCGGCCCCACGAGGGCCTAAGCTAATGCCTTTATATACCTCTGCCTTGACCGTGGTGCAGATTGAAGTACGGTAGTCGTGGTGGTTGACTGGCAAGCGTAGATCGGCACACTGCCGGCGGCACTGCCAGTGCGTGCCGAAGCGTGCCAACTCCGCTCAGCCTCCTGCTTTTGACCGGTTGCGTGATCATGGGACAACGGCACCAGCTCTTCGTGATCGCGCGGGTGCGAGGGCGCTATCGCTGCGTTGCGGCGTTCCACTCCCAGTGGCTCTACGGCAGACCTGTGGTATACGCTGCCGCCCGCCTAATGCGCGCCTTCATTAATCCATTCAACTCGGCCGCCATTGCGACTGAACTCTCCACGTTGAACGATTCAGACTTCGAAGATGTCTCGGACGATGAATACGACGAGAACCCAACTGTTCTTTGCCCGTACCTTACTGGGCTCTTCATCACATCTTGCCGCGTCGACATGGACCACTTCCAGCTACTCAGATTGAGCTTATTGCCTTTCCACGTCCTTCCCTCTCACTGTGACAACGATGATGTAACTCTATGCAATTTTTTCTACGCAGATCGGCTGAAATCTTGCCAGGGTTATAGCTGCTTTGATCTGACCATACCCGGTGAACCCAGGTACTGTTTCTGGTTACCAGGGGGAAAACCCTTGAAGGCCCTGGGATATCTTGAGTGAGGCTTCATGATTATCTCGTATTGCTGTCGCTCATCGAGCCAACCGCCGTCCTGGCTGATCAGGCAGTACGACGGTAGAATGGAACCCGCTGTTCTCGAACTACTGGATCGGTATTCTCTTCTGGACGTTTCTACTCTTGCTGCTACATGGCCTGAAGACTTCAAGCGCCGCCGTGGAGACAAACAAGCCCAACAGGACGCAAGTTCATCGCCGCCGCCACCGCCGCCGCCTGCGTCTCTTTCTGCATTATCCGTCGTTTCCGCTCTCCGAAGCCTTCTGTCTACCGATGTTCACCAACAAGAACCGGACGACGCGACCGCCGCTCTCCTGAATTTGGTGGTGGAGCAGAACCATTTGACTGTGCTTCGCACTGAATTGCTGGCCGTGGAAAAACTCAACACCAATGGCCTCTTCCTTCTGAAACAGCTGCTCCTAGCCGAAAAAGCCGCGTTCATTGATTTGAAGCCCTGGCTGTCATCGAATGCTCTAGAAGCGACGTCTCTTCTTGACCTCTCGGATGCCCTTCAGCACGCCGACACCCTTGATGTCTCGACCTGCTCCACACTCACCGCAGACACCCTTGAGTCGCTTGTCCTTAAATTGCCGAGCCTTAAGAATGTCATAGCGCTGGCCTGTCCGGAACTGGGTACACTCACACGGTCGCTGCCACTCTCAGCGTATCTCGCGACGGCCCCTCTCCTGGCCGGCGTCTATCATACTCGCTTCGCAGGTTCCGGCCCAGAATGCGCACAATGGGTCGACATCGAGGGTGACCCGCCGGCCGGTCTCACGGTCGTTCTCTTCACCCCACCCCTCAGAAACCGTTCTCTATCCAGCACATCCCGATCCATGATGAGGTACGGCGTCGAGCTCGCGCATTTCGGGGCCGAAGGCGTCGTCCGTGGTTTGTCGAAGTTCCTGGAACGCCTCTACGATCCGCACGGGTGGTTCGACACTGACGGGTTCTTCTTCGAGATGCGCGCGTATTTCCACCCGGTCGGCACTCTCGCGACCGCCGCGTCTTCGGACGGGGCTCCGTGCTACAGCTATGGCGCGTTGCCGAATCTGTGCCAGGACGTCATTTTCGGGAACGCAGGGGAACTTTGGACGGCAGAGAGACAGATCCTTTCGCGGGCCCAGGGCGCCATGCGGGGCGTTCCCCGCCATCCCGGGTGGGCTCTCGTGTTGAACACCAAGGGCACCATGCCTGACCATCGTCGGTTTTATACCCCCACCTCCGACGTCTTAGGACCTGAATACGCATTCGAGCGGTGGGAATACGTGCCTGGGCAGGAGAAAGTTGGACTCCAGCCTGTTGAGGCTGTATCCGTGCGCGAGTGGGCTGGTCGACTGCCGGAAGGACACGGACACGTGCCCGAGTCGGTGCTGTCTGAGTGCGAAGGCGTCCTGGAGCGCATCAAAGCGGGGCTACGCTCTTTGCCAGTTCCGGATCCGGAAACAATTGCATCCTAGCTCGCCATTGCGCCTCCTTCCTTGATGATAATTTGCTGTACGATAAACGCGCTGAGCACGGCTGCGTCGCTGGTTTGTAGCTAACTATCGTCTCAATGGGCAGTAAGTCGCCGGAGATGCGCTTGTACTGTCAAAGCTAATGAACGAGGATCTTGCCCCAGGCTAACGGAGACGCCCCATTGACAGCTGTACAGTACCACAATGCCAGCGCCGATCGTGGCAAGCGCGCCAACTCCGCTCGGCCCAGCTTTTGACCGCTTGCATTACCTACGATGGGCCAACGGCACCAGCTCTTCGTGATCGCGCGCGTGCAAGGCCAATATCGCTGCGTCGCGGCATTCCACTCCCAGTATCTCTACGGCAGACTCGTGGTGCACGCTGCCGCCCGCCTAATGCGCGCCTTCCTCAATCCATTCAACGCGGCCGCCATTGCGACCGAGCTCTCTACGCTCAAGCTCGCCGACATCGACAGCATCGAGGACGACATGTCCCAAGAGGACCCGACCGTGATATGTCCCTATCTGACTGGGCTCTTCGTGACATCTTGTCGCGTGGACATGGACCGCTTCCAGCTATACAGACTGAGCTTAGAGTCCATCCACATGCAGCCCTGTCGATTTAACAACGATGATGTAAGGTCTTTTTTATATTATTTTTTTTCCTGCGCCGAATGGCTGAAATCATCGGTCTAGGGGTATACCTGCTTCGACCTCACCGAACCTGGCGCACCCCGGTACTGCTTCTGGTGGTCGGGTAGAGGCCCTGTGACAGCCTTGGGATATCTCGGGTGAGGCTTCGAGGTTCCTGAATTATTGGTGTTGCTCATTCGTGAACCTTTGGTCGCGGTCATTAGCCAGGATGATCCGAGTAAGCCTCAGGTCGATCTCTCTGCCGTGGCACTGCTCGATTGTCATGCACTCGTGGACGTTGCTGCTCTTGGCGCTACATTTCCCGATGAATTTAGCCATCTCCGAGGACTCATTGTGGTTGACGATCCGAATGTGGACGATATTCCACCCGCGGTACCGACATCTCTTTCTGCGCTCTCTGTCATTTCTGCTCTGCGTGCCTTTCTGTCCTCCGATGGGCAGGAGTTGGAGTCTGACGATGCTCTGGCTACTCTGGCGGACCTGATAATCGAGCAGAACCACTTGGCAGTGCTGCGCTCTGAATTGCTTGCCGCCCGCAAACTCAGCGCGAACGGCATGTTCTTTCTCAAGCAGCTGCTTCTTGCAGAGAAGACATCCTACGTCGACCTGACGCCCTGGTTGTCGACCAGTGCTGTAGTTGCTATTCCTCTTCTTGGACTCCTGGACGCCTTGCAGCATGCTGAATCCCTCAATCTATCAAAGTGCTCTACTCTCACTGCAAATATCCTCGAGTCGCTCGTCCTCCAACTGCCGAACTTGAAGAACGTCGTAGCATTAGCCTGTCCGAAGTTGGGACCTCCCACAAAGGTACTGCCCCTCTCGATATATCTCGCAACGCCCCCTCTGTTGGCTGCCGTCCATCAGACTCGAATCAAGGCAGGCTTCAAGCTCTCCGCACCAGAGTGCGTACGATGGACCGAAAAGGACGACCCGCCGGCGGGACTGACAGTCGTTCTCTTCGCCCCGCCGATCGACATGTATAAAATGCCCGCGACTCCAACTATAACACGATTCGGCGTTGAGCTCGCGCATTTAGGAGCCGAAGGAGTTGTTCGCGGCCTCGCAAAGTTCGTCGAGCACATCTACGATCCTCGCGCGCAGCTCGGCTGGGCTGAGATCTTCTTCGAGATGCGCGCGTATTTCCACCCCGTCGGCGCTGTCGAGGCCGCTGTGCTCGAAGACGGTACTCCGTGCTACACCTATGGCGCTTTGCCGTCGCTGATCCCCACTGTCTCATTCGATGAGACGGATGGCCTGTTGAGTACTGTTGCATCCGCCCAGGCCGCTATGGCAGGCGTGCCACGGCACCCCGGCTGGGCCCTCGTTCTGAATTCCAAGGGTACAATCCCTTTCCATCGCTACGTCCGCCCGCTCGATGCCGCCGTGGGCATACCTGACTATGCGCTTGAGCGGTGGGCCTTCGTGCCTGGGCAGGAGAGCGTTGGGCTACAGCCCGTAGAGTCTTTGTCCGTGCGCGAATGGGTTTCTCGGTTGCCAAATCGCCACGGCCGCGTGCCCGAGTCGGTGCTGTCTGAGTGTGAGGGCGTTCTGGCGCGTCTCAAAGTGGGCTTGCGCTCTTTGCCACTGATGCAACCAGTTGAACCCTAGGTTGCCAAAGTGCCTTCTTCCTCGAAAACATATACTGCTGTATGATACGCGCATTGAGAAAGTCTAATCCGATAATTTGTAGCCTCTAACGTCGCAATGAGCAATGAATTGTCCAAGATCGTTGGAGCAGGGCTAACGAAGCAGTGCACGAAGATCTTGCGCCTCGCTACCAGTGCGTGAGACACTGGTACTGTAGGTTCTCCTACTGTCCTTACCACTGAAACGCTAATGCTCGACACTTTAACTGCAGGCTGTGTGTTTGCACCACAGCGAGCGAGCGGATCCGAGAAGCCGGCGCTGTGTTGACGCTCACATCGCCCTACGCCCAGGGCATTGCACACTGCACAGATATGCTGTTCGAAGTTGCTCTGTGCGTGCCGTGAAACCCTCCGCTCCACCTGCGGCGCAACCCTTGGCCCAGGCGGCCATATAAACGGCCGTCTCACCCCAAGCGCTATTGACTCAACACTCCTCTCGATGACCATGCCTCACGCAGCCGCTACCAACTCAGCGCAGCCTCTTTCTCCAGTGAAGCTCTCGCGTGAAGATGCCGTCCTGTATTGTCGGCTTGCGGAAGCAGCAGACCGCTTCGATGGTATGTCGTATATCTGGTTGAGATATAGAGGCTGACGATGTTCAGACATGCTCGCGTATGCGCGGCTTTTCATAGCGCAGAGCGACGGCGACTTGAGCATCAACGAGCGCTCCCTCGTCTCCATCGCGTTCCAGAACAACATGTCCCGTCTGCGCCGGTCGCGCCGCATCCTCCTCTCGGTGGCGGGTGGCGCGTCAAAGCCAGACGAGCGATCCAAAGAGTTCATCTCCAAGGTGGAGAAGGAGATTCTGGTCCTGGGAAGCGACATTATCGGGTTGCTGGAGAGCAAATTCGTCCCTCGCGCAGCAGACGACGAGGCCAAGGTGTTCTATATTAAGATGTGCGTGCTTCCGAACGCTTCGCTCGCCATGCCTCATCCTCATGGTTTTCGCACCTCAGGCAAGCTGACCACCGTCGCTATCTGGCCGAGACCTTTCCCTCAGATGCGTCCCACGCACGGCTGGCTAAGGCTGCATACGATAGTGCACTCGAGATAGCCGCCAGAGCGCTCCTGCCGATTGATCCGCTGAGACTGGGTCTGCTGCTCAACGCGAGTGTATTCCAGTACGACATCATGCGCGACGTGCGCGGAGCGTGGAATATGGCCAAGGAATCCTTCGACGAGGCTTTGGAGGGGCTCGACACGCTGAGCGAGGATAGGTACAGGGACGCGGTCATCGTATTGAAGCTCTTGAGGGAGAATCTCCAGGCATGGCTGCCGGAAGTTCATGCCTTGGAGCCTGCCGGCGAGGAGTGATGTTCGCATTTGTCGATCTTGCTTTCTCTGTCTGTGTATATATCTGAAATCTCGCGCTTTGGATTTTTACAGCTCTCTTCAGTCTATCACTCTCAATTGAACCTGCTTTGTATGTCAGAAAGACTCTATTTTACGAGCTTCATGACTTGCTTTGGGGGCAGCGATTCGCATCTCTCTTGGCCCATTCTTGCGACCAATGCTTACATAATATTGACGCTTGGTATTTGAACTCTTTGAGCAGTCTCCAGGAATACCGCGGTGGTAATGAAAATAGACGCAGAAGACCAGATAATTTGCAGATAATCTCACCGATCCGGGCAAGCGGCGCGATTCTCCGGCGGCAACACGCCACAAGCGGAACGCGAAATAACCTTCATCCTCTTGCTCTCATCCCACCAGCATGGCCGACGTTGCAGCGTCCCCGGCCCCAGATCCAACGAGTACGGCGGGCTTCATTGGACCGTATGAGGTGGACGAAAACGGCGTGCCGTACTACAAATTTCCGCCCTGGCCACAGGTTCCCGCTGGCGTGACCATTGTCCCATTCAAGGCGTTCAAGGATGTTGGCATCATTGCCAAAGACAATGGTGAAGACGAAGTGGATGGCTTGGGCATTCCTACGGTCGCACTCCGAGTGGTGCACGGCGAAGCGGGCGCGGGGCCGAAGAGCGCGAAGAAGCGCCGCAAGGCACAGGCTGAGAAAAATGCTCGAGAGGGCGTCAAGCTCACCTGGTACGAACAATGGGAGGAAATCGAGAATAATACACCAGTACGACCATACGATCCGTGCGTGCTCCATGGTTCCTTATTTTGTGGCAAATAATGCTGATCGACCGCAGACGCCAGACACGAGGCGTTAGGTTGGAACAAGCCATCGCAGAGTTCCAAGCTGGAAAACAGTGGAACTCACAACTTCAGTCCGTCTTTGACTTCGTGAGTGACTCGTATCGGCTGATTGACTTTGAATTAACTCTGAATTTCGCAGTTCAGGCAATTCTTAGGCATTATCACGAACCCTAACCAGACAAAGCCGAAGCAAAGCGCCGACGAGCCCGACATCTCAGATGACGAGGATATGGTCGACGATCCACCAGCTGAAGCTCACATAACAGACCACGACAGTGATCCATGGGCCGATCACGCTCTCATGAACCGCTTCCTGGACGACCCAGAGCATGCCATCAAGGTGTATCTATCGTCTTTCTACTCCTCCAAAGGACTGATGTGGTGCGTTCTGCCTGAGCGAAATCTGCTGGCTAAAGCGCTAATCAGTCGTAGGGTTCCCGCAAAACTAAAGGACGGCCCCATCCTCATTGGACTTTTCTTGCAGTACCTCATTAAGCACCGCGTGCTGCCCGAATCACGCAAGTCGCTCGAGCGCGCGCACGCCATCACGGAGGTTGCGCGCGTCGAACTGCCCCGCACCGCGGAAGTTGGCCAGTCGCTCTCTCCGGAGAAGTTTGGCACGAAATGCCGCGACCTGCTCGGATTCGCCGACAAGTCGAACCTGGGCGCGGGCGGCTATGCATGGGACGAGGAGCCCGCCGCGCCTGAGACCAAGAACGCACCACCGCCGCCGCCAGTGTCTGCAGCGGTTGACACTGGCATCGAGGTGATCAAGGCGGCCATCATCGACCCCGACACACAGCCAGATGAGCCGATGCAGGTCGACATCAACGGGCACACAGTGAACGTCCCTGCCGAGGTCGCGTCCGCCGCCCTCGGGTCCGGCTCCGGCTGGGACGAAACCGCCACGACGACTGCGGGCTGGGGCAGCCTTGGTCAAGCGGTGGATGTGCCTGTAGATGTTGCGCCTATCGGCTCCGGCTGGGGCGACGAGACCCACGTGAACGCTGCGCCGGGCTGGGACGAGCTCGACATCGGCAAGTATGGCAACTCGGCGTGGGGGTACGTCAAGGGCCCCAACGGCGAGGACGCCGTGCTGCCCGAGCCGGAGGACTGGACGGTCGTCGCGGGCGACTCGAGCACGCTGGCTGACTACCTCGGCCCGACGGTGGACACGGCAGCGCTAACTCAGCAGCGCGCGGAGAAGAGCACGCGTCGGCTCGTGCGCGTCGTGCCGCCCAACCCTGGCACGACGGGCCCCGCGGCGAAACTCGCGACGCTCGTCCTGGCGCCGTGGCCTCCTCCCTTCTCCATCGACATTTCTCCGCCCGAGATGCTCTTTGACAATGGCAAGCCCGGCGAGTACGATCCGTCCGCCGACGAGATCAGCGTGTTTGTCCGCGCCGACGCTGTGGACAAGTTAATTCTTGGCTTTGGCCTCCAGGGTATCTGGGTGCAGGTCGTCGAGAAGCCAAAGGAGGGCGCCAAGAAGAAGAAAAAGGGCAAGGGCGCGAGCCAGGGCTGGTGGTACATCGAGGCCTTTCGTGGCACGTTCGTCACGTACTGGACGCCGGACGATCTTGAGTCTGCGACGACTACTTCTTGAACCAACCACCTACGCACACCATTATCCTGTCTGTCTGTATCTTGAAGCACATCTTTGTACACCATCAGTTAAACCGAAACGAATCAGCACTTTGTACCATATGCCGCAACACCCGGGACATTGTAAGGCGAGCTGTATTGAGTCATGCGTACAGGAAACAGCGAGGCTTAGGCTACTCTACAACAGTGCGAAGCGCAAAGACGCTACACGGCGGGGAACATGGACAGACAGCACACGGATACGGAAACGTTCACAAGTGGAATTCAGTCAATGGTCATTGTGCTGACTGCGGTGGGCATCGCGGGGGCGTTAGGCGTAAAGAGAGCCTTGATCTTGCGCGCTGCCTTGCGGCCGATGGTGTCCTTGCGGCCGATGGTCTGCTTCGACGAGCCAGCGATGGGCTGCTCGTCTTCCACATCGGATTCGCGAGCCATGCAATTGTCGGGGTCGGGATTGGGACCCGGCATCGCGTGGTCTACCTGAGCAGTCTGGTCATCTGTGGGACTGGTAACGGGGAAAATCGAGCGGACGTCGGGCTTGCGAGCGGAAACGTTGGCCGCAGTGGAAGACGCGTCCGTCTGCAGGAGGGCTTCGGGCTCGTTGATGTCGCAGCGTCCCGCGAGCAACTTCCGCTCGCGGGTGATGTCGATTGAGTCCTTCGGCCACGCCCTTGTAGCCTTCTGCTGTCGCTCGCGCACGACGTCGATAGAATCGCGTCCCCAGAGCACGGGTCGGACCGGGCGCTCCACGACGAGCACTGAGCGCAGCAGCGGCGCGGGGCCAGTGATGCGCTGGTGCGCCTCGCGGCGCTTGCGGCGGACGTGCACCTCGAGCGAGTCCTCGTGCCAGAAGGCTGTCATTGTCGAGTCGACAGACATGGACCTCGACCGGCGCGCACTGGCTAGGGAGAGGACGGAAGCGTGGCTCGCGGAAGGGACGAGGCTGGGGTGCGGCGTGGGCTCGTGCGTGAAGGCCTTTTCGAGCGTTTCGAGGATCCACTCTTGGGACGAGGGACGTCCGACGTCGAAGGCGATGGTGCGCGCGCGCATGGACAGGGGCATCTGCCTATCATGACGTGCCATGACCTCCATGTCCAGACTGATAACCGTGGACTTTGACGAGACTAGGAGGTCCTGTATACTGCTGATGCTGAGCGAGCGGCGGAGGGGGTTGTTGAACGGGTCTCTGTCCCTCAGATGCAGCTGTGGACATGTCGGTTTCGCGCACCCGCGAGAAAGAACAGAACGCACGGGGTCATCGCTTGGACTGAAACCAGGACTGGTGATACGTGGTGCGAGCTCTGTCGCGAGTGGTCGCTCGAAAAGGCCAGCACCTTGCCTTAGAGATGACTGGTAAAAATTCAGCACGAGCACTGTGCGTCACAGCGGAATAGCCAACCGTGGGCATTGTGAAGCTTCTGAGCGTGTTGTCCGCGACAAGGTCCGCAGGATCCTGGGATAGTAGGGCGCGTCGCCGTGAGACCGAAGACACCTAATGTCGTAGACGAGCGAGACCACAGGCCCAGAGAAACGTGCACGGCGTCTTAAGAACCTCGGGGTATGAAGCCAAGAGACACAGGGGCCGTGCAGACTCAGCAGAGGGGTAGCGGGAAGCGACATTCCGACAGCTAATTCCACATAGACAGCGAGCAGCGTCAAACGTTTTGACTTGGCAACACATCGTGGGTGAGGTGAGCGGTAAGACAGGCAAGTAGGTAGGCCGTGACGAAGTGCAAGGCTTCCTGAGTTCGAGAGCCAAGCCGCGCCGCCCAAGCGCCTTCACTCGATGCTGCTTCAACAGCAAAATTCACGTCGCAAGCCGTTACACAATGCCACCGATTCACTCGAGAACAAGAGCAAGAAGCGAGCCACCAGGTACGGTCGCGCAATGTAGTGCAGTAAGAGACTCAGCAGGTCCGGAGTTGAGCCGGCGGCGGTCACCGTCTTGTCGCCCTTGTTGGAGCTGTGATCCTCGGCAGCAGTCACCGTCTTGTCACCCTTGTTGGCACTCTCGTCTGCGGCGCACTCGTCGGCCGCGGCGTCGCTATCGGGCTCTTTTAAATTGGGCTTATATAACAATACCGGGCTCCTGAAAATATCGCCTCGCTAGCTCAATCGGTAGAGCGTGAGACTCTTAAATTTGCCTCCGCGGAAGCAAATCTCAAGGCTGCGGGTTCGACCCCCGCGTGGGGCTTAATTTTTCTGTCATGTTTACCTTTTCGCATTTAGCCCTGGGCTCACAACGCGGATACTGACAGATACCAATGAGCTAGGGGTCCCCTAATCTGTGCCACATTCTGCCAGTCAATTGCTACATACAGTCATGGACCGGTCCTTGACACAGCACCGGTCCTTGACACAACCGCTTCCTACAGTTGGAATTCAGCATCAAATATTATGGCTCTAACTCTGTAATGCATGCACTGGTTATATCTACTAATATGTCAAATTTCAGAGGAAATGGACTTCAAATGCCTCAGCAATAGGCAAAGCATTCACAAATGTTCGGTCATTACCGATGGGCAGGCTTTCCTCCGCCTGTTTCCTCGAGACTCAGCGCAGTTTCTCATCTCAAGAACACTTTATCTATGAGTATACATGTATAAATACCTCTGAGAAAAAAAGAATGGCAAAACCACCATCCCTTGGTGGTCAGGAGTGGAAAGCAAGAAAGCCGATGTTTGCTGTTGGGAACATAACTCAAAATAACCCACTTTCTTAACAGCAAATAATCGAATTCAAGTATTATAGGCGTTTCCATCAGTTTCCGTGTCATTGGGTGTACGAATGTCATTGAAGATTTGCTTTGGGCGCGGGCAGACACACTGAACGGGCCTGTGTCAAGGAGCCGGGTTTGGCCGTTTTGCACCCGTTCAGAGAATCATGCTTGTTCTCACCCTTACACTCATTCTCTCGACCTGAAGTTTTTTGAGAGAGTAGCCAAGACATATCTCTAGCGGAATGTGTCAAAATTTTGAGAGGGGGAGTAAAATACAAGGCCCAGTAATGGAAATTCAAACTTGTGTGTCAAGGACCGGTCCATGACTGTAGTACCGAAGATTCCTAGCCGCTCACACTTACCTCCATTATCCAATCTTTGAGTATTGGGACCAAATCAGATTGTATTGTAGCTAATTTACAGACCTCCATAATCAGCAACTTGGTGTAACGCACGCAGTAATGTGCAATAATAGCCCTCGGGCCGGGTGGCGTCAACCATGGATTCTGCGACCCCAGACAGTTTGCTGCGACTTCTGTACCACTTGTGCAGGCTGAGGGCTTTGCCCTGGGCCTGGAACTGCCTTCTTTGTGTTGGGGAATCGCATTTGGTTTCCCTCCTGGACAGTGACATTACGCTGCGTATGTAAGCCCCGTTGGTGTTACATAATTACAAAGCCATTCGAGCATATTCGAAGGGAATCGAATGCACCATTATGGTCAGCATAGCGCGAGCGGCCCGGACGACGAGTGCATGAGGGAATTGGGGAGAGGGGAGCAGGCGGGGTGTGGATGCGTGGAGGCTCTGTGACTTTGTGGGGCGAGATACCGTACCACCCTGCGCCTCCAGCATCCACAGCATTCCCCGACGCTTAGTTCAATGGAGTCTCAACTCTGAACTTTTGTGAAGACTTGTAGATCCAGTAGGATGGCCAACGTTTGAGGATCCTTATCGCATTTCTCTGCAAAGTGAGACGCTGTTGTAACAATAGTATGTACTACCATATAGAGCAAATCCGAAATGTATCGGAGATGTCGCGATTTCTTGGCGCACGAGCGCGCTACTGCGGCCTCCGAATTTCTTGCCGGGCCTCCACTGCTTGTCCCTGCTCGGGGCCCGTGTTTCATGGAAGCTAGCATACGGAGCCCTGCTTCCCAGTGACGATAAGGATTGAGTGAGACTCGCATTGACCTTGAGGAGCCTCGAGGACAGACGTACTCGTTATCCATAGTAAGCTTCAGGCGTGCCAGGGTGTGACCCTAGCACAAGCAAAGACGTGGCATGTTTGACAGTCCAGATGAGCATCGGCAAACACTGGGGCAAGCCATTTGCTCCCTCGGGCCTTCGCTGAGAGCCAAATCGCTGCGCCGCACCGTTGGGAGGGCCGGCGGCCGAGGCCGGGAACACGTCGCTGGCGATGCCGCCCAAGATTTCCCATTGGGCCCCTGCGGCCCTCATCCGGAAGCAAAACCCACGCATGGCATCGAAATCCGGCGCCCGAAGGGGGGACTGTTAAAGCATGGTGACGGCCCCATCGTCTTACACATCTCTTTCTCTTCCTCCCGCGCCATGAACGAGAAGGAGACGGTCCACGACGACCACGAGCGCCAGCAGGAGGTGCACGAGCTCGCCCGCCAGTTCACCCGCCTCTCGCGCGCCAATACTGTGGCCAGCGTCAAGACGCTCAACCCCTTCCAAGACGGCATCGACGACCCCGAGCTCGACCCCAGCAGCCCCAAGTTCAGCTTTCGCAAATGGATCCAGACGCTCGTCCACACCGTCCAGCGAGAGTTTCCAGGCACCTCGGCGCGCGTTGCCGGTGTCTCGTTCAAGAATCTTTCCGTGCATGGCTTTGGCACGCCGACTGACTACCAAAAGGTATCGTGGCGCCCGTCTTTGTCGAAACGATTAGCAAAGTCTAACAAAGAGAGCGCAGACTGTCGGCAATATCCTGATTTCGGTCGTTGGCGACATTCGCCGCAAGCTCGGTTTCAAGAAGAGCGTGCGCAAGATTCAGATTCTGCGCGAATTCGACGGCTTGGTCAAGCCTGGCGAGCTGCTCGTTGTTCTTGGGCGCCCGGGCAGGTAAGCACCGATGCTTACTAGCGCTGACGTTGCGATGTTTACGTGGGAACTCAGTGGGTGCTCGACATTCCTCAAGACCATTGCGGGTGAAACACACGGCTTCTTCGTCGATGCCAGCTCCGATATCCAGTACTCTGGCATATCCCCAGAGACAATGTACGTCATCATCGCAGCATCGCCGCTTGTCGACTCACCCCCTCGAAGGCACAAGGATTTCCGTGGCGAGGTCATCTACAACGCTGAGACGGAGACGCACTTCCCCAACTTGACCGTCGGCGAGACGCTCATGTTTGCCGCGAAGGCTCGTGCACCCCGCTCTCGTTTCCCTGGGGTCTCGCGCGAGCAATACGCACGTCATATGCGCGGTGCGTTTCCCTCAACAACCCCAGCCGGATACTTTGTCTGGTCTCTTACTGAGGCTGCTCTTTCTCGCAGATGTCATCATGGCTGCGTATGGTCTAAGCCACACGCTCAACACCCGAGTAGGGAACGACTTCATTCGTGGCGTTAGGTGTGTCTTCCCTATTTAGTCCGCACTGCAGCAGCTCGGTAACACCCCTGTCAGTGGTGGCGAACGCAAGCGTGTCAGTATTGCCGAGACTACTCTCAGTCTGAGCCCGATCCAGTGCTGGGACAACAGCACGCGTGGGTTGGACAGTGCGACGGCGTTAGAGTTCATCAAGACGCTGCGCCTCCAGAGCGAGTATGCGGGCTCGACGTCCTTGGTGGCGATCTATCAGGCGTCTCAAAGTGCTTACGACGTCCGTATTGGTTTCGCCCCAGTGTATGTTCATTGGCTGACACGTCAGCACAGCTCTTCGACAAGGTCGTCGTGCTGTATGAGGGCCGTCAGATCTATTTCGGGCGGACCACTGAGGCGAAGGAGTTCTTCGTCTCCCGCGGCTTCCTGTGTGCTGAGCGCCAAACGACGGGCGACTTCCTGACGTCGCTCACCAACCCCGCGGAGCGGATCGTCGCTCCCGGCTGGGAGAACAAGGTCCCGCGCACCCCCGATGGTGAGAAAGCGCGTCCCAAGTGACAGGTCGTGTGCTGATGGCACCCGAATAGAATTCGCGGCGATGTGGAAGAATAGCCCCGAGCATGCTCAGCTCATCCGGGAGATCGACCAGTACAACGCCGAGCACCCTCTCAACGGCCCCTCCCTCGACAAGTTCCGCGAGCAACGCCAGGCGCAACAGTCCAAGTCGCTGTGAGTGTGATGCTTACCCTTAGCCACGCCCCAGGCTCACGATCTGCGTATAGGCCCCCCGACTCGCCATACACCATCTCCTACTATCGGCAGGTGACGCTCTGTTTGGAACGCGGCTTCCAACGGCTTCGTGGCGATTTGACCAATTTCTATCTTACGGTACGATCATGTGCATCTTGTTTGCCACACTCACTGAAGCTCCTCAGGTTTTCGGTAATAACATCATGGCTCTCATTATCTCCTCGGTCTTTTATAATCAGCACGAAACTACCGATAGCTTTTTCTCTCGCGGGTCTCTTCTGTTCTACGCTGTCCTGACTAATGCCTTTGCGTCTGCCTTGGAGGTGAGTCCGTCCTAGATCCTCTCACGTGATCTCTGAACTGCCTTGCTTGCAGATCTTGACATTATACAGTCAGCGTCCTATTGTTGAAAAGCATGCTCGCTATGCTCTGTACCGGCCCTCTGCGGAAGGTGAGGAATGCCTTCCTTTGGAGTGAGGTGGCTAGTTCTGACTCTTTTGTAGCGGCCGCATCCATGATTGTGGACATGCCTGCGAAGATCATCACCGCCCTGACCATGAACCTCATCCTCTACTTCATGACGAACTTGCGTCGCGAACCCGGTGCTTACTTCACGTTCCTGCTGTTCTCGTTCACGGCCACGATTGTCATGTCCATGATCTTCCGTACCATCGGCGCGTCGACACGGACGCTCTCGCAGGCCATGCCCGGTGCCAGCTTGATGATATTGGCCATGGTCATTTACACGGGCTTCGTCATCCGCATTCGCGACATGGTCGTCTGGTTCCGCTGGATCAATTACATTAACCCCATCGCATACGTCTTCGAGGTATGTGGCGAACCTCTCACGTTGTCTGTTTTGTGTAGCTGAAGTGACGCTATATTCTAGTCGCTCATGGTCAACGAGTTCGTCGGCCGCGAGTTCAGCTGCTCCATGTTCGCGCCGACTGGCCCCGGATACGAGAACGCGTCGGGCACCCAGCACCATTGTACGGTCCCCGGCGCCGCTCCCGGCGCAAGCACCGTCAGCGGCACGGACTTCATCCGCGTCTCGTACAACTACCAACATTCGCACTTATGGCGCAACTACGGCATCCTCGTCGGCTTCATTTTCTTCTTCATGTGCACCTACCTGCTCGCCACCGAGCTCGTCACCGCGAAGAAGAGCAAGGGCGAAGTCCTCGTCTTCCCCCGCGGCCATCTCCCGGTCACCAAGAAGGAGGAGGAGACGGACGCCCCGGCGCACCCGTCGGACCTGGCGCCTGTGGACGGAAACGCGAGCGTTAATACCGGCGAGACGGTTGGCGGAATCCTGAGGCAGACCAAGACTTTCCATTGGAGTGATGTTTGCTACGACCTTACTATCAAGGGCGAGCAGCGCCGGATTCTCGACCACATTGATGGCTGGGTCAAGCCTGGCACTCTTACAGCGCTCATGGTAAGCTTTCGTCACGTACAGTCCCCAGCGTGCCTCGCGTGCTGACGGCTGCGCAGGGTGTATCTGGCGCTGGCAAGACGACGCTGCTCGATGTGCTGGCTACGCGTGTGACCATGGGCGTCATCTCCGGCGAGATGCTCGTCAACGGCCGCCCGCGCGACGAGAGTTTCCAGCGCAAGACCGGCTACGTCCAGCAGCAGGACCTCCACCTCGAGACGTCCACCGTCCGCGAGGCGCTGGAGTTCAGCGCTATCCTTCGGCAGCCCGAGCACATCCCCAAGGCTGACAAGATCGCCTACGTCGAGGAGGTCATCCGCCTGCTCGAGATGCAGGACTACGCGGATGCAGTCGTCGGGTACGTTTCTTACTCCCTAACTCGCGTGCCGTACGGTGGCTGACCTTATTTCATTACAGTGTGCCGGGAGAAGGTCTCAACGTGGAGCAGCGCAAGCGGTTGACCATTGCCGTCGAGCTCGTGGCGAAGCCTGAGCTCCTTCTCTTCTTCGACGAGCCCACCTCGGGTCTCGACAGCCAGACCGCGTGGAGTATTTGCCAATTGATGCGCAAGCTCGCCAATAACGGCCAGGCCATTCTGTGCACGATCCACCAGCCTTCTGCCGTCCTGATCCAGGAATTCGACCGCTTGCTGTTCCTGGCTGCTGGTGCGTAGTATCCTTGTGTGGACAAATGTTGGATATCTTGCCTGACGCCCCGCGCAGGAGGCAAGACCGTCTACTTCGGCGAGATGGGCAAGAACTCGGAGACGCTTGTCAGGTATTTCGAGGAGAAAGGCGCGAAGCCCTGCCCGCCGGACGCGAATCCTGCGGAATGGATGCTCGAGGTCAGCCTGGTTTCTGTTCTGATCAGCTCCATTCGCTTACCGTTTTGCTAAGGTCATTGGTGCTGCGCCTGGCTCTACTGCTGACCGTGACTGGCATGAAGTCTGGAACAACAGTGACGAGAGGGCCGACGTGAGGCGCCAGCTGGCTCAGATGAAGGCTGAGCTTTCGCTCGTGCAAGATGATGGTGCGTCGTGATGGTCAACTTCGAGTCAGGTTATCTGACATCCTGCGCAGGTCCCTCGCCTGCTGGTGACGGTGCTTACGCCGTTGGTTTCAAAGAACAATTCTGGCAGTGCTACAAGCGTGTGAACCACCAGTACTGGCGGTCGCCGACCTACATCTACTCCAAGATCGTCCTCTGCCTGCTTCCGGCTCTCTTCATCGGCTTTTCGTTCTACAAGGCGGACAACTCGCAGCAAGGCATGCAGAATCAGGTACGCTTCTACTCATAATATCATGCACTCGTGCCTCATGCCTTTGTAGATGTTCGCAACGTTCATGATCTTCATGGTCTTCGGCAACTTGGTCCAGCAGATCCACCCGCTCTTCGTTGCACAGCGTTCTTTATACGAGGCCCGCGAGCGCCCCGCAAGGACATACTCCTGGGGCGCCTTCATGCTCGCCCAAATCACTGTCGAATTCCCTTGGATGATCCTGGTCGCAACGATGACATACTTCAGCTGGTACTACCCCATCGGCCTGTACCGCAACGCCATTCCCACCGACACCGTCAGCGAACGTGGGGCGCTCATGTGGCTCTTCATGCTCTCCTTCTTCATCTTCACCGGCACCTTCGCCTTCCTGACCATCGTGCTTGTCGACACGCCCGAAGCGGGCAGTAACCTTGCCAACCTTATGTTCTCGTTCTCGCTGCTCTTCTGCGGTGTCCTCGCAAACAGCAGTGGGCTGGGCTGGTGGGTGTGGATGTACCGCGTCTCGCCGTTCACCTACTACGTCTCTGGCATCATCTCGACTGCCCTCGCCCATGCACCCATCACGTGCTCCGAAATCGAGTGGGTCATTACGCAGCCGCCCGCGGGACAGACCTGCGAGCAGTTCATGGGCCCCTTCGTCCAAATGGTCGTCGGCACCCTCAACAACCCGAACGCGACGAGCGGTATGCTGTGACGCCATGCTCCTCCATTTCGCTTACTCATATTTCGGTCACAGATTGTCAGACCTGCCTGCTGTCGTCTACCGACCAGTTCCTCGCGCAGATCAACTCGCATTACGACAACAGGTGGCGAGACTGGGGTATCGGTTGGATTTATATTGTCTTCAACATCTTCGCCGCCTGTGGCCTTTATTGGTTAATACGCGTGCCGAAGAAGCGCAACGCGAAGGTGGAGCACAAGCCGTTGGACGAGAAGCACATCTAGGCCTTCATATAGATCATGATTTCGCAACAACATACTGTAGTTTCATTGCATTAGGCATCCCTATTACGCCCAATAGATTTCTTTGGAAGATTACTTGCTTCGTTGACATCCAATGAGCGGGGAACGTAGACTATTGTAATCGACTCTCCCATTATCGACAATACTTTTTGGGTTAAAAAAGCAGAAAAAAAAGCCACGGGGGTAAGAATCACAAATACAAAAGATCATGACCACCGCAGGGATCGAACCTGCAATCTCCTGATTCGTAGTCAGACGCGATGCCATTTCGCCAGGCGGCCAATGAAAATGAAGCTCAACTAAAAGTATTCAAGGGTTACTTTGGTTAGACTACCAATTTTGACGGCCCTTAGGCAGGAAATGAGCGTATCAAAGGGCCACGCTATCTGGACAGGCAGAAATTCTATATATCTCTATCAATAGGAATTCCTTCACAGGGACATGCGTGCATCGGCGAAAGCTTCTACTGCAACAGCGGCGTCTACACCTGATGGAAAACTTGATTAGACATTATTTGGGACGCGACGGACGAGGGACTGGCCCTTGGCCCGTGCAATCTACTCTGCCACAGAGCACCGACATAATGACCCGCCCTCGCGTCTATGGACTCCATATGCCCCGACCGCGAAAACATGTCGGAGCCTTGAATAGTAGCAGGAACTGTCTCACGAACTGAGACGGGAACCGCTACGTCGAACGAGACGCCGGAGGTGCTGCTGAGATGCCCACTGCTAATTCGGGGCACCGGTACGCGTCCCCCGTTCTCGAGATAATAGATCGCAGCTTTGCCGTCCGTGTGCGACGCACCTACGATGCCGACGGGGATACGGGCAGTGTAAGATCTCTTGTTGAACTCTGCGCGGTCGCAGTCGTCAAACTCCCAACCCACCTCCGTGGCTGGAGCCTTGCGCCATTCTCCAGACATGAAGACGTTATAGTTGTCTCCCTCCAGCGGTTCCATGTGTGGTGCATGGTAGTACTCTGTCACTGAGATGCCGAGATACGCTTTGATGTGAAAAGGTGGGTCGGCGAGGTTACTGCTGATGGCTGGATTTGGAGCTGTGCGGGGGAATGTGTCCGGAACTGTGACCAGCAGGGGTTTAGCGATCGGTGTCTCGCAGCGGTTGCAGTCGCTTGTCGTGGACTGCCACATTTGAGCGTAGAATTCTTTGAACTGGAAGTTGAGTCTGTTCCTATGAGACCAGTCGTCGTCGTCGTCGCCAGGAGGGTCTTGCTCCTTGCCACCTTTCGAGGTCGGGACCATGCTCAGCTCCAGAAAGCCTGATACGACCGTGCGCGTTGAGCTATCAGCGTTTCTGCTGTCGACGACGGTGACGGTAATATCAGCTCTACTCCCTAAGCCAACGATCAATATTGTGTTTCAATGTGCATATCAGAGGCAAACCTTGCACGAGATTCCCTCCAGATGGAAGGGTGACGCGTATTGTCGTCTTCTTGACATCACTGCGCCCGTCCACCTCGTCCCCCGTCTTGAGCTCGCCATCAACACACCTCATCGTCCAAGTGCCTCTTTCTCCCAGAGCTTCTAGAGTAATATCCCGGGGAATCGAGAGCAAAGGATGGTTCATGGACGATGGACGAAAGGCTGTAAAGCCCGCAGGTACTTCGACATTCTTGACCATCACGCCGTTCGGACCAGTCAACGTGACCAGCGCCGTGTAGCGATACCCCAGGCCAAATAGTGTCCGACGGTTTTCCTATAATCATTCAGACTTGAGGGCTGCGATATAGTGCAGCATCTCACTGTCGAAGAACCGGTAAACAGGAGGGGATGGATGGCCGCAGGATAATTGACGTTGGGCGAGACCACGGAGAAAGGAAATACGACCCCAGATCCCCAGTCTGCACCGTTCGGAGTACCATCTGGTCTCAAGGTCAGCGAGAAAGAAAATTCCGTGAAAGATGTGACTCTCCAGCAGGCAAAGTTTTTTCGATCATAAATGCTGTGCGTTTATGCTTGGTCGAAATCCACTCGACCCTGGGCGCGTCGCCTTGCCAATCCCAGAACTCGCCAGAAGTGGTTTTATTTCTACATCCCAATGAGGCAGTTAACATATGTATACGAGCCTATGGAAAGAACCACGCACGAGACGACGGACTCCTCGGCGTATTCATCGAGTCTAAGACGCAAGGTGACCGACTGGACGGTGTTCCCGCACGGCTGGGTGAGCTTAACCTTCAGCTCGCCTGGTAACCGTCAGATTAAGCCCGAGTTGGGAATCACTGCTACGACTTACCATGCGAGATGGCATTTGGAGCGAGGTCGTCTGCACGAACCCAAGCCTTGACCGTGCAGGGACCAGGTGCATTTGCGTATGCAGCTGTCAAAGCGTAGGAAAGCGCCGACAACAACACGAGCGATGTGGGCGAAAGCATGGCGTGGTGAGCCGGGCGATAGGCTTGCATACCGCTTTTATCCAGCTTGCACTTGACATCTGCTGGCAGTGTCAGCGCCCATGACCAGCGCACCCGGGCCTGTCACACCGGCACCGACAGCGTCTGGGCGGTGTCCATGCATCCTGAAACCTGAATTGAGATGAACGAAACCGACTGGAAGGCCGTGGGGTATGCAAAGGGGCATAAGAGTCGTATGAACCAGAGCTTTCAGCGCCATCGCCTCTGAGTTGAAGCGGAAGCGCACGCCGGTTCGCCTTCCTGTTGAACCTGAAGCTCCGAGCGGCTGGCTTCAGGTAGGAAGCAGAATGACAGGATTCATCCTTCAAGTCAGCAAGCGAGAAAGCAATGGCTGCACGGTCGTGCCGGTAAGGAAAGAGAAAAATGACCGTAACACGCTTTCAACGTCCGCACTTTCTTCCGTTATTCTTGTGAGCGTCAAACCGACAAGGCAGCAACATATGGTTTTGGACATGTATACATCGGCGAAAATTTCCACTACGACAACATCGGCCTCTACACTTGAAAAACGACCTGATCAGAAGTCATCTTCCGTAGGAGAGTCGCGGGACTGGCCCTCGGCCCGTGCAATTTGCTCTGCCATAGAGCACCGACATAGTGCCCGGCCTTCGCGTCTACAGCCTCCCTGCCACGGAACCTTCCAAATACGTCTCTGCCCCCTTGAATTGATGCAGGGACGGTTGCTGTATCGCGAACTGAGACAGGATCCGCTATGTCGAACGAGATCCCAGCAAGGCTGCTGAGATGCCCAGTCATGATGCGCGGCACAGGCACGCGTCCTCCGTTATCGAGGTAGTGCGTCGCAGGTTCGTCATGCGCTGCGATGCCCGGCGTGCCTTTGATGCTGACAGGAATCCGAACGATATAGGAGCGCTTGTGGTACATCGAGCGATCGCATGCGCCGAACTCCCAGCCAACCTCAGTTGCTGGCGCTTTGCGACGTTCTCCTTCCACGTATACGCCATAGTCCTCGAGAGAATTCATGTGCGGCGTGTCGTAGGACTCTGTCACAGAAATTCCAAGTGATGCCTCAATGCGAAATGGTGCATCGTAAGGGGCACTCCCAGCGGTCGGAGCTGTACGAGGGAAGGAAGCTGGAACTTTGACTTGAAGAGGTTTGGTGATTGGCCGCTCGAACATGTCACAGTCACCAGTCGTGGGCCGCCACATATCAGCGTAGATTTCTTTGAAATTGAAGTGATGTCTGTTCCAGAGATAGCAGTCGTTGTCGTCGTCATCGTTGTCGCATGAATTCTGCTTCTTGTGAGTCGATGAAGTCAGGGCCACACCTAGTTCAAGGAAGCCAGACACGGTGGTGGACGTTGAGCCATCGGGGCTGCCGCCGCTTACGATGGTGACAGTGACATCGGATGTACTCCCTAAATCAACGGTCAAAAACAGTTCGAATAACCAGACTAGACCAGCGACATACCTTGCACCAGATATCCGCCATGCGGCAGCGTAACACGGAGCGTCATCCTTTTGACGTCCTTGCGCAATGCGTCAACATCGTCTTCCATTCCTTTCCCTTCCTCCACACATCTTGGGCTCCATCGGTCTCTCTTTGCGATCGCCTCAACGGTAACTTCGTGGGGGGCCGCGTCACCTGCGGCGTTCATCGCAGCTGTTGGGCGAAATGCTGAAAAGCCGGCTGGCACTTCGACGTCCTTGGCCAGGATTCCGTTTGGCCCTGTCATCGTGACAAGCGCTGTATAGCGATATCCGAGGCCATATACGGTCCGGTGCGTTTCCTAAGGTCGTTAGGAGACATTAAATGCGGGATAACGCCATGACTGACCGTTCTCGGGCCGCTGAATATGAGAGGATAGATGCCAGCCGGATAGTCGACATTGGGAGAGACCACGGAGAAGGGGAACACGGCGCCGGATTCCCAGTCCTGACCATCCAGGGCGCCATCTACCAGATGGGGTCAGCTGGAAACATTCTGTTTGGGGGAGGGGCAACTTGCCAGCGGTGAGCGTCTTTTCAATCTTCCAAGCCGTGCGTTTATGCTTCGTCGAGATCCATTCTGCCATGGGCGCGTCGCCCTGCCAGTCCCAAAAGTCTCCGGAAGTCGTCTTGTTGCTGTATCATAATTAAGGCCATTGTAAGACGAACGACGATTTGATGACGCGGAAGACGTACGAGACAGTGGACTCCTCGGCGTATTCATCGAGCCTCAGACGCAAAGTCACGGACTTGACGGTGTTCGGGCACGGTTGGATCAGCTTGACCTTCAGCTCGCCTGAGAGGCATCAGTTCGAGTCATGTCGGATTCACTGCACGACGTACCATGTGAGATAGCGTTCGGCGAGAGGTCGTCAGCCCGAACCCAGGCCTTGACAGTGCAGGGATCAGGCGCATTTGCCGCCCCAACGGTGGTCACCGCGTAAGAAACTACCGACAGCAGTACGAGCGATGTGGGCGAAAGCATGGCGTGGGGGAGTTGAAGATAAGACTGTATACCGCTTTTATCCAGCTTGCATTTGCAAACATCTGTCAGTGTCAGCGCCCATGGCCTGCCAGTGTGCATCCGGAGCTGTCTCACCGGCACCGTTGAAAGAGTCTGAGCTGTGAAACTTCCAGGTACCCTGGATCCTGAGAAAGATTAATGAAGCAGCGTGCAAGGCCTTGGGTTATCTGTTGAGGAGAATCGGGGTGGTATGCACCAGAGCAAGGTACCAGGGATGCAGCGCCGAGTGAACTGAATCATTAAGCTTGAAACCGGCACAGGAGTCATGCCTGGACCTGAATGCGCCGGTACCTACGTGTCTGAGCAACCGATGGCAGCATGCCAAATTCTGAGCGCCGAGCAACCTTCAGAGTCATCGGTCTCAAAAGCGGCTCGTGAAGTCGCAGAACAGCAGTAGGGAAAGAGCAAGCCAGAACGAGACAATGTTGTGCAAGCGGATCGCGGTGCACGCCCTGAACGTGATCTCGTGCTGCCCAGAACGTCACAACATCCGGGTAGACTCTGCAAGGCAGCCGGACTTGCCTATTCGAGCTTCAAGCCTGCTTGATGCTCGAGTTTCAGAGCAGCGTTCAGCGCTAGCGGCCGCGTGAGCTTTTCTCTACCACCGGTTCCTATGAACCCTGGTGCTCGGAGCGGCGTGTTCACAATTGGAAGTGCGTAATGGCGGAGTGTAACTCTGCCCAGAAGCAAAGCGAATGAGCAGTGTGCACGTACGTGATGACAAGGAAGTGAAAAAATGCCGGAACACGCTTTCGACGTCCGCACTTTCTTCCGTTGTCCCTGCCACAGGCCGCCAATGCAGCAACACGCGTACGCAAAATGGAGTACAGATTGGACAGAGTTCATTTTTATTCTCGGTACAAAGTTGACGGCACGCACACTTCTTCTAAGCCAGATTGCTGGGGTAGCTCCAGTCTTGCAGTCCGGCGAACGTCTCCTTGACGCTCCTCGCGGACACGAAGCGGTAGAAGATGCCTATGCTGCCGGCCTTGTCGTTCGTGCCGCTGGCGCGCCCGCCGCCGAACGGCTGCTGGCCAACGACGGCGCCGGTGCACTTGTCATTGAAGTACACGTTTCCGGCGGCGTTGCGCAGACGCGCTGCTGCGTGCGCGAGCGCTGCGCGGTCCTGCGCGAAACTGCAAATAGGATTAGGGCTACCAGCACATCGCGTGGCGAGACCACGTACATAGAGCCCGTCAGCGCGTAGATGCTGGTGTTGTCGACCAGGTCAAGCGTCTCTTCCCACTTGGCATCGTCGAACACGTAGACCTTTGCGCTGTCAGTACAGGGCTTACTGGTACATGTGATGCACGTACTGTCAGGACGGGGCCAAAAATCTCCTCAGTCATCGTCAAGGACTTGGGGTCCTTCGTGACGAGTACGGTCGGCTGGACAAAGTAGCCAGTGCTGTCGTCAGCGCCGCCGCCCACGAGCACCTCTGCGCCTTGCTCCTTCGCCTTCGCAATGGTACCCGTGATCCTATCGAACGCCGGGCGGCCAATAACGGGTCCAAGGAAGTTAGTGAATTTGGTCGTATCGCCCACAGCAAGCTTGGCCGTTTCGCCGGCCAGCTTCTCCCTGAAGCCACCTTGCTCCCAGAGCGACTTGGGGACGTAGAGGCGGGAGCACGCGCTGCACTTCTGGCCCTGGTATTCGAACGCGCCGCGCACGGTCTGCATCACGGCGTTCGTGACGTCCGCGCTGGGGTGCACGACGTGCCAGTTCTTGCCGCCCGTCTCGCCGACGATGCGCGGGTACGCGCGGTACTTGTCGACGTTCTGCGCGATGTCCTTCCACAGCTTGCGGAAGACGTGCGTGCTGCCCGTGAAGTGCAGCGCCGCGAAGCTCGGGTGCGCGATCGCCTGCCCGACGACCTCCTCCGCGGGCCCAGGCACGAACTGGATGACGCCCGGCGGCACGCCGGCCTCGGCCAGGATGCGGTAGACGATGTAGGACGCGTACGTCGCTGCGGGCGCAGGCTTCCAGACGACGACATTGCCCACGAGCGCCGGCGCGCCGGCCAAGTTTCCGCCGATGGCAGTAAAGTTGAATGGCGACACCGCCAGCACGAATCCCTCAAGAGGCCGGTATTCGGTGCGGCTATTGGCAGCTGTCAGTGGAAGTTGCGACGGATCCCGAAAGTACTGACTTCCAGATGCCTTCGGAACTCTTGGGCTGGATCGCATACAACTCTTGCACAAAGTACGCGCCGAAGCGCCAGAAGTCAATGAGCTCGGCTGCGGCGTCAATCTCGGCCTGCCAGACGTTCTTTCCCTGACCAAGCATAGTGGCCGCGATGAGCTGGTACCGATACTTGGTCGCGGCGAGGTCAGCGGCCTTGAGGAATATGGCAGCACGATCGGGCCAGGGGAGCGCCTCCCATTGCTGCTGAGCCTTCAGTGCGCCGTCAATGGCGGAAGCCACGACATCCGGCGTCGCGTTGTGGTAGGTACAAAGGTGTTTGGCGTGCGAAGATGGAATCGGCTGCTTGTCGACTTTGCCAGTGCGAATCTACATCGATGGCCAAGTTGAGCGTAATCGGAACTCAGAATTGCATGAAATCTGACCTCCTTTCCATTCACAACGCATGGTACCTCAAACGGCAGGTCATGCTGCATTTGCTTCAGGGCGGCCTCGACGGCCGCGCGCTCGGGACTGCCAGGAGCGTAGGATTTCTGAACGAAGTGAGTTGCATTGTCACTGAAATCAAACATTACCCACTGTAGGCTCATTGACGGGCTGGGGCACAGTAAAGGTTCCAAGCTGGGCCAGCGACATGGTGGTAAAGGGACAAGGAAGTGGAAGATCCGGCCCGAGATTCGCGGATTGCTTTACGCCAGAACTTCGGCGCCGCGGAGCGTTTGTCCGCATGACGGCATTCTGGCAGAAATAATGAAATAAATAGCAAAAGCAGAACACTGTACAGCATGTACCAAGGCAAATGCTGAGCATTGAGCTAAAAACTGTGTGCAAAACGCACAAGAAAACGTACCGCATCTGACCGCCGACTGCTGAAGTACATGAGCACCTTGAGGATCGCCGCTGGGATCAGGTTTTGGCTCGAACTAACAGTAATTACTGGCTAGTGCTTTCGGTTACAGTCAAACATATTTGGAAGAGGCCTCTCCTTCCGCAGAGCAACAGGCGGCAACGTGAGGCCGAAATGGTTGAGTTGTGATACGGGGCCGCGGGCGGCGCGCAGGGAACGACAAATTCTGATAATTGGTGCGCTATACACGCCCTGGGGTGTGGTGCGCGCCATATCATTGAGTAGAGCACGGTTGAGAACGGTCCCAAAGGCGCTGCAGTTGATACGACAAGGGAATAGAAAGCAGGCCAGTCTGAATATATCAAGGAAGCATGGCGCGGGACACTTTGTAAGCCTCAAGCTAATATCCAGCGCATCAGGAAAGTTTTTGTCGCGCATCCTGAGCAGAATCCGTGTATGGGGCACAGTAGGCATCGTTCAGGCACGAGTGGCAGACTGGATTACGCGGAGAATCAGAACAAATTGCAGACATAGCAGTTTGGGCGGCGGTAAAGCGCGGGGAAGAAAGTGCAAATTCCAGTTTTTGAGAGGGCGCTCTTTATGCTCCTAAGTTAGTTAGCACAGCCACAAGCGCGACCGATGATGTGAACGTGCAAACTCCGACCGGCGGCAAAAAGGATCCTGCCTCAAATGCTTCAATATCTGCTTATGAAAATAGTGGCTCAACTCTTTTATACGCTATTTTTTCATTGAAATGACTGGTCAGTAACTGCAGGGTAAAGCGCGGACGAGAGCAAGAAGAGAGCAGAAGGTTTTCACGATTAAGCTGATTCGTGGGACCGACGTTCAAGCACTAATTAGCCCGTCGGGGGATATGTCTATTTATAACTTGTTAAACCATGAAGAACTCAGTGCGTCACTTCTTGCCTGCATGAGGCCGCGAGGTAAGTCAGGGTCAACACGATGCGCAGGCCTGCTTGCTTGTCGCCAGCTCTTCAGGACCATTCACTGGCGGCAGGCATTCAAACTGCACGACTCATCCAGGTCTCACATCCTTGCGATCCTTTGATTGCAAAAAAACGGAACAAGGCGGAGTTTGCACGTGCTTCTGATTCCGCGGCGCTTCTGACGCCACATTCAGACAAAGGTTAGGCCCGAGCTGCTTGGACCCAGGCTTGCCTCTCGCTTCCACCTTCTACGGCCTCCCCGACCATCGTTTTTGCTATGGAATGCGATAGCGCACGTCCCTACACCCCTGAGCAGCTGGCCATCGTCGAGCGCATCTGCGCGCAGGGGCGAGGCGCACATTATGAAGTGCTAGGCGTCAAGGCTAGCGCGGACCTCAACGAAATGAAGCAGGCGTTCAAGACAGTAAGTCCTTTCAGTGCCTATCCTTCAGCTGCTCACGTCGTGACAGTTAGCATTACAACTTCACCCAGACAAGAATCCCGCGCCAGCCGCAGAAGAGGCCTTCAAATGTAATATTTATTCGTGTCCGTGTCGCTTCTTATTTATCTAACTTGGAGCGCAGTGCTTGCAGAGGCATGGGAGGTGCTCAGCGACCCGTACCGCCGCTCAGTGTACGACCGCCAAAGAACTTTCGAATCTTCTTTCAACAAATTCAACCACGACCGGCAGCCATACCGCGACGCGTACGAGGAGCCCCCGATACCGACCTTCCGCCCGCGCACGCCGCCGCCTAACGAGACGCGCAAGCAGCGCCGGCAGCGCGAGTACGAAGAGCGTCAGGCGCTGCGCAAGGCCAAGGAGGAGGCCGAGCGCCGCCAGCGCCAGCTCGAGCGCGAGCGGAGGCGCGAGGCGCGCGGCGACATCTACAGCTGGCTCGACGCCATCGGTGTCCGTTTCGTGCGCGACCAGAACGGAAGGGTATATATCGTCATGAGGGACTAGCTTTTGCATTTGGCAATGCGAATGCGAGGCAGCCGGATGCGACGCCAGCTTCCTTCAGGGTCGGAGACAATCTTCGACTGTACTTCACGCATTCACGTACGGCACAGGCATCCCACCCTCAGTCCGATTTTTGTCTGTAACAAGTACTGTATCTAGTTTCCTTCGCCATTGCACCACCATCACGACCGTCGCGTCCACCATTGATTCTTTTCACTGTAATCTGGGGTTCGTCTCGAGTATGATACTTACCTCTGTGCTTTCGTCGCGGGTAAATAGCACCTTCCAGCGCCATAGATACATTACAATTACTCCACTGCGGTGTCGCTGGACGCCGGAGTCGACGATGAGGCTTTATTGAAGGTTGTTTACCTGCTGCTTGCTCTGCACCATGACTGCTTTTTCAAACTTCAAGCTTTCAGGCTCAAAGTGACCATTCTTCGTATCCACTTGCGCTGGTGGTCTAATGCGGCGTTGCCTTGAACTCTACGCCGATATGTCCCCACGGCGCAGCCCCATGCATCCCATGCCACGCCAGCCCCAAATGAGATCCCACTGGCATTGGTGACACATCCTCTCTTTCTCGCTCAATACACCCATGGCCTTGACTACCCTGACTGACCTTGCGCGGTTTGGGGAAGATACTGGCAGCAGCTGAACGGCTGGGGGGTGGGCTAATCCATACGGCGTTGCCTTCCTCCGATCACGAGCGCTGAGCCCTGGCATACCGCCGTCTCCTGATCACGACATTCCGGGCTCTTGGATGATACACCGCTATCTAGACACCTCTTTGTGCAACGATCTGTGCTCACTTTGCCGTTTGCTCTTCCCGTGGGCCGTACGCATGCGGAAGCACTGGGTCGAAATATCCGTCAAGGTCGATCTCAATCTCCACCTCCAATCAATTCGGATTAGCCCACTGTGGGCCTTACTCTTCAGCTCCAAATTCGGGCGTGGCATATATATTGTAGACTGCTTGGATTCAGAACATCGCCAGCCTTGGACCGTTGACGCCATCCAGCATGCCAAATAAAGTTGGCCCCGTGCTTGCCTGCTTAAAGCCGTGTCTCTCGTCTCGACTTCCGCCGTCCTCGCTTCCCACTTGCCACAAGCCAATAGACCCGGCATGGACAACCCCACCCCGCCCCAACGTGAACCCACCCCTGAGCAGCTCGCCAACGTCGCACGCGTCTGTGCCATCGGGCCGAGCGCGCATTACGACGTCCTCGGTGTCGAAGTACACGCGAGCCCGAGGGAAGTGAGACAGGCATTCATCGACGTGAGTCCTCAGCCTGATCACCTTGCCAGCCGGGTGATTGACACTGAGCCTATCTCATCTGTAGACGATAAAGCTCGTCCACCCCAACCATAACCCCGCGCCGTGTGCTACCGAGGCCGCCAAACGTGCGCACCGCTACAGTACCGTGTCTGATGCTGGTCTCATACACATTCACTGTGCAGTGGTCCAGGAAGCTTGGGAGGTCCTCCGAGACCCGGCTAGGCGCTCTGCATACGACCTCCAACGCGGTCGCGCATCCAACGACCCAGCATACAATTTCAGTGCCCCTTCCGAGGAGGCTCAGTTCGAGTATCTCGCGCGCCATTTTGAGGAGCGTCGCCAGGCGCAGATGGACGCCGTGCTGCGCGCATGGCAAGAGGCGCAGGAGCTCCGCCAGATGCGCAACCAGATGATTGCACTGCTCTATGCGTATATGTACAACGACGCCGAGGCGTATATCGTCGAAATGCATTAGCTATGTACCGATGTACCTTTCCTTACATTAGAGCAGAAGCGTTTGTTGTAGCCTTACCTCGCGTTGAACGTCAGAATTTACGGCTATGTCTCCGTCAACGCAGCGTGTGAAAATCTGGATCACCGATTCAGTCATGAATCCCGTGGCGGTGAGTGAGTGGAATCGGATCGCGGGATTATTTCCGTCATGTCCTCCCCTGACCCTGACGGCGACTTCGGCTCTTCAGCAACGCCATTGGCTGGCCACGACAGAACGCAGTGGATCCTTCCAGTTGACTGAACTCTAATGCTTAGCTTCTGCCCCCATGTCCTACACTAGGAACGGTCGCACATGGACAGCTGAGCAGGCAACCATTGCGCGACGAGTCAGCGCGCTCCGCCAAGGCACCTACTATGCCATTTTGGGCGTTCAGGCGCAGGCTAGTATCACGGAGATACGGAGGGCATTCCAGTCGGTCAATCGTTCATCGCTGAGTGTTGAGAAGTGTGCTGATCGAGAGTCGTAGTTGGCCTTGCAGCTCCATCCCGACAAGAACTCTGCTCCTGGTGCCGAGGAAGCTTTCAAGCGTGAGCTGACCGCTTCTGATATCCTATTCCGTTGAAAGGATGATAATCCTGCTAGTCATTGCGGAGGCTTGGGAGGTACTGCGCGATGCATCCTCAAGGGCAGCATACGATGCGGCAGGCTTCGACACATTCCAAGGATCCTTTGCCTCGACGTCGCAGTCAGGCAACGCCAGCAACTGGACACCTCACCCGCCGCGGCCACCGCCTCGGGCACCGTCGCCTCCGCAAGCGCCGCAGTCGCGGAAGAAGCGCCGTAACCGCAAATACAAAGAGAAGCTCGATCGTCAGCGGGCTGAGCAGGAGGCCGCGCGCGCGGCACGACGCGCGGAATGGCAGGGTCGCAGCGCCCAGGACGTGCTGAACCGCCTCGCGCAAATGGGAGCGCAGCTCTTCTACTGCCCTCGCTGCAACACGATACATGTCCTCTTCGAAGGCGACCGACTCGATCAGATTCATCCCGGAGCTTCCTTTCAAACGTTTCAACAGACGCACCGCCAATCTTCGTCCACAACTTCAACCTGGACAGACCTCAGCCAGAGCTGGATTGCAGGACTAGTGATCTCAGCCTGCCTATTCATTCTATATCTTGTTTTGCTATAAAATCTTGGTCTGGGAGGAATCTATTGCACCAAGAACATCTGAAATCTGACGCACCCACAATCGACAGTGTCATCCCAAGTGATGTTGAGTCAAAAGGGGTTCCAGTCGTTGAACTCCTTCGCAAGAACCTGAATAACTCGCCATTTCAGTAGTCGACGAAGCACTTTGTGGGATGCTCATGCCATAAAGGACCCGACCGCCACCATGCCTGGGCCTCACGGCGGCGCACGCCCATTCACGCCAGAGCAGCTGGCCGTCGCCCAACGCGTCTGCGGCCTCCGGCAAGACGCGTATTACGAGATTCTGGAAGTTGACGAGCAGGCGAGCGAGGCGGAAATCAAGAGAGCGTTTAAACTGGCACGTCGAGATCACTTTTTGTTCATCTTAGTTTCCGGTATTCATTTTAGAAACTGCAGCTTGCGCTTCAACTTCATCCTGACAAGAACGCTGCGCCTGGAGCGGAGGACGCTTTCAAACGTAAAAATGAAATCCACTGAACATTCAGATAGTTTACTGACATTGTTGCGAGTGGTCGCCGAGGCTTATGAGGTACTAGGAAATGCACAGGACCGCGCGGCATACGACAATGAGCGCCGCGGCGGGTTCGCGGCCTTCAACCCTGGTTTCTTCACGAACGACGATCGCGACGATTTCGAGTACGACGACCCGCCGCCTTTCCGACCACGCACTCCTGCGCCCAACGAAACGCGTAAGCAACGCCGCCAGCGCGAGTACGAAGATCGGCAGGCGCGGCAACGCGCTAAAGACCACGCGGAGCGCAACGCGCGCCGCAGGGAGAAAGAACGCCGACGCGCCACAAGGTTCAGGGATATGGAAGATATGTTGCGCTTCTTCGCTGGGAGAGGCATGCACTTCGTCTACTGCGAGCAGTGCGACAGCGTCCACGTGCAGATGGGCGACGAGCCCGAGGAGCACGACCCGCCTCCGGGTCCACGTCGCCGCGAACCGCACACTGGCAGGGATCAACCTGCAGACGCTGCCGATACGCGTGCGCGGCCGCGTGATAACCAGCCTGCATTCCCAGCCGACGACGTACCCGTGGATGCAGAAATCCCTGTCCCTCCTCGTCAACAGGACCCTCCCCGACCAGCCTCCCGCGACACGCCTGGTTCCGAAAAGACGAGCCTTCTGGTGGAATGCATAGTCATTGCTCTTATTCTAGCGGGTGTCTGCCTTCTTGCTTTCATCTTGTTCAAAGCCCTGCGGTTGGTATGGGCTACGATGAAACTGATATGGACAACTTCCGTGGGAAGAGGCCTGCTTAGTCTCGGCTTGGGCGTACTGTACGCGCTTTTTGGGCCCGTTTGCTTCGCCATGCTGCGCCATGGTCGAAGAGGCGTATTCGTGATCAGGGGTCCAGGGATTTCACGATCAGGTATCCATCCAGTGCAATTTTTCACCGCAGACGATATCTTCAAGATGATGCCGAATATGTAGTTGTAGGTGTGTGATTTTGATCTCAATGTAAAGTAGATGTATGACATGGCCAATCAAATACCATTCTCTGACACTCGTATGTCATTGGGCAAAGATTAGATGTACACTCTGTGTCTTGATACTGAAATATAAGCGGTATATGAATGCAAGATCAATAGCTGGCTATAGATAGGGTGCCGTATTGAAGAGGTTTTGTGATACTGGCTTATACTTTGGACAAAACAACGATTTCCCCTGTCGTCTCGCCCGCAACATACAGATGCGTACCCGCCTTATTCCATACAAGGCCAGTCGGGCGAAAGCATCCATCGGGGCAGTTGGTCGTGTCCTCGTTCGTCATAATATCGACGTATCCGTTGCGGCTGCTGACGCTCGCCTTGGGAGACCAGGCGCCGGCCGAGGACACAGTTCCAGGAATCGCAACGACCTTGTAGCCAGTCGGCGGCTTACGGTCCCACGATCCGCGGAAAGAGACGTATGCGTTGGCGTCCGGGCCAATTTTGATGTCGATGGGCGCGCTGTGCGCCTGAAACAGTAGCTTCGGCTTTACGGCCTTGGCGTCGCAGTAGGCGTCGTTGACGGTGCTGTTGGGCGCCTGGACGAACCAGTCTCCAGTCGTGAAGTCGTCCGACGACGGGAACGACGACGGATCCCACACTGAGAAGCAGGTGGGATAGCCGTACCAGCGGTTACCGCTGATGGAAGCAGCATCACCGACTGAGGCAACTGTCAGCTACCAATGAGGGAGATTGGAAGGTACTTAAACACACAGTAGTTCAGCTTCTCGCCAGGGTTATCCTGATGCACGTCGGTCGTCTGGCCATTGATGACGCGCTGAAGATTGTCTGCACTGTTCTCGACACCCCAGAACTTCCCAGCAGCGTCCTCGACGATGCCAACCTCGTTGCGCACACCGTACGCGAAGACCTTGCCGTCTTTCGAGTAATCGTGACCCTTGCCACCAGACGGGAGATTCTTCCAGTCGAACACCTTGATGCTCGCGTGCGCCGTGCTCGCCGTCGGGTCGAGGTTGCCCAACGAGCCGCGCGACACGATCAGCAGGTTCGGGTGCTTCTTCGAGACGACGACTGTGCGCGTCACGTGGCCATTGTCCATCCCCGTGACAATCTTCACCTGGTTGCCGACGGTCATGTTGCTGGGGTTGTAGCTCCATTTCCATGCCGTGTTCTCCGAGCTAGAGCATGACCGTGTCAGCGGCGACAACGGTGCAAAAATAAAGGGGGCGACAAACCTCGCGATCAGAGTCTTGCCGTCGGCGGAGAGGGTGAGACCGTGGTTGAGGTACTTGTACGACAACACTGTCTTCTTGCTCTTGACGCTGCCGTCCGAGTTCAGCGTGAACGCGGTCACGCCCTTCCCCTTTTCGAGGGCGAGCAGGTGGCCGGCGCTGTCGAACAGCAGGCTACGCGGGCGATCGAGGCCGTTAGCGACGCCTTGGAGCTCCCAGCCCGACGCGGCTTTGAGGGACTCTGCGGGCGCGATGAACGCTGCGGATGCTGTGAAATGGTATGAGCGGGGTGAAAGGGGGACTTTCGAATTGATCTACGCACCGGCCTGAGTGAGGGAGAGCGCTGCGACAAGGAAGGAGACGGTGATCTGCATGTTTGAGAGTGGCTTGAGTGGTTGATGAGTTTTTTCGTATGCGGCGTTACAAGCTATATACTTTCCACCTCGTCCTTGGTCGCAGTTCGGACTGGGCGGAGCTTACAGAGATCCCGTCGGTCCGCGAGCCCCAGCTGTGTTCAAGACACGTCGATCGAAGACTCACAGCATGTCGTCAATATTAGCCCGTGCTGAAAGTCCGAGCGGGATTAGGTAAGATGCAGCAGGCCGATGCCCAAGTTCGCACGGAGCTGTGTGACAGAACTCGAGTATGTGCACAATTCTCCAATCCAGAAGCAATCGAATTACAAGCACGTGGGCCCACCGCGAAAGCTCATCGACCAGTTCCTTTATCCTTGCACGTTCTTTTCGGTCTAGATACCGGTACGGTGCGATGGTGGGTTGCGCTCCGAGGTCAGAGTGGGCATCGAACGAAGAGTTATATGCCTGCCCGAGTCGCCGACAGAATTGCAAGTACGAGTAGAATATCCGGAGAGCCTGGCAGCACGCGTTACCAGGCAGATCGGGGACAGTGGGAAGACTCGTGCTTGGATCGGACTTGAGCAAAGGAAGTAGGCTCGGACTCGTGAAGGTGGACCGAGGACACGATGGGAGGCTGCTGCTGCTGGGTAAGGTGCTTGCTGTCGAGATCCTAGTAGACGTCTGCGCAAACCCGGGCATAGAACGTGTCTTGGGGGAGCAGACGTCAACCATCTTGGGGAAGTCAACTCAAATAGACAACGAGTGCTCACTGCCGAGGATAGAACCGCCGGATGGCCCAGCACGTCTGGAATAAACTGCCATTGAGGCGCGCAAGGCGCTCGCAGTACTGCTGGACGACGATGACAACCAGCTTCATAGTCACCCGCAAGCTGCGCGCGGCCTGTTCTGAATTTCCCACGAGGGGCGCGGCTGCTGCTTCAACGAAATCTGAGGGCGCAAATCTCTCGGTGTTGAGCTTTGGTCCACATCTCTATGAGGCGGGTGATAGAGCTGGCGCAAAAGACACTCATCGGATCAAGGCGAACCAGTTTCCAACATGGGAACCTCCATACAACATGCCAAAGGGTTGGTATTATTCAGAACACAATGTAATGACGCCCTTCCCATGAACCGCTCCTGTGACTCCAAGATTTTATGGATAAAATACCTCCGAGATGTCAAAAATGGTACCGATGCGTCCTTCAGCATTTATTCAGGCCGCTTACATAAACAGATGCTCTCAATGGAGAGAGTGATTATAACCCTGCGATGGCAAGTAAGTCCCTAATGAACTTGCCTTATAGTAGTCGGAAACAATCGGAAGTATTTTCTCAGTTCTGTATGACACTTTCTGAGTGGAAAGATCATAAAATTTCAGGTTGAAATACGACCGCGTGTTGTTTTAGACTTCAAAGGCCCCGTCATGAAATATTCGTACGACAATGCGAACAATAGAAATTCGGTATGCGTTGCGCGTCTATTTCTGGCCGGGCGATCAATCGGACCTTGGGGCGGTGCTTTTGTATCCCGGGCGAGACTCGGCCGCAACCGACGAACGTCCCTTGCCCCTCAACCACTACCATCTACTCCCGACCTCCTACGGCGAGCAGGGCGTCGGAGGTAAACGCATATTCGCCATGTCGTTGTCCCCGCCCTGTAACTCGCCGCAGATACCCGCCAGCAAGTGCGATGCTCAAGCGCAAGGCTTCCGGTGACTTGGACGGCGCCAACGCCAGCGCAAAACGCGCGAGAAACGATAGCGTGACCGTCACGCCTGCGAACACCAAACCACGACTGGCTCGCATCATCACCGTACGTGCCGTCGTTGCCGCTGCGGCGCAGGCTGCTGACGCGGCGCTGGCACCGGCAGAACTTCGAAGGTTACGAGTACCCAGCCGTCTCTGTCGCGGCATACGACATGAGCGACAGCGCACCGTCGCCGCTCGAACCGCCGTGGGATGACTGGCCATTTAGCGACGACGAAGAGGACGAGACGGACTCACTGTTCGACGAGCCCGTCCAAATGCCGCACCACGCGGCTGCGGTTGCAACGTCCGAGCTCACCGCTGACGACGACGACGACGACGACGATGCCTGCTCGCTCTTTGACGAACCCGTTCCCGTGCGTCGCTCGGCGCCCGCCATCCCGGGTCTACATTTCGACCCGGCGCTACTGCTCCCCGGCCCGCTCGCGTCCTCCGTCCTCGCACAGCTCAACGCGCAGTACTTTCCCGCCAACTCCCCACGCAACCAGATCATGCTCTTCACACGTCCGACGGATAGTCTCCCCGCGCCGCTCGACGCTCTGCTCGAGCATACGTCCGCCCTGCTAGCGCCGGTGCTGAGCAAAGACACCCACGACCTGTTATTCGCCCCACGCTCAGACGGCAGCGCGCGCCAGGCGATCGTCAACCGATACGCGCCGGGTGAGGGCATCAGCCCGCACGTGGACCTGCTGGGGCGCTACGGCGACGGCATCGTGGGCGTCAGCCTCGGCAGCGGCTGCGCCATGGCCTTTGCGCCCGCTTCCGCCGCCGACGGCTCGCGCACGGAGGAGGTGTACCTCCCCGAGCGCAGCGTGCTGGCCATGGAGGGCGCGGCGCGGTACGAGTGGTCGCATGGCATTCCCGCGCGCACGTGCGATGTCGTGGAGGACACGTGCAATGCGGACGCCGAGACGATTGAGCGCGGTACCAGGGTCAGCGTCACGTTCAGGTGGCTGTTGCCCGGCGCGCACGTTGTGGGCCCTGCGTAGAGTTTCGGTAGATCTCTCCTCTTGCTTTTTTGCTTTCCTGTGTTTGTAGGTACCGTACACATCGACAAGTACATAGATCGCGTGTCTTATCTGGGCTTTGAATACTGTAAATTGTAGCTTTATTGGGTATATGTAATTTAGAGTATCTAGGCGTTGGAGTTGCTCAGTATTGCAATCGCACAGTGGTTTGGAGCGTCAAAGTTCAGAAAGCCAAGTCTCTGCGTCCGCCAGCCTCCTGAGTCACGGATATGATGTGGAAAAAATGAGGCTGAAAGAGGGAACGAGGAGGAGAATGAGAGCAAGAACGAATGATGAGCATCGGAGTTGCAAAGCGCGAATCAGGCCTTTTTCCTCACGTGCGTGACCTCCAAATTCCATTTCATTGCGTCGGGCACGCCTCGTTGATCAATTGAACCACGGTTCTTGCCGGTTCTTGCTCGCAGATTTTTGAGGGCGGGATGTATTGTGTGCGTCGGGCTGGCGTGTTGCGCTGGGGGTCTTGCTGACTCGGAGCGCCTGTAGGATGAGCTTCAGACAGCAGACATACTGTGGCCTCTGCGCTCGTCGTTTCTAGGCAGGCAGGGATCATTGTGCGCATTGCCTGAGCGGGCTGCGCAGGGGTCGTTCACTGGCAGAGACGCCTCTTTCCTCTGGCTAAGGCCGTTGGATACACTCTGCGCGCCGATGGAGAGCAAGCGCGCACGCGTCCACCACGCATCCTGCATACCACGTTCTTTCCACGCGTCTAGGCCGGCAGAAGAACATCCTACAGCGCAAGACATGATGTACGCGCTGGCGACTACGCAAGTCGTAGCGGCCAGATAGGACGGCGAATTCGGCTTGTCTACTATCACGGTGCGCTTTTATTCATTTTCCGAGTTCTTGTCTTTGCGCTGATATTAGAGTAGCCTGAACGCTGATTAAGGACGTTGGAATGATCAGCTTCACAGTGGCCCGTATACCAACAGTCGATGGCGCGCCGACAGCTGGCTCTGGAGTCTGCCCGTGACTCCCCGCAGACTCGGAGATTCTGTGGCTGTGCTCCTACACTGCCACGACATAAAAACCTGCTAGGTGTTGCGGGGACGTCTCCTCTTCGAGCAAAATGACATAGGCGGTCCCCGCCCGAAGGCCTATGTACATGAGAGACAAAAGAAACTACTGAAGCGGTGTGAGAGGAGTGAGGAGTGAGACGATGAGGATGCGTGGCGAAGACGATGAGGGGACGGTGAGACGAGGACCAGGCGGGACACAGGCATAGTGACCACGGCAGGCAAAGGAGAAGAGACGAATGGGCTGAGCCTGAACTTGCAGGCCTTATATACTCTCTCCGGGCGCCTACTCCGGCTTGGGGCGGAACTGTGGTGAGATCGACCGGGTGATGAATGACAAAGATTCCCCTGCGACATGAGTGCGTTGGCACGCTTTGTAGCTGCCTTCTGCTTGCACATATTGACCTCAATGCCGCCAATGCTGCTCATGAAGGGCGCTGAGGGCACTTGGTGAGAAATGCCAAGAACGGTCGCCTGTAACGTGCTTTCAGGCGAAATGCTAACAAACGCATGTTCCGCAAACGCTGTGCACAACTCTCCTGCGACAGAAAGTTCCAGTAATGGTCCAAGCTGCTTGATATCGACCTGCTCTTCTCTCTCACGTTGCGAGGATGTTCTCAAGCGGTCGTGACGCATGCTATCGTTCGGTTATCCTTGCACAGCTCGCTTGCGTTTAACCTCACAGCCCGTTGAATCAATTTCTCGCTTAACGGTCGATGACAAACTGGGTGTTTATATTGAATGAATAGCATACAGCGTGTGATTCGGGCGTGGTCGGCGCGGTATCGGCATCCGCACACGAGAGGTGTGCGTAACCGCCAGAGGCCGGGTGAGATATCAGGTCAGTGATCAAAGCGGTCCTCACGAGAACCATCGGCATTTGCATGTGCGAAGCAGTGAGTCGTTGAAGTGCCTCCATTGGGGAGGCGATGGGAAGTCGACGGTCTCACAGTGCTCCCGATGGCCACCCCTACGGAGCGTCATCCTCCACAGGGCTGCGCTCGCCGCGCGGCATCGCTCCTGTGAAAATCCGATCAGCGTGCAAGCTTTTCGCGAGCTTTTGAGCGTCAGCGGGCCGGCGTCGTGGACAGAAAATGCGAGCGGCAGAGCGAGGGTGGAGGAGGTGCGCATTTTGGAGATGCTCCAGTCACCGTGTACGGACTGGCGACAGCACCGCCCAGCGGACGAAGGGCATTGGGAATGGCAAACAGAACCGCACTTACTCGATTTTGACCGCGGGCCAATACTGACATCCCATCAGTCGTGTGCAAAGTCGAGAGTGCGCGCACGGTGCCCTCTGCAATATAGCGCCGTTAATTCTGTGAACTGGTCAAGAGAACAAGAAAACTTACAACCTCGCAGCTGGCAAAAAAGCCACACAGCGTATACGCCACAGTGTGGGGCGTAGTAGTCGCCGGAATCGAGGGTCGCGAGCGGGAGGTGGAGACGCCATGCGAGATCATGAGGGTTGCGGGAAGAGATGCGGAGATTGCCGTCGTGCGCCCCAGCGCCGGATGCGGAGACCGTCACGCAAGCACTTGGGCCGGTCGTGCGCGATGCGCACTGTCGCAGCAAGGAGGCGGGTACTGAGCACGCTGTGATAGATCCCGCGCATTCTCAGACGGTCTTTATGAGAAAGCAAGGCGTACTGTGGCCGAATGAGATGAAATGCTGAGTCATTGGAGGACGCCGCGGATTCCATCATGCGCGATCTCCGGATGTTTGACTCCACGTCTTTGCCGAACGCATTGCCACAGCCAGCCCGAGGTCCGTGTTTGCCTACGCAGCAAAGGTTGTCACAAATCAACTGATTTCCCACAGTTGCAACACCCACAGTTTGGGCTCGCGGGAGCGCATCTCCTCGGACCCGGTTTCATATCAGATCTAAGGCTATCGTATGAGCTCATTTGGGGCAGCTTGGGAGCTACAACGGAACCCAAGAGCTTACAATTGAGTCATGCATGCTTTCCTCATGGTTCCCCACTTGACGGCACTCAGGACCTCATTAAATGTATTCAATGCATGGCGTCTAATATTAGAAGTAACGTCAATGCGCCGAAATGTTTTCAGCCGCCGCATGAAGTGCCCGCAGCGCATGCATTGAACTTCTGAGTCCGTGGATAGGCCCTAAGACAACCAAGCAAAAATTTCCTTTCCTCAAGCTCGATTACAACTATAATAAGGTCTAATACACGGGGAATCATGATTTATGCGTGTAGATGGCCCGCCAGCGCTCGCCAAAGCGAGCGGTGGTCGGGTTGACTAGCAGAAATGATGCCTCAGTTCCTATTTTTGCGTGGTAGTGGGTGCGTGAGCTTATATTGCCTACTTAAAGCCTCCCGTGCGTGTTCGCGCGGCGGAGGTGACGCTGTGGACGCCCGGGAGTGCCTGAAAATCAACTTGCACGTGCGGGAGCGGACTCCGAAGCCGCGTAGAAACTCCGCTCGTCGCAGTAACAACGGCCCAGATCTCACCCTCAGCGACCGGAATCCGCGGTCAGTATACGTCACCTGCTGTGCATAGGCCTTGGCGTCTGTAATCAGCTTAGAAACCCGCTAAATTGCTGAGAAATGAGGCGAGAGCCGGGATCTGCACCAACGACGCATTTCGCAAATTACGCACTTTCTCCTGGTTTCACGGCTTTCTCATCACACGGCCATCAATCTCCGGTAGATCACGCATCAGAGAAGCTGCGAAGACGCGTCCAAATGCGCCTGTGCGGTGCCCGCGCTCTAGCGCATTTTTCGCGGTCCAGAGGGTATAGGGGACCCCTATCCCCACCTCTGAGAACTACGGGCGCTTATTTTGATTGAGGGTGCCTATCGACGACTGCGATGACAAGAGGGAGTGAGCAGGGCAGTTGGGCGGCGCGGAATGCTCGCCGAAACGGAGTTGGGGTGGCTAAACCTCGTTGCACAGACACACCGGCAGACTCGGCGCCGAGTCTTCGCGCTTCCCACCGCGACGCATCGTACGATTGCGTCTACGTACGCCTGCTCAGCCGTGCGCCGGCAGAGATACGGGCGGCACGGGCGTCCGGAGAGGGTATAAAGGGAGCCCCGGAAACGGGTCAAGGCCAGCATCGGGTCTTCCTCTCCTCCTCTCCGGCCCTCGCTCTCCGCTCTGCAACGCTCAGTCATTCTGCGATGGCCTCGTCACTGCCGCTTGCGCGTCGAGATCGTCGCTGCTCGCTCGCAGGTCGATAGTGCGCTCACTGGCAGCTCGCTGTCGACACACTTCGCCGACCATGCTCGCCGTCTTTCGCTCATCGTCGTAAGGTCTCGGTGAGTTCTATAATCCAATTGGTGTGACACGCATCTGATACATCATCATCTCCTGGAATGCATTCAGGATAAGCTGACCTCGCCGCGCAAAACGCACCGTGAGCAACACAACCGTCGCGTTTCCCAGCAGTTCAGTTCTTTCGATCGGTGGCCGTAAGCATCTCAATATCTTGCTATCGCAAACAGTACTGACGCGTCATCACAGCCTGTCAGAGCCACTATAGGTATGTGCCCGTTGTTGTACTTTCACTACGGCGTGAACTCACTCGATCGGCAGCTTCACCCGTCTCCCTCGCAGGCGATGATAGGCAACGCATCTCCAATCGCCACATGCGTCTGGACGTCTTGCACCCACCCTATCCACGCCAACACTCACAAGGTCATCGTAGAATTCTTCTGGTATGTGCCCGTTGTTGTACGTTCAACATTGGGCAGCCCATTCAATCGGCAGCCGCATCTCCTTCATGTCAGTCAAGCACGACGATAGGCAACGCATCCCTGGCACTCAGGTGGGCTATCGGCATCCATGACATATGCATCCTTCCCGCGCTGATGCATCGGTCGTGCAGTCACGTTCGGCGCGCGCGGCCAACCGCCCTCGGTCGACGCAGGTTCGTGCAATGCCCATTCAGCCCTTCACCATTTTCGCCGTCAGCGCTCACATACGCACGCAGAACACATGCTTCAGCGCCAATTTCGACGGCGGACGCAGCGCAATCGCGATGAAGTTGCCAAAAACAAAAACTGTGTATTGCAGCACCTACGCAAAACGGTACGTACACGCTTCCCGGAGCCGTAGCGCCGCAGTCTGACACGCGTGCACCATCCCAGGCGTCCATCCGACCGCGAGCCGCGTCGAAATCGGCCGCTGGCTGCGCGCGTGTCCAGGCTCGCTCGGACGCGTCGAAGACGGCCGCGGTCGAGGGGCATCGAGGCGCGCGTTCCGAGCGCGTGGGATAGATGCGCTGTAATCAGGTGAGTGGATCCCCGGCCGCGGAATGCGCGAGGTCGCGAGTCGTGTCGGTCGGCACGGGAGGACACCCAATCGCGCACCTCTTCCCACAGCGCTCGGCGCGGTCGCGGGCCACTGGGCGCATGTCAGCGAGTGCGTAAATGAACTCGGAATGGCGGAATACTGCACTGACCGCTCAGACTTGCGACAGGCACTCCGGCTGCGCGCACACCGACTCGCCGCGGCGCGCGCCGCACCGGGGCGAACTTTGTCGGCAGGGGCGCAGAGGGCGACAATTGGCCGAACTCAAGCCGCGGTCGTACGCGGGATTTGTCGCCCTGACGCGCGGTGAGTGCGAATTTCCGTCTTGAGCCGAAACTGACTGCCGAACGGGGCTTCCTACGGTCCAGGAAATCAAAGCCGCAGGATATAATGGGCCGGGCGTGCTCACGTACATCCATTCTGTGGCCCGCGACCGTTTTTGAGCGCCGGTGAGGTACGATTGGCGAGATCGTGCCGGTGGTGTGCTCGTCGGCCATCCAGAGCGACCCATCGTGAACCGCGTCTTGCGCGCGCTTTCTAACGGCTTGGGACAGCTCAGGTGATGGAAGGCGTCGATCTTGAGGCATTTTGAGCTGCCCAGAAAGAAAATTCGCCGCGATCGCATGTTGCGACCGCGCCCGCCTGCCAAGGCTGTCAAAGTCGCAACATGCTCTGAGCGCGCAGTTGAACGATTCTGGTGGCACGGGGCTCACCTATAAATCGTCTTCTGGCCGCATTTGGCGCTGAAGGGGCGTTGATCGTGATCGCGCGTTGCGGCTGGCGGTCACTTGAGCAAAATAATCCGTGAGCAAACAAGTCATTAAAGATAAACAGAATTCAAACATACCATTCGATAGGGGTGTTTTGGGACAATCAGCTGCGAATGCCGCGAAGGAATTGAACGAAAATTTCGAGCACTACGAGCGAGACGATGAGCAAAGCGATATTAAATGAATGTTGACCGTTCTCGACGAAAAATGGTACGTACTTGAAGGTCTCGAAGAGGCGCGTGCAGGCATGTTGTTTACGTCGCAATTTGACAGGCTGGTCGATGTGGAGGAGACGAGCGGTACCGGCCGAGGCGGGCTCGGCCACATGAGCAACCGCGGGCGTTGCAGGTTTGCACTGGCAAAATTTGGTGGCGGGCATGGGATAGAGGTGGACAGGGTCCGTCTGGTCCCAAATCAGGCTGGCCAAATGGGCGGTTTGACGATGCTTGGCGGCAGCGAGCAAACGACAGCCAAGGTCTGCGCGCGGCGGGCTCGTACCGTCGAACGCGGGGATTGGTGACGCGCAAAGAATTGTCGAGGATGACGCTCTGGCGTTCCGTGTTGCTCGTTGCCGCGCTTGGCGTTGCTCTGCGCGACGGCGAGCAAGCAGCTCGGAGACGTTGCAGATGCCACCGCCATCGGCGAGCACGCTGCCGGCGCCGAGAACAGGCGCGCCGCGCGCAGCTGGTGGTAGTGCGGGAGGTGCGGACGGAGTCGATGGGCGTGCGCAACGGCGGTCATCGTTGCCGCAAGTGATGAGGGCGAGCGCTGTCGGCGTCGTGCACGACGTAGCTCTGCGTCGAGCATCGGGGATTGACGGGCCGTGAAGCTTGTCGTCGCCTGTGCGCCCCAGAGCGTGCAGCGCTGGCAGGCAGCATCGCGCTCGCCGCGGTGAAGCAGCGAGCGCAGGTCGGAGCTGCGGACGATGTCGTCGTGAAGAGGTCGCGTCCGGGCCGCGAGTAGATTGACGCCGGCGTCAGAGGCCAGTCGACGGTCGTGAAGGGCGAGGTCGGCGAGTGTTTGGTTGCGGTGCAAGTGCAAGACGCGGCGATCTCCGCGCCACAGAAGTCTTGCTCTTCCCGTGACATGCGCGTCGACAGCCGTCCCTTGCCCCTCAACCACGACCATCTCCTCCCGACCTCCTACGGCGAGCAGGGCGTCGGAGGTAAACGCATATTCGCCATGTCGTTGTCCCCGCCCTGTAACTCGCCGCAGATACCCGCCAGCAAGTGCGATGCTCAAGCGCAAGGCCTCCGGTGACTTGGACGGCGCCAACGCCAGTGCAAAACGCGCGAGAAACGATAGCGTGACCGTCACGCCTACGAACACCAAACCGCGACTGGCTCGCATCATCACCGTATGTGCCGTCGTTGCCGCTGCGGCGCAGGCTGCTGACGCGGCGCTGGCACCGGCAGAACTTCGACGGGTACGTGTACCCAGCCGTCTCTGTCGCGGCGTACGATATGAGCGACAGCGCGTCGTCGCCGCTCGAACCGCCGTGGGATGACTGGCCATTTAGCGACGACGAAGAGGACGGGACGGACTCGCTGTTCGACGAGCCTGTCCAAATGCCGCACCACGCGGCTGCGGTTGCAACGTCAGAGCTCACCGCAGACAACGACGACGACGCCTGCTCGCTCTTTGACGAGCCGGTTCCCGTGCGTCGCACAGCGCCCGCCATCCCAGGTCTACATTTCGACCCGGCGCTCCTGCTCCCCGGCCCGCTCGCGTCGTCCGTCCTCGCTCAGCTCAACGCGCAGTACTTTCCCGCCAACTCCCCTCGCAACCAGATCATGCTCTTCACACGTCCGACGGATAGTCTCCCCGCGCCGCTCGACGCTCTGCTCGAGCATACGTCCGCCCTGCTAGCGCCGGTGCTGAGCAAAGACACCCACGACCTGTTATTCGCCCCACGCTCAGACGGCAGCGCGCGCCAGGCGATCGTCAACCGATACGCGCCGGGCGAGGGCATCAGCCCGCACGTGGACCTGCTGGGGCGCTACGGCGACGGCATCGTGGGCGTCAGCCTCGGCAGCGGGTGCGCCATGGCCTTTGCGCCCGCTTCCGCCGCCGACGGCTCGCGCACGGAGGAGGTGTACCTCCCCGAGCGCAGCGTGCTGGCCATGGAGGGCGCGGCGCGGTACGAGTGGTCGCATGGCATTCCCGCGCGCACGTGCGATGTCGTGGAGGACACGTGCAATGCGGACGCGGAGACGATTGAGCGCGGTACCAGGGTCAGCGTCACGTTTAGGTGGCTGTTGCCCGGCGCGCACGTCGTAGGCCCTGCGTAGAGTTTCCGGTAGATCTCTCCTCTTGCTTTTTTTTGCTTTCCTGTGTTTGTAGGTACCGTACACATCGACAAGTACATAGATCGCGTGTCTTATCTGGGCTTTGAATACTGTAAATTGTAGCTTTATTGGGTATATGTAATTTAGAGTATCTAGGCGTTGGAGTTGCTCAGTATTGCAATCGCACAGTGGTTTGGAGCGTCAAAGTTCAGAAAGCCAAGTCTCTGCGTCCGCCAGCCTCCTGAGTCACGGATATGATGTGGAAAAAATGAGGCTGAAAGAGGGAACGAGGAGGAGAATGAGAGCAAGAACGAATGATGAGCATCGGAGTTGCAAAGCGCGAATCAGGCCTTTTTCCTCACGTGCGTGACCTCCAAATTCCATTTCATTGCGTCGGGCACGCCTCGTTGATCAATTGAACCACGGTTCTTGCCGGTTCTTGCTCGCAGATTTTTGAGGGCGGGATGTATTGTGTGCGTCGGGCTGGCGTGTTGCGCTGGGGGTCTTGCTGACTCGGAGCGCCTGTAGGATGAGCTTCAGACAGCAGACATACTGTGGCCTCTGCGCTCGTCGTTTCTAGGCAGGCAGGGATCATTGTGCGCATTGCCTGAGCGGGCTGCGCAGGGGTCGTTCACTGGCAGAGACGCCTCTTTCCTCTGGCTAAGGCCGTTGGATACACTCTGCGCGCCGATGGAGAGCAAGCGCGCACGCGTCCACCACGCATCCTGCATACCACGTTCTTTCCACGCGTCTAGGCCGGCAGAAGAACATCCTACAGCGCAAGACATGATGTACGCGCTGGCGACTACACGCAAGTCGTAGCGGCCAGATAGGACGGCGAATTCGGCTTGTCTACTATCACGGTGCGCTTTTATTCATTTTCCGAGTTCTTGTCTTTGCGCTGATATTAGAGTAGCCTGAACGCTGATTAAGGACGTTGGAATGATCAGCTTCACAGTGGCCCGTATACCAACAGTCGATGGCGCGCCGACAGCTGGCTCTGGAGTCTGCCCGTGACTCCCCGCAGACTCGGAGATTCTGTGGCTGTGCTCCTACACTGCCACGACATAAAAACCTGCTAGGTGTTGCGGGGACGTCTCCTCTTCGAGCAAAATGACATAGGCGGTCCCCGCCCGAAGGCCTATGTACATGAGAGACAAAAGAAACTACTGAAGCGGTGTGAGAGGAGTGAGGAGTGAGACGATGAGGATGCGTGGCGAAGACGATGAGGGGACGGTGAGACGAGGACCAGGCGGGACACAGGCATAGTGACCACGGCAGGCAAAGGAGAAGAGACGAATGGGCTGAGCCTGAACTTGCAGGCCTTATATACTCTCTCCGGGCGCCTACTCCGGCTTGGGGCGGAACTGTGGTGAGATCGACCGGGTGATGAATGACAAAGATTCCCCTGCGACATGAGTGCGTTGGCACGCTTTGTAGCTGCCTTCTGCTTGCACATATTGACCTCAATGCCGCCAATGCTGCTCATGAAGGGCGCTGAGGGCACTTGGTGAGAAATGCCAAGAACGGTCGCCTGTAACGTGCTTTCAGGCGAAATGCTAACAAACGCATGTTCCGCAAACGCTGTGCACAACTCTCCTGCGACAGAAAGTTCCAGTAATGGTCCAAGCTGCTTGATATCGACCTGCTCTTCTCTCTCACGTTGCGAGGATGTTCTCAAGCGGTCGTGACGCATGCTATCGTTCGGTTATCCTTGCACAGCTCGCTTGCGTTTAACCTCACAGCCCGTTGAATCAATTTCTCGCTTAACGGTCGATGACAAACTGGGTGTTTATATTGAATGAATAGCATACAGCGTGTGATTCGGGCGTGGTCGGCGCGGTATCGGCATCCGCACACGAGAGGTGTGCGTAACCGCCAGAGGCCGGGTGAGATATCAGGTCAGTGATCAAAGCGGTCCTCACGAGAACCATCGGCATTTGCATGTGCGAAGCAGTGAGTCGTTGAAGTGCCTCCATTGGGGAGGCGATGGGAAGTCGACGGTCTCACAGTGCTCCCGATGGCCACCCCTACGGAGCGTCATCCTCCACAGGGCTGCGCTCGCCGCGCGGCATCGCTCCTGTGAAAATCCGATCAGCGTGCAAGCTTTTCGCGAGCTTTTGAGCGTCAGCGGGCCGGCGTCGTGGACAGAAAATGCGAGCGGCAGAGCGAGGGTGGAGGAGGTGCGCATTTTGGAGATGCTCCAGTCACCGTGTACGGACTGGCGACAGCACCGCCCAGCGGACGAAGGGCATTGGGAATGGCAAACAGAACCGCACTTACTCGATTTTGACCGCGGGCCAATACTGACATCCCATCAGTCGTGTGCAAAGTCGAGAGTGCGCGCACGGTGCCCTCTGCAATATAGCGCCGTTAATTCTGTGAACTGGTCAAGAGAACAAGAAAACTTACAACCTCGCAGCTGGCAAAAAAGCCACACAGCGTATACGCCACAGTGTGGGGCGTAGTAGTCGCCGGAATCGAGGGTCGCGAGCGGGAGGTGGAGACGCCATGCGAGATCATGAGGGTTGCGGGAAGAGATGCGGAGATTGCCGTCGTGCGCCCCAGCGCCGGATGCGGAGACCGTCACGCAAGCACTTGGGCCGGTCGTGCGCGATGCGCACTGTCGCAGCAAGGAGGCGGGTACTGAGCACGCTGTGATAGATCCCGCGCATTCTCAGACGGTCTTTATGAGAAAGCAAGGCGTACTGTGGCCGAATGAGATGAAATGCTGAGTCATTGGAGGACGCCGCGGATTCCATCATGCGCGATCTCCGGATGTTTGACTCCACGTCTTTGCCGAACGCATTGCCACAGCCAGCCCGAGGTCCGTGTTTGCCTACGCAGCAAAGGTTGTCACAAATCAACTGATTTCCCACAGTTGCAACACCCACAGTTTGGGCTCGCGGGAGCGCATCTCCTCGGACCCGGTTTCATATCAGATCTAAGGCTATCGTATGAGCTCATTTGGGGCAGCTTGGGAGCTACAACGGAACCCAAGAGCTTACAATTGAGTCATGCATGCTTTCCTCATGGTTCCCCACTTGACGGCACTCAGGACCTCATTAAATGTATTCAATGCATGGCGTCTAATATTAGAAGTAACGTCAATGCGCCGAAATGTTTTCAGCCGCCGCATGAAGTGCCCGCAGCGCATGCATTGAACTTCTGAGTCCGTGGATAGGCCCTAAGACAACCAAGCAAAAATTTCCTTTCCTCAAGCTCGATTACAACTATAATAAGGTCTAATACACGGGGAATCATGATTTATGCGTGTAGATGGCCCGCCAGCGCTCGCCAAAGCGAGCGGTGGTCGGGTTGACTAGCAGAAATGATGCCTCAGTTCCTATTTTTGCGTGGTAGTGGGTGCGTGAGCTTATATTGCCTACTTAAAGCCTCCCGTGCGTGTTCGCGCGGCGGAGGTGACGCTGTGGACGCCCGGGAGTGCCTGAAAATCAACTTGCACGTGCGGGAGCGGACTCCGAAGCCGCGTAGAAACTCCGCTCGTCGCAGTAACAACGGCCCAGATCTCACCCTCAGCGACCGGAATCCGCGGTCAGTATACGTCACCTGCTGTGCATAGGCCTTGGCGTCTGTAATCAGCTTAGAAACCCGCTAAATTGCTGAGAAATGAGGCGAGAGCCGGGATCTGCACCAACGACGCATTTCGCAAATTACGCACTTTCTCCTGGTTTCACGGCTTTCTCATCACACGGCCATCAATCTCCGGTAGATCACGCATCAGAGAAGCTGCGAAGACGCGTCCAAATGCGCCTGTGCGGTGCCCGCGCTCTAGCGCATTTTTCGCGGTCCAGAGGGTATAGGGGACCCCTATCCCCACCTCTGAGAACTACGGGCGCTTATTTTGATTGAGGGTGCCTATCGACGACTGCGATGACAAGAGGGAGTGAGCAGGGCAGTTGGGCGGCGCGGAATGCTCGCCGAAACGGAGTTGGGGTGGCTAAACCTCGTTGCACAGACACACCGGCAGACTCGGCGCCGAGTCTTCGCGCTTCCCACCGCGACGCATCGTACGATTGCGTCTACGTACGCCTGCTCAGCCGTGCGCCGGCAGAGATACGGGCGGCACGGGCGTCCGGAGAGGGTATAAAGGGAGCCCCGGAAACGGGTCAAGGCCAGCATCGGGTCTTCCTCTCCCTCCTCTCCGGCCCTCGCTCTCCGCTCTGCAACGCTCAGTCATTCTGCGATGGCCTCGTCACTGCCGCTTGCGCGTCGAGATCGTCGCTGCTCGCTCGCAGGTCGATAGTGCGCTCACTGGCAGCTCGCTGTCGACACACTTCGCCGACCATGCTCGCCGTCTTTCGCTCATCGTCGTAAGGTCTCGGTGAGTTCTATAATCCAATTGGTGTGACACGCATCTGATACATCATCATCTCCTGGAATGCATTCAGGATAAGCTGACCTCGCCGCGCAAAACGCACCGTGAGCAACACAACCGTCGCGTTTCCCAGCAGTTCAGTTCTTTCGATCGGTGGCCGTAAGCATCTCAATATCTTGCTATCGCAAACAGTACTGACGCGTCATCACAGCCTGTCAGAGCCACTATAGGTATGTGCCCGTTGTTGTACTTTCACTACGGCGTGAACTCACTCGATCGGCAGCTTCACCCGTCTCCCTCGCAGGCGATGATAGGCAACGCATCTCCAATCGCCACATGCGTCTGGACGTCTTGCACCCACCCTATCCACGCCAACACTCACAAGGTCATCGTAGAATTCTTCTGGTATGTGCCCGTTGTTGTACGTTCAACATTGGGCAGCCCATTCAATCGGCAGCCGCATCTCCTTCATGTCAGTCAAGCACGACGATAGGCAACGCATCCCTGGCACTCAGGTGGGCTATCGGCATCCATGACATATGCATCCTTCCCGCGCTGATGCATCGGTCGTGCAGTCACGTTCGGCGCGCGCGGCCAACCGCCCTCGGTCGACGCAGGTTCGTGCAATGCCCATTCAGCCCTTCACCATTTTCGCCGTCAGCGCTCACATACGCACGCAGAACACATGCTTCAGCGCCAATTTCGACGGCGGACGCAGCGCAATCGCGATGAAGTTGCCAAAAAAACAAAAACTGTGTATTGCAGCACCTACGCAAAACGGTACGTACACGCTTCCCGGAGCCGTAGCGCCGCAGTCTGACACGCGTGCACCATCCCAGGCGTCCATCCGACCGCGAGCCGCGTCGAAATCGGCCGCTGGCTGCGCGCGTGTCCAGGCTCGCTCGGACGCGTCGAAGACGGCCGCGGTCGAGGGGCATCGAGGCGCGCGTTCCGAGCGCGTGGGATAGATGCGCTGTAATCAGGTGAGTGGATCCCCGGCCGCGGAATGCGCGAGGTCGCGAGTCGTGTCGGTCGGCACGGGAGGACACCCAATCGCGCACCTCTTCCCACAGCGCTCGGCGCGGTCGCGGGCCACTGGGCGCATGTCAGCGAGTGCGTAAATGAACTCGGAATGGCGGAATACTGCACTGACCGCTCAGACTTGCGACAGGCACTCCGGCTGCGCGCACACCGACTCGCCGCGGCGCGCGCCGCACCGGGGCGAACTTTGTCGGCAGGGGCGCAGAGGGCGACAATTGGCCGAACTCAAGCCGCGGTCGTACGCGGGATTTGTCGCCCTGACGCGCGGTGAGTGCGAATTTCCGTCTTGAGCCGAAACTGACTGCCGAACGGGGCTTCCTACGGTCCAGGAAATCAAAGCCGCAGGATATAATGGGCCGGGCGTGCTCACGTACATCCATTCTGTGGCCCGCGACCGTTTTTGAGCGCCGGTGAGGTACGATTGGCGAGATCGTGCCGGTGGTGTGCTCGTCGGCCATCCAGAGCGACCCATCGTGAACCGCGTCTTGCGCGCGCTTTCTAACGGCTTGGGACAGCTCAGGTGATGGAAGGCGTCGATCTTGAGGCATTTTGAGCTGCCCAGAAAGAAAATTCGCCGCGATCGCATGTTGCGACCGCGCCCGCCTGCCAAGGCTGTCAAAGTCGCAACATGCTCTGAGCGCGCAGTTGAACGATTCTGGTGGCACGGGGCTCACCTATAAATCGTCTTCTGGCCGCATTTGGCGCTGAAGGGGCGTTGATCGTGATCGCGCGTTGCGGCTGGCGGTCACTTGAGCAAAATAATCCGTGAGCAAACAAGTCATTAAAGATAAACAGAATTCAAACATACCATTCGATAGGGGTGTTTTGGGACAATCAGCTGCGAATGCCGCGAAGGAATTGAACGAAAATTTCGAGCACTACGAGCGAGACGATGAGCAAAGCGATATTAAATGAATGTTGACCGTTCTCGACGAAAATGGTACGTACTTGAAGGTCTCGAAGAGGCGCGTGCAGGCATGTTGTTTACGTCGCAATTTGACAGGCTGGTCGATGTGGAGGAGACGAGCGGTACCGGCCGAGGCGGGCTCGGCCACATGAGCAACCGCGGGCGTTGCAGGTTTGCACTGGCAAAATTTGGTGGCGGGCATGGGATAGAGGTGGACAGGGTCCGTCTGGTCCCAAATCAGGCTGGCCAAATGGGCGGTTTGACGATGCTTGGCGGCAGCGAGCAAACGACAGCCAAGGTCTGCGCGCGGCGGGCTCGTACCGTCGAACGCGGGGATTGGTGACGCGCAAAGAATTGTCGAGGATGACGCTCTGGCGTTCCGTGTTGCTCGTTGCCGCGCTTGGCGTTGCTCTGCGCGACGGCGAGCAAGCAGCTCGGAGACGTTGCAGATGCCACCGCCATCGGCGAGCACGCTGCCGGCGCCGAGAACAGGCGCGCCGCGCGCAGCTGGTGGTAGTGCGGGAGGTGCGGACGGAGTCGATGGGCGTGCGCAACGGCGGTCATCGTTGCCGCAAGTGATGAGGGCGAGCGCTGTCGGCGTCGTGCACGACGTAGCTCTGCGTCGAGCATCGGGGATTGACGGGCCGTGAAGCTTGTCGTCGCCTGTGCGCCCCAGAGCGTGCAGCGCTGGCAGGCAGCATCGCGCTCGCCGCGGTGAAGCAGCGAGCGCAGGTCGGAGCTGCGGACGATGTCGTCGTGAAGAGGTCGCGTCCGGGCCGCGAGTAGATTGACGCCGGCGTCAGAGGCCAGTCGACGGTCGTGAAGGGCGAGGTCGGCGAGTGTTTGGTTGCGGTGCAAGTGCAAGACGCGGCGATCTCCGCGCCACAGAAGTCTTGCTCTTCCCGTGACATGCGCGTCGACAGCCGTCCCTTGCCCCTCAACCACGACCATCTCCTCCCGACCTCCTACGGCGAGCAGGGCGTCGGAGGTAAACGCATATTCGCCATGTCGTTGTCCCCGCCCTGTAACTCGCCGCAGATACCCGCCAGCAAGTGCGATGCTCAAGCGCAAGGCCTCCGGTGACTTGGACGGCGCCAACGCCAGTGCAAAACGCGCGAGAAACGATAGCGTGACCGTCACGCCTACGAACACCAAACCGCGACTGGCTCGCATCATCACCGTATGTGCCGTCGTTGCCGCTGCGGCGCAGGCTGCTGACGCGGCGCTGGCACCGGCAGAACTTCGACGGGTACGTGTACCCAGCCGTCTCTGTCGCGGCGTACGATATGAGCGACAGCGCGTCGTCGCCGCTCGAACCGCCGTGGGATGACTGGCCATTTAGCGACGACGAAGAGGACGGGACGGACTCGCTGTTCGACGAGCCTGTCCAAATGCCGCACCACGCGGCTGCGGTTGCAACGTCAGAGCTCACCGCAGACAACGACGACGACGCCTGCTCGCTCTTTGACGAGCCGGTTCCCGTGCGTCGCACAGCGCCCGCCATCCCAGGTCTACATTTCGACCCGGCGCTCCTGCTCCCCGGCCCGCTCGCGTCGTCCGTCCTCGCTCAGCTCAACGCGCAGTACTTTCCCGCCAACTCCCCTCGCAACCAGATCATGCTCTTCACACGTCCGACGGATAGTCTCCCCGCGCCGCTCGACGCTCTGCTCGAGCATACGTCCGCCCTGCTAGCGCCGGTGCTGAGCAAAGACACCCACGACCTGTTATTCGCCCCACGCTCAGACGGCAGCGCGCGCCAGGCGATCGTCAACCGATACGCGCCGGGCGAGGGCATCAGCCCGCACGTGGACCTGCTGGGGCGCTACGGCGACGGCATCGTGGGCGTCAGCCTCGGCAGCGGGTGCGCCATGGCCTTTGCGCCCGCTTCCGCCGCCGACGGCTCGCGCACGGAGGAGGTGTACCTCCCCGAGCGCAGCGTGCTGGCCATGGAGGGCGCGGCGCGGTACGAGTGGTCGCATGGCATTCCCGCGCGCACGTGCGATGTCGTGGAGGACACGTGCAATGCGGACGCGGAGACGATTGAGCGCGGTACCAGGGTCAGCGTCACGTTTAGGTGGCTGTTGCCCGGCGCGCACGTCGTAGGCCCTGCGTAGAGTTTCCGGTAGATCTCTCCTCTTGCTTTTTTTTGCTTTCCTGTGTTTGTAGGTACCGTACACATCGACAAGTACATAGATCGCGTGTCTTATCTGGGCTTTGAATACTGTAAATTGTAGCTTTATTGGGTATATGTAATTTAGAGTATCTAGGCGTTGGAGTTGCTCAGTATTGCAATCGCACAGTGGTTTGGAGCGTCAAAGTTCAGAAAGCCAAGTCTCTGCGTCCGCCAGCCTCCTGAGTCACGGATATGATGTGGAAAAAATGAGGCTGAAAGAGGGAACGAGGAGGAGAATGAGAGCAAGAACGAATGATGAGCATCGGAGTTGCAAAGCGCGAATCAGGCCTTTTTCCTCACGTGCGTGACCTCCAAATTCCATTTCATTGCGTCGGGCACGCCTCGTTGATCAATTGAACCACGGTTCTTGCCGGTTCTTGCTCGCAGATTTTTGAGGGCGGGATGTATTGTGTGCGTCGGGCTGGCGTGTGGCGCTGGGGGTCTTGCTGACTCGGAGCGCCTGTAGGATGAGCTTCAGACAGCAGACAGACTGTGGCCTCTGCGCTCGTCGTTTCTAGGCAGGCAGGGATCATTGTGCGCATTGCCTGAGCGGGCTGCGCAGGGGTCGTTCACTGGCAGAGACGCCTCTTTCCTCTGGCTAAGGCCGTTGGATACACTCTGCGCGCCGATGGAGAGCAAGCGCGCACGCGTCCACCACGCATCCTGCATACCACGTTCTTTCCACGCGTCTAGGCCGGCAGAAGAACATCCTACAGCGCAAGACATGATGTACGCGCTGGCGACTACGCAAGTCGTAGCGGCCTGATAGGACGGCGAATTCGGCTTGTCTACTATCACGGTGCGCTTTTATTCATTTTCCGGGTTCTTTTCTTTGCGCTGAATTAAGAGTAGCCTGGACGTTGGGACGATCAGCTTCACAGTGGCACGTCTACAAACAGTCGATGGCGCGTCGACATCTGGCTCTGGAGTCTGCCCGTGACTCCCCGCAGACTTGAGGTCCCACCCGCTCCCGCGCGAGGCCCACATGCCCCGCGATCCGCTTGCTGGGCTGCGGCGGAGAGGGTCTTGAGCTGGAGACGGGAGGGCTACAAACCGAGCATCGTGCACAACGGCTCGCCGCCAGGGCGCTCACTCGTTCTGCTGGGCGCACCGAATGAAAGCAGATTTGCGCTACGGCCAAACGGATATAGGAGCCTGCCGCGTTCCCCGTTGTCTATTCACTATGCAGGCGGCCAATCCCGACCGGCGCTGCGCAGGATGATAACCTGGGAACGGCGGCGTGGACCGCTGCTGGCGTCGAAAAGGGCGAACGCTGACAATTGCGGACCGCGCCCTCAAAGCTCTACATTCTATCCGGATACCGACTTCGCTTGTCCGACCAAGACGATATCGACCATGGGATCCCGGCTTGGGCGAGCGTACACGGGGTCTGCGAGCAGCGATGGGCTCTAGGGTTCATCTGCACTTTATCCTATCGGTTTTTCGTTTTCGGTGAGCTGTTTATGCCCGCGTCGGCGTTCTGAATCTGATGTGCTTTCTGCCAGTGTGCCTTTCTTCGGGCCGGATATGAAGATCACGATGCACGCCCGGGTCATCGCACCGTATCCGCCGAAAGAACGCAGGCCCGGTGCACGGATTCGGCGCCGTCTGCTCATCCTCTCTGCGCGACAAGACGACCGTTACAACGCAGGCAATCGTCACTGCGTTCTCCGCGGACGCCAGAGGCTTAGACGCTCCCGGCCGCCGCGGACACGACGATGGACAGGAAGTTATCAAAGCTTCGAAGCGGGCAGCTTGACACAAAGCTTCGCGCGGCGAGCTTCCTGAGCAGGCGGACCTGTGAGGTAATCGGAGCGACCTCACCTCCTCGAACCTGCCGTGATAAATAAAAGCCGCGCATCTGGCGCAATCCTTCGATCCCCCTATCCTGATTTCCCCTCCCCGCCCGCGCCCTGCCCACCCGTCGCACCTTTGGACTCTGGGCGAGAAGATGTCTTCGACGACCGACGCTGAGCGCCCCAAGGCGATCGACCTGACGCACCACCTCTCGGACCTCGCGCGCGCGCGGGAGAGCACGCCGCTGCTCGGCCTCGCGAAGTACTGGGGCAAGCCGGGCGTCGTCTCGCTCGCGGGCGGCTTCCCGCACCAGGACTACTTCCCGTTCGCCGCGCTCGGCGGTAAGGTGCTCGCGCCGGACGCGTTCCCGCTCGCCGTGCCGTCCGCGAGCGCCGCGAGCACCGCGCAGTTCAACCCAACTGGCGACGCGGAAGGTGCGCTCAAACTGCAGGACGTCGTGATCGACAAGGCCACCGGCGATGTGAAACTCGCCGAGGCGCTGCAGTACGCGCTCGTCATGGGCCTCGCGCCGCTGCGCAAGTGGATCACCGAGTTCACGGCGCGCGTGTACCAGCCGGCGTATGCGGACTGGGTCACGTTCGTGCATTCTGGCAACACCGACGCGTAAGTCTGAATGTCATGTCTTCCTTCTACGCGTGGCTGAACGTATTTGCGTTTGACGTGCAGATGGTCCATCGCGGTCGACACACTGCTGAACCCCGGCGAGGGCTACTTCACAGAAGAATTCTCCTACCCGTCCGCGCAAGCCACCGCCGTGCCGCACCATGTGCGTCCGGTGGCGATAAAGATGGACGCGCAGGGCATGCGCGCGGACGATCTGCGCGCCGTCTGCAAAGGCTGGGACGAGAAGGCGCGGGGGTTGAAGAGGTAAGCCGATCTGCTCTTTCAGAGCTCCGGCTTTATCATGTTAACGAGGCGCGTAGACCACACGTTCTCTATACCGTCCCCGTCGGTCAGAATCCCTGCGGAACTGTGCGTTTCTGCAGTTGTTACACAAGGCTTGAAATGCTGACTTCCGCTTCAGACCCTTGGCGCCCAGCGAAAGAAGGAACTTTACGACGTTTGCGTAGAATATGGTGAGTAGAACAGAATTAGTTCGAAAGGTCGTGTTGTGTTGACCAGTTGTGCTCAGACATTGTCATCGTGGAAGATGACCCATATTACTTCTTACAAATGGATCCTTACGCGCTGCCGTCAGCGCGGAAGGCCACTCATCACGAGGAGCAGGGCAGCGCGGACGCGTTTTTGGAACGACTGGCGCCTACCTTTCTCAAATTTGACTACCAAGGACGCGTGATTCGGTTCGACAGTTTTTCAAAGGCAAGTTCCCGTTATCCAACGACATTTCTGTTCCGTTCTTGACAGGTCTACGCGACTCTTAGACTATCGCGCCAGGCGCGCGCCTCGGCTGGTACACATTCTCGCCATCCTTCTACGAGAAGTTCAAGCTGCAGACCGAGACGAGCACGCAGAACCCGAACGGCTTCGGCCAAGCGCTCGTGACGGACCTGCTGGTGAAGCAATGGGGCCCGGGCATTGATGGGTATTTGCGCTGGCTGCGCGGTGCGTTCTTCTGTCGCTGCGGTGGTCGTAGCTGATCGTCCCCGCAGGCATCCGCGCGCAGTATACCCTCAGACGAGACTTCGCGGTCGACTGTTTTGCGCAGGCTTTCCACCTCGTCGAGCGCGCCGACGCTGGTGCTACCGTCCTCGTCGCCTCGGCGAGCGCGGGCGGCAAGGAGCTCTTTGAGTTCGTGCCGCCTGTAGGCGGGATGATGGTCTGGGTGGGTGGATTCTCCATTGCATGCGTGCTTCATAGGCAAACTCAACTCACTACTCGGGTTCTAGCTGAAGTTGCGGCTGGAGAACCATCCGGCATCGGCAAACGGGCCTCTGTCGGAGGACGCGGTTGACAAGCTCGAGCGCGAAATCTGGGAGAACCTCGCCGAGAGCGGGCTGCTGTTGACGCCTGGATGGTACTTCAACGCGGCGGCATTGAAGGGCAAGGGGCACTTCAGGATGAGCTACAGCTATGTCGAGGTATGTCGGCTGACTGGTCTGCGACGATATGCTGACGTTCTTTGCAGGCGGCCGACATGCGAAAAGGCGTCGAGACTTTTGCGCGCGTCATTAAGACTGTCTTTGGAGCATGATGCATGATGTGCAAGGCGACAAGAATATTGTATTTGTGTACTCAGACCATTTAATCCTCTGGCATTGACACTGACCTCCTCGTCACCATGACCGTCCATGGGACGAGACGGGCCTGACTGCATGGCGAACACTGTATATTTGCACGACACGGCGATAGCAAGGAAGCGAGAAAGCAAGAAAGTACACACGCAACAGCATCTGCGAGAAGCAGTCAAGAAGTTACAACTGTTGTTCGATGTGTTACATCGCTGGGAGTGAGTAATTCGTGAAACTCAAGTCAGCCACCAGTTTTGAAGGGCCAGGAAGTCCAGCCATCTCTCCTTGAGGCGAGGTAAGTTCATGTCCCAACTACGCCCAATGACGCGCGGGTCAACAAGCTGAGGGAAGGAAAAAACACAATCACTCACTGCGTGAAACCCGCCTCCCCGTAAACCGCTTCCGTGCCTGGTTCTCCAGACCGGGCCCACTTCAGCACGCCTTCGATAAACTCACCGGGCATGCAATAACGGTAGCGAAACTCCGCATAGACGAGCGGTTGGTAGTAGATTTCGCACCTCCCCTGGAACCTTTGATACGACTGCAAATGCTTTGGATGGAAGTACAGTTGCCAGCCGTTGAGCCGCATGTCCAGAGGTTCGCGCTGCGCCTGCGGGACGACGCCGGTTGTGTTAAGCTTGACGGTCCAGCATTGGCCGTCGCCCACGAAGCGCGGGCCAAAGCGGAACGCGCCCATCTGGTGGTTCGATAAAACGGTCTCGACGCGGAAGCCGCGCTGTACGTATTTGTCTATTGCTTTCTGGAAGGACCGGCCACGGTCATACGTTACGAGCGTGCGGCGCTCTTCAAACGTCGCCAGCGGATAGAAAGAGCACGCATGGTCCCAGGCGATGTAGTTCATCACTACGGTGGAGTGGAAGGCGAGGATGCCCTGCAGAGGACAGACGTCCGATACGATGATCTGGATCTTGAGCGGCTCGTCGTAGTCGTCGTCCTCCTCGTAGCGCGGTTTGCAGAAGTGGAACACTTGGCGGATAACGGCCTGGTCATACTGCTCGCGGTTGGTGCGCCTGCGCTCGGTTTCGTGCTCCATAAGCGGCGGCATTAAATCTAGACTTTCTTCGAACGTCAAACCGTCGTCATTCAGCCGATAGAAACGCCAGCCACGGTCTATCAGCCAGTACCCGAGCACCTCGGCGTCCATAGGAAAGGTGTAGAGATCGAGATCCGAGTTGGGGTAGACCGTTCGGTCCAGCAACTGCAGCGCGGTTGAGCCAGATATCAGAAACTCGAGCTCCGCCTGGAGCGTGCGGAATTTCGGGACCTCTTCCTCTGGGAAGAAGCGTAGGAGCAGTTGATTGACATCAAGTGAGTGTGTTAGGTAGTTGTCCACAGCTTCGTGCGCTCCAGCGCAAGTCTTGGCGATTCGAGCCAGCACTCCTGGACTGCACGATGCATACAGTACATCGAATACCGGCGGGCTCGTAAGCAGCTTCAGCCCAGCGTCGTTGGTGACTGTGACTGTGCTGGTAGATGAAGCCATGCTGCAAGCATGGATGAACCAGTCAACCGGGGCAGAACGTTTGTTTCAAACCCCGTTGTTGTTCTTCCAATAAATTTAACCCGGCCAGCCCAACTGCAAAGACAGACACCTCGGGTGGTAAAAAAAGTATATTTTAATGCTTATAGAATCTGAATCTCCCCTCTCAAAGCCTCTCCCACATAGGAAAAAACTTGGCACGTCCTATTGATCCCTTGCAATTCAGGTTGCCTTCCTATCTTTGCAACAGGTACTTACAATTCTTCTCAACGACTTGCGCAGTCTAGGAGACCCTGATCGTTCTTCCTGTGAATCCTGATCCACGGGGATCAGCTGTGCAGATCGCTGTGCTGAGTCAGACGAGCGCGTCCGTTTAAACTATCACCATGCCACACAAACCAAGCTATAAATGCGTGATCACCGTGTTCGAACGCCGCGCACCCATCTTTTACTTACTCCGATGTCTACAGGAGATAAGGTGCGCATTCACATTTTCCTCATCCTTTTTTCTGACAGCGCTCTTCGCAGCCTCTCGCCGGGAAAGTCGCTCTCGTCACGGGCAGCACAACGGGCCTCGGACTGCGCGTATACCGTGAACTCGCCCGGCTCGGTGCGAAGGTGTACATTACAGGCCGCAACGAGGACGCCGGGCGCAAGGCCGCGGAGGAATTCCCTGACGCGGTCTATGTGAAAATGGACCTGTCGACTATCAAGTCCTCGCACGAGGCTGCACAGGCATTCCTTGCGCTCAATCCCGGCCGGTTGGACATTCTCGGTACGCACGCTTGAATCAATCCTTGTCGAGGAACTGACCAAACGGCAGTGGAGAACGCTGCGATGTACGCGGCCTTTGGACGTGCAGAGGAAGCAATACTCATTTGAAGATTAAAGCCTCAACGGGCCAGAATATGCAATGAACTCGGATGGAATTGTTACGCACATGGCCGTCAAGTACGTCGGCTTCCATCCGTTCCAACTAGGAGCACTCAACGACATTCATCGCCCAGTCATTTTGGACATTTCGTTCTCACAAACGAGCTACTTCCTCTTCTGGAGAAGACATCTGAGCTTCCTGGAGCGGATGTCCGCATTATTGTGGTAAGCTCACCACATCATCCACCGGCTTGGTGGGGTCTCACGATCGCATTGGCAAGCTTGGCTCGGGGGCGATCAACACCGTGAGCAAGCCTCGCCGCTTCTCCTCGCTCGAGGACATCAACGCCGACCTGGAGGGAGAAGGATTGATGGCGAAGATGAACCGTTATGGTGTGCCACTTCCCTAGTTCTTCATCTCCGTGTCTGCAACTTCGCATGATCAGGCGCTTCAAAGCTCACACAAGTTCTCTGGGCACGCGAGCTTCACCGACGTTTGATTTCCAACAGCACAAAGATCACCGTCATCATCGTGGACCCCGGTGCGGCCAGCTCAGGTGGGTCCCGCAGCCTCCAAATTCTTCTGCCGCTGATATCCTGGCATAGAGGGAAATCTTGCAGGTCTACACAAGTTCGCGCTCCCGTATCGTATCTTGTTCAGGGCGATTACGCGCAAGCCTGAGGAGGCGGCGCTGACGATCGTCTGGGCTGCAGTGACCGCCGATCCTGCCAAATTCAACGGAAAGACGATCGCGCGTTCTATGTTCTCTCGCAGCTATGGAGAGCAAGCGTGGTCAGGGCCTCTAGTCGATGGTACATGGGAGCCTCTCGGACAACAGCTTTGGAAAACAAGCGAGCGCGTCGTCGGGGAGAAGCTGCAGACGCGTATATAGCTGGAGGCGGCCCGCGCAACGCGCATTGGAATCCTTCCGCATGTCGCTTGGCATTCGTCCACGATACCACAATCGACGGTAGCGTCCTTAATGAGAGGACAGACCGGAATTTGTGTGCGAGAGAGCATTCATTGGGCCCGTATCTGCAGTGGCCGGGACTAGCTAATAATGATATGCAGAGGATGAGGCACGTGAGGCTCAGATCGAGAGTCCATCGGTTTTGACCTATTATATGATCCATCCTAATTCCGAAGGAGAGTGTACGAAAATGCAGGGCGAAAAGAAGGCAGCAGTACAGTTGCTAGATACGAGGGGCTTCCAACGGTGTGGCTAGGACGCCGAACTCGGCGATCCAGTGGCCGACCTTGAACCCGGCACAGAAGCGCCATTCGCATTGCCCGTCTAGACGAGGACAAGGTTGACGGCACTGGCGTGTGTTGCGCAGGAGCCAGATATGCGGACGCGACTTGGGTTTCCGCTGGCGCACGTGCGGGTAATAGACAAATGAAGGTGTTGACTCCGATGTCGAGGCCGCCTGCGGCGCGTATTCGAACAGCGGCATTTGTGCCGACGTCTCAGTGAGAGGAATTACTGATAGGACGTCAGACATGTCAGCCGGATGGTGAGACGACAACGCACCTGTCGGGAGCGCGTTCGCCGCGGCTGCGATGACAGCGATGGCGGAGAGCATCGAGAAGCGCATGGATGCTTACGTGTTAGATGAGATGATATCTGGGGTAGTGTGATCACTGTTCGGCTGGGCCTCAGCCTTTTGAAGGAGAGGCGTTGCTCTTCGGTCCGCGTCCGCGAGACTCTCCTAACCCATCCGCGCCGATTATAGTACATGTCCGGTTCCGACGACGGAAATCGTGGTCCAGGCTGACCTGATCGGCTCTGGCGAGCTACAGTCTCAGTTTCAGTGCCTAGCAGCTAAACCCTCCGTAGAACGACCCCTGGAGGACGCAATGGTTTGCAGCGCAGTATTGGCGGTTCTCACAGCGATTGACTCGAGACGCAGTTCTATAGTCAAGTTCAGGTGTGTCTGTGAGTGAGGCGGGGCGTCGGTAGTGCGGCGTGCAGTGCCTCAACCACCTCAGGTCACTGATCTGCATCGTGTACAGAGGGTCGTGTCTCCCCATCTCTCCTCCCAGTGCCGTCCTTGGTACGATCGATAAGCTTCTGAAGCTGAACTACAGCCAAATGAGGAGTTGAGGGTCGCAGGAAACGAATCAGCTCACTATCGCAGTGCTTCAGCAGCAACAACTGTTCCGCTCCCCTCGTGAACACCAGGCGTAAAACGACGAGACAATGTCCACTGACCTTAACAGTCTCATCGTCGTCGTCCAACAGCGCATCGTTGAGCTCTTCCTCTTCCCCACGGTCCTCGGGTTCGATGTGTTGTCTCCGCTTCTCCTCGAAGAGATCCCGGAGGCGGCTCCTCATGTTGACATGGTCCCGACGCAGAAGTGCGCGCAAGTGCGCGTGTAAGTCGCCGATGATTTCCGACGTGGACTCCTCATCGCGGGCGCCGGAGGAAGATCTGCGAGTGCTCACGCGTTGTGCGGTGGGCTTCTCGTCTTCTGGGCTGTTCCCGGTTGTACCGGCTCGACGGAAGACCTTCAGGCGGTGAGAGAGGAAGTGACGCATGTTCTCCTCTAAGCCCCAGTCTCAGTTTAAGGTGCAGCCTTTCACACGCCGCTTGACGCACGGATGCCATCCAGCCACGCATCGGAGGTCACTGATGCGTGAGACGTTGAGCGAGTACCTGAGATGAGCTGTAATGTGCGGGAGGAACGCACCGGAGAAGAGAATTGTCAAGCACACGATGCCCATCATGCCCCAGCCGATGTAGAAGGCCCTCCCCTGAACGGTGCAATGCGTTAGCTTCTCAGGGTCGGATAGAACTCTGGCAGGTTACACCCACTCCCGGTGTCTGATTTGTCAGTGTCGACTTCCTGCGGGACGAGGATCGCGGGACGTACAGTTGGAGAGAGGTCTCCGTATCCGATCGATGAGAAAGCAATGAAGCAGAAGTACAATCTAAGCGAACGCGTGAGATATCTGAGGGTACCAAACTAAAAGGTACCTGCGCCATGAAGTAGTTGAACCCTTCGAGTCGCGAGAACACCAGCGCGCCAATCTGAAGCTGCGGTGAATGCCAGCAATAACAAAGCCGAGGAGTGCAACATATACCAGCCAGAACATGAAGAATAGTCCGAATGCAAAGAGAAGCTGACATCTATGAGTGACCGCCATGTGAAGCGCGAGGTAGGAGCAGCGTACTTCTTGTCGGTAGTTTCCCCCTTGCTGCTCTTGAATGGTCTTCACTGCGGAACGCAAGCTCTCTTCGTAAGTTGCAGCAGCCTCCGCCGCCTCTTGGCCCGCCTGGCCGCCTTTCGACGCCACGAACCCTGAGCGCTCGGCCTTGTCTCGAACTTCCGGGCTCGCTTCCTCTTCGAACTTGAGCATGATTTTGCGCTTCGCAGCCTCCATGACGGTATTCCGCATCTGCGCAATGAGTACACCTAGAAGATGCGTGAGACGCTGGAAGGCAGAGAGGTTTAGGAAGAAAGACCTGTGAGGACGATGCCGACGGGGAAGTAGAGCATTGTCGCGAGCCGCGAGCCGAAGTTGGGTAGCTCAAGGTCGCCAAAGCCGCACGTCAATATGGATTGGATCATGAAGTATGCCGCGTCGAGGTATCTGCCACACAGTTTACACGTTACACGGTCAACTGCTGATACATAGGCATCGGCGGCAAGGAATGAGACGCACGAGAAGCCAGAGCCAAACTTAAACATGATAGATCCACAGCTGAGATATAGGATAAAGACATAGAATGTGGCGACGAGAGAACGTTGCTTGACTGCGATCCGGGTGAGAGGGAGCTTATACTGCCGCGTGCGAAAGAATTCCCATATGAGGAGAGCGTCGACGATCGCAGTCACGATGCTCGCGGCGACGGCCAGCCAGAATGTCGTAGACAGGTCATCAAGGTCCAGGCGATGTGAAAATATGATTGCGGATATTGCGACAAGGACGGTGGATGCTGTGAGGCAAGCTGCAGCAACAAGCGTACTGCGACGAGCGTCTGCCGACAGGAACCGCACGATGAGGGTTGTACTTGCTATCATGTCCAGGACGAATACGAGGCATTGCGACGCCAGCAGCAAGTGTGTATCGTGGTGCGTGGGCTGAGCCAAGCCCGAACTGGGATCTGTGCGCCACTGCGAATCAATTTTCAGACAACTCTGCACCGAGATCTGATTATTGGAGTGATTCCGCACGCTCTCTGTGATACTCCCAACGCTGAGCCAGACGGATAGCGGGCAGAGTAAAGCAGCAGTGAGCGCTCGCCAGCGCGATGGTCGTGTGCTTCGAGTTCCTGGCATTATGGAGAGACGAAAGCCAGGAGGATGTCGATGACATCATTATCTGAACGGCAACAGATAATTTCATCCGATGCCGCTGTACCTACTTACCAACAAAAATGCAGTTTGGTTGAAGAACGAAGGCAGATTGCAGACTCGACGGAACTGGCGTACATCCTTCAAGTTTAAAATGCCGAGCAAGGAAGATAGGAAGCCAGCCAAGACGGGGGCTCCGAGGATGCGGAAGCTCATCATAACGTGCGCTCCGTACGCGGCTGTCAGTAGGTCTGCATGGGGTCCAAGTCCAAATGACTGCTCATTACGTTCGTTATCATCAATGCATTTGGTTGAGTACGATTACCACGTAGCACGAGAGCAAAATCGCCTTCCAACTTGAAGGCACGCGTGAGGCGAATGCGCCACCAGTTCCCGTCCCACCACTGATAGGCTCCGTATTCTCGTCCCAATACCTGTATCGAAAATAAGAAGTTAACGACGTCTAATCCAAAAGCGAAGCGGGGGAGTCGACTCACACAATAGCGTTCACATCGAGCGCTGTGCCCTGGTTCTGCGACGCGGCCTTGAGCTGCACGGTGATTGTGTAGATGCCCTTGCCCAGGCCGCGCGTCGCGAACCCCGTCGCGCACTGCTGCGTCGCCGAGAAGCCGTCGACGAGCGCCGCTTGCACGGGCTGCACGTTCGCGTCTGTGACCACGACCTCGTATAGCCCGCTGCTGGGCCCAGGCGTCGTCAACAGCGCCACGGCAGATCCTTCATTCGAGTCAGAAACTTCGCGCGTAGAAAGCTAAACTTCCCCGCACCGTTAAACGAGAAGGAGAGCTCGCTACCGAGCGTCGTGCTCCGCTTGATTTGGTTGCCCTTGCACGCCTGTTCTTGGACGTCGGACCAAGCGCTCGCGGGCGTGTAGATAATGCGAGTGTCGTCGCTAGTGACCACCGTCTGCGAGACACCCGGTGGCGAGGCAGGCAAGCCGGGCGTGGGTGTGAACGTCAACGTCCCGCTGGGATCGAACGTCGATGTCGGGTTGGAGCTGGTCACGGTAGGTGGAGGTGCTGAGGTCGAGGAACTCGCGGGTGTCGAGGTGGACAAAGATGAACTAGTGCTCGTGCCGCTCGAGCTGCCGGTGCTCGTCGATTCAGACCCTCGCGGTGGATCGCACGTGCGGACGCCATCGTGCGACGCACAAGCCATGTCCTTTGCTGAGTACGCCAGTTGTGTCAGTAATCTTGCAACCACAGGTCAAATGAAAGTGCTTCGTACGACAGCAATTGCCCCCAGCGCAGAGAAGCTGCGAAGGATCGGACGGACAGGGCGTCAGAGTGTCGCTGCAAGTCTGCCAAGGTTCAGCGCGGCTTCACGTTCAGATGACGCGCGGAATGTACGTACCTTGCCCTCTGGACAACAGCCCAGTGCAGTGCAATAGAAGCCGGTAGGGCAGCATCCGCCTCCTGCGCCGAAGGGTCAGTTCAGTTTCATTTGAAGAGCAGCTGTGCAGCCCGCCGCGCACCGTCACAACATATCAGACCGACATCGCAGCACAAACCTACAAAGTCAACAGCAGGATATCAGCGCGATACAAGGGGAAAGCTGGAGAGAAACTCGTTGCACACGCACCCCCGCCGCATTCCACAGAACACTGTCCGCCCTGCCGCGAATCGAGCTTCAATCCCACGCGGAACGGCGACCAGCCTACTGGGGGCGGCGAAGACAAGGACAGGAACTGCGCGAAGCTGCGCTCTTGGTCGTATAGCGTTGTGTTGAACGCAGCAGAGCTCCGCCAGGAGAACAAGGCCACCGTCACGACGGCCGCGCGGATGGCCAGACGCATAGTAGGGGTGCAGCAGAGGGCTATGCTGGGTGGGCGTTTGCTTATATTGTCGATTGCGCTAGTGCGCGGTGTCCGGTCCTAACGACCCTGTGCATTGAGGCACGCAGTGCGCCACCCATGAGCGCTGGTTTTCCGATTGAAAGCAAGGCGAGTGGCAAAATGACAGCAGTGAAATGCCAGGCCTGGTAACTTCAAGTTGGCATGCCCTTTCCTTGTACAGGCATTGCGAGAAGTTTTTTTTTAATCGCCAAATGCTATCTGGAATAGCTGCCCGGACTCAGGCACGTGGCGAAAACACGGCTTATAGCCCAGAAGCAGTGTATGAGCTTGATTGTCGAACACTGAGGGCAGAAATAGGTGGCACGTGAGCGCGTGAGCGGTGAAGGGCGGTCCGCGGAGATGCAAAGTTGAGCTTGAAACTTCTTAATCTTGGCGAGACAAAAATGTTTGGGGGAGGGGACGTAAACACGATTATGATTAAGGTGGAGAGAGGTATGGAATGGTAGATATTATGAGTGAAGAAAAATGATTATCGAGAGGAAGAAAAGATTATGATGAGGAGGAAAAGATCCCGATGTGGATCAGAGCAAGCTCAGACTGCAAAGCAATCAGTCACTGCGATGAAAATTACGACGGATAACTTCAGCATTCATGCCGTTAGCCTTCAGATCTTCGAGCATCGTCTCCATGCGGACGAGCGTCGAGCTCCTGCGCTCAGGAGCAGGGAATACGATGACTTCCAGTTCTTCAAGCTCGTGGCAAGGAGGCGGTGCTTTGCGCGTTGGCATGGTCTGACAGGCGTGTCCGTACTTCACTCGCATGGGCTCAGGAATCTGAGTCAGCTCAGGGACGGCTTTCGCAGGGCCATCGTGATAGATAGGACGCGAACGGGCGCGCCGGGCAGCTGTCGCAGCTTCCTTCAACTCAGCGAGATGCGAGGACGCGGCGATATCAGCAACTAGTGTATTAGGAGTCTTGAATGACTCAGAAACGATGAATGTAGAGGCTTGGAGGGCGGGACGCGCACGAGCGCGACGAGCGGCAGTGGCGGCGCTCGTCAGCTCGGGCAGCCTCTCTGAAGCTGCAACATCAGCAACAAATGCGTATAGAGGCTCTCTATCCATCTCCTTGCCCTTCTGCAACGCCGGGCGCGAGCGTGCCCGGCGCGCAGCCATCGCGGCGTTCGTGAGCTCGCCGATGCGCTTGGCGGCGGCGACATCGGACACGAACGCGCTCAGACTCTTGCTGCTGCAAGAGGAGGCGATGGAGGACGCGGAGACGGATGTAGCGAACATATTGCGCAAGCAGATCGACTCAAATCACTGGTACACTGGAGGGGAGGGGGGGTACCGGGTCAAGGAGGGTTCTGCTGAGCTTTAAAAAATTCACGGCATATCTGGGAAGCGGCAGAGGGGATCGAGACAGGTCTCACCAAGGACCGCAGCGGGTGAGTCGGAAGGCATTCGGAGGTTTGGAGGCGTGTCAATCGATCGCCGCCGACAGGCCGATGAAAGTACCACAGAACACCGAGTTCACACGAGTATGTACGATGTTCATCATCGCGGAGAGCTATGAGAGCGTATGGGCTTTCTATCATGATCCCGCGTAGTGCAGAGCCCAAGTCGCGGCATGAATTGATGTAGCATGTCGCTGAACTTTTAGTGACAGGACCACGAAACCCAGCTGTGCAATGCCAGCTAGGTAACTCAGATGTTTCCAACGGAGAAGATCAGACGCCAGGCATGGAAAGAAGTGCACCCAGGTAACCGAAGACGCTAGCTCAAGCCAAGGTTATGTGCGTAAGGAACTGGCTAGGCTTTTCAACGAGTCTGCGTCGCAAAGCACTGAGATACACAGTATAATGCCCAGGACAGCCACGTCGACTACTAGTTGTCGGGAGCACCGCCTTCCAGTGGGCGCAAGGTATTTCGAGGACCGAAGCGGGTGAGGCGGAAGATACTAGCCCTCCGACTGTCTTCGGCTTCTGGTCGCAGCACGCACGCTGGGATGACAAGAGCCATGAGGGGCAGCGCTTTGAGTCTGGAGATAATAATACTGACATGATCGTGGAAGCTAGCGAAGAAGCGACTCAATCCGAGCGGGTCAACACTATGAGAATACTCGCCAACTGTTGAGCACAGAAATTCTACCCACCCCTTCCTCTGTAGTCATCGGGACCGCTGGGTAAAGTCACGCCTTCCCATAGCACTCCGGAACACAACATCCGTATTGTGATTGTACACATGTCAATGGAACAAGTCCCACGAAAAGAGAACCCAGAGAACAGAGATAGATCTTACAAAGCGAGATGTCAAAGCTCATCGCGTTCATGGCGTGCCACCGCACTCGCGGAGCAGACGATCGCGCACACGCATGAGCGCCTTGCCGAGCTCGTTCTTGCCAGTGCCGTCGTTGCCGATGCCCCAGAGCCCATCCGTCGCGTCGTTGTTGACAAGCAGCCGCGTGTCCGTCTCGAGCAGCTGCGCGCGCAGGTCGGCATGCTGCGTAAATTTCGCGTACAGCGTCTCGTCGATCTGTTCCAAAATCAGAAACTTGAGCAAAGGCAAGCTCATAAAGCTTACCTTGTCCTGCCAGATGACATCCCAGTCGGGCCGCTTGTCAGAGTCGTGGCGGCGCGCGGTGAAGCGGGCAGCCGTGGCGTCCTCGAGGGAGCGGATCTCTTCTGCGATGTCGGGCCTGCACTTGAAGAACATCTGCGCGTAGAACAGGTGCGCGGCCGTGCGGTAGATTTTCTTCTTGTGCAGCACCTTGTGCGGCGACGTGAGCGAGAACACGTGCGTCTTCGGGTCGAACGAGATGGGCGGGCCTGCGAGCAGCATCGCGGACGAGATCGACGCGGGGCCGCCCATGAACGCGCTGCGTGAGGGCCCGGGCGTCGCGCCCGGCATGAATGCGCTGCCTGCGCGCGAAGAGCCCGGCGTGGCGCCCGGGATGTAGGCGCGAGAAGGCCCGGGCGTGGCGCTCGGCATGAACGAGCGCGACGGGCCCGGCGTTGCGCCCGGAGCCCACGCATTCATCGGCGTGCTCATGCCCGTTGCCGCGCTGCGCTCCGTCATCGGCGTCTCGGGCAGCGGAACGTCTGCGGGTGTGCGCGGCTCGGGTGTGCGCGGTGGGAGCGGCGCGGCAGCCGTGCTGTTCGTTGCGGCGAGGAAGGGCATCGACGGCGCGTTCATGCTGGCGTTCGCGATAGCTTCGCTCGTGTCGTCCTCTCCCGGGCGGACGATCTCGTATTCTGTTGATGATGAGCGCGAGCTGCCTGGCGGCGGCCCCTGTGCGTGCATGTCGTTCATCGTGTGCATGGGCGGCGGCATGTCAGTCATTGTCGTCGTGCGGGTCGCCGTGAACGAGCCGGTGACCGACGCGCCGCGCTTCAGATGCTTCCACTTTTCGGACGTGTAGACATTCGTCACGCGCCGAGGCAAGGGATTTGGCGGGGGCTCATACGGCATCCGGATGGGAGATGGCGGGCGCGCAGGAGGCGGCTGCTGTCCGTCTGCAGATCGCAAATTAGGCGCTACAGGTACAGCAGACGCGGATGCACTCTACTCACAAGGCTGCCCGTACCCGTACGGTGCAGGGTACGAGGGATGCGCAGGATACGGCTGCGGTGCGAACATCGGATATCCTGGAGGCGGGGGACCGTATCCTGGGGGCGGCGGGGCGCCATAGCCGTATTGCGCGCCATACGGCGCAAACGGCGGATATTGTGGCTGCAGCATGGTTTCTGAGTATCCTCTCGGCCGCCGTTTACTTTTTCCAAAGTTCGCGGTCCCGTATTGCGAGTGCGGGGGAGGATATGGTTGGCCGTAGGGGTTGTTAGGATCGTATGGAAAGTTGCGCGACTGGCCAGAGCCCATCGTGTGCGGGGAGGAAGAGGCGAGAGTGACAGCGTGTCGGAGGGTGAGAAGAACGCAAGGCGAAGAAGACCCGTCGGACACGAGGCAGACTTGAGGTCGGATTCTGGAACCGTGACACGCGGATTATCACAGACAGCGCCCTGACAGAGCCAGCGCCAGCGCAACTGAGGTCGCAACTGCGACAAAGATCGACACAGAGCGAAAGGGGTTGGACAGTGTTGCGGTCGCCGGCATGCTCGTTTTGTTTGCCAGCTGCAAAGCGGCGGTCGGGCCGAAGGCCATCAATGCAAAAATTGGATCCGGCAGTCGAACAATAAAAGGCCGTCTATTGTCGCAAGATTGTTTTGTCGGAGGTGATAGTCACGAAAAATTATGCAGAAGAGCGAAGTTTCCCCTGGTATGTGGGAAAATCGAGTAGTCACGAGCCTTGATTCGGAGGAGGATGACCCTGAGCAGATTTGCGCGAGGGATCTCTTGGGATTCGGTAAAATACCGCACGTTCAGGTGCACCAGGATTAACGAAGGTAGTCCAGGGCAATATTATAGCCAAGGAGACAGGCCATGTCTCCAAGAAAGTCTTTGCATAATCAGGATGTTGCCGAGCAATCATTTGGTACTCGAGCGAGTCAGGCAGTATGCAAGCAGCTGGCACCAGCCCAATACCACCAAGACATCAGGAATAAGCAGCGTGAAGTGAGTCATACGCGATCCAAGTGAAAAGATTGGGGAGAGGGGCGAACACCATCGAGACTCAGCTAAATTGCAGGCAACTGAGTGCGTCACCGACGATCTCCTTCCAGCATCTTCTGTGGCGCCTGCATACGACAGCTTACCTACTGATTCTCCCTTGGATTCATTGTCCTGCACCGTCATAGACTCATAAGCGCCGCCTTCTTGCCACCATTGTGCTTCCCTTTCCTGGGCGCGCGAGCTGTGCGAATGGAAGTCCCCGAGGTTCTGAAGTTAATCACTTCAACTAATGCCAAATTCAAGTTCTATTTCTCAAGCTTTGCCCTGCAAGTTGCAGCGGCTAACGTCCTTGCAGTGTGTTCAATTCGGATAACCGTGGGGTTTCAACAGCTCGATATTTCTTCTGACATTCTTGGGACCATGCCCATATTATATCTTACCAGTCACATCAAGCGATGACCGCTGTGAACGTGCGCCGGCACGCCTCCCAGATCTAGAAATTGATTAGATATGCTATAGCCCTGCATATGCTCTTACCTGATGCGTTACTCAAACAGCTCCCATATGCGCACAGTTCCGTCTCTAGAGCCGGAGACTACGTTCTTTCCATCAGGTGAAAAGGTGACCGAGTCCACAGCGCGACTGTGTCCCGTCAATGGGCCTCCGACGGGCGCCCCTGTTTCAGTAGCCCATATTCTAATAGTCTGATCCCAGGAGCCGGACGCGATGTGTTCTCCTGACGGAGAGACAGCAATGCAGAGGACACCTGCCGAGTGACCCCGCATGATGTGCACAAGTTCAAGAGTTCTGGCATTCCAGATGCGGACGGCGCAGTCCCTGGATCCGGAGACAACAAGTCTGCCATCAGGGACATAGCAGACAGAATTCATACCCCCGGGTTGTCCTACCCATGCTGCCAAGTGGTTGCCAGACTCGGAGTCCCAGATGCGGATTGATTCGTCGTCGGACGCAGATACGATTCGGCTGCCATCAGGGGAGAATGCCACAGACTTCACCCAGTGTGTGTGCCCTTCGAGCGGGGCTCCGATGGCTTCCCCTGTAGAGGCATTCCAGAGGCGGATGGTCAGATCATGTGAGCCAGAGACAATGCGTGTTCCGTCGAGGGAATAGGCAATGCAGTTGACACGGCTGGTGTGGCCTCGCATATGCTGGCCAACGAGGTCTCCAGACAGTGCATCCCAGCGACGAATAGCCCAGTCTTCGGCGGGGGAAGCAATCTGACTACCGTTCGGAGACACGGCACGGATTGGAATGCTGAAAGGCGTGAGGTGTCTGCTCATAAGCTGCCCAGAGACGAGGTACTGTATCTCGATGGCTTCATCAGAACATGAAACGATGCGTCTTCCGCATGGCATATATGCGACAGGCAAAACTGTTCCCCGGCCGGAGACATACATTACTCGCTCTTTGACTGTCGTCAGCAACGTAGACATCGAGCCACACGATTCTCACCGGGGATAAGATCAGCTGCCTGCAAATAAACACGCTTGAGATTTCCAGGAAGACACGGATACTTCGTGTACTCACGCTCAAGCTTTGCAACACATCTTGCATGGGAGGCCGCTCACTGGGATCGAACATCCAGCAAGAGCGACAGACTTCCCACCACGCGGAGCTGATTATAACAAGTCCGTTCATGGTCGGTCGCGCGGGAAGCTGGCCTGAACAAACGCGGTACATCACGGCCGCACTCCCCAAGCCGTGAAATGGCATTTTCCCCGTCAGGACCTGAGGTGAGATCAGTCTTGATTATGTAGTGCGCTGTACGAAGACTGGCTTCGAGGATAAGCATGCCGAAGGCATAGACGTCGCTTTCCCGTGATTTCGACGGTATGGGCGCTGCCGGGTCAGGAGACCCGAGTAGAAGCTCGGGAGCGGCAAAGGAAAGCGTGTTCATCGATCGGATTGCCGTCATCGTGCGCGTAACCGTTTCCTCTATGAAGCTGCTGAGCCCGAAGTCTGCTAAGAGAGCGTCGCCGAAGTCTGATATCAGGACATTTGCCTAATGCAGCAGCTCGTCAGACTGAAAGCTTCCGGGTATGTGAGTGCATACGCATTTAAGGTCGCCGTGGGCAAGTCCCTCCACAGTGTGAAGGAAGGTGACTGCCTCCGCAACTTGCAGAATCTACACACAATTGAGTCTGAGATTCCGCATTCCTATTATGCATTCATTGCGTACCAGTTTCTCCTTGTCAGCCTGAGGGTTCTTCTTGATGTATTCCAGCAGGTTTCCGTTCTTCATGTAAAGCGACACGATGGCCTGATGCTGCCCGATATGCGCAGTTCCAAGGAACGCCAATATCGAACGATGGCAACGCATGGCTACTCTACGCGCGGCGTGCAGCTCGCGAACAAGCAGCTAGTAGACACACGGTTGTTAGAATGCCTTGCAAGTAAGGAGATTACGGAGCGATAAGCTCACCTGTTCCTGATATGTACCCAGCATATGACCGAACACTTTGACTGCCACCACCAACTGGTCCAACGGTCGGCCTTCGATCTCTCCCTTGAATATTTTGGAGGTGGCGCCGTGGCCAATCTCGTCGGGCGCCATGTTGATGTTGAACGGAATGCCGTCAAACGTCGATGCAGGTATCCTGTGTGGTCCGAATTCTGCCTCGATCGTTAAAGGGAGTAGCAAGTCGATCTGCTCCAAACTCGCCATGTCTAGCTATAGGAATGTGGGTTTCCATTGTCAGCGGTGCTTAGCGTCGTAGCAGAGCGGGCCTATGAGAGAAGAAAGCCTTGTGGTAAGCGTGTCACATGAGATACGCACCGTTATTGGCTCCGAACGGGAGGTTCTTTCAATATTTTGAATTTTCTGAAACCTCCCAAGTAAAAACATTCATTTTAACGCTAGATGATGTGTGAAGGTCCCAGTGTCGTGCTGCAGCTACTTTCGGGCGCGACGGCGCGGCGGTACTTGGCGCGACGTCGAGAAGGCCAATGCCCTGCTTAATGAATATATCGGCTTGGCCAAGCCGAGCACGTCGTAGACCTGGTCAAGCCGGAAGAGACGTCTCGAGCCTGGAAACGGGTATTAAACGAGGAAGCGACCGAAGCGCATGTGGATACTGAAGACACGTCCGTCCTCAAGCAACTCGAGGCAGCAGTCAGTGAGCGCAGAGAAAAGTTTAACAAAAATAGCGAACCAGAAGGAGGCAGCGGATACGTATAAACGTCCGAAGCAACGATGGGCATCGAGCGTGACGTGAAGAAAGCAGCCTGATGGAGGGATATGGAAGAAGGAGGACAAGAAACGGGCGTCGGACTGTGACAATGAAACTGATTTAGAACTTCAAGCTGGAACGACTCAAAGTCTGGGTCCAGGACGTCTTTCCGACCTGTGCCGCGCAGAAGGTATGTGTCGACCGGAAGAAAGAAAAAATGTTGCGATAGAAGTTGGATAGAAGACATGCAAAGACAGACAAAGCGGACGCGAGCCTCTGTCTAGCATCTTTCAGATGGAACGGAGCTGTCGCTGCGTGCGCGCGCCGGAGGTTGCACTGCGGCGCTCTGAGTCTGAGGCGACGCAGCGGAAAATGGCAAAAAGCGAGTCACGCTTTGAAACTCCGCTACGCGCCTCGACCGGAACACAACTTGCTCAGATCTGCTTTCAAGCGCGACAGTCATCCTCTTCTTCCGGATCTAGCACTACCCGATTTGGCGCCGAAAATGCATGTGATTCCACCGTGACGCGCACGTATAAAGAGACGACGTTTCGTCCCCGTCGGAAAAGCTCCCTTCCCCGTCCTCCTTCCCCGGTTCGTTCGTCGCAACGACCGTGATGCGCATCGCGATTTCGGCGGCGGCGCTATTGGCCGAGTGCTGGTTTCCTCTGCGCTGGCCTCGCATACGGCTACGCTAGTTCTGAGCTCAACCCCAAGGGCCTGCGATTTATCAGGCTTGACGAGACATCTGGCTTTTGATATCGCGGCGCATCACCGAGCGCAACCTGCGTGTGCTCCTGCGAGCACTTCATGCTCGAAGCTGGCACACAATTTCGTATCTGCGATGGATCTAGACCTTTGTGTTGTTGCTTGCATTCGCACGAATGCACCGGTAATATCGGGCTTTTAACGGTCGGGCTCACCCCGCTGGGTCTCAAAAACCCCTCCTGCACAGTAAAAATATCTTGCGCCCACTGGAAGGCGCTGCTCCCCACAGTAGTCGACTTGGCTGTTGAGTTACCTAGCTGGCATTGCACAGGTGGGTTTCGTGGTCCTGTCACTCAAAGTTCAGCGACATGCTACATCAACTCATGCCGCGACTATGGCTCTGCACTACGTGGGATCATAATAGAGAGCCCTCGAGGAATACCGCTCTCGTTCTAGCATTTACACGCGACTGCAGGCCGCCGCTCAGTTCCCAATTTCGAAGTACACTGTTCCCGGTACGCTCTCATAGCTCTCCGCGATGATGAACATCGTACATATTCTTGTGAACTCGGTGTTATGTGGTACTTTCATCGGCCTGTCGGCGGCGATCGATTGACACGCCTCCGAACCTCCGAATGCCTTCCGACTCACCCGCTTCGGTCCTCGGTGAGACCTGTCCCGATCCCCTCTGCCGCTTCCCAGATATGCCGTGAATTTTTTAAAGCTCAGCAGAACCCTCCTTGACCTGGTACCCCCCCTTCCCTCCAGTGTACCAGTGATTTGAGTCGTTCTGCTTGCGCAATATGTTCGCTACATCCGTCTCCGCGTCCTCCATCGCCTCCTCTTGCAGCAGCAAGAGTCTGAGCGCGTTCGTGTGCGATGTCGCCGCCGCCAAGCGCATCGGCGAGCTCACGAACGCTGCGATGGCTGCGCGCCGGGCACGCTCGCGCCCGGCGTTGCAGAAGGCTGAGGAGATGGATAGTGAGCCTCTATGCGCATTTGTTGCTGATGTTGCGGCTTCAGAGAGGCTGCTTGAGCTGACGAGCGCCGCCACTGCTGCTCGTGGCGCTCGTGCGCGTCCCGCCCTCCAAGCCTCTACATTCATAGTCTCCGAGTCTCCCAAGACCCCTAATACACTTGCTGCTGATATCGCGGCGTCCTCGCATCTCACAGAGTTGAAGGAAGCTGCGACAGCTTCCCGCCGCGCCCGCTCGCGCCCGATTTACCACGATGGCCCCGCGAAATCTGTCCCTGCGCTATCCCAAATTCCTGAGCCTATGCGAGCGAAGTACGGATACGCATGTCAGACCATGCCAATGCGCAAAGCACCACCTCCGTGCCACGAGCTTGAAGAACTGGAAGTCATCGTGTTTCCTGCTCCTGATCGCAGGAGCTCGACGCTTGTCCGCCTGGAGACGATACTCGAAGATCTGAAGGCCAATGGCATGAATGCTGAAGTTATCCGTCGTAATTTTCACCGCAGTGACTGACGTGTTTGCCCACAGTCAACATATACGCCGTCCCTTTCAGTCTCTTTCAATGTTGTTGTCCCGATTTCATTTGCTGATTAATGTTTCTCACTCATCAGCTATCTCCTCATATATTTCATCCCATTTATAATCGAGTTTACGTCTCCCCTCCAATTTCTTTACCTGCATGAAGAATGCTGCTTTGCAAGGCCACCCTTGCACGTGCCTGAAAACCCATCATGCCGCAGCGCGTCCGATCGTGAGCCGGAAAGTGGCGGACCGGCAGGTTTCGTGACAGCTGCTTCTTCGCCGTCCTTTCCTATTCCGTATTTTGCGTTCCCCTGCACGCCACCGCGTGCGCTGCACGTGGCGGGATTGCTATTCATCGGGCTCGCCTTCGCACTTCCGGAAGCACGGCCAGCGCCCAACTTTACACTTCAACCGCGGTATTGCGTACGGAATGACGAGAAGGGGACTGCCCATAGCGTTATGTACCTCTTGCCAAGACCTTGTGTCGGCAGGACAGACAGTTCGCGTCGAGTCCCCGAGTCAGGCTATCCTGCATGGTGCCGGCCGGAGACACTGCTACTGTATGCACAGCCGGACTCTGTTTTGTTTGTTCGCGCTCTCTCCGGCGGCGACTACTCGTCCGATAAGTGCCTGCAGTCATACTTGAGGAGAGGGACTGGACGGCGCTGAATGGCTCGGCCTCGGACCCTTGGAGACTTTCCTCGGTCCGATGTAAACTCTCAGCGAATACAACGGCTAGGTCGCCGGCAGCACTCATCGCAATAGCAGAAAGGCGCGGCGGCTAGAGCTCGCGACATTGCGCCGGACACGAATGAGAAACATCCCTCTTCGGTGAATCGGGTTGTAGAGCTGTCCCAGCCCTGGATTGTCTCCGAGACTGCACGATGTCTTCATGCCGTTGGGCCATACGTACAATGGGGTGCCGGACAACGACCTCATCTCGAGCCTGACCGAGCCGACCAGCAATGCGCAGTACCCGTGGCAGGATCTAGAGCATCTGGGGAGGCTGTTGACATCACTTCCTGGTCGCGCGCCTGCCATAGGACCAGCCGCTGAACATGACATTGCCACGCACCTAACTCTGATTTGCTCGAGGCTGGAGGAAGACAAGTTGACATTCTGAGCACGGAATTGGCACGGGCAGGGACCCTCAACGCAGAAAAGCTGAGCTATTGTTCTTCAAAAAGTCCGCACCGCACCGAAGTGGTCTGGCCCGCCGAACCAACGCACGATGAGAAGGCTATTTGCCCCACATCCCACGTTCCTGCGTTCTCATGATCGGCGACCTTACTCATCTTAGATCTGATCCTGCGAACCTGCACGGCCAGCTCGGAGTACAGTGGCAGCAGGGAGCAAGTTGTTCTCCAAGAACCGGCATAATGGAGAAGGGTAAAGCTAGTAGAATTTGGATAGCGAGACAGCATGTGGAGGAAGAGGTCTGTATATGGCATGAGAGAATGATGGGACACGGCGGCGTTGCTAGGTGGAGAATCGAGAGGCAGGTGATAATGCAAGGCAGGAGCAGGAGGGATGGACACAGTCTAGGACGAGAACAAAACTAATGAGGTGGCGAGGCCGTTCTCCGCTACATTCCCGGCACGAAACCACACGGGGGAACTGCCGCCTGCGGGCTCCCTAGCGCCGTCCCAGAAGGAATGTAGAACATCACTCTGGCTCTACCAGTTCTTGATTGTCGCGATACGGTTGAGGACGAGCGTTGCGACAATCTCGGTGATAACAAGATAGCCCGCCTTGTGGACGACAAGACGACCGTGGTAGTTGGCTCGGGAAGTATCGCGCGTCCAGACAGCCAGTTGGCGGTTATTGGCATCTACGCACTATAGCAGATTATGATGAGAAAACGAGCGGACGAAGCAGGAGGAAACGTGCCTCCCATCGATCGCCATCGACCTTCCACTTGTACTCAACACCTTGAACGGTGAAGTACCGAGAGATCTTTCCAGCCCTGCGTAACGATTAGCTAATGCATCACAAGGAGAAAGTCTTGGGGTATGGAAGCGGGATGTACCGCAAGGGTATGAAGGGTGTAAGGGATAAGCAACAAGGTGCAAACAAGAGATTTGCGATTGACGATAGCACTTACCGGCTCGCATCGCGCTTCTTGACAATCAAGGACGCCATGGGCCCCCTCGGTCGAGTTCCGAACGCAACGCTGCCCAGAGTCACGTTTGGGCCCCATTCGAGGAGCGCATCGCGCGGACCATGAACACCGGGCTTGAGGTTCTCCCATGCTTCCTCGCGGCGGACGCGACTCAGGTCAGGATTGCGAAAGATCTAGGACAGTGTAAGTCACCCTGAGAGAGTTGTGGTGTCCAGAGGAGGATGCATACGTGAGTACTGTGGAAGATATGAGCGCTGATCTGAGACGATGGTCGACGAGCTCGATGCAAACGAACAATGAATACGCTTCCATGCCTGGCACACCATCCTTGTCGAACTCCTCGAAATCAACAAACTTGACTTCGGCCAGTGCGCCGGTATTGGTGAGCGGGAACTCGCAGTTCTCGAGCAAGATGACCCTGTGCGCGCGCTGCTCGAACGGCACCGTCGACATCAGTGGCACGTATCCGTATCGATATCGCTGCCGGAGCGCCACGACCAGCAGAGGGAGTGGGGAAGGGCGGCGAGGTGGGAGATCGAGCCACGCACGCGCGCTCGCGGCCTAGCTTCTTATACCGTTGGCGGGGGCGAGATGTCACGGCAGCTTTGACAGCCGCGCACACAATCGCAAAAGGGATTTGTGAGTGGCAATTGACAAAAGGAAGCCCGGGCCACGCGACGGGGATTCGCAGAGAAGACCACGTGTGCAGGCGCGTGGGCCACACGCGAGACGGCCTCTTCTTCTTTCTTCCACTGCCGATTCGATGCCCCAAACGCCCAAACGGGCGCAATTTCGAGACTTCCAGGCACGGCACACGTGCCGTATTACAGGCTGTCCGGCATATGGCGACGAGGCTCCGAACGCGCCCAGTTTCTCCTCGCTGCGTTCTGTCTGCTATTCTAGATGGTATTGCTGACAATTACGACTGGCTTGCTGGTTATCTGAAGCCCAAGCTTTTAATCATACACTGTGGAGCGAGAACAACGAATTAGGGTCACAGGAACAACCATCCGGCGCGATGAGCTCACCATGCACGATTCCTATCCATACAAGCGCGCGATAGGCAGCAATCCGGTCAGCAAAGCGCAGGCCGAAATAAGGGCAATTTACCGTAGAATAAGGTCCAGGCAAGAACAAAGGACATGAGATTGTCCTGGCCTGGGTTAGCGAGCTCCAACGCGCCGCCCTGGAAATATGCTTTGGGCCGCCCCTTGCAGTTGACAGCCACCAGCACGCCCGCAGCGAACAGGCTCGCGACGGCAAAGACAGCGAACCCTCGCCAGGTTTCGAGCCCGAGAATGCCAGCGACGGCGCCGGCGAAACAGGCCGCGTAGAATTTCACGCTCTGCACCGAGCTGTTGTGCTGGACGTTGGGCGGATACAGCAGTTGCTGCTGGTCGTTGTCGGCGCTCGTCGTCGTGGCTGTCGTGGCCATTGCTGCTCGCGGCGGTGACGGGAACAGTCGAAGACGCTTTTTGCCGAAATGAACCCGGAGAACCGGCGTCTCGATGAAAAGCCAGGTAATTTTTGCCGAAGAGCTCGACACCTACGCAAAAGACAGTTTCTCATTTGAATTATGCCGAGTATTACATTCTACTACGAATCATTTTCTCAAATCAATGCCTTCTCAACGACTGCTCAGAACTTCCCATGCTCGTGTTCGCAGTCGACTTCGCACGGGTGCCCAACTGCCAAAATCGTTGCTCAGCACATCAACTGCCAGAAAGGTATTAAACGTACGGCACTGCTCAGGGAAGCAGCAGATGGGGCATTCCGCGGGCTTGTAAGGGTTGCAGTAGCTGTTGGGAAGGTGACAGCGGGCGTCCAGCACGGCGGCGTGCGACGCAGCGGCAAAAGCGAGGACGGCGGCAAGGACAGAGAAACGCATTCTGAAGTGTTGAAGAGGCGGAATGATAATCAGGGGCCTCTGGGACTCGCTGACTTTATAGTCCTCGTCAATCCCGGAATTGGTGTCAAGCGCTCCTGGGCATCAGGCTGAGCTTACATCAGTTGATCAAGGAGCACAAGCTTTCTTCAGCTCGGATTAGATATGAAGACGTACACGGCGTGTCTGAAGATGAACTTGTAATCTCCGTAGGTTTGCCTAGGTTGCGACTCGTTCCTGGAATGCTGAGGCTCTAGTATACGCGAAAAGAAGATGCTGCGATATTGCCTTCTTCTGTGATTCCAAACACTGAACAGCTGCGCGTCGATGGGATCCCTGCCAAGGACGCAGGATTCCCGGAGTTCTCGTAAACACTGATGTAGGTTGAAATTCGCTATGACTTGAAGATCAAGTAAGATGTCAGACGAAGTTGCCATACAGTAGTATGAACCAGGTATGAACACCGGTGCAAGAGTTCGGGACACGTCTTCAAGTGCTCGGAGTCTGCATTGCACCGCCGTGCGCCCTACGCACACAGGATCATGAGCTTCAACAGAGCGCCGGCCAAGGTCGCCTGAGCTGTTTTCGCCATGCAATTCCTTGGCAAGCCACAGCATCCGCATCGCGCAGGACGTCACCTGGGCGTCGCCGTCCAGCGCAGAAAGGCACAACGGCGCTAAAGGACTCCGAGAGGCAAAGCGGCCTGGGGTAGAGCACCATGTGGTCATCTGTAACGCGCATTGGCCTCGAAGTCCCGAGTCAGGCCATACCGGCGCTCCGAGTCTATAGCCGGGACTGCAGCCACAGTCCGCGGCGGCGATCTGAATTTGAGCCTGCTCTCCTGGAAGTGTTGGTAAGGACGTCACAGCCCGCGGTAGGAAGTCAACAGAGGGCCGGTGCAAGAATCGTCGTGTCTGCGGAAGCGGCGAACGCGGTAGTACGGTAACAGTGGCCAGCTTGGACGTCCAGAGCTCCCGAGAAGTATGATAGGAACCACCATTTGGGAAGCTGTCAGCACGTGGGGCGCCGCGTTAGCTATACCGGGTACTAGGTGGCAATAGCGTCCAGTGTGTGCATGTGCGGATGGGACCCGTTCTGACGCCCGATCGCGTGTTACGAGCGGTTACAAGAAGCCTTCTGAGAAGTTATATGGGATTCAGCAAGATCAAGTCTTGGTGGCCGAGGATGTGACAAAAGTTCGCACGGGACGCTGAGTGCAGCAACGAGCGAAGAAAAAAGCAGCTGATTCATGGAAAATCGCGTCGTACACGCAGCCAGGTGAAATTGTGCCGGCAACTGTAGAAATACCGTCCCAGAGACTTGAAATTGCCGGCGCAGCTCTTGTAGCTCAAATTTCGGTTGCGAGTGCATCGTGAACAGCGATGAAGGGCCGGAAGGTGCCGTGTCGTGACTTGTCCTCGAACCATTTGCGCGCCTTGACCATCATGACGCGTTGTCAATAACCAGCACGGCACAACGACGGGATACTGTTTCTGCTACACCTGTAGCATTTCTACGTGCTTCTGATTACCTGGACTCCCAGCCCTCGTGTCAGGAAAAAATCGCTGTCAGTGCTCCAGTCAGTGTGCTTTTATTCGCACAGTCGGCAGTCAGATTTGGGCAATTCTTGGACTGAGCTCTCCACGGCGACACGCAGAGCGTCTACAGTTCTTACTTACACTCGCACAAACATCCTATGGGCAGAGTTCCGGCAGACTCAGAGGCAGACCCCTCCAATACGCAGGCGCTTCCCCGCAGCCCCCTCTTCGAAATCCGCAAAACAGCATACTCAGGCCGCGGCGTGTTCGCAACGCAGGCTATCCCGTCCGGCCAGCAGATCTTCGTGACATCGCCGACGCCCGTACACGTCCTGTACCGCCTGTTCCGGCGCGAGGCCTGCGGCTGGTGTTTCGCGTACGACGGAGGCCGCACGTTCAAGATCTCCAGCGCATGGAATGGCGCGCCCGTGCAGTACTTCTGCTCTGATGCGTGTCGGGAGCGATGGGAGTTGGATCTGGGCGAGCTGGGCCGAGAGAGCTGGGCGATTGTGGAGGGCTGGTTGCGGAAGGCCAAGTTACGCGAGGACGAGAACGAGGAGAATCTGGGCCCGCCGACGACGGACGTTGTTGATGCGGCATGGGAACTGGCTGAGCGCAGCGGATCGCAGATTCTCGTGGCGCGGCGGACGACGCAGCAGACGAAAGCCGATCGGCGGTGTCTGACCAGAGCACTCAGCGCATCCGCCCATCCCGACGTACTCAGCTTCCTTCTCTCAGGCATCCTCGCCTCATACGCGAAGACTGCTGCGTTTTCGCTTCTCCGACAGCTGGAAGGCGTCAATACGCCGTATAGTTCGCCCGCGCACATGCAGGCTCACCTGGCGTCTTACCACATACTGCTCGCTCTCCTCCCGCTGTCCGTTCTCGGCAGCGTGACGCCGGATGTTATACGTACCCTGGCGTCCGTAGACGCACACAACAGCTTTGGGATCTGGTCCGACGCTCCGGGCAGAGGAGAAATGCTCGGCTACGGCATCTGGCCGGACGCGTCGTTCTTTAACCACTCTTGTCGCCCCGTCATCGCACAGCGCCTGCGCGAAGGAAGGGTCTGGGGCTTTGTTGGCGGGAGAGACGTCATGCTGGACGAGGAGATCACAATCAGCTACCTCAGCGCAGAGGAGCTGCGAGAGATGGATGTGAAGCAGCGGAGGGAATGTCTTCGGAGGAATTGGGGTTTTGAGTGCATGTGCGTGCGATGCGTAGAAGAGGATTCTGGGTGTAAGGTATAGCAAAGGGAAGAGACCTTTCCGATCGTTTCACTTTTAGTGATTTGTATTACTTACTGTAAAACCCAAGACTGGAATACCGTCGTGATTGTCATCCAACGACGTACCGTGCTTGTGATGATACAGTGTCGTGGAGACAGTGGTTGACACTTGGCTCAAAATGCTCGTGACAAGGAATGCTTTCAGTCGGGCACAGCCGGCTGCTCGTTTCTCTGCTTTAGAAATTCACATATCAAAACGCTTGCTCAAATATGTCCGTGGCACACTTTAGGCTTCCGAGGTATCCTTCTAGCACAGAGGATGCGCGTGGAGAGCACGCCATGTGATCTGAGAGCACGAATGACTCGACAGCGGACCCTGGCTTGACCTCCGACCGTGACGACGCCGACCGCACAATGCCGCTCACAGTCAGTAAGTACTAGGGGGATGTACGCTGGCCATGCCCAGACTTATTGTACGCAGTATTCGTCACTGGAAATGCCAACAAACTCAAGGAAGTGCGTGCAATTTTGGAGGATCCGACTTGCGCAGGCGAACGCATCGTGGTCGAATCGCGAGCCCTAGATGGTCAGCAATATCGCTTGTCCTACGCTGGGCTCAGGCTGATCACTGGGTGGATTCAGTGCCCGAGCTGCAAGGCACGCCCGAGCAAGTGTCGCGCGAGAAATGCCGCATCGCCGCCGAAAAGGTCAACATTTCAACGTCGTAGAGCAAGTACTGGCTGGCTGACGCCTGTCGCGCAGATTGGCGGCCCCTGCATCACTGAAGACACTGCGCTCTGCTTCTCCGCGCTGAACGGTCTTCCGGGCGTGTACATCAAGTGGTTCCTCGAGGCGCTCGGTCACGAAGGCCTGAACAAACTCTTGGTCGGCTTTGATTCCAAGGAGGCGACGGCCGTCTGCACCTTTGCGTACAGCGCCGGTCCAGGACACGAGCCTGTGCTGTTTGTGGGCCGCACGAACGGGCAGATTGTACCTGCGCGCGGAGACGGCAAGTTTGGGTGGGACCCAGTGTTTCAACCGGACGAGGGCGGCGGGTTGACGTGCGTACTTCCTATCTAGCTGTCTTGGCACAACTCAATGATTCCTAGGTATGCGGAAATGAAGCCAGAGGATAAGAACAAGATCTCGCATCGATTTAGGGCGCTCGATCTCTTGCGCGCGTTCTTGTTCCAGCAGGCGAAGTCATCAGCCTCGACTTCATGAAGTAACAGCTGTACAGTATCCTGTCTTTACCAGCCCAATGAATCTCGATCAACCGGATAGTACACTCGAAACATAATTACAAATCTCGTGCCAACTGGGAACGCGTTTGCAGGGAACAACTGCGTTATTCGATGGCGACGCAGTATCCTCACATGAGCATCTCACTGGCCTATGGATCATACGCAGGCAAGCGCGTGTCGCCCGCCGCCCCGTTCCCGCGCAAGGTCGCAAGGACGGCCTGGACGTTCAACCCGGCACTATGCATGGCGCGATGCAGCGCGTTGACTTCCTCATCGGGCTCGTCTGCAGCTGTCCTACTCGACGACGAGGGTGGACTCGCAGGTTCTTTCACACGTCCAAGCTTGGCGTCCCGCGCTGGCACGAGCGTGGGCGCAGATGGTGCGGACTCGTTGGACAGGACGACCTTGCCGTCGTCCCTCACTGTCATGCTCGGCTTCGGTGTGGCTTCCGGCTGGTGGTATATCGAGAAGGCTGTCGGCCAATCTTTCCTGCGTTGTCTGCGACGGCGGAAGACGACGAATAGGATGAGAGCTGCGAGGACGCCGAGGATGGGGAGCAGGATTGCAGGCACAAGCACCGATGCCTTGGGCGTGCTCGCTGAGCGTTCCACTATGTCAACCTTAGTCAGACTAGACCAGGTGCAGATGCGCCGCCGACGCACCTTGCTCCTGTTGCGGTGGCGGCGCGGCGGTCGTAATCTCTGCTGTGGTCGCCGTTGTTCTGCTCGCAGTAGTCGTCGAACTGCTCGTGCTAGTTTCCAAGATCTCCCAGGTAACGTTCATCCGCCGGATGGAGACGTCCTCGAGCAGCCTCCATGCCCCAGGGGAGAGTAGGATTCCCGTGTCAGCGCACCCGGGGCAACTGCAGCACGCATCGAAGATTAGGCCGCAAGCCAGTGCAGCGTAATATGTGACCGCACCTGGTGACAATTGAGGCTTCGATCGTCTTGGAGTCATCTGCGCGATGTCAGCCTGCAGCGCGTGCGGATGACTGGGCGCGCGGACGGGTTACGCGCATCTGTTTGAAGCAGACGTTCTGTGCCGTGAAAATGGCGTCCGAAACCGCTGCTACGCTCTGACCGCCATCCTTGTGCTCGACGTCAGAGTGAGGCGCCAGACATGAACAGCGCGCGCACGACAATGCCCGAGCAGCGACTCGGTCCCGAGAGCGTCAAGGACAATATCGCCTGCGCTGCTGTCAATGTCGATCGAAGGGCGGAAACGGTGCGCGCACGTAGCCCTCAGCGGCCATGGCTGCTGCTTGAAGGGCGGCAAGAGCGTAGCGGGCGGGGCATGTGTGTTTTACGTGGAGACCGGTCAGGGATGGCCGTGTAAGACGTGCGGATCAAGATGGCTGCATACCAACATGTCCAGGCTGTCTGAGGTTGGACAGAGCCGCGGCCGCGTGCAGCCTCGCGCGCTCTTGCCTCTGGGATGTCACTTTCAGGAAGTGGCCAGGTGAGCACCCCATAGGTCGTCCTTGACCTCTCAGTTCTGACGCGCGCATACTGGCAGGCTGCGCTGTACACCGGGCCCAGCGGCGACCTGGGCAACGCGCGAACGTGCTCAGGTCCGAACGTCGATGTACGCAAATTCTCCTAGAGGCTACGCTGCTGCTAGTGCTAAAGAGTGAGGCAAGTAGGTCTCGACCGATAAGGCAGCATCGGTGTCGAACCGCATGTACTTCTCCGGGTACGCCTTCAATGCGCGCGTCGTCTGAGCCATAGGCGCTGACGAATCGGATTGTGCAGCCCCGTGTGCTACAAGACGCTACGCGTTCAATGTAATTACCACCTCGGATCGCCTTTTTGCGTCGCTGAATGTGACTTTTACTGTCAATGTAGACGAAGACAAGACGGTCGACGCCCCTATCGTAGACCAGTGCGCCGACCGACTCTGCTCGCTCTCAGTGGTTTGATCACAATACACAGGTGTCTATCCTGTGAACAGGATAGCATCCAGATTTCCAAGCCTGCGTTTGACGAGCTTGGCGTCGACCCGAGCGACGGAGCCATTCAGATCTCCTGGACGATCCTGGACACGAATCTGACTGAGAGCGTCTCCGAAACAGCAAGTCTGACCGCTAGCACGCCACCAGAGCCTACTTCTCCAGTGACTGAGACAGGTGCGCACCAAATGCCTGACAGACGCGCCCCGCTGACAATGATCTCGTGAGCGTAGATAGTCAACCGCCCGCACTCGCCCCAGGTGCAATCGCAGGCATAGCGGTAGCTGCGGTGGCCGTCGTAGCTCTACTTGCGTTTCTCCTTTTCTTCCTCCGCCGCCGCCGCCACAGACGAAGGCATGCGGACGACACGTTCGACCCCACCCCCTTCGGCATGCACACAAAACCTCCAACACCTCCAGCAGATAAACCCGAACCTCCCCCGCCTACCGCGCAGATAGAGCGGAGTGAGAGCCGGAGTAATCATTCGCGGGAGGAAGTCGTGCAGCTGCACGCTGCGATGCGTCGCGCGGGTTTCTCCGTGCAGGGTGTGATTGCGAGCCTGAGGGGCGGCGCGCCGCCTGCGTACGACGATCCTCATGTCAATTCTACGAATCGATGACACCTAGGCTATTGGTCTCATGCGGTTGCTCGAACTCTACCGTCTTCATAATGGCCTTTTTTTCTCTAGCATCATGTAGGTCTGTCTGCTGGAGTCCCAAAGCGCGAACTGCTCTCTAGATTTAATGTCTTGTCGCCGCGCAGTGCAACTTTAGCCGCCCGGAAATACTAAATGCTAGCCATATCAGCCCATGTAATCCGTACTGGTCGCGTGGAGGCAGCTGGGCGGCTATCGCTGCCAGGGCGGGAAACGAATGGGACCAATGGTGCCAACCGGTTGTTTGGTAACTGCCTCACGCACCACACGCCCTCATTTTCTCGTTCTACCTTACGAGTACGACGTCGACCATGGATATATACGCTTCAAGCGCCGCTTTTGGAGCTGGTAAGCTGAGAACCTAGTGAAGCTTTTGCTGTAGTTAACTACCAAGACAGGGTATGGACTACACAAGCAGGCGGTGCTTGGGTCGACATTCGAAGGGAATCCATTCACCATCGATATGGCGCCTGGCGGGATTGGACACGGCGCTACCGCCAAAATCTTCAAAGGACAGATTCGAGGCGAATCGATGGTGGTGGCAGTCAAGGTATTCGGGCATATGATCGGTCCATATCAAGAACAGGTGAGTACCGCTATCTTTACTTTCAGAGACATTCTGACAGCCGCGGGACAAACAGCTGCTTGTTCGCGAGCTGCGGGCCGCGCGCGCAGTTGCACTGTGTCATCGTCACATAGTGCCTTTCCTCGGAACGGCGTACATCGGACAGCACAAAGCTATCGTGTCGCTCTACATGAAGAATGGCAACCTGCAGGAATACCTAAAGACCAAACCTCGCGCTAACAAGGAGAAGTTGGTATGGAGCACATGCACTCAATACGAATAACGAATCTCACTGCGTGTACTTAGATCCTGCAGGTTGCCGAAGGCGTGGACTACCTTCATACCTCTAAGGGACTTGCTCACGGCGACCTGAAATGTGTACGCAGTCAAATTCCACTTTTCGCACGTGCAAGCCTGATATATCAGTATTATAGGCAAACGTTCTGATCTCAGATTTCGGCGACGCTCTCTTAGCAGACTTCGGTCTCAGCACATTCTTAGAGGAGACTTTTACGCGCACTATGACGGCAATCCGCTCAATGAATACACTTCCCTTTGCGGCTCCTGAGCTCCTGGGTTTATCTGACGACGACGACGAGGCTCCCGTACCATCGAAATCACGGGAGAGCGACGTGTATGCTTTTGGCATGCTCATTCTCGAGGTCAGTCGTCTGCGTTCTACTAGATGATCTCAATTGACGAGAGTCAGGCCGTGACGGGTAGAATGCCATTTTCAGGCTTGAATAGCTTGGCCATGATACGTCGTATTCAGACTGGCCGACCTCCTTCACGGCCCAGCTCGAACGGATTTGTTGCTATCAGCTCCACGTGGTGGGACGCCTGCCGCTCTTGCTGGAATTTCAACCCCAATGAAAGGCCTCCTATGCATCATGTCCTGCAACGTCTCAGTGTGAGTCGATCGTGCATCAGCCTCTTCTGTGGACTCTTAAGGTTATGCAGGCATCTCATCTTCTCCCAAGTGAGTGTCGTGCAGTATTTGATGGCTAGCTTGCTGATAACAGGCTAAGAGCGGGAAATCTGTCTCTCCGGTCGCGGAAGAGTGCGGACTGTCGCATATATGCCCTGCGGGAGACGCGTCGTCTCATGTTCGAATAAGGCAATTGAGATACTGGACATCACGTCCGGCCGGTCTCTACTGATTGAACAAGATCCTCCCTACTATCACGTTGCCGTGTCCTCCAACGGCATCCAGATCGCTTCGTCCGCCAGAGACAACACTATTCAGCGTTGGGATGCACTCTCAGGTGACCCCATTGGCCGGCCTTTGAAGGGCCACACCTACACTATCAGGTGCATTGCCTATTCCCAGGACGGCACTCACATTGTCTCGGGGTCTTCTGATTGCACCATTCGCCTCTGGGATGCTTCGACAGGACAAGCAATCGGAGATCCACTGCGGGGGCACACAGAGTGGGTGCTTTCTGTTGCATTCTCCCCTGATGGCACCCATATTGTGTCCGCATCGCACGACAAAACAATTTGTATATGGAATACCTGGTCGACCGAACAGTTGGCAACCTTGAAAGGGCATTCCGATTCTGTGACCTCGGTCTGCTATCTCCCTAATGGCATATTGATCATCTCTGGGTCCTTCGACTGCACAGTCCGCTTGTGGGACGCCACTACCCTTCAGCTTGTGCACACCATGCGAGGTCATTCGCAAGCGGTCAGCTCTGTCGCTGTCTCGCCATCGGGCAAATACATTGCATCTGGGTCACGGGATAACACAATTCGAATATGGGATGCGGAGACCGGGGCGCCTGTTGGAGATCCTTTGACAGGACACAGAGACATTGTGTTCTCAGTTGCCTTCTCACCCGATGGGAAGAGCCTGGTGTCCGGCTCTAAAGACGGAACTGCGCGTATCTGGGAGCTGTTCGAATGATTACATCTCGTAAGTACCATCGTCCTACTCGCAGCGCCAGCAGCTGACACATCTCACCAATATTTATAGACAATCATGCATTACGAGGCGCGATACACGACCGATGACCTGCATGTAGCAGTACGTAGAGCTTGAAGAAAGTGCTTATCGAACTACCGCGTGGGCACTCCATCATGCTACACTTGATTGTCTGTATAAATTCTGCAGAAAAGTCTATGAGACCCTTGATCTAGCTCGGGACGATAGTCAGCGCATGAAATAAATGAGCGAATTCATTCAATGACTTGTCGCGAAATTTGCGGTCGAACAACACTTTTTGCAACTCCGATTCTTTGTTTGAACCATGGACGACGCGCCGACCAGCAGCAGCATACCCGTGGTCGAGCGCGAAAAGGTGCGCCCGCCCATGAATATATGCATATCTGGTGCTCAAGGCATTGCAGACTGCGCCGTTCCTCGTACGGGCGTTTGTTAAAATTGGCGGATTTCACCGCATCCAACTGTTCGACGATGGCCAGCTACCTACGACCGACGAACGCCAAATCTTTACCTGGTAAGATTATAACTGCTTTAAACTCTAAGCCTGGTTATAATTCGGTGTTGATAACGCGTTTCCCAGGCGCGATGCGACGCTGCGCGAGCTGGTGCACGCTTTGCGGCTCACAATCCCGCAAACGGCGGAATTCCGCATACCTGGCGCTCGCTTCACGTTCCGCGCGCTCTTCCTGGACCGCGTGGGCGGCGGTCCTCTGGCATACGCATCGAAGGAGCTCGGCAGTGTCTCTGCGCGCGACATCGCCCTCAGCACCGAGGCCGTCGATCCCGAGGCCCCGCCGTTCGGCCGCGAGCACCCGCTTGGCTCAGAGCGCACGTTGGAAGAGCTCAAATTCTACCCTGGAGACCTGCTCGCCGTCGCGTTGCACCTCCCTAAGCCGCGCGAGACGGCGCCGGCCAGCGCGGCCGCAAATGGCGGCGCGCCGGCAGCGAAATGGGGACAGGCGTCGGCGCCGCTGCCTCCGCCGGCGCGCGGCGGCAGCGGTCACTGGCGTGGGGGCGCTCCGCCTGCTGCGGGCAGAGACGCCGTGAGGGACAGGCGCGACGCTCCGCCACACCGCGACCGTCGTCCGCTCTCGCCGCCTCCGAGACCGCCTCCGCGCCGGCCGAGCCCGCCGCGTCGTGGTGGGCCGCCCGGTGGGCGCGGACGGGGAGGCTTTGATAGGGACCGGGACCGCGGAGGGCGGCCGCCCATCGACCGCAACCGCGACCTCGATCGACGTCGGTCGCCGCCGCCCAGGAGCGTCTCGCGCAGTCGCTCGCGGTCGCCCCCGAGGCGCAGGAACCCCAGATACGATTAAGATTCCAGTGCGCCATGCTTTCTTGTCCTCGGTATCGCCTGAATGTCGAACGTGTAGCACAACATTACTGAATGCTTTGCCTGTTGTTCTCGAAATCTCATCGTGTTACACCTCTGGCTGATACGCACATCTGCATGATTCTGCAAATCCGCAAGACTCGACAGGTTGTTCCACCACCCAGGGCCTGTCATGGCACCGCGACATTTACATGAGCCTCTTCATATGCAGGCTTTGCCCCGTCTCTCGAATTCGCCATGATAGACAGGCCGCTGCCACCATGGTCACTGAGGCCACTGTCTGGATCAAACGTCAGCTGTAGTGTAGGGCTTTTCCCACGGCCCCCGGCAGCTGTACGTGGACGCGCCGTCAGCAAATGGTGAAGAGCACGCGCTTTGAAACTCCGCCACGCGCGCACGTTCCCAAATCGTGCCTTGGATGCCTCGCTCTCCGATGGGGTCGACGCGCTCCCAGTTATGAATAGCGAAATGTCATCGCGTCCCTCAAACTACGTCATTGTACGCACATACCGAGCGAAGGGGACGTCGCACGACTCGCAGTTCTCGATGTGAAGAGCATCCTCGCCCTCCAGATCGGGTACCTTCACTGTGGGGTGGCATGTGATTTTCCAAGCACATATAAGGTGACGCGGGACGTTGCTCCACGCGACGCCTCTTGTCCCGGTTTCCCCTCCTTCGCGGCGACGCATTGACGTTTTCCGGTGCTCTACCTCCTGCCAGCCTTTGCGGTGCACCCTGTAGTCTGTGCGCGTCTCCTCGCCTGGCATACTGAAGACCCTTGTCCTGCGGTAGCTCGTCTTTGCGGTGGCCACTGTCGGGCTACAGGCCTGAGCGTTCTGGATAGGCTGCCCGCGGGACACCGCGACTTGCGTCCGACCGTTACGTAAGACTGGCTCGCGTAGCGGTCGGGCACAAGTCACGTTATGCCGTCTCCGCTGACCTCTGGCTTTTTAATGGACGGCTACAACGGAAAATGCGCGTGTCTGACTTCCCACATCCTCCGTCGTCTCCTCGCGCTACAGCGACAAAGTCTGACGGCGTCCTTGCAGTAACATCGCAATCTGGCGAACTCGTGATTTGGGGTTGTCTTGCTGTGTTAAGTTTTTGGGGCACACTGTCACTGTCAGAGCTCACAGCCATGCTGACTCTGGGCGACGCCTTTCTCAATGGAGACTCCGCAGTGATAGCTGGCTCTGCGTTGTGAGATGGGCTATCGGGAATGCTAGTACGGGGAACCCTACGATCCTGGCCTGCAGCAGCTATGCCATGACCCGTCGCCCGCTGCTACACGCTGCGCAAGGTCATTGTCTCTTTGCGACCCTGAAAGCCAATAACTGATGAGTTCGCTTGTGGCTCCGATCTTACCTGGCGCTGGCGCACGAATGACATTGGGCTCTCCGACGGATCTTGCATTGCGTTCCACTGAAGGTGAGTAACAGGAAGTTTGGACCTTCTTTGCTTCGATGAGAATCTGCCTGGCGACATCAGTCGGACTGAGACTCACGCCCGAGTTGCGCATTTCGGGTTGTGTTTTTTCGTTGAACTGCTCGCGAGCAGGCTGTACGTGCGCTGAGCAGCACAGTGCACAATGAAGTCCATCAATACAGACATGATATAAGTCTGCAGCGAGTCTATTCAAGATGGAAAGAACGCTTTATCACGCGGGCGAATATTCTGACACTTTCGCGCATCTCGTCCGCCTGTGCGATGAGATGAGGATTGCCATCCAGTGGACATCAAGATTCAACTAGTCTCCTTTGAGGAGTTTACGAAGGAAGATAGCCGTTCCAAATGTAAAGATTCAACGAACCTCTGTATAGCTGTACGAGATGCGGAAGTGGCCTTCCCGCTTGAGGTCCGCAGCGTTGAAGTACCATCCTGACGTTACGAGCAGCCCTTCCTCGGTCAGGTCAGTCCATAGCGCCCTTTCGAGTTCGTCTGTCTGTTCTTCGGATAACGGCGACTCGGCCACAGTCGGGTGGTTTTGCAGGTGCAGCTTGATCTGCGTATCTTCAGCAAAAGGTCGAGAGGAGTGAGACCAGAAAAACAGACCAGATGAAGATGCCCTCAACGGGCGAGACAAACTCGAATAGCGTCTTCCCGCCGGCGGAGCCGACAAGGCACGTCACGCCGTCCTCGACGCGCTCGGACGGCGCAAATGCTGCGGCGAAGCAGTCCACAACAAAGTCGCGGCGCATCGTGTACTGCGCTCGCAAGCCTGCGCGTCGAACGCGTCAGCGGATGCGAGATAGGGATGCAGGCGAGCACATACCGCGCAGCCAGCGCAGGTATCCGTCCACGCCGCCCCATGTGTCGCACAGCAATTTGGCGACGTGTGCTTGGCCGAAGCCGTTGGGGTTTTGCGTGCTCGTTTCTGCTTGGCGCTCAAAGCGCTCCGCGAAGAGCGGCGAGAAGGTGTAGCACCCGAAGCGCGCGCTAGGCGCGACAGTCTTCAGCCGGCGTAAGCAGAGTTCTATTGCGTACGTTAGCCGTTGACCAAGCAATTGGTATCAAGACCAAACGCATACCATAAGCCCCATGGGCATCTGGGAGTGCTGCAGGCGGACAACGAGCTGGAGAGACTGCGTCGGGTGCTCCCATGGGCGCCGGCTGAGCCAGGCAGGACGGGTTTGACGGCCGGGCGGCCGCGATCTCCAGGGTCGTATCCTTGTCAAAGCCGCCCACCCGCGTCAAGCGGAGGTCTTGACAGAACGGCTGAGCGCGCTCTGCGGCGGCCATGGATCTGGGGAGAGCGGATGACGGTGTCGGCGCGCTGGGGCATTGCGGTCGCAGCCCAGGGCCCCAGCCTGTTTCTTACGCTGCAAGCCGCCGAAGACCGTCGCGACTGCGAGCTGACAGAACTAGAAGCGCCGGGTGCCTCTCCCAAATTCTCTGCCAGTGCGCAATTTGTAGCCATGCTGGCCGGCGCCATTTCGCGCGACTCTGGGATGTGCGGCGCATCGTCACTCTAGAAATTGTCTAGGAGTGATTTTTATAAGTAAACGGTTCGTTAAAAGCCAGGCTTACTCACTGCGGGACCCCGGCGTTCACATACTTGCTGTAGCTGAGCGCATGTCCAGGGTGGAGATGTTGCTGAGGTTCGTCGACGGCGTGGACGCAACCGCCTCGGCAGTCCGCCTCACACAGCACAGGAAAGGCACCCTGACTGCAAGACACTGCCTGGGCACGCAGAATTTCGACTATTCCGGGACTGTGAGCCGTATCTCATAGCACGCGACGGATTAGGGCGGGGCGAAGGTGCGGAGCGGTGTTTCAAAGCGCGAACCGTGTCTTTTCCACGCCAAGTCACCGTCTTCCCGGCATGCTCTGTAACTTCCGGGGCGGGATACGATCTTGCACAAACAAGATGTATGTTCAATGCTGCCGCAGGGCCTGACATGTAGTGAGGCCCGCCGGCAGGTGCAGGTGCGCGTCTATCATGGCGGGAAAGGAAGGAAGTTGCTGTACAGGCGGTTGCAATGAGGGCACATGTTTGGCGCCACTTGGCCTCGAACCTACCGCAAGCCTTCGACTCCTCATCCTGCCGTTTTCAGCGACGTTGAGCACTGGTAGTATGTACGCTCGCCCTCCCGTTTCTGGATACGGTGAGCATGGAACCATCGAACCCGGGCTGTATTCGACTGTCAGGACTCGAACAGGACCCGGAATGTACACGATTCGCGCGCAGACGTTTGACAACAAAGCGTTCGATATCGACATAGCGTTCAACGCGATCGGTCACGGCGCATCCGCTAGAATCTACAAGGGACAGATCCAGGGCGACGAACCGTTGGTCGTTGCTATCAAAGACTTCGGCCATGTGCTAGACAGCGTTCATGAAGAGGTGCGCTCGCCGTCTCCTGAATTTCAGTCCCGTAACAGCTGCACACAAATTAGCTGCTCATTCGGGAGCTGCGCGCCGCGCGCAAAGTGGCTCTGCGCCATCCGTTAATCCTGGCGTTTCTCGGCACGGCGCACATCGGACATCACCAAGCCATCGTGTCGCTCTATATGAAGAACGGCAACCTCGTGGAATACCTCAAGCATAACCCAGATACCAATAAAGAGACTCTGGTATGTGTCTTGCCCACGCCAAAAATCTAGAGGAGGAAACTGAACCGTCTGGTAGATCCTGCAGGTTGCTGAGGCGGTCAACTATCTCCATACCGTCGAGGGGCTTGCGCACGGCGATCTTAAATGTGTACGCAATCGTTATGGATGCAGGTGCTCGTCTGATATATTACAGGCAAATGTGTTGATCTCGGATTTCGGCGAGGCTCTCTTAGCGGATTTCGGTCTCAGCACGTTCTTAGAGGAAAAGGTTGCGCCCACGATAACGGCAATCCGAAATATGAACACCGTTTCTTTCGCTGCTCCAGAACTTCTCCTCGGGTCGTCTGACTCAACGGCCTCCATACCATCGAAATCATGGGAGAGCGACGTATATGCATTTGGCATGCTGATCCTTGAGGTGAGTATTATGCATACTGCTACATTATCATGATTAATCTACCTCAGGCCGTGACGGGGCAGGTGCCATTTCACGGTTTGCCGAGCGCTGCCGTGATGTATCGAATTTGCTCCGGCCATCATCCTGGGTTATGGCCTTGAGTTACTTTCTGGTTTGCTGCTCCCTTTTTTCTCAGGAATACTCCTGAATTTCTCTACTCCTACTCCTATGTACATATTCCCACTCCCAACTCCCACAACTCCCAGAGTCCATTGGACTCTTTTGGCCCACTCCTGGGCTTCTTCACCCCTGTAAATCTATCTAAGTCAGTACTCCCCAAACTCCCACTAAGTCTACCTAAGTCAGTACTCCCATACTCCCCAAACTCCCAGACTCCCGAACTCCCAGACTCCCAGACTCCCGAACTAAGTCAGTACTCCCAAACTCCCCAAACTCCCATACTCCCAAACTCCAGAGCCCGTCAACTTAGAACTCCCGCATAGAGTCCTTCAGAAGGGCCATTTTGTCGTCGAGGCGCGCATAGCGGGTCCGGGCGATTTTTGCGAAATTAGTACCTTTGCCTTGCCAAGTGCGTGGATCGAAGCGGCGCGAGCTGAGTGCTGCATGCTCTGCGGGATGTTCGACAGCCATTCGAGACCTCGCAGCGCGCCTTGTTTTTGTACGAGCTGATGCACTGTCAGCGGCAAGCGAATCGACCGCAGGGCGCCCGACGGCGTCGACGCGCGGGATGGGAACGGGCTTGAGAATCGGCATGAGTGCGGACGGGTCGATGAATTCGCCAATGAATTCGTCGACAAGTGCGTCAACCGCATCGGCGCTGGCGCGCGTCCAGCTGCCCCCAAGAGGGGAGCGCGCACCGAGCACTCTGGTGAACACGTCGAGCGTCCCGCCGTCCACTTGACCCTGGAACGGCGAGTAGATGGTGTGATAAAGGACGGCGGGCTGGAGGGGGACACTGCAGTCTGGGCGTGAAGTATTGCAGTCAGCCAGCGTTCTGACCAAAATAAAAATCAAAGAAAAGCTCACCGAGTCTTGACGAGTCCGGGAACAGCGGTGAGGCTGGCAGGCCGTGGTCAGCCTGGAATGTGGCCGCGCGCCCGTCGAAGGCTGGGTAAATAGCGGTGCCAGGCATGGCGCCGTACGCTGGCTCGCGAACGGCGCCGGTTGTGGCGTTGAGGGCCAGCGCGGAATGGACCAGAGCGGGCGGATGGGCGAGCACGGGCGGATGGGCAAGCGCAGATGACGCGACGTCGAGCCCAGCGAAGGGCTCGACGTCGAAGGTGGGCGACCGGTGGGCGGACGGAGGGAGGGCGAGCGTCGCGCCCTGCGCTGACGCGCGCAGGGCGGACGGAGGGAGGGCGAGCGTCGCGCCCTGCGCTGACGCGCGCAGGGCGGGCGGACGCGACGTCGAGCCCGAGAACGGACTCGACGTCGAGGGAGGGCGAACGGAGGGCGAGCGGGCGGAGGGAGACCGTTGCGGATACTCCGGGCTCATTTCGTCTGTAAAGCACGGTCTATTAAAACGTTTACTGCGACTGTACGGTTTTGTTATATATTGAGCACACAGACATAATAAAATGACTCACCAGTAATGCAGACGGAAGTTCAGGCACTTGGGATTATACAGGATTATCTATGATCGCCCGATCGACAGGGTCTCAAGCCACGTGATTAAACAGCTGCCTCTCGCGATTTCTGCCGCATGCGGTTCCAAATGGCAAGGAACGTGTACACGAGAACGATGCCGTGCCGTTGGCCCATGTAACTGAGCGACTTGCGGATCTTGAGCAGACTGGAGTTCCCACATTCGCCCGCTGGAGTTGATGTTGCGATACTTTTCACACCATTCTGTGTACGCGCTGAGGAAACACGCAGGCGAGCACCGCGTGTGGTCGTGCTCATGGAAGCCGTCGATGACAAAAAGAGTGTCGCCGAAGTAGATGGGTTCCCGAATCATGCAGTACGGGGACAGCGCGCAGGCGAAGTCGTATACGACGACTTTGGGTGGCCGGACCCAGTGAGTGTACAGCGCGGAAAAGACGTCGTTCCGCCCCTCGCCTTTCGGGATGCAGTGAAACCCGTAGCAGACACTGTGCGGGCACCAGATGGCCATTAAGCCACCCGTTAAGCCTTTCTTGCCATAGGTCTGATAAAACTTGGAGCACGCCATCTTCCCGCCCGACGCCGTGACCGTCGCGCGATCGGTTGCGCCGTCTCCGGGAATGTTGGGGTACACCGATCTGTTTCGAATGCGGGGCCGTCCGTAGAAGGTGCCAGTCTGAAATGCGTGTTAACTTTGTCACTGTCCGGGATCATTATAAAAACGAACCTCGCGCCAATCCTCATGCTCTTCGATCAGGTGTTCATCCGGGTCGTGGTGCGAAGCGACGCGAAGACCGTTTGCGATCGGTCAAGAACGAATCCCGCGACGCCTTGAAGTGTAGAGCTGATTTGTTTCGTCGTCTTCACTTCATACCGAGCGACGACGGCGAGGGCGGGAACGAGTGAGAGAAGCGGCAGGATGCCCTCCGCGTCGCCGTCCTTGAGCATGTCGAGAAAGGGCCATGCCGATTTGTTTGCGAACTGTAGCACCGACTCATATGCCAGCAGCTAAATACGATGTTAGAGACAACATTACCCTGGAAAGGAAACGAACCCACCTGCTCCAATAGATGCAAGTAATTCTTTAAGACGGTGCTGTCGAGGCTCTTCAAATCGGTCGCTACATATATGCCGAACATCTGTGCTAATTCACGGCTCTGCTTCGCGAGTTCGTCCACAATCCCAGGCAACTTCTTTCTCATGGCCTTATCTTCCGCATCTCTCTTGTTGCGTCGTTTATTCGCCACGCGCTCCGCTCCCTCAGCATCGACATCTTCGTCAAGGGACTCCTCCGAATCGTCGCCCGGAGCGAGAGGCGTCTTTCCCTGCCGCAACTTCAGGCGCCATCGAACTGCCTGTTGGGCGCGCTTTCTGACATCGCCGTTCACCAACGACGTCTCCCCGGCATCGGTTTCACGCTGAGTATCGATGACGCGTGCGCATCGATGGTCGTAGGAGGTCGCAGAGACTCCGTCACCAAGTCGGCTCTGAAGCCAGCAGTCACGCCATCACACACGACGACCTCGGGTTCTTCACCGCAGATGTCGCAGACGAAGCTAACGTCCAGCTTCTGGAGTCTGGAGAACGAGAAATATGCTGTTCGGAACGTCCGCTCGCAGACGAAGGGAATTGACGACTTGGTATAATCTCGACAAACGGATATATGGAACGCGTGGAAGGGAACCTCGGCGGCGTCATGAGGCTAGTGTACTTGTCGAGAAGCTCGTGCGTGTACAGGCGGGAATTATTGAAGTTGAAGATACCGAACTCGCGCAGGTCTGGCCCGGCATTCTGATGGCTTTGGGGCTCGCAGGTGCTGCAGACTTGGACTTCGATTTGGGCAGCGCACGCGGACGAGAGTCCGAATACGATGCAGTCGATGACCTTGACTGGCGCCGATTCCTTCGGACCACTCCCACAGCAGCAACGAGGATCTTCGCCGAGGCAGAAGTAGTCCGGGATAGGATCAACGAGAGCGAACGTGGGTGCATCCTCGTCAGAATCTGAGGCAATGCGCGCCCACGCCGGTGGGCCGACGTTGAGGCGGGATACGCTCCGCTCATCATCGTAATCCCTCAGACTCTTGGCTTCGGCTGCAGGGCCATTAGCATTCGGCCGGCCAAGCATTGAACACGCGAGCTCACCTCGTAGTCGCGCTCTCTCAGCTAGATCGTCACCCTCGTGTTCATCGACTTCCGCCTCCTCGAGCAGTAACTTCAACGCGTCGCGGGCACGAGCGGCTTTGATGTGCACGCAGTTGTTGTCGCGATGCTTGCCGCAAGTCCAGTGACCCTGGTTCGAGGATCGCCCGCAATGTTGGACGATTTGTCTGCTGTGCCCTGGGACGAAGGAGACGAAGAACGAAAGGGCGGGTGCTTGGGGTGTAGCTGGAATATGTTCGAACAAGACGGAGGAGGGATCGTCTACAGCAGTCAGTGCGAGGCTCGACGACACTACAGATAGTCAACGTACCTTTCTCGGTGAACAACTTGAACGGCGGCCGATGGTCCGACGAAAGCAGCATAGTGTGAAGACAGTATCGTTGGTCGACGTCCGAGTTGCGAAGGTAGTCGGGGCAGGTGCAGTTATACGACACGGCTTCTGCTTCGTCGACTTCGCTGCGCAGGACAGCCCAGCCGTTGACGCAACTGCCTTGCGCAGCCAACGTGTCAAGGTCGCATATCTCGGCGACCCAGGTTGAGGGATCGATGTGGAAGAAGGCGAGTCGACGCGAATCGACCGCTTCCCGGTAGGCTTCATAAACGCTCTCTGGAGCGCGCTGGGACGCCAAGATCCTGCGCCGCTTCACGGGACGGTCGACGTCGAGAGCAGGTGCTGTGCGCTTGCCCGCCGCTGTCGCCTTCGTGGAATCGCGTTTGCGAGCAGCGCTTGACGAGCTCGTGGGCTGCGAGGTCTTGTTCTTTCCTCGCCGCCGCACATAGGTGGGCTCGACGAAGATATCGCGTGCCATGAGGATCTGGATTTGGGACGTACGGACACTGACGCGTGCTCGACGATTCTCCGGGCAGACAACTGACGCGTTGACTGCCACTGAGGGGAATGGACACAGAGAAATTATTAATCAGAGAATATGGCTGCTATGGAGAGCAATGGGCAAGGTTTTATTATTTAATTTGAGGATGGCGGGGCGTACGGACACTGACGCGTGCTCGACGTTTCTCCGGGCAGACAACTGACGCGTTGACTACCACGGAGGGAAATGGGCAAAGGTAAAGTATGAAGGAAAATTATGCCTGGCACTGGCGGGTGATACGATGTATTTAGTGAGGCAGGAGGGACGGCCGAAGAGAGCGCAGACACTGACGCGTGTCCACGCTCACCAACGACCTGAGCTCTGGATGGCAACTGACGCGTTGCCACCGGCGGAGCGGAGGGAGGGAGGAGGGAAGGGGGAAGGCGGGGTGGCGGGCGAAGGCGGGTGGGTGACGGGGATGGGGGTGTGCGGAGGAGGGGGAGGGCGGATGAAAGACCAAAGTCCGTTCGAACTCCGACCCAGACTCACCGCCCGCCCGCTGCTGTCGACGCCGCGGGTCAGTGTCCGTCCGACAGCACGGCCAGGCCCGCTTAACTGCGGGCCTGTGACGAGGCCGCTCACGCGTCAGTGAGCGGCTTCTCGGCGTTCTCCTCATAGGCGAGATGATGGGGACAGGTTCTTCGCTTAGGCGTACCTGCACGGCCACCAGCATACACGCTCACGCGCCAGTGAGCGTGGGCGGTCAGAGGAGGGTACATGCGTCAATGTATCCTCCTTGGCGTCCCTCAGAGTGCTCCTGTACATTTTCTTGTCGTTCCTCGCAGCCATTCCCCCAAGACCCCCAGACGCAGTCGCCCGCTCGCCCAAGGACGCCACCCGCATACACGCTCACGCGTCAGTGAGCGTGGGCGATCAGAGGAGGGTATATGCGTCAATATACCCTCCTTGGTGTCCCTGGATATCTTCTTCCCGTTTCTCGCATGCATTCCCCCCGACGCTATCGCCGGCTCGCACAAGGACGCCACCCGCATACACGCTCACGCATCAGTGAGCGTGGGCAGGTCAAAGGAGGGTATATGCGTCAATATACCCTCCTTGGCGTCCCTGGACATCTCATTCCCGTTCCTCGCATCCATTCCCCCGACGAAATCAGTGTTGCGCCCACAGTCAGAAGATATGCTCGAGCATTGGAAGATCCCTTCCCTGAAGAGCATCAGGTGCTATTTTCTTATGTTCTGTGTTGTTCAGACGTCCAGGAACGGAACGGCGTTGACGAAGTACCACCGCGCGCTATATGCTCGCTTATCAGCATACATGCATATATGCAGCACTGGGACACGGCGGAGCAGGCTCTCTGATCTACTTTTCCTGTTATGTGGTGCAATGAAATGATTTGTTGTTTGCATTTCCTGGAGCGGTGGGCGAGTGCGATAACGAGTGACTGATATTAATCGGACGGACGGATGTGTGACGAGGAGACCAGGAAAAAAGAAAGGAATGTGGGGGGGTATCGAGGTATCTGTACTGCGATACTGCTACTTCAACGCTTCTGCGCCTTCTCCCGCCAGTACTGCGCGGCCTCCTCGAGCTCCTTGCGAGCCTGCTCTGCCTGCTCCAGCCGCTCCTCCATCGCGTCGAACTTTGCTTGCTGTTCCATCATCCATGCCTCGGCGGCCTCAGCCCTCGCCGTCAGATCGGCGCGGGCTTTCATGTCCTCAGCAGCCCGCTGCTTGCGGAGGTTGTACAGCTGCTCGAACATCGTGCTGCGCATGGCCTCCGCCAGCTCGGGTTTCTCGTCCGCGATCGACTCAGAGACCCAAGTGTACATTTGCCCGCTGCCGTCCTTGGGCAGGAAGGCGATGAACGCCCACGACGGGCACCAGTCGGCAAGCTTCTCCATCTGCGAGGTGCGCGCGTCAGCAGCGGACAGCACATCGGCGCGGACAGGGCTCACCTTCAGGCAAACACTGCCGAAGTTGGGGAGGGTGTCGTGCCACCTGTTGGTGCTCGTGGCGTTCTTCGACCACTGTGTGAGGACCCGACTCTGGCGAGTGGCGTCCGAGGCGTGACTTATACCTGCGAGCGGCACGTTAATGAAGCACGGTATATGCGCAAGGACTTTACTTGTAATGAAGTCCCCCGCCGTACTCGTGCCTTTCCACAGGTTTGGTATCGTGCACGAGCTCGTGTCGACGTCCTCCCGCACCTGTACAATATGCTGCACGGCCTCGTTCATCTTGGACTTGCGGTCCTTGCTGGAGTTCCAGATGTACGCGAGCGCCGACCCGAGCTCGTGAATAGCCATCTTCTTGATTTTGGCTTCGGTGTACGGGTTGTCGTCCTCGTCCTCATCAGAGGTCTGATTGTCGTCGCCCTGGTTCTCCGCGTCCTCGATTTGAGACTCGTGCGCGGCCTGCTCGGTGAACTCGTCGATTTGAGAGGCAACGGCATCGGCGTTGTCGAAGTTCTGCGGCTCATGCATCAGCGGCGCGGCATACAGCCCATCCTCGCTATTGAAGAAGTTGTCGTCGTCGAGCCTCCTGCCGGCGTAGCTGACGCTTGCGCCGTCGTCCTGCAAGCCCTCGTCGTCGTAGGCGCGAGCGACATCTTGCTCTTGCTCGTCCGCGACGTCTTGCTCTTGCTCGTCCTCGACATCTTGCTCTTGCTCGTGCTCGTCGTCGTCGTAGGCGCGAGCAACGTCTTGCTCTTGCTCGTCGTCCATGAGGGAGGTAGCGGCGGTGCTTCGGGTCACGTCGCCATCGTTCTCGCTCTCGTCGAGCGTTGTGTCGCCCTCGTGCTCGGCGTCAGAATCCGAAGCCTGCTCGTCGACCTTCGTGCGACGGCTGGCAACGAGCTTGTCTCTTTGAGCACGCGTAGCCTCCATGTACTCCTGCTTCCGCTCGAGATGGTTCGCGGCTTCATCGGCCGCGAGCTAAGAAATTGCTCAGCATTTGTGGGCAGCGCGTACCGCGAGCGTCGTACCGGGCAACGGGCTCTTCCATGGGCTCTGACCTTCGTGCCTTGTGCGGCAGAGCAACGCTTGCAGGCCCTCTTGATCGTCTCCTGCGCTGGAGCTTGCTGAACGATCGCGCTCCGGCCGCTGCGAGTAGTCCGGGGTGACATGGGATTTGCTGGCCGTCGTCGCGTTCGCGCAGCAAGGGATAAAATCTGGGTGGCGCGTCCTCAAAGAAATGAGTAAAAGGTGAAGGTCATGCGGTGATGGCCTGCGATCCACGCGAGGGAAGCTCTTTCACGTTTCAAGTCCTCTATCCAATCGGAATATTCTTGGGTCCAGATCGTGGGACCGCGCAGCGACGTACTTAAGCGTCTGGGTCTCGCAGTTACAGACTTGACATTACCCCGCTCTTTAATCCTCTTTCCATGCCCCCCAAGCTTCCGCTCTACTCTCTACCGGACAAACCGACCCGCCCCAACGGCGAGTGGCAGTTTTATTGTCAGATGGTGGTGCGTATTATCCGCCGCGCTTTTCTTATGTTGCGCGAGACTAAAGTCAATCAGACTGGCGAGACGATCATCGTGAACACGCCGCGCTTCAACCGGTGGTTGAGCTACGACGAGCTGCCGCCCACCGTGCTCTCTCTCCTGAACGACTGGGAGAAAAACTTGTTCGTCGAGGTGTTGCAGGTGCACCCAAGTTACGGTGAGGATATTCCTCGCTATGCGCACCTGAAGGAAGGCGACGATATGGACATGGGCCGGGATGGCCATGACTGTGACGGCATGTCCATCGTCGTACAGCTCCGGCTTGTGCGCAGGCCGTACAGCGGATCCGAGCTGCCAGATCCTATCCTCCAACCGAGAACCCGAATCCCGGAGATACTACCTGGCGACACCGCCGCTGCCGCTGCCGCTCCTGCCCGCACCGCAGCCGCTGCCGCTCCACGAACCAACCCCCCGCCGCTGCCGCTCCCGCCCGCACCGCTGCCGCTGCCGCTCCACGAACCAACCCCGCCGCCACCGGCGCTCCCGCTCACGTGCCCACCGCCACCGCTCCCCTCCACGCACCAAACGCGCCGTCGCCCCCGCCACCGTGCCGCGAAGCACCGCCGCCGCCGCCGCCGCTGCCGCCGCCACCGCTGCCACTCCCCTCGCCAACGCTGGCCTCCGCGGTGGCGCCGCCAGCGGGACGGCAATCATGCAGCGGCCAATGGCTGGTTCGGCCAGCCGCAATGGCCGCCCCAAACCTAACCCGTTCGCCACCCCGGTGCCCGTTCCCGGCCCGTCGAAGAGCCGCGACGTCGCCAGTGCCAGGCAGGCACCCGCGGCACCGTCGAGCAGGGACAAGCGCAAGAGAGACATGCAGGGCGAGGTCGATGAGCAGCAGGAACTCCAGCCGGTGACGAAGAAGTCTCGTTCGGCTTGAATACCCTTCCCTTAATTTATTTTAATCACTTTGTAATCTCGATGAGCCTGTCCTTGACCCTCTTAACCGCCAATCTTAATGCTTTCATTTGTTCATGATGAATGAGTGCCCGAAAATTAGTAAGGTGAGATATGAGTGCATATATGCTTGCCAGGGTGAGTTGAATACATGCGATCTTCAGAAACTAATTCATCGGTTCATCGCAGTCACCGTTGCCTTCGTCGAAAGGCGGCTTATAGCCCGCCATTTCTTTGTATGTGAAAAGCTTGACCTTCGTTGCACCGACCTCCGCAAGGACATTCTTGTGCATGAAGTGCGCAATCGCGATGCGCTGACCGCCTGCGAATTGAACAGAGTGCTTCAAGATGCCCCCTCTAATGAACGCAAGTGTTCCGGGAGATAGTTAATGTCCGAACCCGCGACACGAAGCGTGCCTTCGCGGTATTTACCCACTGTGAGAATCGGCGTCCATGCGAGCTTCATATCGCGGCGGTCAGTGTGTTCGCCGGTCTCTCGATTGTAGATGAGACTTCTCCCGTGGAGGAAGGAGGGGTCGGCAGCGGCCAGCGCGGCATATGCGGGGTACATGGCTTTCAACTTCTCCGAGGCATCGTTGAAGAGGTTGTACTGCTCGGGGTCGATGAGCTGGAACATGTCCATGAGTCGCATGGTCACGAGCCGCAGCTCTCGAAGCAACGCGAGCCCCGCGTTGAGGTTGTCTGTTTTCTTGAAGAGATCGCGAGCGGGCCCCGCAGGGCCATTGTTCGCCTTCACCCGGTGAGCACACACACTCTAGGCTGATCATCTGAGCTCACCGATCGACCGAGGGCCCTCCAGATGGATACCAACTGGAATACGCCGTGCAGTTCGTCTTGATGCTCCTGCCGAGTATAGCATTCTTCCGCGTCTCTCGCATTCTGATCTGCGCCAGCGCGAATTTTCACACCGACACTGCGCCCGAAGTCCATGAGACTCTTGAATAGGATGTCCTGAGTTTATTCCGCACGTGAGTAGGAGTTTCCGCAGCAGCGCGGACGCACATGACTAGCTTTGGATAACCAGTTCGGGAAAACGATGACAGCAGGTACGTCTTTCTTGTCCACGAGGACAAAAGGCTCATCGCTGACCCTGGCCGTCACAGATTCGAAGGCAGGGTAAGGCTTGCTGTTGCGCTCTTGATTCCTGTCGACGAGCGCGGCGAGTCGAGCTCGGGAACGCGGTCTGTACGGAGGAGTTGGTGAGGGCATGTATTCTCAACAGTACGTACGTATATTCCCGGGCTTCAGCGCAGTCTCTAGCATCTTCTTATTGAGACGATGCCAGCTTGTAAGCATCTTCGCCTCGAGTTTCTCGGGATTTAGTGCTCTGGATTTCCTTCGTGGCAAGTCAGAGCAAGTGCGTGAGTGTTCAGGCGATGCTGACTTATGCTTGCGGCCTTTAGCTTTTGTCCCAGTTTCCGCGAGCGGCTCAGCAGCTGATTCGCCAGCCGCGAGAGTCCCAGCAGCTTGTACCGGAGTCACAGGTTGCTCAGTGACCTGTCCAGCATCGTCGTCCGATAGAGCTTCCTCCGTGCCGTCGCGTTGAATGCCAAAGAGATCTCGCAGTTTTCCCCACCGCTGAGCTGTGCCTGCTGCACGATTCTCTGGAATAACTCGGCGAAGTCCACCGGGATACTCTCATTCTCGGGATATGGTCCTACCGACGAGTTGATGAGTCGCAATGGCCAGAACGATGAATTGCGCACCTGGAGTGTCGGCCATGGGCAGGACGGATGTGCGTGAGATCGGCTGCGGAAAAAGCACGGCTTATGTGCTCGCTGCGACGTGGGTTATTAGGGAGAGATCGAGGATCGATAAGAGCAACGCCAGCACATCATGTGCGGCGCGTGTTTTGCGGACCGGTGCAGGCACGGAATCGTTGCCATATCGGGAATGCAGGTCACGTGGTGCGTGCAACCCGGCGCGCAGAAGCCGCGAACGCGCGGACTTTAAACCGCGTGTTCAACTTCTGCTCTGGCCGCATACCCCGGAGCAACCTTCGCCGCTGCGGCTTGAGGGAGCTCTAGGGTCCTAGCATAAGCCAGTGACGCCGTTGCGGCAGCTCAGGGTGGTCGCGAACGGCAGCCAGAGCAGCGGTTGAATACCCTTTTCGTCGTCGTCGGTGCGAGACGCGTCCGTCGCTCGCGACGCGTCCGTCCTGCGCCCACGACCGACGGATTGTATTTAAGATATTATTGCGAACATATTGCGGCAAGTATCCGGGCCAGGATCCTCAACGTGCGGTCGCAGTCGCGTCTCACTGCTCATTGCGTCACCGTCAACAGCGTCACGTGACGTGTCCCGTTCGGGAACGCGAACTCTGGAAATGAAAGCTCAGCCAATGCAGGGCTCAAGATGACTTAACTAATCTACAAGACCCCTTTGAGAGTTAAATTGAGGGTTTATCAGTTAAAATAATGCTATCTCAGGCCATGAGGTTGAGTCAGGAGTGTGAGACAGGAAGGGCACAGCGGAAATTTCATGAGATATTATTCCAGTGTGCTCATTTGAACTTGTTGTAGTTTTCTTATTTTTTTCGAAATTTTATAAATTTATTCTCGGCCTCTTCGTCGAGGCAAGGCCATTCGACAACTTAGACGACCGATTTGGCTGAGCGGAGTTCGAAGTGCCCGAGTCAGCCGCCGGCTGCCGCCGGGCGCTCTCCAAGCTCTCCTTCGCTGCGTGAGACGAGTCAGTCGACGCAGAGTATCGTGCCAGTGGACCGTTCGCGCGTCAGCAGCGAACGTGTAGCTGGACGCGCTACTGGGAGCTCCTGCACCATCGACCTGGTTCACGCATCAGTGACACCAGCGTCTTTGAGCGTCAGACAATCGCCGCCTGTACTGCGCAGCCTGCGCACCCCCAGTCCGTCTCTCCCTCGCAACTCCACATAAATCAGCGCCACGCTCACGCATCAGTGAACGTGGCTGTTGAGCTTGCCGCGATCAGCGCTCAAGCGTCCAGTTCGTCCGTGCATCACACAGTCACGCTGCCTGCGCACCCCCAGTCCGTCTGTCCCTCGCAAGTGAACATAAATTAGCACCACGCTCACGCATCAGTGAACGTGGCTGTTGAGCTTGCCGCGATCAGCGCTCAAGCGTCCCGTTCGTTCGTGCATCGCACAGTCACCGCCTGTACCGTCCGTCTCTCTCCACCCCCTCCCACCACTCAGAATCGTCCCAAGTATCCAGCCTGTCGTATATTAGACGTAGTATAGAAATCATCCACAGATCCACTAGTAGATATTCTCGAACTCGTATTTCAGTGAGCCATCTAGACCGAAACCATGTCAATTTTTATTTACAAGTCGCTCAGGCAAACGAAAATGAACGTGGACTCTCGAGACGTCGACATGGACGTCGACAATGCGTGAGTGTTTCGAGTATGCCGTCTCGATCTGATGCTGACGACCTCGCAGCCAGCCAGCGTCGAATCCGAACGCGCAGGCACAGGCTGTCGACGTCCAGATGGACATCGACGAGAATGAATCGTGAGTTCTCGAGATGTTTCTACTGGCAGACGAGCCTCTGATGGCTTCGTTCAGGGAGGACCCCTCGTTCACCGCTCTGCCGTATTTCTGCGCCTGGCCCAGCCTGCGGGAGGCCAGATACATCGTGCGGACGAATCGAGACGTTGTGCCCGAGATACCAGACTACCCCGTCGTCGACCCAACGCGCTGCGTCGACGGTCGCTTCGGTCTCTACGAGGCAAGCCAACTGCCGCAGATGCACGACGAGAACAACCTGCACATGGCGTTCGTGCCGCTGCTCAAGCCAGTGGGCTCACAAGTTCCGCTGCAGATTGGCCGCGCCTGGTGGAATCTCCGGCACACCGACATGCTCGGAGACTTGGGTTGGTATCGTCTCGAAGACGAGCACCTCCGACCAGCGGGCAGCGAGCTCTTCAAGTTGCCCACGCTGCTTCTAAATCGTATCGAAACGACGGAGCTGGAGACGACACCCCTTTGGCGGGCAGCCGTGGAGAAGCCAGGCCGCAGGACTGCGTTGGCCCGTATTCCAACGGAGCGGTACGACAAGTTCGTTGAGCTCACAAGCAGCCTGAGACGACAGTCGTTAAAGAAGTGGGACTGTCACGTCAACTTCGCAGAGTGGCAGCGCTGTCTGAACGAGATACGGGGCTGGATGGAGTTGGAGAAGAAGACGGGCGACCTCGAGGCGGGATTGGACGCATACATTCCCACCGTCTCGTCATACGAGGTTGCTCGCCGGGCGCATATATATCAGGCTACTCGGCACGTCGCGCCTTATCGGGGCTGCTTCACCACCAGTGACAAGTTCGCCGTGTTCTACGCATCGCGAGACATTCCTGTGTGGCAGCTCCTGCCTTTCACTCGAGCACACTTCAACGAGCTCCTTGAGAAGCAGCGGGCGGGAGTCATCCGACGAGCCATGTACAGGATGTACGGGAGTCAGCAATGCGCTCATATACACGACATCGAGCGCAACCATTATGTCGAGGCGCAGCCCGTCAGCGACATCACGACCTTCTCTGGATCAAACGTCGCCGTCACCGAGTCCGTCTGGAACGGCACCGAGGACGTCGGCTTCCAGGACAACGCGCCTGTACCCGTCGCAAGCTCGTCGAGCGGCGTTGCAGGTCCGAGTTCGACGAGCCATGACCCGAGGCTGGCTAAGCCGCCACTGCCAGCGCCACTTCCTCCCCCGCCAGCGCATCTTCCTCCCCTGCCAGCGCATCTTCCTCCCCCGCCAGCGCATCTTCCTCCCCGGCCAGCGCATCTTCCTCCCGCGCCAGCGCATCTTGCAGGGCATCTGCCTCCAGCGCCGCAGCTGTCAGCAGCCGGGCCATCGACAGGCGCGAAAGGGTCGGGCATGTCGTCCAAGCGCAAAAGACAGGGTATGTATCTGTTGGCTATTTCTCATGATAGGTTACTGACCAGAACTGCAAAGACCCGGGTTCCAGCGCGGATGCCCCGCCAAAGAAGCGCAACCGCGGAACGACTGCGAAGCTGCTCGAAGGGAAGAACTCGACAATTGGCCTGGACAACATTGTGCTCGTGGCGCCAGACAGGATTTCGGCTTACAAGAGCACGGAGCGGCCGCACTGGTTCCCAACGGTATTCATGCCCGCTCATAACGTCTCCGGGCGCGTGAATGTATCGCGGGAGCGGCAGCTGGACCTCATGACCGCCGACGTGCTGCCTGTGCCGCCGAACATCGGCAAGTTGCAGCTGCACAAGGTCCCCTTGGCATCGTATTTCGTCAACGCCTGGAAGGCCGCAAAGGAGCCCGGCTTTAACTTACGCAAGGGCAAGGGCGGTGTACCCTCGCCAGTGCCACGCGGCCCCAGGAAGTCAAGAGCGGAAACTTGAATACCGCTAAACCCTTGCTGCATTGGCTCAAGATCCGTCCTTATTTTCTTCGGCGACTGGCGGCGACGGATGCCAGTCAGAATCCAGGCATGTCCGCGCCTCATTGGCGAAATTTGTTGAAGTTGGTCGTGCCGGAGCAGCATGTCGCTCGCATGGTCAACTTGCTCGGTCTGGACGCGAGCCTGCCGCAACCAGCACCTAAGGTCACATCGTTGCCCAAGCCTGTGGATGATAGTGTGCAGGACGAAGACGAGCCTGCTCCGCTACCGCCCGCATCCCAACCGTCTGCTGCACAGTCCGGTCAAGCCGTACATGCGCCAGCGCCGCCGCATCCGCCGCCGCCTCCACCCCAGCCTGCGCCGCCGCCTCCGCCCGTCTGAACCGTCCACGGCCGGCGAGAGTCTTCGACATCGACGAAGATTCTGACTCTTGCGAGGAGGAAATGAACGAAATGTACGGTCCGCCTAGTCCCCCGTCCAGGCAAAGACCGTCTCTGAGCTCAAGGACACGCTCATTCGCGACCTTTTCGACGAACCCGAACAAGGCGAAGTAGCTCGACGGAGCGAGGCTGAGCGGCGCCAGGTCGAACCCAAGACCTGGTATATCTCAGAGCCCAAGAGCAAGAAGACGCGCCCCGCTGACGTACTACACTGTGTGGTACTTCAGCGTGGATGAGGCAAACGACGACGCCCCAACGTTCTGGCTGATCAGTCGCAAGCATCGCGACTTCCACAACATCAAGCGCGGCATGACGGAGTGGTGGGACTACAAGGCGAAGCGCATCATCTATCTGCCCTTGTCCACGCAGTACCTCGAAGGCGAGCAGCTGCTCAAGAACTCGATTGAGTGGCGGACAAACGATGACCATCCGCGACTGGCACCTCGATCGCGACGGATTTGGCGGGCAGATTGGGATGGGTATGTCCGCAGTTGTGCTCAGTCATTAATCACTCATGAAATTGTAGATGCTGGGAACGTGCGGGTGTCAAAAAACCGCAACCAAAGGCCAACAAGCAGGGTCCCGTTGCGGTTATGGGCCCCCTTGGCACCATCGTCGAGTGGCGCCGTTCGCGTTTCGAGGATCCGTCTGTGCCGCCGTTGTCTGTCGGGCCCGAGCCGCCAGCGGTGCCGTCGAGCTCGTCACGACTCGAACCACCTCCCACTGCTGGTCCAAAGCCTTTGACGACGCAGCCTGAGCCGCCTGCTGAGCCCCGCCAACAAGACGCCGCCCGAGCCGCCTGCTGAGCCGCCCGTCGAGATGCCGCCCGCCGAGCCGCTGAAGCGCATCGGTCAATATATCGACCGAATCAACCACCCGACCTTTGACGGTTACGAGCTTCCTCCCTTCACGGCGGGCAAGGACGACGATGCTGTCTGGCCGTCGCTGGATTGGCGCAGGTACATCATGTGGGAACTGACGGAGCTAGAGTTCCGCTATGAGCTCTTCTACCTCGACCTCACGATCCGGCAGAGTCACCCCGACCACGCGCCACTCCAGTTCGACGCAAAGCAGCGATATAGACAATGCCGCGGTTGCTGGGGTGGCTCCGACTTTGTCCCTGGCACGGACCGGAATGCGATCAACAAGCTGACCGTCGTCGATCGCACCGAGCGCCTCGAGAGCCTGTGGAACTTCTACACGTTCATGCGCCCTTGGCCTCGAGCTGACCAGTTCCTCAAACCGTGGGATGAGCTCGTCGCCATCGGCGGCAACATCCACTCCGTGAACTGCGAGTCCGAGCTCTTCTATAATCTGGAGAGCAGCGTTTGGCATTGCTTCGCCCAGTCCTTCATGGACTATCGTCACAGACTGCCGCCGGTGCCTCACCTTCGTCCGGAATTGCCTGTAGCTGTAGCATAAGTTGTATTATAGCTGTATCGTAGCTCGTTTTTTTCTCATCTCGACACACTGTATCTTTCGCACACAACTCGCGCAATACATCTGCTCTGCTTTGACCATTTTGGGAGTCAGGAGTGACTTGTGTTTTATTCCACCTTACAAGTTGCTCTCTGGGAGTACAAGTTTTATTTCACCATTAACTTTGGGAGTACAAGTCTCGGGTTCAGGAGTCAGGAGCAGTCAAAGTCAGGACCTGGGAGTTCTGGGAGCTGGGAGTAGCAAACCAAAATACAAGTGTCTAACATATCTGATCATCCTTCACGGCCCTCCTTGAACGGATTTGTTGCTATAAGCTCCGCGTGGTGGGACATTTGCCGCTCTTGCTGGAAGTTCAACCCGAGTGATAGGCCTCCAATGGAATTTGTCTTGAAAAGCCTCACTGTGGGTCCGCCAAGCATATGAGTCTTGTCTAGAATCTTAAGGGACCTTTATGCAGGCATCTCGTCTTCTCCCCAGTGAGTGTCGTGCAGCATTCGATGTCTGCCATGCTAATGAGCATTCCAAGAGCGAGAACTCGGCACCTCGCACCGTGGACCAGTGTCGGCTGTCTCATATATGCCCTGCGGGAGACGCGTCGTCTCATGTTCGGATAAGGCAATTGAGATACTGGACATCACGTCCGGTCAGTCTCTACTGATTGACGGAGATCCTCCCCGGCATCCAGTCGCCGCCGTGTCCTCCAATGGGAGCGAGATCGCTTCATCCACCTGGGACTTCACTATTCAGCGTTGGGATGCACTCTCAGGTGACCGCATTGGCCGGCCTATGAAAGGCCACCGCGGCGCTATCAGGTGCATTGCCTATTCCCAGTACGGTACTCACATTGTCTCGGGGTCTGATGATGGCACGGCTCGCCTCTGGGATGCTTCGACAGGACAAGCAGTCGGAGATCCACTGGAGGGGCACGCAGACTGGGTGGTTTCTGTTGCATTCTGCCCTGATGGCACCAGTATTGTGTCTGCATCGTGGGACGAAACAATTCGTATATGGAATACCTGGTCGACCGAACAGTTGGCAACCTTGAAAGGACATTCCGATTCTGTGACCTCGGTCTGCTATCTCCCTAATGGCAGATTCATCATCTCTGGGTCCTTCGACTGCACAGTCCGCTTGTGGAACGCTACTACCCTTCAGCTTGTCCACACCATGCGCGGACATCTTCTGACGGTCTTCTCTGTCGCTGTCTCGCCATCGGGCAAATACATTGCATCTGGGTCACAGGATAACACAATTCGAATATGGGACGCGGAGACCGGGGCGCCTGTCGGGGACCCCTTGACAGGGCACTCAAACGGTGTGAACTCAGTTGCCTTCTCACCCGACGGGAAGAGTCTCGTCTCAGGATCTGACGATGCGACGGTGCGCATTTGGGAGCTGTTTGAGTGACGCATCTCGTAAGTACCACTGCCGTACTCGTAGCGCCGGCAGCTCCCACGTCTCTTATCGATTTCCATAGGCAATCAGAAATTACGAGACGCGTTACCGACCCGCAGACTTGCATGTAACGGCACAAAGTGGAGTCATTGTCTTGTTGCGAACCACCAAGTCAATAACTGATTCGTTCGTGGCTCCTGTCCTACCTGGCGCTGGAGCCTCGCGAATGATGTCCTGCTTTGTCGTCGTTGACCTTGAATTACGGCGCTCGATTGAATTACGGCGCTCGAGCGTCAAAAGCGTTCCTTGTTCCCTCGCAAATTACGTGACCCACGTGCAGGCAGGTGGTGAGCATTCGCGATCTGTTTTCGGTCGCGACGTCAAGCACGTAAGCGCGTTTGGCAGCAGATAGCACAAGGTATTCCTTTATTACAGAGGTGGGATAGAATGGTCTGTCCACAGAACGGCGGACGCGCTAGCGAGACTGGTCAACGTGGAAAGAACGCTTGATCACGCGTGCAAATATTTTGACACCCTCGCGCATCTCGTCCGCCTGCAGAACGATATGAGCACAATGCATCGATAGGGCGCGAAGACGAACCTCTGTGTAGCTGTACGAGATGCGGAAGTGGCCTTTCCCCTTGAGGTCCGCAGCGTTGAAGTACCATCCTGGCGTTACGAGCAGCCCCTCCTCGGCCAGGTCAGTCCATAGCGCCCTTTCGAGTTCGTCTGTCTGTTCTCCGGACAGCGGCGATTCGGCCGCCGTCGGGTGGTTTTGCAGGTGCAGCTTGATCTGTATATTGTCAGGCACGAGGTCAACAGGACTGAGAGTAGAAGTACAAACCCAGATGAACATGCCCCCGACGGGCGGGACAAACTCGAACAGCGTCTTCCCGCCGGCGGAGCCGACAAGGCACGTCACGCCGTCCTCGACGCGCTCGGACAGCGCAAAGGCTGCGGCGAAGCAGTCCACAGCAAAGTCGCGGCGCATCGTGTACTGCGCCCGCAAGCCTGTGCGTTGAATGCGTCAGCGGATGCGAGATACGGATGCGAGCGAGCACATACCGCGCAGCCAGCGCAGGTAGCCGTCCACGCCGCGCCATGTGTCGCACAGCAATTTGGCGACGTGCGCTTGGCCGAAGCCGTTAGGGTTTTGCGTGCTCGTCTCTGCTTGGCGCTCAAAGCGCTCCGCGAAGAGCGGCGAGCAGGTGTACCACCCGAGGCGCGCGCCGGGCGCAATGGTCTACAGACGATCCATAAGCACAGCACAGCACAAGTTGAGAGTGCATGAGCGTACCTTCGAGAAACTGTCCAGGCGAATCACTCGGCCTTGGTAATCGAACCTGAGGGCATTGTTCGTCAGAATCCGCATGACCAGATGCATAACACAACACGCACTTCAGGAACGTTGGTTCGAGTTTGTCGAGGAAGGCCTGATGGTCCTCCGCTTCCTCCTGCGGCGCCGCCTGCCTGCCGTCGGGAAGGCTGTACTTTTCCTGCTGCAGGAAGTAGTACGGGTCGTCCTCGACGATGATGATGTCTGCACAGCGGTCATGTCAGAGCGGCTGCATATGCGCAGACCAAATCCTGGCTGCTGACCGTATTCGACGCAGACATCATATATCGCCTTCTTCCGTTCGGCGCCCATCGTCTGATCGAGCACCGCGTCAGAAAACGTAGGCATGCGGGGCTGCAGAGCCAACGCACCGTTCCACATGGATTCTGGCCCACAGGCACAGTGTATAGGATGTGTGGGCTATCGTATCGTATCAGGATTCAAGCTCTGCCGAAACTGCTAGGGCTTACCGCTTCATACCACCGTGTGCACCGGCGTCCCACTCAGCGCACACACGACGTAGATCGTCCGCGCGCAGGCCCTGTGCGTCCATCGCGATGGGTATCGGCTTAACGCCACGCGGGACAGCCGTGGCCTGCGCGGACGGGTACGAAAACTCTTCCGCGAAGTAGCCCTGACCTGGGTCCAGTAACGAGTCGACGATAATGGACCATCTGCGCGCGCCTTTAGAGCCGTCGAATGGCGAACTGAAGAGAGCTGGGGCTCACCCATCGGTATTGCCGGCATGCACGTAGGTCGTGAAGTCCGCGTAGGCCGGCTGGTACACGCGCTGGGTGAATTCGCGGATAAAGTCGCGTAACGGCGGTATGCCTATGGCGAGGGAGTATTGCAGCGCGCTGGCTAGGTTGATAGGCCCGCCGATCTTGGCCACAGACGCGTCTTGTACGTCTTCAGCTGGATGTGCGGCACCCGCGTTGAACTTGGTCGACTTCAAAGCATCTACCTGGGACGCCACCAGAGGAAATGCGTCGGCTGCAAAGGTGCGACTCCCGATAGACTCGAACGGGAAATAATCGGGGTGCGGTAAACCTGATACAAAGTGGATATTATACTGCGGCCGCAGCAGATATGAAGCTTACCTCCTGCAAGACCAATCATGCCAGGTTGGATCATGTATTTGAGCAGGCCCTTTAGCGGTGAGCTCTCGCGAGCTCGGGCGAGTGCAGAGAGATGGTGCTCATGATTCAACGCCTTGGGAAGCTCGCTGCTGTTAGCTGTTGATACCATAGCCGCTACGGATTTCAGAGAGAAGCCCGTCAATGTCAATGTTGGGCAATGATCACCAGGAATTCACGCACATTTCATGGTGCAGCTTCGAAGTTCGCGAACGAGGACGGGACAGCGTTGAGATCTTCAGGTCCGAGGAAACAGTCAACCTTCTTGAAGCAGCGTGGACATCAGCACAAGGTCGAACATTATTAGATAGGCACCGTCGACATCGCGACCCGTATCGGATTTTCTCACGAGGGCCTACGGCGGTGCGCATCGGCCGGTTGGATGATGGCTCAGCCACGCGGTGTTTCAAATCGCGATGCTCCCGGACAACAAGATCATGAACTGGGGATAATTCGATCAGAAATACCTTAAAGCACGCATATATATGACAAATAATAGTAAAGGTACATTCACACATGAAATGAACAAGCCTCTACCCTAAAATTCAAAGAATCTAGACCAAGGAGCTGCTGGAGAAGGCGGAGCGAGTGACAGTCTGAGCCTGCATAGATTTAGCACGTGATGGCAGAGAACGCTGCGGGAGGGCTCCAATGTCAAGATCGAGCCGCTCCGAAGACGGTCTCTCGGGACGCGCTGGCCTGGGATCGGGCATCAGGTCGAGCACCGGCTCGACGGCCCCGCCTCGCAATGATTTCTCCCACTGCGCGGTCTTCTCCCTGCGAGCGGTCGGCACTTCTCCGTCGGGGTCTGGCGTCAAGTGAACGATATATGGATATAGTTGAGGCGACTGCTCGCGTTGCGGGTGGCTAATGGCCGGCGTAGTAGCGATGCACCGATTTTGCCGTACGCGTCTGCGCAACAGCCTCCTGAAGCCCATGAAGCTCAGGATGCAGAGGAAAATGAGAGACAGAATGACTGAGGGCGCCACAACTTTGGCGATGTTTTTGCTATGCTTTGCCGATAGAAGAACGGGACTCGGCACCGTGCTCGATGGCCATGGGGTGTTCCCTGATGCAGTTGGGGATGCAGTTCTTCCGGCCACGTCGGTCAGGGTTGCACTGTAGATGCGCTGCGTTGTAGTATGAGGATGAAAGGTCGCATTCGAGGCGGACTGCGTCGGGAACAATGTCGTGGAGGTCTGTGAAGGCAAGCAGGACAATGGGGCTGGCTGAGACTGCTCCACAGGATCCGACAAGATACGCCAAGTGATTCCAGAAAGCTGTTCTTTGCGGCCCAAATTACAGCCATTCAGTGCATTGAGCGCGGCATAGTTCACGGCTATGTCCTCATCGCGGCATTCCGAGCAAGTGATGCTTCAACGAGGGAGCGCGGTCAGGATATCCAGTGCAATGATTCAGCCCTGCATCACATACGCGTCAACAACCTGGGCGTGTATTGTGTTCTTGTCTGAAATGCGGTGAGGTGGCGCAACGGCTGACCATGCCGGACGTACAAGTGATTTCGACTTGGGCGCCACAAAGGGATCTGAAGGGAGTTCAAGTGCGTTAATCCAGATAATCGAGGATGAGATGTTTCACGAACGAGTACGCGCTGAAGAACGTGTTTGTGAGGAAAACAAAGTAAGGCGTGCTAGCAGCGCCGGCGTCTTCGCTCGAATCTGAGCAATATTGCAGGCTGGACATATCAGAACCATAAATAAAGGCCTGTCGAGTATCTGAGTTCATGTGGCATCAACGTGCCTCATTGGAGTCGGTGCGATGACTTACAGTGGCGACGATCGGGCCGGTGGGAGGTTGTGGTGGGTCGCAGGAAATTAAGCAGCCCATGATGATGAATCGTGCAGGCGACGATTGGCGGGAATATAAGGATATTGAAGTCCCCTGCAAGGGCACGATTGTTCGAGTCCTGATTAATCCGCAGCTTACAGCACGTTAGGGAAACAGGGCGTGCCTTATAATTAGGCTCATGGCAGTACTAAGTAAACATGCCACCCTGGACGATCGCCAACAGCAGCTACGTAGCGGGCGGCATACTGTGCCCTGAGGCCGTCACAATCATAGAAACGGGGTGTATAGCTTGGTGATGGCTCTACAAAAAATGCATAGAGCCGAGGTCGACGACATGCCACAGCGAGTCGGGAAGAACCAACAACATCGTAAGTGTGGGGCAGCGTATAAATCGTTTGCGCAGGATGATCGCATTTTGTTGGATCGTGGACCAGTTGCCATCAGTTGTTGGTGACAGTGCGCAACAGTAGGCTGTTTCTTGTCACCGTGCTCAGTGCTGGCGAGGAGTTACAGTAGAGGTTTTGTGGAATTATGGGAATTGCGATGCTTGCATCCCATTGCCGCGGACATCCTTTGAAATGAGAGGCATTCTGTGCAAGCCGCCGGCTTAGCTGGTCTAGTACTTAGCCTACAGTAAGTATGCGCGCGTGAGGCTTGAGAGAGAGATTCGGAGTTGGTTGACCGTGGCTCGGCGGTCTCCGAAACGCGCACCCAGCTTTGGCTGAACCATTCACCTGTCTTACTGAGAGCAGGCACTGCGCCTACCACCGCGGCGCGTGGCGAGCTGAAAGACAGCCGATATGGCCTCTGAACCGACTTCTAACCTGGTCGATGTGTGAGACATTTGATCTAGTTATTGTCGAAAGCTCATAACGCGTTTGCAGCACGTTCCAGGCTCTTCATGGAATGTTATCGGGCCAGCTTGACGCACCGCCGCCTCAGAAGCTCGCATCTTACCTTGAATTGCGCTCAGACCGGTTCAAAAAATGCGTTAATCCCTTCCCCGCGCCGTCAGCTGCATCGCGTTCAAAGGTCGAATCGGGCTCAGTCACGCTCGCCGATGGCGTCAAGCTGCGTATTGAAGCGGCTGACAAGCCATTTGTATGGGCGGTCAGCAAACGCTTCATGTTGGACGAAGTCGACGCGCTTGTCCTGCTCCGGTCGTTCCTGTACAACCAAGGCCTCCCAGACAGCACTGGAAGCGATAACCTGGCCGAAGAGCTCGCCCAGGCCATCACCCAGTTCTATTTCACGGAACGCCTTTCCGTTCTGCGCTGCTTTATCCCCCTGTTACGCGCACGGGAGAACGTATCCGACCCCCTGCACGATGTTGCGACCAAGTTCGTAGCCGACATCCTCAAAGAACCTTCAGTGTTCATTGGAAATTTCGTCAAGGAGTACTCGCGACGGACACAGCAAGACCTGCCTCCGGACATAATGCAAGACTTGCCGGTCGCCACAGCGTGGGCCAAGCAGCTCGCGCGCGAGCAGCTCGCCATGCTCGAGGTTATCTTCTGGCTTTTGTGGGATCTCGTTCCAGCCTCCGGCCCCATCGTGGTCCAGGTCTTCAAGGCGGGATATGAAACGGATCTGGGACGCAAACAGCTCCATTCGTCTCTGCTGTTGGAGGAAGAGGGCGCTCAGATCTTGAAGGACATGGAAAGCCTCTGGATCGTTCTTCTCGTGGAGGCGCTCAACCTCGAGAAGGTTCTGGACGACCAGGAGTTCGAACTTTTGTCCTTTCCGCAAGACGAAAGCACGGTATTATCCTCCCCAAGCCAATTGCACCAGATCCATGATCTTGTGCTGGGCGTCAACGACATGCGATATAGTCCTATTACGCTCGCGTGGTCGTGCATCCTCTTCCGCCTGCATACGTCTTCCGAGGCTCAAGAAACGATCCCCCAGAACTACGAGGACCTCATACACCGCATTTCCTTCGTGCCGGAAAGCGACCCGCCGGCCCCGCTATACCAGCACATGCTCATGTGGGCTCTGCACCCCGAGGTTGACGTCCTGCGCCGATTGGCTGCACTCGTTGAAAAGTCAGCGCTTTTCGTGACCTCCATCGCCTGGAGTACCGGTTCCGCACTGACGGAACCCAACGCTATCGCCTTCCGCGCTATCATCAAGGGTGCGTTGCTGTAACACGACCACGCACGCCGGCTCATTCTTTCAGGTCTGCTGATCGGTGTATGCGAGATGTGCCGCGCCGAGTTCATCCCTGACTTCGCTGCGCTTGTCGATGCGTGGGTTGCCCTCTTTGGCACAGGGGAGCCTGTTAGCACGGCCCCGCTCGCACTGCAATACTGGTCGGACGACTGGGCGCGCCACGAGCGTCGGCAGCCATTCGACATTGCTCGCGTCCGCTTCCCGGTCCAGTTTCGGCCTCTGGTGCGACTGTTGGCGTCGATGGCGCGCGGAAGAGACGGCGCGCTGTACTCGTTCCACTTCTTCAACGAGCTTCCGACCTTCACCCACGTCGTAGCCCTCGATGCCGCCTTTTCGCGCACATACGATGCGGACCCAGACAGTTCAGGATGGGTCGCTAAGATCCCGCTCACTCTCCCCGGAGGGTCTGTAATCCCGGCAGGCTCGGTAGCGCGCGTCCTGGGCGGAGACAGCGCGCCAGGGGCACCCATCGTGCTCAAGTGGGACCACACATACTCTGGGTGGACGCTGCTCCGTGACGTCCTCGCAGACTTTGCGCGCACTCGGGCCGGGCAGGTAAATGGCAGACGGCCGTACCTCGCTCCTCTGGTCGCGGGCACTTTGACAGCTCGCGATCTTGGGATCGACGTTTCACCGGGCGAGGAAGATGACCTTATTGTCGACGCGCTGACGTTGTTTCTCAACATCGTCAAGTACGAGCCGGCGCTCATCGCGGTCTTAATGTCGACTCTGGATGCGCAGCCATTGGGTGCCTCTGCGCCGAACATTATCCAGCTGACCATCCTTATTATCGAGGAAGCCTTGACGCGCGCACGTCCCTTGCCCGGCGCGCCCTCTCCAGAACGCCTCATCACCGTCTGCCTGGAAGTCCTCACGGCCCTGCTCCCGTCGTACCCCAACCGCGTATGGCCCTACCTCAAGACGACGACCCAACTCTTCGGCAGCGACTCGCGCAGTCAACTCGGCGCCACGCCGCCTATGCTCGCCGCTGAACGCGTCGCCGGGCACTACCCCATGACGCGCGCTCTGATCAACCTCGTACGCGCGATGCTGGATGACGCGCTGCCGCGCGCAGGTGCAGAGTCTGAGCCGCACATCCTCGACATCAAGGAGAAGGTGCTCCTGCGCGCGCTACATCTGCTGCATGCGGAAGTCTGGCTGGAGCATACTGGCTGGCGCTTCCGCGAGTTGGGCGACCGCTTCGAGATCGCGCGCAACATCGTCGGGCTGTACACCGACATCCTGCGCTCGGGCCAGAGCAAGGGCACCCTCGCGGAATTTGTGCTGCGTGAGTTCCTGCTGCATGCGTCGCACTCGAGCATCGCGCCGCTCGTCGCGCCCGTCGTCTCTGGCGGCGAGCTCGTCGCGGGGATGTACAAGGCGCGGCGGTTCACCGAGGCGCGCGAGCTGGTGCTGCTCGTCGAGGCGCTCTTGCAGTTCGCGCGGCTGGTGGTCGTCAGCAAGCCGGATCCGCAGGTGCCGTGTTTGCTGGAGCACGCGTACTTTTCCGCCAATGGTGGGCAGCGCGTGCCAGTGGACGTCGTCGCAGGTTATGTGTCGTCTCGGGAACTGGGACCGCGCATCCCGGTCGAGGCGGTCAAGCTGTTAACTACCTTGAGCATTTCCGGTGCAGCGCTCTCGCAGCCTTTAGCACTGGCCAGGCACCTGGAAGACCCGGTCGCGACTGCTGAAGCCATGGTGCGCATCGCGCGGCATCCTTACGACGAACTCGTTCTGCGGAATGCAGTGTGGAAGTTCATGGCCGTCGCTGTGGATACCCAGCCCGCTTTCGCTGGACTGTTTATCTCGGGTTCATTCGTTATCCCGATACCCCCCAACCCGCAAGACGATGGACAGGAGAAGAAGGCCGATGATGCGAAGGACAAGCCCAACAAGCTCACGGCCGTGGACGTTGCGCGACAGACGACAAGTAACTGGAAGGAGCTTTGGGAGAGCAACCCCGAGCTTCTGTCCTCCGCGCTCGGGTTCCTTGATGTTGTCTGGCAGCACGCGCTCGAGCACAAGCCCTCTCTCGAGGCCGCCCGGCGCGATCCGCAGTTTGCCCAACTTCTGGCCGACATTGCGCTCGCCGAGCTCGGGGCAACCCCGGCATCTGAAGCAACCTCTATTGCGCTCGTGGACGGCGAGATTGTTTCCAACGCACACGACGACGTTGTTGCCCACGCCCATCGTCTGGTAGCCAAGTCGCGAGCTGTGCATGTTCTTGCGCTGGACGTCAACGTCGACCCACCCGGCGTGCAGGCCAAGGGCAAGGGGAGCGAGACGCACAGCCTGCGTCGTCTGCTCGACATTTTTACCGACGAGACCAAGCTGCGCATCCAGCTCACGCAGGCGGTCAACAACTCGTTCAACCCCGACCTCCACGGCGCCCTGGTTGCAGACATCGCCGTCGTATATCCCGCCCTCGCCCTGGAGCGGATTGTTGACGAGCAGCAGCGCGAGTTCGGCGATAGCTACCTGTTCGACCTGGAGCTGCTGCGCTCACGCCTCACGCACGATCTCGAGGGCGATGACTTTGAGCGCGAACGGGCGGAAGGTCTTCTGCTGCGCGCTTGCTCGGTCAACCTGAACTGGTCGCTCGCCGACGCGCAGACGGCGCTCACGCAGGCCTGGCGGCGCGTCCTGCAGTACATCTCGCGCTCGCTGCGCAGCGACGGCAACATCGCGACGATCCTGCTGTCGGTAGCGTCGCAGATATCGACCGACATCGTCATCGAGGCGCGCAACGGGCACGTTATGACCGTCGTGCACACCGAGCGGCTGGGGCTGCTGCTGGGGCTGCTGGAGACGGCGTGGTTTGGGGAGCAGGGCGCGGACAGGGAGAAGGACAAGCAGAGCATGGCGGCGCTGCTGACGGACGTCGAGGGCCTCGTGACGAGCGACGTGTTCCCGCCGGGCGAGCCGCTGCGCGACAGGAGCATGCCGCGGTACCACGCCGCGCTGCTGCAGATCATATACATCTGCCTGCGACAGGTGCGCAGGCTGGGCGGGGGGTCGCACCGCGCCTTCAAGACGGAGCAGCGGCTGACGTTCAAGTCGGCGTTCACGGCGTGCGCGGGGTTCGTCGTCGACGCGCTGCGCGTCGCGCTCGACTGCGCGGACGCGCACGCGCAGGACGTGGAGCTGCTCGTCGCGGTGTTCGAGCAGTGCATCCGGCCCGAGGTCGAGCTGTGGTCCGCGTTCTGGCTCAACCGGTGCCAGGAGGCGAATCTGTGGCGCACGAGCTTGGACCTGTTCGCGCGGAGCAATCTGCTCGGCACGCCGGAGGAGACGGTCGTCGCGCGGCACGTGCTGCAGCTCCATCTTGCGCTCGCCGGCGTGCCCGCTGCGGCCGAGCGGCTGGCGGGCGAGAGCGCCGTCGCGGCGTACTGCAGCAACAGCCTCACGCCGCGGCTCGCCGCGGGGGCTGTCGAGGCGGGGGTGGAGCGCACGCCGGCGCATTGGATCTGGTGCACGATGCTGGCCGTCGTGACGGCGATGCTCGTCAACACGGAGGCGGGTGTGGGGCGCATCGCGGAGGACGCGATTGGCTTTGTGCAGGTCACCGGCGCGCAGCTCGAGCGCTCGCTCGCGTGGTGCGTCGAGGACGCGCTGACGCCCGGCTCGCTCGAGGAGCTCGAGCGCGTCGTCGCGTTCTTCTGGGCGTTTGCGCGCGCGCATGCCGCGCCCGGCGAGACGGCGGGTGCGGGTGCGGCGGTGCTCAGGGCGTATGCGCAGCGGGCTTTGGTGTTGTTGCAGCATTTGAACTATGCGGTCACGCATCAGAATCATCTGGAGAGCCTGTTCGAGCCTGCTGCAGCCAGGCCGACGCGTGCGGAGCTTGTGAGGCGGTTTTTGGCGCTGGTGACGAATGTGGTCGCGACGCTTAGTGTGATCACGGCGTCGGATAGTGTGTTCTTGCGCCGGTTGGGGGACTGGCCTGTCGAGGGCAACGTGTTCATCGTCCCTGTTCGTCTTCCCATCTTCGAACCCGCCGGTTGCTTACTTACTTGCTGCAGAACATCAACAAAACGCACCGCGCGCCGGCGTCGTTCGGCACGCTGTTCGAGACGACCAACTGCACGCTCGACATCCTGCGCGACGGCAAGAGCGACGGCGCGCTGGCCGCCGGCGCGATCCAGGCGGCGGAGACGGTGCTGACGTTTGCGTGCGCGCAGCTGGGCTTGTGGGTCGCGCGCAAGGACCTCGATCCCGACTGCGTGCCGGCGGAGACGATGCGCGAGCTCAAGTCGGATTTGCTGGAGCTGCTGGCGAATGCGAAGCGCGTGCTCGAGAAGAGCAAGGTCGATGGTGCGACGGACTCCGCGCTGTTTGTCGTCGCGCTCAGTCGGTTTGGGGCGGGGTTGGTATGATAGGAAGGTTGTTACGACCGTTCTGAATTCCCAGATGAAGAAAAGTACATATTTTTTGTCGCTATCGAGCTTTGTTAAATGTGTAGAATTCATATTCCAAATCCTTCAGCGTCAGGTAGTTAGGATGTCAAGGCATTTTATCCCGAGGCGCGGTGCGACGCGCTTTTCGGCATCAGCCGGCGCGTTTCTCAGTCTTGCCACAAACCACTGCAGCAACGGCCAGGGACCCCCAGCCTACGCTTGCGCGCCAGCTATCAGGATGAACGGCGCGAACGGGCGGGCGACGGTCAAGCAAGAGCGCATCAAGCGCGAGAAACTCGCGAGCCAGCGCCGGAAGGCGAGCACGCCACCGGACGGCGACGACGAGCGCCGGTCGCAGCAGGACGAGCACGACGACGAGGACGACGACGAGGGGCCAAGGCGGCGGCGGAAGCGCGTCCGGGTGAGCGAGAATGGCGACGCGGTGCCGGCGGAGAACGGGCAGGACGACGAGGAGAATGGACAGGGCAACGAGGACGAGCCGGCCCCGCCGCGTCCGGTTACTTTGCCCCGTGCAGATGACGGGTGAGTGCTCATACTGTATTAGCTGCTGCGATATCCGGAAATTGGAGGCGTCTAGCACCTGGGTGTTACTTCGGTTTGGGGCTCTTCATATTTCCGGACTTGGCAACATATTGTGCTCGAAATTTGCTGACTTCAAGCAGATATGTACCAGGCTCGATCGTCCGCGTGCTGCTGAAGAACTTCGTCACCTACGACTGGGTCGAATTCTCGCCGGGGCCGTACCTCAACATGATCATCGGGCCCAACGGCACGGGCAAGTCGTCCATCGCCTGCGCCCTGTGCATCGGGCTGGGCTGGCCGCCGTCGCTCCTCGGGCGCGCAGGCGAGCTCAGGGCGTTCGTGAAGAACGGGTGCGAGGAGGGCTTCATCGAGATCGAGCTCCGCGGGCCCATCGGGAAGCCCAACCTCGTTATCAGGCGACTGCTCAACGCCAACGACAATAAGAGCATTTGGCGACTTAATGGGCAGGAGACCACCGGGAAGGAGGTCCAGGCGAAGGTGCAGGCGCTTAATGTGCAGGTTGATAATCTCTGGTGAGCGGGACTCGTGCTGCTGAAGCTGTCTCTCTCTGACGTTGGTTGGATAAGCACGTTCCTGCCGCAAGACAAAGTGTCGAGCTTCGCGCACATGACGCCGCAGCAGCTGCTCAAGGAGACGCAGAAGGCCGCGGGACACCCGCACCTGACGAAGTGGCACCAGATGCTCATCGAGAGCGGCAAAGCGCTGGCGCAGCTCCAAGAGGTCAGCCATCCTTTCCGCTCTCTAAATACCTTTTTTTTTCTTTCCTGCGGCTAACGCACGCGTACACTGTACAGTCGCTCAAAGCGGACTACGCGAGCATCGAGGACAAGCAGAACCGCAACGCGCGCCTCGAGCGCGAGGTCGCCAAATTCAAGGAGCGCCGCGAGATCGAGAAGAAGGTGCGCAGCTTCGCGAACATGTGCTCGCCCTATCGCTGCTTATTTTCCTCCATCTTATTTTATCTCGGTGTGTGTGTGCAGGTGGCGATACTGGAGATTATGCACCCGTTCGCGGTGGCGTGGCAGCTGAAGCTGCAGGAGCGCGACCTGAAAGACGACCTGACGAAGAAGCGCGCGCTCATGGAGCGCATGAACGCGAAGAACAAACCGCTTAACGACCTCAAAGCGTGCGTCGTCGTCGCCCCTGTGCATTGTCACGCGCTGGCTGACTGGCGTCTGTGCGTGTGTGTCTGTGTGGGTGTGGGTGTGTAGGAAACTGGAGACGATCGTGAACGACCAGCGCAACGGCCGCAAGCGGATGCAGGACGCGATGCAGGCCAAGATGAAGGAGATGGCGCGCAAGGCGAAGGAGGGCGAGGATCTGGTGCGTTTCTTGCTCCTTTCTACCTTCCCTCTCTCCCGCCCGGGTTGCTGCTTCATCCTTTTTATTTTATTTTCTCTTCTGTCGCTTTCATGCTTCTCTGACGCTTTAATGCTCTGATGCGTTTGCTTTCGCTGACGCTTGGACGCGTTTACTTTCGCTGCCGCTCTGAAGCGAGTGCTTTCGCTGACGCTTCGACGCGGTGTGTAGGAGAAAGCCGCGGCGGACACGGCCAACACGCTGCAGGGCATCAAGGCGGCCGAGAGGCGGCGCAAGGCGCGCATCGAGGCGACGAAGAAGCAGGTCGAGGAGCTCGAGAAGAAGATCGCGAGCCCGCCGGAGGTCGAGGCGGAGGAGGTCATCAAGGCCGAGCTGGTACGTGACGCGCGCGGCTGAGGCTGCGCGGCTGAGAGGAGGTATATGTGTATGTTGACGGTGTTGGTGTAGAGGGCGGTGAACGACAAGCTGGCGGAGGTGCAGACGGAGGACAGCAACATCCGGGACGACGTCAAGAAGAACATCGAGGACATGTCGCGCGCGATCGGACAGCGCGAGCGGTGTGCGGGCGAGTGCGTTTTTTTTTTCTCTCATTTCTCCTCCTCTCCCGGCGATGCTCCTCATCCTCTCCCCGGTCATGCTCCTCCCCCTCTCCCCGGCCATGCTCCTCCTCCTCTCCCCGGCCATGCTCCTCCTCCTCTCCCCGGCCATGTCTGACCCCCTGCCCTGCAGGCTGCAGCGCCTCCTGGACGTGGAGCAGCAGCGGCTGGGCGCGCTGCACCGGTGGGACGCGGACTGCGCGACGGCGGTCGAGTGGCTGCGGAAGAACCGGGACAAGTTCAAGATGGAGGTGTTCGAGCCCGCGTTCCTCAGCACGCGGCCGAAGGATATGCGCTATGTCGACCAGCTGGAGAGTTGCTTGGGCAGTAACCAGTTCAAGGTGCGTGCTGGTCTTTCTACCCCCGCATCCGGTTTGTTTCTTCTGTTCGCGGGCTGACGCCCCCCAAGATCTTCGTGACGCAGTGCCAGGAGGACTACGCCACGCTCAACCACTGGATCAACGATACCGCGCAGGGTGTGGGCCGGAAGCTGCGTATTAATATTTGGTACCGCCCGCAGGGGAGCGAGGTGCCGCCTCCGCCGATGTCGGAGGATGAGGTGCGCCTCAGTGGATTTCTTGCTTGTTTTTCTTTAGGATACGTTCTGACGCTGTGTGCGTATGTAGATGAACCAGCTTGGCTTTTACGGCTACGCGCTCGACTTCCTCGACTGTCCCGAGGGCATGAAGTGGTTCTTCAAGCGCGAGGTCAACATGCACCGGACGGTACGCATCGTCATTCGCCATGCTCTTGAAATATTGAATGAACAAATTATGTTGCGTAGGCCATTGGTCCGGAGACGGTGGACATCGGCCGCGCGATGGACATCGTCGCGCGCTCGCGCGAGGGCGGCTGCTCATTCATCACGGGGCGCACGATGAGCAACGTGTCGCGCTCGGCGTACGGCGCGCGCAAGGTGCAGAACTCGACGCGCGATATCAAGCCCGCGCGCAATTGGGTGCTGCAGAAAGGAGGTACGTTTCCCCCCCCGGCTATCCACCCACCCAACTGCGGGAGAGAGCGCTGATGCGGATGTAGCGGACGAGCAGAAAAAGCGCGAGCTGCAGATCCAGATCGAGTCGTTCCGCGAGGACGAGGCGAACTTGCAGAAGAAGCAGGATGAGCTGAAGGCCAAGATCTCGGAGATCAAGGCGCGCTTTCAGGAGCTGCAGGGGCAGAAGGTGCGTTGATTTCTTTTCTTTTCTTTTTGTTCTCTGCGAGGCTTGCTCATTTATTCGATGCAAATGCAGAAAGGCATTACGGCCCGTCTGGATAAGCGCAACCAAGCGCTCGTGGAGTACAATAAGGCGCAGCTGAGGCTTGGTAAGGAAGACATTTGCGACGCTGAAGTTGTGCTCATGTATGTCTTTAGAGCATTTGATACGCCAGGTGCAGCAGGAGGAGTCGCAGAAGCCGCCGGAGGCGCAGCGGGCGAAGCTTAAGGAGGAGCTGCTCAAGATTACGAAACGGCGCGTTCGGATTGCGAGGGAGTATACGGTAAGCGCTATATATCGCACTTGTCGGCGATAGGCTGGCTGACGCGTCGTCAGAATCTTGTCCGCGCGTTCATCCAGGAGCAGGAGAACGGGACGCGCGCGATGCTCGACGTCGTCCAGGCCGAAGCCAACCTCGCTGCGCTCGACAGGACTGTCACGCAGTCGTCGGAGCGGTTCCAGAAGGTCTTGCGCGAGACCAAGGAAGGTGCGCATTCGCGTCCGTTCTGGCTTTGCGCGCTCTTGGTGCTCATGCCGCCCGTGCTTATTATGTAGCGAACGAAAAGCACAAGGAGGCGCTGCATAAAGTCAACCAGGCCAATACGCGCGCACAGAATGTGCTGCAGGCGTCGGACCAGAAGCTGCAAGAGGACTGGAAGGATCTCGAGAAGACTGCTGTGAGGCTTCCTTTTGTCTTCTGCCGTGACGCCTTTTACTTTGTTTTTCTGATGCGGAGCTCGATGGATAGGTGCACGAAACGACGTCGCCCGACGATGTGTTGCAGCAGATCGAGACGGAGAAGGCGAAGCTCGAGCTGAACATCGCGACGAACCCTGCGGTTGTCAAGCAGTACGAGGACCGCCAGCGAGAGGTACGTCGTGCGCGCGTCGTCGTTCGTTGGCGTGTGCTGAGTTAGGGGAAAGATTGCAGAGCTTGAGGCGACCGTTGCGCAGAAGGAGGCCAAGAAGACTCGCCTGGACGCGACGATGAAGCAGGTCAAGGTTCGTCGTGGGCCGGTCGAATCGTGCGAGGTGCTGTCGTATTCACCTATGCCGCAGAACAAGTGGTATCCTGCGCTGCAGCAATTGGTGGCAAGCATCAACGACAAGTTTTCAGCCGCTTTTGAGCGTACGTCGCGTTGTCGTGCCCACTCTGATCTTCGGCATACTAAGCTTTCCACGTAGGCGTGCACTGCGCCGGCGAGGTCAACATCTCCGAGGACGAGGACTACGACAAATGGGCGATCGATATCATGGTCAAGTTCCGCGATTCTGAGAAGCTTACACTCTTGACTGGGCACCGTCAATCTGGTGGAGTGCGTTAAAGTATGGTCGCGACTTGACGCCCTTCCTGACCTTGCTTCCAGGAGCGGTCGCTCACGACAATCCTCTACCTGATGAGCTTGACGGAGCTTGCGCGAGCTCCGTTCTCCCTTGTCGACGAAATCAACCAGGTGCGCTTATTCAGGTTTATTTTTGGGTCCATTTCTGACGCCGTCGCAGGGTATGGACCAGCGAGCCGAGCGCCTCGTCCACAATCAGCTTGTCGAAGTCACCTGCCGTGAGGAGAGCGGGCAGTACTTCCTCATCACGCCCAAGTTGCTGCCCGACCTGGCTTACCACGAGCGGATGACCGTGCTCTGCATCAACAACGGCGAATGGCTGCCTGACAAGCGCGGCCTGGGCAGTCTGCAGAAGATGCTCGACGACTACGTCGCCAAGAATCCCGGGGTCCGCGCTCGCATGAGCTCCAACTGATTGTTCTTCGCTTTCGTCCGCCTATTTACCCTACCATACCGGTACCATTGATTACTGAATAAGATAGCTCGCCCACTGGTGCTCACGAAGATCTACCACTACTTCATACAATAGCAAATGGTGTTGATGGCCTGCCACTCTTCGGACTGCTTGCACCGGGCAATTGCAGCCATTGCGCGTAAACACCCCCTTCGTGATAATCGTTCTCCTCCGTCCTCAGCGTCCTCGTTGCCGCGCGGACAACATCTGAGTCGCGTCCAAAGACCTCCATGTCCAGGTCATCATCCCTGGTGATCTTGGTGACTCTGTGGACGATGATTCTGTCGTCGACAGTCCCTCCTGGATGCGAGCGCCCGTTCTTGCTTTGCGGGGTCGTCAGGACTTCCTTCCGCAGGCTGAGGGTCAGGCGCGTGCCTCCGATTCCAGCGGCCGCCGTAAGTAGACTGTCGAAAGGACTTCAGCTCATGATCGGTCGCCAACTCATGCAGCTCACGATATCGCGGCCGAGGATGGTTCCGTCTGAAGCAATGTTAACCTCCATTCCACGAGGTAGAAACCTGGCCGACCTTGATGTTGATCTGCAGATACAGCACACAAGCTATGGCCACACTGAGTCTGCGGGCAGGCGTGAGCGGTAAGCGCTTGGAACTGGAGCACGACTTACAGCAGAAGATACGCCACATTACTTTGCACAAGCAACGCCATGAGCGCATCGCTGTGGCCAGTAACCTTTGCGCTCTTGTATTCGCGCCATTTCCACAGGGCAAGAATGGTAAGATATACGGAGAACAGCAATGCTAGTGCGGTGTAATGTGAGTTGGTTGTCCGGCCAACAATTCGAAGACTTACGAGGGCATAGTCCCGTGCTGAGCGCGGCTCCCATGTAGACAAAACATGATCCCCGAACAGGCGGATCTACATGCAAGACTGTGACAGGTGAGACGGCGTTCTGAGCTGCGGATAAATATGAGGCGCTTACATATCTCTTGAGGGAAGAACACGCCGACGATGATGCCTGAACATGCGCAGAGCACGATAAAGACGACAGCGTTGGTGATGAGAACGCGTCTATTCTGGCCGTACATCGAGTATATGCTGATGCATAGCGCTTGTTGAGAGTCTGGTAGGTGCACGGAGCTAAGAGCTCACCGCAACTGCAAGATGACTGGTTGCAATTGCGTGAGTGATGGCTCGCGCAGAGGCCAGCAGATACTCACTGCAGACAATAATTAAGAGAATAAATGCGCCAACCGTGCTGAGAGTATCCAATGCTTGGCAGCTGGTACGTGTAAACGTCTAAGCAACGCCGTTCCCAGTCCGGATAACTCACCCCTAGGAAACGTCAGCGTCAAAACTTTGGCATAAATAGAGCTCACGGCTTGTGAGATATGTCGTGCAGGAATCATTGCCAAACTTGCCGCGAGGAGAGCCATCGTCAGGTATCGTATCTGATGAGTTTTCAGTAGTTGCTCTGAGCGAACCCTCGGACGTACACAGAGAAAGAGAACCAGCGAATATGACCATCGCCGACGCTGCGAGACGGTATGGGTCGCGGGATCCATAATTCAAGGCAGCGACTAACCCACATGAACTCGAGCTACGCACAAAACACGATGAGAAGAATGGCAGAGATACGAGGTAGAACTGCTTGCCTCATCGTTGAATGTTAGGCACTACACCTGTCAGGGCTAGGTTATCATGAGAGAGACAGCACGCACGCAGTCCCAAAAGAACCAAGTCGACGCCACGACTGCATCTACATGTTAGAACGGCACGGTAAGCTCACGGCGAGCTCTCACCAGAGCAGTACGTGAGCGAAACGACATTTGGACTGAGCGTCTCCATCCAATGGGAATGGTACGAGGCAAAGAGCGTCGCAGCCCGCCATCAAGTTCGTGCAATGGCAACACGGGATCTGTCCGGGTAGATCTCCGTGGTCTACCAGGAGCCCGTTACAGATAAGGCACTTCGGGATCATGCTTCGCAGATGCTGTGCAGATGAACCCTGGTCTTCGGGTTGTCTTCGGGAGTCCGTGGCATGGAGACTAATCGCGAGTTGGGCTTCCGGTCTGACCAGAGAATCTACTATTGACTTTCTACCACTTGCTGTTCAAAAATTCTGTCGAACTGAAATCAACAGGACCATCACCCAGTGATATGGCTCACAATCAAAGACATCAATATGTGCGCTTGCGGAGCAGCAGGCAAGTCGTGGCGGATCAAGCTATGTATAAATGAGCTCGAGTGCTTTCGAGCTACAATTCCATGGGATTTGGCACGCCGTCGAGAATTGCCGTACTGCCTCGACCCCTCAATGCATAAATCCGAAACAAACTTACGGGCACTGAAGCACGCGCGCTAAGGCCAACAATTCCCACGGGTCACGGGATCGCATCCATGGGACTGGGTTGTCTGCGCCACCATCTGCCATTGGCGTCTGTAGCTGCTTCTTAAAGATGAGGGACCTTGACGCTGCGATGAACAATGTTAAACGATGCAACTGCATAAATTTAGAGGATCCTAATCTATTGAAAACATACCTGGCTGGCCCTCTCTGAAACTTGAGAAGAAGGTGGAAGCAAAGATGCGGGGCGGAGTTTCAACTCGACTTTCTCCCGGCCTTTCTCTTCCCTTTCATCCCGAGCATCTTTTAATTCAAGAATTTGGTACATATTTCGGCGCAAATGTGGAACCAACGCCATGCGCTACCAGCATTACACGGTCGAGAGGCGTGTGATGTTGTGGTCAACGCCACTGAAATTGCTGTCGACTATCAGACTCAAACGCATTCGAAGGCTCGCTACTCGTCCTTGATGTCCACCCTCGTCCCATTATTGACGCTTGCCTGCACTTTTTACCTGGAAAGGGGCAGTTCTCCTTCACACCCCTGGGCACCGGCACGCGGCAAGTTTTCAAATGCAGTTTACCGGCGTTCCGGCGAGGAGAAATCGACACTGCCCAACACTGAGCACGTTAAATCGGCGTCCTGACTGCTCGTCGAGCCTCGGTTCTTGGTATGTGGGTTGCTACTATGACGCTTTGGTCAGAAAATTCGCACGCAAAGCCATTTCTCCAGCCATCAGTTCAAAGGTACTACGGCAAGCCGCTGTCTTACCTACATACCTACCTACCTACTATGACGCTTAACCGACGACTTGCGCTTCAATAGGCCAGCAAGCTGAACCTTCGGCCTAATTTTCACACATAAAACTCATTTCCCGCTGCATCTCCTGCGTGCGGCGTGACGAAGCCGGCCTGCCCGTCCCCGTCATTGCTCGTTGCGGCATGGACCTATTACCCTGTGAGCTCGCCGATCAGTGGCGGCCTCGCGACGGGTTCAGCTTCTCTGCTTCTGCCGGCGCATACCCGGGCGCTCGACTACTGCATCGGGATACAACAGGCAGAACACAGGTCTTTCCCGCCGGCCGCGCACGCGTCACGCACAGGTCTCGACGAGCTCAAGGGGGCATCTCTTGCCGGGGTTGAGGATGCCAGACCCTATTACCTATGTAAAGGGTGATTGTTCACCTCCTGGTGGCTTTCCTTTGTCTAGGCTGAGCACTCTCAGTGGTCGCCTTTGTGTGGTACCATTACGACGTCCTCCTTACGCTCAGCGACGAGGTAAGTCCATCTACGCATCCTAGATTGGTGACTGAAGACGAACAGATCGAGTTTGTCTGGGTCAGTCATTGGACGTGTGTTGTCGTTGTACGTGGGCCTGAGGATTTATAGTTACGAGGCTGGACTTGGACGATCACCCTATTCTTATTGGTAAATTCTGCCTTTGCGTGACCTCTGAGAGCTCAAGATGACCTTGCACAAAGATTCGCTCGCTTACCATCGCTCTTTTGACATCTGGGGCATCGATGCTCCTTCTTTCGCATGTCTCTACGCGAAGGTCTGCGATTTTGCCTCGGCAACACCTGCTACGCAGCTTACAGTGCCCAGTTGCCGGCTTTTAGCCAGTTTGACATCCGGTGGAGGGTTTATCCTTGCTTTCCTGGTCTCAGGTACGCTGCAAAGAGCGTGGTAGCAAATTGGCGCTCGTAGTCTGATTCTTCCATTAGTTATACTGCAGGCAAGGTGAGGCGCCCGGGTACTCTACTGCTTGCGTTAACGCGTGCAGAATTTATGTCATGTACCATCGTCACCGCCTTCTGTTATACATCAACGCGGCGCTCTGCTTCATTACTGCCATGTTCTCGGTGTTGGTCATTGTTCTCTTCTTCCCTGCTAAACACGAACAAGGTACGCATTTCCGAGCCCGTGTGCGACCATTACTGATACAGTTGTTGAGACCTCGATTTCTCGCGCGCGGGTGCGCACATGACGCCATGTTACTCTTATAACGATCCACGATTCACTCTTTGCCTTGTTCCGCGTACGTTCCGCTCATCCTCAATCCGATTTACGTGGAATCTGAACGATCTGAACCTTGCATAGCTCTAATTTACGTGGTCTATCTCACGCTTCTGGCGCTTTGGAAATTCAAGGAATACCGTCAATCGCACTCGAGTAGATCTCATGGCGCATTGATGGAACTGCTTGTGCAGAGCAGCGTTGCATATCTTGCACTGTGAGTCGGTGCCATCGGCTCATTGCTTACATTATTCATCCTGCCCTAGCATTGTTGCCGCTGTCACGGTTGTTATATGCTTGTGGACGGTGATCAAGGTACGCAAAGCGAGTCAGGTGCGCTAATCGCCGACTGACGGATCCGTTCCTCAGGTAGCTCCTGTTGCTACGAGCCTTGAGTGAGATATTTGGCCCGCAAAACGAGTCCTCCAGGGCTGAACTATGCACAGGGTCATGGTGGCCGCGATCGGCATTGGAGGGACGCGCCTGATTATCACTCTACGGAAGGAGATGCTGTCGCATCCTCCAGCCCTCACCGCCGAGCTTTCTACGGTCGGGGACGACGGAGAAAGCGCCACGCATGTCCTCAACCTGCCTGGCTTGGGAAGGCTAGGATGGGAGCTTTCCGATCTTCGAACGCTCAAGGCTACGACCGGAGCCAGGCGAATGCAGAGTTGATACGGGCGTTTATAAAAGGCCACAACGTGTACAGAAGGATTCAATACACACCCGCCTGTCCATTTGAGTTTACATCACATCCCGCTGTGCGCGGGATCACCACTGCTTGAGGACGGTGCCATGCCGAATAAAGCCTGACAGTCCTCCGGAGAGTGTCTTGTACGCCGACCAATTGTATAGGTCCTTGGAGTCGGAGTAGATATACTTGCTACTGTCGAACCCGTCGGCGAACCTGCGATGTTAGCGTGAGCGCTTGTCCCTTCGGTAACGCCGACATGATCACGGACAGACGGAATGTGCCATCCGGCAGTGTAGTAATACACGGTCCTTCTGCGTGACCCCATCCTGCGAAGTTTCCGGTCTGGACGAAACTGTAAGGCCCAGTGAGATTGGTAGCGACAGCGTGCTCGATGAGCTTTGAGGACGTCTCGGATTTGGTGAAAATATGGTATTGATTACTGCAATCAATTCAGCCCGCGGATGTTGCAAATGGCGCAACGGAGACGTACTTGAAAAAGATCGGGAATGTGTCGATGTACCCTGCAACTGGTCTGAGAATCGCCCCGTCGCACCGCTGCGGATGGCATACCTTTGCCGTCTCCGGGCACGCCGGACATGACTACTGGGCCCGAGAAAGTCTTCAGACTGGCGTCGTTGGCCGTGAAGACATATGGCCTGAATGGTCCGTAGGAGCCCGTGGACAGAGAAACGATTATCTTGATCTTGCCGTCCTTGGAATCTCTGAACCACTCCGGCGCCCAGGTGTTGATTGGTGTGATGACGGATGACTTCGTGGAGACGGTCGCGTGAAGGCTCCAGCTTCTGCCATCGGCGCTAGACTGAAGGATAATGAATTGTGAGAAAAGGTGCCGGCATGATGAGCGGTCGAGTTGACTCACTGCGATGGCGAAGTTTGTACCGGTCCAGTCAGTCGTATCTGTTTGAAGTTCGGTTAGAACGCAACACAGGGCTTATTTAACTGAGACGTACACGCAATGTAGTATTTTCCACTGGGGGCGTTCAATAAGACGTGACACAAGAGACAATCACGTACTCCGAATGATATAACACGCTGGGGTCGCGAATCAGTCCCGATGGCGGAGTGTACGTCGGCCCCGCGAGCGCTGTCCATGTAGTGGCGTCGGAAGAAGTATACACGTAAAGGTTGCTTTCGCTATTGCTCGTGAAAGCAGTCCACACATAGCGCGCGTTGACTTGACGCTTTCCCAGCTGTAAGATCGTGCTGTTGCCCGAGTTGCTTGTTACCGGGGATGCCAGAATAGAGAGCACGGGGACAAGTAGCAGACCGAGAGAGAGCAACATGGCGTACACTGAGAGAGTCATGAGTCCATACCCACCTTTATGACTGAAGAACGACGTGCGCCGCCGGGCCGCGGCGCGAAGGGGCGGGAATTTGTGGTGGTGTGACACGTTGCAGAACTTCGCGCCGCATTATCGGGGATCATATTTGCAGGTCATGCGCGTGCCATATGCGAGAGCGCCATTGCGCAACAGCTTCCCACCTAGTTGTTCTGACATTTCTCGGCGCGGAGCGCTGTCGGGGAACGTCTGCCGGCAATTTACACGTGCTGCGGCATTCAAGTAGTCAGTTTGACCTTTGTTTAACTCTAAGTAGCGCGTAGACATCATAACCTGTACATACCATTGCTGCTTGTTTCATAACAGTCAACGTTCCGATAATTGTAAGCATGCACCGATCGGAAGCGAATTGGCGCCTTTCGCATGTGCTGCCAGGATTGTCGAGCCGCATCGTACTAGATAGTTCTAGGATCGTCAGCATGTGCTGCGTGCGCAAGCGACAGTGTTACGAAAGGCAAACCACCGCTCAAAGGCGGGGGAAAGCGATGGTTATTTTTCATCGCTTCGTATTCCTCTGGTTGGAAACTAGGGTTGACTACAAGAGATGGTATCGATGGGTATCTTGAGGGCGCCAACTGAACAGCATCGTGAAGCCGATAGGAAGCGCTCTGACGAGCATGAGGCCGTCCCGGTTTAAAGTCCGCACTCTCATTTTGGCCGCTACCAGCATGACCACCGGGATTGAACCAGCTTAGACCAGCATCTTCTAGCATATACGCGCAATTCTCATTGGCTTTCGTATTGCCACATACCATGCGCTTATTCCGGGGACTTCGGCGGTATGCTATGACTCGGAGCGAAGGATGCGGGCATAGCATCGCCTCATGCAATGGACTGCTTGTCTGTTTACCACAGGCTGTTTTTGCCGTAGTGATCACCCCTGCATCTCATGACACTGACAGCGCCCACAATGTCTCGTGGGCCAGGGGAAAGGCGCTGCATCCTACTCTGTCGATCTCGGTCTACAGCGCCGGGATGCGCGCGGCGGCGCTGCGCGCTCCAGACCATAACTCAGCCTCATGAGAATGAAATCAAAAGGGAGCGGACTCCGAGTCATCATCTCGCCCGGACCTCAGCTGCTTATAAAACCCCAAGCCTTGATTGTAGCTCCAGTCGATCCATCACCCGATTCGCTCTCGACTATACTCATGCTCGATGTTTCCCATGAACTCCTCATCTACTTTGCTTTCGGCCTCGCTTTCGTCGCTGTCTTGGTGAAATTGCAGTCTGGCACCAGGCGGCTTCCTCCAGGTTAGCCGCGCATCCTACTTTCAGTGGCGACGCCAGGAACTGACTAGCGCTTATGTTGTAGGGCCCGCGGGACACTTCATATCAGGAAACGCACATCAGTTCCCCACTGGCCCAGGAGGTCGCCAGTACTTTGCCTGGTCGAAGACATTAGGTACGCATTGACGTTCCGAATTCGCAGTGTGCACCGCTTTCTCATGATCAACCCCGCCTTGTTTGCCACCTCAGGGGACCTGATTCACCTGCGCAATTACTCCCGACACGTCATCGTACTGAATAGCGAACGCGCCATACGCGATCTAATCGTCCGGCGCGCGGACATTTACAGCGACCGGGCGCAGACGACCATGTACTGCGATCTCGTCGGGCGCGGCAAAACTGTCTTCTCGAGCAATTATGGGGACCGCTTCAGGCAATACTCGAAACTTCTACACCAGGCGCTGAGCAAGACTGCGATTCAAGATTACCAATCGGCTCAGGACGATGCGACGAATAGGATGCTCAGAAGTATGCTCACCAACCCGGACGCGTTCGTCCAACACATTCGCACGTGAGTCTCCCATCTTCCACGCAGTTTCTTGCTCACGGTTGCGGGGTATTCAAGCTTCGCGGGTCGTATCATAATGAGAGTCGCGTACGGCTACGAGTTGCAGGGCGAGGACGATTACTTCATCGGCCTCGTCCAGCAGTCCATAGCGCTCGGAAACGAGGCGTTCAAGCCTGGACGCTGGCTGGTCGATTCTTTCCCTCTTCGTAAGCATCGCCCGATTAACCTGACAAAAGCGCATGCTCACGCACCGACATGCGCAGTACGCTACGTCCCCAGCTGGATGCCCGCAGCAGGATTCAAGAAATGGGCTGCGGCAGCCAAGTCCAAGCTGGACGAGATGACACGAGCTCCCCATGACATGGTCAAGGCTCAGATGGTACGCATTTGTGATCAGCGCGCAGAAAATTATTTATCAATTATATGCAGGCCGCGGGGACTGCTGTACCTTCATTTACATCCCGCAATCTCGTCGATAACGACGGCGCCCCTGTTTCAGCGGAAAGAGAAGAAATCGTGCTGTGGGTCTCGGCGGCTCTCTACGTCGGCGCCGCGGACACCACCGTTGCTGCATTATCGACCTTCATCCTCCTCATGGTCCGACATCCTGAGGTGCAACGCAAGGCGCAAAGGGAAATTGACGCTCTCCTCGGGACGTCGAGACTTCCCAATCTCGACGATCGCGAACGATTACCGTACGTCGAGGCTGTAATGAAGGAATGCATGAGTAAGCACTTGCCTTACAAAGCAGCTCGACTCTGATCATGTGCATGACAGGATACAATACTATTGGCCCGCTGGCCCTCGGCCACTCACTGAGGCGCGAGGACAACTATAATGGATACACGCTGCCCAAGGGCTCGACGGTCTACATGAACCTATGGGCCGTCACTCGCGACGAAAGCATCTACTCGCGCCCAGAAACCTTCCGGCCGGAGCGCTTCATGCCAGACGAGAACGGTGCCGTCGAGCGCGATCCCTGGGACATCGTGTTTGGCTACGGGTTAAGGTGTGTTACGCCTCGGACAGTGATTCGCGTTCGCCGCGGACTGAACTGATGCAAAACATTGCAGGCGGTGTCCAGGGCGGCATCTGGCCGATGCAACGTTGTTTATGGCGATCGCAAAGATGCTTGCCGCCTTCAGCTTCCGTCCTGAATGCGATGAAAAAGGGGAGGAACGTGTGCCGCCCGAGGAGTGGACCCCAGGACCGAACTGGTGCGTTTGAGCGGCAGAGCACTGGCAGATCACCGGTAAAGCTGACACTCTGCAGCGGCCCAATGCCATTCCGATGCAGGATCTTGCCACGCTCGGAGGATATGAAGTCGTTGGTAGAGGAATCCTCGCGATGATCGACCGTAATACAAAGGCGCCGCTAGCTAGCCGCATGGACTCATGGCTCAACCTCAAACTTTCTCAACGCAACTGTACCTCATAATTCACATACATGTACAAGACTCCCTATTCCACTATTCAACGACTCCATACAATAGCCTATGCGGTCGATACTTGATCCGTAGCGTGTACTGTACTTCGACGACAAACACTGCACTGAACAATATAAGTTAATTTCGGAACATTCATTTATCGTTCGACTCCCAAGACCGGATATGCATCTTGTGAAGGCTTGTTACACGCGGATTTTGGCGGAATTGCTGTCCACGCTGGCTGAAGGCGCCGTGCATGATGTTGCACGAAACTTGCACGCGCCCATTGTCGTCTGACGGATTAACGCTGGGTGCACCAATATCGCGGCAACCTGCCCTGCTACATTTTATTCACAATGGTTCATCATACAGGGCCGGTTATCATAATAGGTACACAAGCTGATTGAGATCCCGGGGTATCAGACGCGATAAGTAATGATTCAGATATAGACTCAAGGGGCTGACAGTTCATCGGACATTGGGTGATAGAGCACGCCACATCTTGGTCCCGCGCACGACCCCCCAATTCCATTCCCCCCTCCAACCTCTCGACTGCGTACACACATAGAATGGCTACCCCCGGAGTGGTCGTCGTGTTCACCGAGCTCGGGCCCAACACGACCGAGGCCGAATATCATGGTGCGTTCGAATTGGGACTCACACTCGGGCTGGCAACCCCGCAACGTCGTCGATCGCTAACCCGCACAGAGATGTACGAGACGGAGCACTGCCCGCCGCGCATGGCGCTCCCCGAGTTCGTGCAGGGCGTGCGGTACCGCGCCGCGGACGGCCTGACGCCCACCTGGGCGGGCCTCTTCCACGTCTCCGACATCGCCGTCGCCTCGTCGCCCGCGGTGCAGGCGATCAGCGCCAGCCGCAGCGCGCGCGAGATCCGCATCTCAGCTGACTACGCCGCTGCGGACCGCCGGCTGTACCGGCTGGCGTACGACTCGGGCGACGCGCCCGTCGGCGCCTTCCTCATCGCCGTCGCCCTCACGCATCCCGATCCTAGCGAGGTACGTCACAGTACGCCACAGTGCTGCTGGCAGGTCCGCCTGACTGTGGAAAGATTGAGAACTGGCACAACGAGCATCATCTCGCCATGATACGCGCGATACCGGGGTGGGTGCGGACGCGAAGGTACCTCCTGGTGGGCGGCCAGAGAACTGGGCCGATGTACGAGGGCCGTCAAGGCGGAATTCCCACCGTCTTCGTCATCCATGAGTGGTCGAGGGAGGATGCTTTCGCTTCGGAGGAGTTCGAGAGCGCCCTTCGTAGCGACCCGAGGCGAGAAGCGATACTCAAAGCCTCTACAGATCTCGAACGCCGCATCTTCAAGCTGTACAAGGTCCTTTGAGCACCATCACGTGTTATACTTAGTATTGTACTATGTGATTGTTAGTCCATCATGGTGCAGGGCGGGAGATCAGAAGCTCAGGGCGCAATACAATGTTCCTTACTGTAGCGAGAAGTGGATTGCGAGGGGCAAGCAACGTCTGAAGCAATGGAATATCGGCACAATGGAGATGTACAGCGGCACAGCAGCAATAGGACAGCAGGAAGCAGAAACAATACTAGAAAACAGCAAAAACTAGGTCCATCCCCGGGCAGCACCGCGGCCGCCGCCGTGCCCTCGCTCGTGCTCGACTACAAACATGGCGTCGCGCAGGGTGATCCTGCGCTGCTCGGGCTCCGCAGGCGTCGTAGGCGTCGCACTCTTGCCCGCCGGCACGTACGGCTTCGTCCATCCGCTCGCAGCCGGCGTTGTGGGCGTGGGCGTCGATGGGCCGGGCGTGTCCGCCTTGGGCTTCGGCTTCGGCGGCGCAGCTGGGGCCGCGCCGGCCGCGCCGTCCGTCATCCAGGCGTACTTTTTGCCGAGACCGGCCGCGTGGCTCGCGACGGCGTTGCTCATCTTCTTGCGCACGTCCTCGCTCATGTTGCGCGCGGCGACGCCCGGGCCCTCCTTCTTCTTCTTGCGCTTCGGCTCGTCGTCATCCGCGCCGCCGCTGCCGTTGGCGCCCTGCGGCGCGTTGAGCGCGGCAAGCTGCGCCGCCTGCGCGTCGAGGCGCTCCTTGCGCTCCTTGCGCACGCGCATCTCCTCCTCGCGCTCGGCCTTCTCGAGCGCGGCGAGCTGCAGCGCGACGTCGCGCCGGACGACGTTGTCCCACATGGGCGTCCCGGTCTCGTGCGGATCGTACACGCCGGGCGGGGCGGTGACCTGCGCCTCGTTGCGGTGCTGCGCGGCAGCCACCATGGCGGTTATGAGTGCCTGCAGCCGCGCGCGGAGCGCGTGCGCCACGTATTGCACCGCGTCGTCCTGGGCGCCCTTGGCCAGGCCGTGGTGCTTTGCGACATTGTTGATCGTTTGAGCCAGGAGCCGCGTGTCGACCACTGCTGCCCGCTTGGTCCGGTCCTCGCGGACGTTCCACATTTTGTGGTTGCCTGCTTGCGCCTTGGTCAGGTTTTCCTCTTCAGCCTGATTGACGACGGTCAGCGTTTGTCAACTTCAATACCAACTCTAAACATACGCGAAGGTCAACACCAGCGCTGGCCAGCGAGTCGTTCAGAGTAGAAACGTCGTGCAAGTCCCCTCCGCCTCCACCCCCGCTTGAGGTCGAGGCGGCTGGTGCCTGTCGAGCGGGTGGCGGTTGTTGCGGCGCAGGAGCTGGGTGATATTGATGGAAAGCGTACGCCCCAGGTGGATAATGCGGCTGAGTGCCAGGAGGTGGCATATACTGAGGATAGGCATATCTAACAGGGTTTAGAGACTCATTGTGTGGGTTCAATGAGCAGCTAACCCTGGTGGTGGTGGCGGCGGGTGTCCTTGTAATGCCGGGTCAATAGGAATGGCGCCTACAGTTGTCTGAGCATCTACATAATGACAAGAAAGCAACTGGCGTACCCCTGCCTGCCTGGGGCGGCCATGGCATATACTGAGCGTAGGGCTGGGGCGGCGGGTGCTGCGGCTGGACCGGGGCTGGGACGCCAGAACCGTTGTCCAGCTTCACCTTCTTGGCTGCAGCGGGTCGTCCAGCCATATCGACGGTCAATCAGATGGGTATCGACGGTTTAAATGGGCCTGCTCGTCGTGTGGGACGACGCCCAGACTCTGAGTAGAAAATCGGAAAGAACCGAAACTCCGACTGCGTGGCTTGAACTTGTTTGCATTCCTAGGAGCTCTTTTGGCCCCTGCGCCACAGAAATTTACTCCAGAGTCGTGCGAAATCCGGGTTCAAAAGCCGCGAAAATTATCGAGCTGTGCTAGGGCCAGGTTCGCGGCAGGGGAGCAGCGAAAAGGCTGGAAAATGCGCAATGAAGCTTGCTCACACTTGGGCGTCGTTCGGCTAATGGCGATACCCGGACCGACGTGGTCGTGGTGATCAACCGCATCAGCTTCTCGCATTATTTCAGCCCATTTTTTCGTCGAGGGATACGATATTTGTCTCGGTATCCGCATAGAAAAAAAAAGTGAGCAGTTGTCAATGTCTAGGGCGTGCATTGACAATAATGTAGCCTCCAACCATTCTCTATGCCCTATAGTGAACTGCGGATCTACTTCCTACACACCAGAAACCCTCCCAAGTGGGCCTGACGATGCTGTGTTTCCGCTGAACCTATCTCAGCGCTGTCGAAGCTACGTCCTCTTCCTGGTCCGTCGTTCTTGGCTTCACATGTCGAGTTGAGGCCCCCCTTGTTTGTCCGATCTGCACACTGAGAACGGGAACGGTAGTCATTGCGCGAGACTGGGCGTAGCGTACTCCAACTGGCTCCTCGAGCCGGATTGGTCGTTCATCGTCCAGGGGGTATCGTTAGCCTTTCCTCATCGTATCACGGCTTACCTGAGCTAACTACATATCCATGCCAGGCATTGGTTTTCGGCCTGCTCTCGCCCTTCTGCGTAGCAGACGACATCTAAGGATAGTGGCAAATTTTACATTCATGCTTGAGCGCGGCGTTTTGCATGGCCTGTTGCGAGCGTGCCTAGAGCCCATCCGAGTCGTCTTTTCTGCTCATGCTATCGAAATGCTGAGTCATGCATATATCGTGCATTGCAGGGACCGAACACTGCGGTATTTACGACGGCGGGAACGCAGTTGACTCGGTCCAATTTCCGCGGAGCTTCGCAACGAGAACTCAATGTCAGCCGCTCATCCTCTTTGGCATGTTTATCACAAGTACTTCTGCAAGACGTGATGAGACGGCGGATGGTAAGCACGTACAATTGACCTCGCGGCGCAGGAATTGGATGTGGAAATCATGTCAAAATCCGCATTTGAGGCTCAGTTATTATGAGCAGGATGGGAGGCGACAGTTTCAGAGGTACGACAGAGCTTACATTGAGGGCCCTGAGGTTGGGGGCGCGCAGTTCGTGCAGTGAAAGCCCATTTATGTACGGCGTCATGACATTTGTGCGGCCGCTTCATGAGTCAACCGCGTACTCGTAGCGGTAGCACAAAGGGCATGATCTGCCAAGCACAGTGGTCATCAATGCCGATTCCGGCGCAATTTGGAGGAGAGGGGTGCACATGGAGGGCAGCGGAGTTTCAAAGGGCGAACTGCTTCCTCGCCACCGTCACGTGCCGCCACTCTGGGCGCGGTCACTCATGCTGGGCATATGCTTCCGTTTTTTGTTGAAGCCGAATTGAGACCCGGTAGCGGTAGCTGAGCGCTCAGGTTTTTGAACGGCTACAGTGGGCGGGAAATGAAGCCAGTCGCAGCGCCTTGAAGCTGATGCCAGTCTGTTTTTTTTTTTTTTTTTTTTTTTTTTTATGGAGCGTCAGAGAGTCTGCAATCACATAGTGACCCAGATTGTCTCCTTGTCGTGTTGCCATGTCAGCTAGTTGAGGCCGCCATTATAGCCGCCTCGTTCCTGAGAGAAAGCCGGAGCTCCGCTCGGAGAAATAGCGCTTAACACACCGGTCCGGTAGTGTGGGGCTTGACCCAATGGTTAACCAATGCCATTCGCCGTACGGCTTGGGTCTGTACCCACTAAAACTCCGAGTTGTTCGAGAATCGTAGACATATTCCATGCATTCGGGTCGAGAAGGTCTCTCCATGTCGCCCAAACAAGCCAGCCGGTCGCAGGGTGCTTCTTATCTCGATTTGCGATGTGGCGATCCTGTTTCGCACGTGTCTTCATGATGCCCACCCATCTGGCGCGGACTTCTTCCGAGCTGAGCCGCCAGTCGGGGTCGTCGTCATGTCCGAGTCTCTTTTCACACCTGATTTTCCAGGCGAGAAACGCGGATTCTGATATAACGATACGAGCGGCGCGCTCGCGTGCAACGTCGCGACCGCTCAGGAAGCCGGGTAGCCGTATGTTTGCGCAGCCCAAGATTAGACCCATCGAGATGTCCAGCTCGATCTTCTTGTGAGCCAGGAACTCGCGAGTGAGGTGCCATATGGGCCCTTGCCTTGAGTCCGGGCACTCCAGAAGTATGTGTTCCATGGATTCGGTCACGTGACAAGTAGGGCACGTGGCGTAACTCTTCCACGGTTCGGGCATCTTATTGAAATATTCACCAATTTTGTGGGCACCATGCATGCATTTCCAGAGGAAATTACGTGCAGGCCTTGATATGTCCTTGCTACGAAGCCCTTGCCATATTTGTCTCGACGATGGAGTAAAATTCCCGATCTCGGCCAGATCCGATCTTACTTTCTCCAGATTCTTCGTCGTTGCTCTGCGTGGGAGCTCTTTTGCCTCCTTCATCAGCCGTATCGCATTGTGCGCTTTCCGTTGCATGATGTTTGCAATTGCCAGGCCAGGCCGATCGAAGGCTGAGTATCTAGAGAAATCGACCTGAGCGCCGGTTCCGTATTTTGCGAACACCGTTGCTCTATCTTGTGTCTCCTTGACCTCTATCCACGCCTTCCGACGTTTCTTACCTACATGGTAGAAAGTTGTCTCCGCTGTACGCGACCGCAGCGCCGCGGCAGCGGCGCGCAGCTCTATGGCTGCATCTGGGATGTCTAGCCAGCCCGCCGACTCATGTTGCTCGAGGCATGTCGTGAGGCACTCAATGATTGTCCGCGAAGTTACGATAAGGTGCAATGGCGCAGCTGGCGGCACTATATCGACAGTTTTGACGATTGCTAGGGCTAGGCTCCTCAGATACGTCTGGCTCGCGCCCTCGCATGCTTGGTCATGGTCAGTGAAATCCGAGTCCGGGAAGTGTATCGAGAACCCTCCACGTGCCTGTGCTGAGCTGTCGTTACTCATCCCCGCGCAGACTATGGCTTGGACTGCCTCTTGATTCGCCGCGCGGACCGCGAGAACACCGGCTTCGCGGTTCAGCATCTCCTGCACTGTGCCGGTCTCTAGCGCGAATGATTCAACCCCTAGCCTCATTATATCTTCTATGCGGTCAACGGCAGGCTCTCTTGGATCGAAGACAACGAGTTCCTCCTGGGCTAGGGCCGTGTCGCGAGTGTCCTCGAAGAGATCCCCAAGGTCTCTATCTCTGTCCGGGTCCACGGCCGTGACATTCCACTTACCGCCAATCGCGCTCAATATATCCGCTGCAACTCTCTGGCATGAGGCTGGATCTCTGCATCCCTCGCGGCGATCCTGCTTGCAGTTCGTGCATTTGCAGCCCGCCGCCTCTTCGTGGCTAGGATCATCCTGCTCTGCAATTTCTTCGAGATCTTCGACTGTCCTGACGGCATGGTGCTTCTTGAGACATCTGATTCTAGGCCGTGCTTTTTTTACATAAGGAACCCCGCGGAGTGCCGGGTGAGACCAAACGTGAATCTCTTCGCGCAGCTTCTGCGGTATGTGCGGCGCGTCCGGCATGAGCGCGTACTTCCGCGAGACCCGTATCATTTGTTTCAGCATGAAGGGGAGCTTGTTCATATTCGGCTTCCAGTCTTGGTAGAAGGGATTCAGGCGCTGATGCTCTGGGACCCGTGCTTTATCCTTCGCGATCGTAGCTGCACGGAGGATCTCTTCCGCAATGAACGCCCATATTGGTCTCTCGCCAGGAGGGGCTAGGTAGCGGCCGATCCATGTGACATATTGGGCCTCATTACGTTCTTGTGCATGGAAGAGCTTGAGGCCGCCTTTATCCTTCGCTGCTCGCAAAGTTGCCATATTAACCGGGTGAGTTCGACCTTCCCCCCACACAAAATCTAGGGTAATTTTATCTAGAGCCTTCTCGATGCGTAATGGCATCCCCTGAGCAGATGTGAGATACTGTGTGTATCCACCAATTACGGTCTGTGATATGATACTCTTGCCGTTTAGCGAAGGTCTTATCCGTTCCCAACGGTCGAGCGATGCGACGACCTTGTCGAGAATCCCGGACCATGCGTTCGCCTCTTTGACGCCATTTCCGGGCCAGGTTCCTAGGATTCTGGTCGGCTCGCCGTCTTTGGCAATCCGTATCCCATCAGGTAGAGTCTCTCCGGTCGCTTGAATTTTCCTACTTTCGCATAACTGATTGCGGTAATCCGCCGATCCGAGAGGTATGATTTCAGTCTTCTTCGTATTAAATTTCGCGCCTGATGCAAGACACCATTGATCTAGAATCTGTGTGAGCAGTGCGAAGGAGTCATCGCTGGCCAGATATACGGTCGTGTCGTCCGCATATAGCGTTGCGATTAGCTTTCGTGTGAGTCCCGGGATGTCGTAGCCGCAGAGCTGTGAGTGCCTGAGCATTGCTGGCAAAGGCTCGATGGCTAAATTGAAGAGCAGACACGACAAAGGATCGCCCTGACGGACTCCGCGGGTTACTGTGAAAGTTGAGCTCATGCACCCGTTGAGCATAACTGAGGTCCTTGCGCCCGTGTAAAGTCTCTCAACGGCTCGGACGAAGGTCTCTGGTAATTCATACCTTCGGAGAACACGCGATAAGTAGTCATGGCGGATTCGATCGTAAGCCTTTTCTTGATCGAGTGCAACTATCATCCCATTTTCTTCGTAGGCCTCAGCGTAATCCAGGATCAATGAGGTGATTTTGGTTTGCTCAGTTATGCTTCTTCCTCTGACAAAACCCGCCTGTGATTCGTGCACAAGTTTCGGTGCAGCACGAGCGAGCTTGAGTGCTAAGGCCTTCGTATATATCTTATAATCGGTATTTAGTAACGTTATCGGTCTAAAATTTGCGATCTCACTTCTTTCCCCTTTTTTGTATAGCGGGCAAAGCCAGCCGTCCGCAAAGCCTGTCCCGTCCGCAACGCCATACATCTCGATGTCCGCGTAAACCTCCGTGAGTACGTACGCTAGGTCAAACCACGGATCCTTTATATTGCTGGTCTCATCATGCCTCCTTGCCAGTTCTTTCCAGAACTCGTAGATTAAGCCGTCTATTCCTGCGGCCTTCCCGTTCTTCGCCGTCGAGAGTGACTCGATTACGTTATCACGTGATATTGATGCTCCCATTTCAGTCTTTGCAGCCGCGTCCGCCACGCACTCGATGTGCGATAGAACTTCGACCGTGGCCTTTTCCCTATCCAGAGCGTCTACATCAAGGTCTACCCTCTGAACACTGTCATGGTACTCTTTCGCTATTTCACACATCGTCTTCGAATCAGTCGCGTACACGGGCGGGTCAGAGCCTTGCTTTCGTAGGGAGAGGAAGGTATCCCGCGGCTTATTTTCTTTTGCCCATCCGAACCACGACTTCTGCATGGTCTCAGCTTCCACCCACGCCTTGGTTTGTCTTCGCCTGAAGGTACGTCTATGTGCCGTCTCCTGAATGCGATTCAAATCTTTCTCCACATCACGTAGATGTTCCCTTGCATGCGATTCTTGCTCTTTCGATTCTGCGCGTAGCACTTGGCTCTTGGCCGCTTCTCTGTCCCGGAGACATTCATCCAGCTTGGAATTCCGCGCGCAGTTTATCTCGCGAGATCGCTTCTTGGCAATTTCTATGATCTCCGTCTTCATCGACTTCCAAACACGCTGCGCATTGTGCTCTTCGGTCCTCCCGCCTGCATGTATCCTGGCGATTTCTATCTCTGCGGCCTTCCCGAGTGTATTGGTTGCGTTGAGGAGCTCTTTGTCTTTCGCCAGATCACTTCGCATCGACCAGCGTCCTGGGCCAATGACTGGCATATCCAGATTGACAATTTCAACTGTTACTCTGCTGTGATCATCGACTGTCAGGTCGGACATGCAAGTTGTCCAGCTCCTACTCGACTGAGACAACGCTTGGGTGAGGTAAATCCTGTCTATTCGTGACATCGCAGTACGCGTGCTGTTACGCCAAGTCCATTCGACTCGGTCAGGGTACGTCTCCCGCCAGCAGTCCGTTAGTGCCAAGTACCTTTTAAGCGACCGGAAGGACTCTGGATTATCGATTGGTGACAGCTTCGCAGGGTATTTATCAATAGGGTCCTCCACCATGTTGAAATCCCCCATCAGCACATCGGGCTTGGGTATTTTTCCTTTTGACTTTCTAATTTTGGATCTGATGGAGTCCCACATCTCTCGGTTCTCACGCCTGTCTGTTGGCGCGTACGTCGCCAGGATGGAGATGTCGTCTTCTCTGTGCCATCTAAATGTGACAATGATGGCGCGTCCGGGGACTAATACGTGCGTTCTTACGGTGTCCGTATTCGTAAGCAGCTTGTTCAGTACTATCGCAATGCCACCCGCCCCCGTAGGATTCGTTGGATGAGGTGAGTTTATGACTACTAGATGTTGATGCAGGTTATGTATATCTCTAACATGTTCCGCAGACAGGTGAGTCTCCTGTATTGCCATTACACCAATTTTTGTGCGTCTAATGTCCTCGGAGATTCTTCTCCATTTTCTATTACCAGCAATTTTCGAGGAACCGCGCCCGCGCATGTTCTCAGTGGCGAGTTTCAGACACGCTTTAGTCTTCTTTTTACTTGCCGTGAGCCGCGCCCTATCTTCGCAGGCTTCGCGGGGAATACGGCGCTCGAAAGCGTCGGGGTCAACATCTGAGAGTGAGCTACTACGACCTGGTAACGGTATTCTCCATGAACTAGGAGTTTGTATTGAGTCTTCATCAGACAAGGATGCAGGAGAGTCTTTGCTACTCCGTTTAGAATGACTCTGAGAGTCATAAAAATTGAGATGGCTCGTTTGAGAGTCGCTCGAAGATTCAGTGTCACCGTCGGCACTCTGGGCATCATTTGCCATAGTATTGATGCCCTGCGGCGCATCTACCGCGAGCTTATTTGCTCTTGAAGCCGTCCGCCTCTTCGCGTCAGCTGCTAGCTGTACTACTCCTCTCGGAGAGTCCGAGCTGTCACTTCCGCGTGAGGCGGACGTATTATCGCCTTCCGTGACCTCCATGCCTTCCTCGACGGCGGCCGCGGCGATAGGATCGGCCGCTGCTCTGGCATCAGAGGTTAATGAGCCTGACCAGTTGTGAGATGACCTGAGATTGTATCTAATTTGAGGAGAGTATGGTTGCACTGAGAGTCTTGCGGACGAGGCCAGTGCACCTCGCCCGCCCAGTTAGTATATCCCGACTAACCCGGTGAACTATGTCCGTCGATAATAGAAGAATGATATCCGGTTCATGCTTCCGCATCTGGGACTTAAGCGTCTCCGCACGGCACGTTCGTGGCCTGAATAGGCCGCCGTTTGAAAGGAATTTCGCAGCGAGCTTTCCTGAACGAGCAGTATATTTGGGCCCACTACGGCACTAGCTTTGGAAGAGATTGTGCTTAGCTCTTGCAGATCACTCGGTGTCCACCTCCGGTTGAGTTCACAGAGTGCAGCAGGATGACTTCGAGCGGTAATCGACCATTTTATTTTGGTATGGATGGTCGAGACAATCGAGTCGTAGTTCTATACGGTATGATGCGAGCGAGAGTGATGGGAGGAGTAGTGCGGGCTTGCATTAGAGCGTAGGTAAGTGTAGAGCTTCTGGACGCGCGGAAAAGGCGGCACGGGATCGGGCAGAGGAAGGTGGGTAAATGAATGTATCGTTTCAGGCGACGAGTGATAGGGATTAGATGAGGGAGTAGTGAGGAGCGAGAAACTAAAGGGGCGTGTATGCGTTCCAAGATATGATACGGGTTGATGCGCATGACCGCGAGCGTGTGCGAGCAGGTGCAGAGCGCGAGGAGACTGCGAGAGTAGTCAAGAAACTCACTTGCGGTTGCTCGGTCCACCGCGTCCTCCGCGACCGCCGCGGCCGCCGCGACGTCCGCCTCTGCCGCCGCGGCGCCCGCGTCCGCCGCGCGGTCCGTTGGTGCTGTCGTCTTCGTCGTCGTCCTTGCGGCGGCCTCGCTTGACTTTGTCGTCCCTTGGGTCCCAGCCTTCGAGCTGGCATGCCTCGCACTTGCCGCCCGGGTGGTTCTCTCCTCTGCAGACGGAGCAGTTCCAGCCATCCCAGGCGACGCCGCGACCATGGATGAGATCGTCAATGACGATGGAGGCGGCTGTGTCACGGAGGCGGCGATGGAGGGTCGGCGTGAAGAAGTGGCCGGCGTAAATGTTGACCTGTTGTTCTGCAACGCCTGGCGTCTTCGGGAGGATGACGTCCAAGGGCTCGATGCGGATCGACGCGATGAGCATCTCGACCGCCTCCTCGATCGAGATATTCTTGCTCGCTGCATGGGTAGCAGCGAGTTCGCGGATGTCGGCGCGTCTGCGCCAGTAGGCTTGAACGCGGCGTAGCTGATCGGCGATAGCGAGGTCGAGGCCGCCCATGGTGTAGACGAAGTCTGAGCCATCGTGCTGCTGGTACTTGTGGAGTTCCAGGCGCAGGCTGCCTACGGTCCACCAGCGGCCGGTTTCGAAACCGTCTGCGGCCTCTTGCGGGATGTTGGAAATGGCGACGAGGATGTCGTTGACCTGCTCGTAGTTCCCAGCGTCGAGAGCAGCTTGGAGGCGTGTGAAGAGCATGTCGAGGTCGGGCAGCTCCTTGCTCAGTACCCGGTACAGGTTCTGCTTGAGGAGAGCAATTGCCGTTTTCGCGTCTTCCTCGCGTAAGGGCGGCTGGCCGATGATGCCGACGATCCTGGCAAGGAGTTTCGGGCCCGGGATCTTGTCGAGGGCGTCCTTCTGCGCGGGGTTGACGCGGTCCCAGATGAAGTTGGCCGGTTTGCCGGCGATGGGGGTGTTAATGTCTCCGGCGCGAGACATCTTGACGGTCGTGCCCCTGAACACCTTCGCAAAGCTGCTCGCTGTCTTGCGATCGGCGGCGGACGCTGGCGTACTGTCGAGGTTGACGCGGCCGTAACGGTCGGTCAGCTCGGGCAGATCGTGGAAGTCATACTCGTCCACGTCGAAGCCCGCTGGGCCGACGTCCTCGCCATCGTCGGCGACGTCATGGTCCGAGATGGACATCGCTTCCGCATCGCGCTGCTCCGCCTTTATCGGTGGCGGGACCTCGGCGACGCCGTGGCGTTCGAAATCGTCGAGGTTCTGCTCATCGTGGCAGTACCGCCATCGGGGGCGGTTTCCAGGCACCGGGGCGCCGCGCGGCTCAGAGGGCGATGGGGCGGACGGCTGGGCACGCATGCCAGGCGGCGCGATGATGTCTGCGCCCGCGGGGAACGTCCTGGGCGGCGTCCGGGAGTCGCTCTGGTCGTACGTGCCGCGCGGACGGCTTCCAGACGCGACTGGGGCATGGTCACGGCGGCGGGTACTGAAAGGCATGCGTAGCATCGTTCGCCCGCGAGGCGGATGGCCGAGGTGCTCGGTCGGCGACACTTCTCCGTCGTCCGATTCCGCATACGGCTGGAGGTTGCGCTGTGCGCCTTGGAGCTGCGCTGCGTTCGCCAGGCTCGGCCAGGCCGGGCGTGCGCCAGGCTCCTCGTGTGCATAGCTCGGGAGGGAGAAGCGTGGGAAGGGCGCCTCTGGCATCACCGGGGGAGGGGTGGGGACGCGTGGCACGATGTTCACACCGCGAATGGTGGAAGTAGTGGATGATGCCCTGGACCTGAGCGAGCCCGCTACTGCGCGCGAGTACGCGAGAGCGTTGCGGGCGGTGGTGAAGGTCCCGAAGTGGCGCGCGCTCGGGGATGACTCGGGTGCGTTGCGGGCAGCGTCCTCCGCAGCAGCGCGCTGCGCGGTCAGCACAGGCGCCAGGACTTTGGGCTACAGCGTATCAGCATTGCTTTATGCATTCACTGAGCGTTTGACTGCTCACCGTATCGTCCTGCATATTCTCGAGACGCTCCGCCGCGATCTTGTCGCGGCGATCTTGGTGAATCTTCTTGTCGGACGGCGTCCCTGGAAACTTGCGGACGGTGCCACGGGCGTCGACTGGCGTTGCGTCCGCGTAGTGAACGGGGACGAAGGCGACCTCTTCCAGCTCGGAGGCGGTAGGGGAGCTGAAGTGTAGGGATTGGCGTGTGACGGGTTCGAGCGCGGGATCGGCAGCCACGGATGGGTCCTCGGCGTCGGCGGCGTCTATGTTCTCGACGCGCTGCTCGTCGCCTTGGGGTTCTGCCGCCATCTGCTCCTGACATAGCTGTCAGCGTACGGACGCTGCTGTCTGGTCGTTGCTTACGTCTCGGTCAGGATCAATAGGTGCAAACGGATTATTGTGGAGATTTTGCGACATCTGCTGGGTGGAAAAAGGAGGCTGGCGATGGATTCAGGTTAAGCCCGGGCTTTTTAAAGGTGATGCTCACCTCCGTACAGATGCGCTCCAGTCTTCCAAATGCGGGTTGGCTGGCAATACCGTGTTGAGCGCCCAGTACGTGTTTGAATGATCCAAGTGTGGCGCACCGGTTTACTACGCGATTGTTACAGAAACGACTGAATGCCCCCTCCTTAACATGGCCATCCAGTCTGCGGAAAGACAGGCTACGGCGATGTAGTTGCAGGGTCGGATGGCCAAATTCCGCGTCATGTTCATCACGAGCAGCTCGAGCTGCCCATCGGATTGGCCGCCTCGTAAATTGGCGTGAGCGGCGGCGGGCAGTCGGGCGTAGATGCGCGCGTTGCGCCGGCGATGGTGGTGGTTGCTTGCCAAGGGGCATAGCTTCCGTTCCGAAAGCCGATCCGGCCAGCTGAGCTCGATCGGAGGCTAATTCATGTTACGAACGGGAACAGCTTCACAGGACGCTATTCTCCCCATTTTGGGCGGTATAGTGGAGGAGGTGAGAACAGGGAGATCATCTTGTGGCTCGAGGGAGGGCGTGGGAAAGTTTGCTTGATTAATGGAGCTGCTAGCGGCCGTCCTTTCCAGGATCCAAACACGGGCTAAAAGATTCCAGGGCTGCATACAGGCGGCATACAGGCGTAGAGTTCGGTGAAAATTCTAAAGGACTACTGTGAGTCACTCGTCAGCTTCTGGGCCGCAATCTCCTTTCTCTTCCTGCTGAACTCGCGGCGAGCCCTGGATAGCGATAGTTCGCTCTCTTCGTCCGCATTACCCTTGGTGAGCAGCTCGTGATAATGCTCGCAGATGGGATACTTGGACCAGTGGTTGTCTCTGCCCTCATTTCGAGAGAAAGTAAGGCCGCAGCCACCATGGCACTTCTTGACTTTCGCACGCGCGGACTTATAGCCACGTGGCGGCGCCTCACGCGTGCCTGGTGGGAGGATGCTCGTGTGTTCGATAACTCGGTGCCCGCGAGGTCTGACTGGCCCGTAATTTGCGTGACCGCTGACAGTAGGAATCTCGTCCTCCTGGACGATGTGGACGTATCTCCAATCCGTCTGATGAGTATCTATAAAGTATGAGGAGTTCGACGGTCATATTCGTGATGTACTGCTGTAACTGACCTGGTACCGAGTGTGCGTAGGGGAAAGTGTTGTATGGAGCAACTAGATCCGATCTGACGTGCTTCTGGCTCATGGAGAGGGCGTGAGATAGCGGCGGAGGGAATTCTATCGGCGGCGGCGAGGTCACGGGCGTTTGAGACGAGCTCAGGAATGACGTATGTTGCGCCATGTCGTTGTCGCCGTGATGGACTGGTATTGAGGACCTCTTTTCAGCGCGCTTTGCCTTCTCGGCTGTGTATGTCAGGCACAGAGTAGCAATGTAGGTTGGGTATTGGTACCTGCGTTCTTCTCGTACCATGGAGAGAAGTCGATGGAGATAGGGAACTTGAAGACTGCGTTGGGCGTGAAGTCTTTGTCTTCCACGAGCAATCTGATAGTCTCTGCTGCACTCATGGCAGGCTTGGGTCTGTCCTCGCTCTTCAAGAACTTGAGGAGCAGGAGTGGGTCGTTTTCGTACGGTGATTCGCGCGGGGCGGACATTAGTGCTGCGTGGGCACCCCGTGTTCTCTTTTTCTTTATATATTGTCCACGAGGTATGTGATGTTTAGAGGGTGTCAGATGGGGAGTAAGAGCGCCCATCCATATTAAGGCGGTGCAGTAAGCTGATCATAATTGGATGGGTCGGCCTTCGATTAGCTCCTTGTGAACTCTAACTCTTGGAGTTCGCCGACGGCCCTGAGCGCTAAATTGTGACTATCCCATTGCTATGCAGGTCGTTTTATGGCGTTGAGCCGCAGAGTCACTGCGTTATAGACGAGCTTGTGTGGTAGTGGGCTTGTTTCAATGTAGTGCCAGGGTACGTATCTTTGGGCAAGTCATCAGGGCTTAGGCACGGGAGGTTATGCACCCGGATTATCCGTGGACGTGGTGGCGTCTCCTTTGGGTGCACTGCGGGTTGCGGGCGCTTCGTGTGCGGGTCATAGTGCTTGTGTATGAGATACTTGCTTGTATGTCTTCATACTCCGAAAAAAAACGTTCCGGAAGTGTTGCGGATGTTCATATGCGTTCGCTTCGAGGTCGCGTCCATGTCAAAGATATTTGGCCCAGTTCGTCGTGGACGAGCTTGCTCGACGGAATGTACTATTAATCCACGTTTGTAACTGTGGGCACATGTGATTATTACGGGCCGAAAAACCGAAGTGGTTGATTTGCCTGTGTTTGGCATTGCGGTCGTCGTCGTGTGCTACGGTGTCCTCGTCGATAAGGCATGCCATATTTCATGAGTCCATGATTTGGCAGCAGTTTGGTGGATCAGGGGTCATTTTATTCAGTGCGTCAGTGCCAGGCCCTGGGATTTATAGCGTTGATGGCTCGGGCTGACTGAGGGGTTTCTGGCTCAGTTCTTAATTTTGTCTTGCAGCGTGCAGTTGCATCGGTTGCTATTCGACTAGTTTATTGCGTCTTGAGGAGGGTTTGGTATGTTTCTTCGCAAGTGTGCGTTCGGACCATGATGGTTCGGAAGAAACCCCTCGATGCCAGTCTGTTTGCCGACGCCTTGCGTTACACGCCACACAAGCCCTCTGTCTCCGCGCTGTCTTTTCGTCGAAAGCACCCTTCCTGCAGCAAATGTTTTCTCACATGCCTGCGGCTAGCAATGGTGAGTCTGGGAATGATTCAAGCCATCTCTTCGATCCAAATTTGAGACTACTTGGGGTCCGGATTGGATATAGTACACGCGTCGACGTTCGAAGATATACCGTTCAACATCGCTCTGTCCTCGTCGGATGAGGTTGACCATGGCGCTACCGCCAAAATCTACAAGGGACAGATCCAAGGCGACGAACCGCTGGTCGTGGCAGTCAAGGTCTTTGGTCATATGTTAGGCAAAGTTCAGGAACATGTGAGCACATCGCCTCCGTGGTCTGAGTCGCCGAGGAGTACTGACAGCCGCGCACGGATAAGCTGCTCGTCCGAGAGCTGCGCGCAGCGCGCAAAGTGGCCATGCGCCATCCTTTAATCCTGGCGTTTCTCGGAACGGCGTTCATCGGGCAACATCAAGCCATAGTATCGCTCTTCATGAAGAACGGCAATCTGCTAGAATACCTCAAGACGAACCCCGAGGCCAACAGGGAGAGGCTGGTATGCCATAGATGCTACTTGAAGGCTGTCTTTGACAATGCGTAGATTCTGCAAGTTGGAGAAGCAGTCGATTACCTGCATACCGTCGAGGGACTTGCGCATGGCGACCTTAAATGTGTACGCTCCCAAACGTCGCTGTCGTACTCGTCTCTAATCTGTTATAGTCAAATGTCTTGATCTCAGATTTCGGCGACGCTCTATTGGCAGACTTCGGTCTCAGCACCTTCTTGGAGGAGACCGTTACGCGCACAATGACGGCAATTCGCTCCATGAACACGCTTTCTTTCGCAGCTCCAGAGCTTCTCCTCGGTGTATCCGACTCAAATGCGCCCGTACCGTCAAAATCGCGGGAGAGCGACGTCTATGCATTTGGCATGCTCATCCTTGAAGTCAGTCCCCCGCATAGTGTTACTATGTCGTCGATACCAGTAATGACCTGCCGCAGGCCGTCACTGGGCAGGCGCCATTTCCCGGTTTGAACAGCTTCGCCCTGATGTTGCGTGTCTGCTCAGGCCAACTTCCTTCACGGCCCAAGTTGAACGGATTTGTTGCTATGAGCACCGCGTGGTGGGACATTTGCTGCTGTTGCTGGAAGTTCAACCCCAGTGACCGGCCTCGTATGCAAGTCGTCATGCAACGTCTCACTGTAAGTCCACCGTGCATGTACGTCCCGCGTGGAATCTCAGGGGACTTTTATGCAGGCATCTCATCTTCTCCCAAGTGAGAGTCATGCAGCATGCTATGTCTACCTTGCTGAAATCCAGCCAAGAGCGAGAAATTTGCCTTCTCTGTCGCGGAGCAGCGTTAAATGCTGTTTATATGCCCTGCGGGGGACGCGTGGTCTCATGCTCCATCAATGCGACTCAAATACTGGACATCACGTCTGGTCAATCTCTGATGATCGACGATGATCATGGCAGTCCCTACCTTCCAGCCGCTGCACTGGCAGCGTGTCCCAATGCCAACGAGATCGCTTCGTATGCCAGAGGCCACACAATTCAGCGTTGGGACGCACTCTCCGGCAATCCTCTTGGCCGTATGCAAGGCCACACCGACGTTATCAATAGCATTGCCTATTCCCCGGATGGAGCTTGGATTGTCTCAGGATCCGTTGATTCGACAATTCGCCTATGGAATGCTTCCACAGGGGAATCAGTCGGAGAACCGCTCACAGGGCACACATCCTGGGTGCAATCCGTCGCATTCTCACCTGATGGCCGCCGAATCGTGTCTGCATCGACAGATAACACCATTCGTATCTGGCGTTCCCGGTCGCGTGAACTCTTTGCAATATTGTCAGGGCACTCTGATGGTGTGGCATGTGCCCGCTATCTCCCCGATGGTAAATTCATAGTATCTTGCTCCTGGGACAGCACAATCTGCATCTGGAACGCCCAAACCTTACGGCTTGTATACGCCATCCATGGACACCTCGATCGGGTCTATGCGGTCGCCGTCTCGCCATGTGGTAAATATGTCGCATCTGGCTCAATGGATGAGACGATTCGAATATGGGACACGGAGACCTGGTCGCCGATAGGCGACCCGTTAGATGGGCACACAGGCCCTGTGTGCTCAGTTAACTTCTCACCTGACGGGAAGAGCATCGTCTCCAGCTCTTTCGACAGGACTATTCGGATTTGGGAACTGTTTGAGTAGCACATCTCTGTAAGCATGCACACAGCGCTGATCGTAAATCTCTCATTGACTTCCACCGCTGTCGGATATTCATTTCCAGCGTTGGTTAGGAAAACATCAAATCGTCGGCTGCGACCACCAAAGTCGAGCGTCTGGAGCGGCCCGGGGCAGAGCACAGAGGGTTTGGAATGAAATGGAATTACTGTAGTTCTCAGCGCTCTAGAGAATATCTTCTATCCGTACCACTTTTGCCGCAAGACCTTGTTGCGCGCGATAGGTTTCACGATGATGATGGCGATGAGCAGCCCACACACAGTCAACGCAAGCTGGACCTTATTGAAGCTCTCGCTCAGCAGGTCAAACGTCCCGCTGGGCGTGACGCGCGTGCCGAAGAGGTCGAGCCCGTACGCGAGGACCAGGCTCGTGCTCTCCAGCTGTGCGGGCGAGGTGACGATATGGCGCACGCCCATCACCTGAAGGAGCATTGGTTGCCCATCAGGAAGAGCAGCGCGAAAGAGGACGCACCGGATAGCCGTGCGAGATGACCATCCGCGGGTCGTCCGGGATGACGGGCTCGTAGGGCACGAGGCCCTCCTCCTGGTCCGCGGCGGATGGCTTGCCTCTGTGCCGCCGCGGGTCGAGCAGCCGCCGCGGAAGAGAGACGACCTGGTTCTTCGAGTTCGCCACTGCGCACACTCGCATTCAGCTCACGCGACAAAGAAACAAGGAAGAAACACACCAATCAAGTTGCGCGTCGTAATGCCATGCTTCGTCGTCGTCGTGGCCATCGCGGCGACGCCCGCGAGCGCAATGAAGCTATTCTCGACGGCGTGCACGCGCGTCAGGTCGATCGACTCGGCGGACGCGTCCGAGCTACATAAGTCTCGTCAACCACTGCCAGGTCCGTCGTGGAAGTAGACAAGAGCTTGCCTCGAGATCTTGTCGTCCGGCCCAGAGCCTTCGAACAGTTCAACAGTGACGAGCCGGAAGCCCTTGACCGAGTCCTGCCCGCCGTCGCGCGGGTCGTAATAGTGATACGTAAGCCAGTTCTGCGCGAACGCGACGTGGACATCGCACGGCACGCCGCGCGCGTGCAGCTCCGCGCGGTAAACTATGGTGCCCTTCGCGCCGTCAACCACGCTGACCGCGCACGCCGGTACGACATCCAGACCCGCTCGCGAGGAAGACAAGACCGCGACCAAGTTCGGGTTGAGGTATCTGTAAAGCGTCGTCTTGTTCGCCAGCACGCGGCCAATGGACACCGACGGCTCGTGCGGGCGGCGCACGACGGAGATAATCTCCTCGCCCGCCGGGAAGGCCGTGCGCCACTGCTCCAAAGCGGGGAAGGGGTACTTCGGCGAGAGCGGCGTCGAGTATCCGACGAGGTGGTTGGACGCGAGCGACGTGGACGGGAGGGCGAAGCGGATGGCGTCGCCAAGTTTGTTGTAGACCTTCGCCGAGGCCTCGTTCAGCGGGTACATGTGCGCCTTGAGCGTGTCGTCCACCAGCACGATGAGGCGCGGGCTCGACTGGACGAGGTACGCGTCTCGCATGGGCGTCTTGAAAAGCAGGACGCCGGAGAGCGCTGTGAAGCCCTTGGTGTACACTTGTTCGCCCGTCAGCGCGTAGAAGTGGTAGGCGACCGTTTCCGAAGGTTCCTAGGAGCACAATAAGAATTGTAGTCGCACGACCCTTGGAGGAGAAACATACCCCAGGCATGTGATGGTGCGCAAGAATGACGACCTCGGGCTCGCTCGTCTCCACCGCCGTCCGAAGGACGTAAATCTTGACGGGCTCGATGGTACCGCCGCGCGCGTCCATTCCGAACAGCTTCGTCCAGATCACTGCGCCAGTGGTCGAGTCGAGCACGAAGACCTTGCCAGAGCGCGACGCGGCGATGATGACTTTTCGGAAGCCGAAGGGGTCGCGCCAGAGGTCGCCGGGCTTGGCGGCGTTGAGGGTATAGGAGTTCGAAAGGAAACGCTGTGACCACTCGAACGCGTACGTGGGTAAATTCTGCAGATTGGCGATGTGGCGAACGAGCCGCGGCACGAAGCCTTCGGAGCCGGCGGCCGCGCCTGCAACGACGACCTTACGTTCTGGGAGGTCGACGAACTCGACAGCGGCGAGGTTTCCCAGCGCTTCTTCGCGGTTCCAGACCATCTTCTCCTGCTGCCAGAGCTGAAGGGAGCCGGTGCTGGCGACGACCAGTGTGCGCGAGACGACGACACCAGGCTGGGGGTTGGCTGCGTCTATGGCGCCGCGGACGATGATGCCGTGCGCGATGGTGTCAAACTTAAAGCCCGTGCCGTGAATCTGGCCACCATCCTTGTCGCCATGCGCAGTCAAGACGTGCGTGGCGCCTACAGCGGGCTGGTGTGCCCAGAAGGTCCGCGCGACGTACGGCTTGCCCTGGCGGTCCAGCGTGCCCGAGAACGTCGACTCTGAGTATTCGCTCGGCGCTGTCTTACTGACGGGGAACTCCCATGCGGGGACGATCTTGCGCGACGGCACGTCCAGGCGGATAATCTGGGCGCTGCCATCGGGGCGGATGCCGACTACGATACCGGAGAGCTCCAGGTTGACGTCGAGCACGCGGTCGTACTTGGCTCCTGCGACCGTCGTGGGCTTTCCGGACAGCTCGCGGTTGAGCTCGAAGTACACTGCGTTGCCGCCTTCCGCCCAGATGATGAATGGATTCTCGACTGTTTTGGTGGATACAGCGACTAGCGAGTCCTGGGCGTCCGTAATGTCCGACGGTATGTCTGCGCTGGCCAATTCGGTGCCGGTCTGCGTGTCGAGCGCAACAACGTGCAGAGTGTAAGAACGGATCGACTTGACGAGGCCCACTGCGTAGACCGCTGTCGAGCTGACCACAAGCTTGGTGTAGATGACAGCCGAACTGACCCATGCGTCAGCGGCTGGTGGTACGGCTCATTATCATATAAAATGCTGACCTCTGGTCCTGCGATTCCCAGTGCCATTTCTTCAACCCAGAGAATCCATTGATGCGAGTGACCGAGCGGCCGTTGGTAAGGACGAAGATATCCGGAGACTCAGAGTCAAGCGCGAATTGGATGTCATTAGACAGCGTGACGGGTTCGGTCAGAAACGCGTCTTGTGGTTTGTGTAATTGGGTTTCGAATGTTAACAGGCCACTCGTAGCCTCGAAGACGCGCAAGTTGGCACCGCCAGGGCCGGATAATGCGGCCACAACGACGGGTCCGCGAGGGTCCAAATCAGCTTCAGCTTTGGGCTCGCCGCGTCCGTACAATGCAATGACTGCATGACAATTAGAAATATGCGTTGAAAGCGCGCGTTGGGAATTACCATCGTCGTTAGTTTTCATATTTACAATCGCATCGCCCGCTAAGAACTGTCTGCGCCATACTGTCAGTCCGTCAGCTTCAGCACTATCCAGCGAGGCATATTGCTCACCAAGCGCTCCATCGGCTGGATTTATACCAGCAAGGATGTTGGCCTCAGTGGCCGTCAGAACGACGCTCTTCCAGGTCTGGCCGTGTCTGTACGGAGGCACGCGATGGAAATTTGGCACAAAACGTGGCCCGGAGAGCGGTATGCCGATTTGCTGCTTGTGCCAGTCGACCTTGCCAGCGTCCTCCGCATGTAGGGCGAGCGCACCGTGCCCCACGGCCAATATGGCCGGCAGCACGCGTGCGAGGACACGCATCCGGGTTATAGCAGCGCGTGAGAATAACCTCGGCAATTCGCCGGAGCGTGACCGCAAGGTGTCCTCATGATCGCACAATTTTCTAGAGTCTCAAGCCAATGAGAGGGATAGAAAAGGTATTAAGATTAAGAGAAAATCATGCTAATGAAGATGAAATGAGATCAGAAGACAGTGTAATTCCCGCTACCTTGTAGTGGGTCTTTGGCGTGTGATGACCAAATCTGCAATACAGTCGAAGCCCTTATAACCCATAGCCCTATTCGCCCATAATCCATAGCCGGCCAGAGCGATTGGCTGCCTCCGGAATCGAGATTTACATACAAATGAACGCCCTCTTTGGCCATAATTCCCATAACCCATAGCTTTTGGGTGGTCCCAAATGCTATGGGTTAAAAGGGCTTCGACTGTACAACGCGTTTTGGCTCAAGATCTCTCGATTGATGCCCAGGTCGATAAATGGGGTAATCTTCCGCGGACGGTTCCCAATGAGGAGCACGTCCGCGGGCTCCTTGTTCCGAGGTTGATGCAGCTCTAGCCACAGCTCCTCACGCCGCCAACTCTTGAGCTCAGGTTCCTGTGTAGGTAACGGTATAGTAACTTATGAACCTAGTAAGAGTGTTCGTGGCGCGAATGGCGAGGCGCGAAGCGCCTCGCATGAGCGCCTCAGTCAGATTTAGGCGCACGAACGGCGCGGCGCGCAGCCTCGCGCGTGAGTGCGCCCATTCAATTTCCTCCACCCGGTACCACAATGTTTATACTGTAAGCACACAAACTATTACCGCGTCACGCGTCACGGCGGTGCCGCGGCCCGGTAATAAAGGTGTTTTTTCACGCGTCACAGGCGGATCTCGGTAATGGGATGTCACGCGTTTTTGACCCTCGGGGACCTCACACATACCAAAATTTTCGCCGCCGCTCCGCGACGGCGGTGATGGGAGCATTTTGTCACGGTCACGGAGCCTCCGCGGTAATGGTTCCGCCATGTCACGGAGCCGCGGGGCCGGTAATAGTTCGTGTGCTTACAGTATGTGGGTGGCAGACGTGTCGTGTTCGATGTGCAGCGAATCGCATGCATTAAGCATTGGATTAAGCAAATGGTTCGGTGTAACGAGTGCGGGATCACTCGTTGAGGTTCTTAGCAGGAAAGTCCAACTGACGTCACGGCGGGCAACCGTCAGAGGTGTACGTGCCGTATGAGCGGTCTGTACCGATAAGTCAGAGTAGGGGTCTGCCAGTCAGACCCCCGAGGACGATATAGAGGACAGGGGGCGCGAGTACGGTCTCGCAATTCACGGTTCACGGTTCAAGCTTCGCGCCTGAACGTGAGTGAAAAGCGAAGTCGGTAAGAGAGTGTATTGCCAAATAGACGAAAACAATTCCTAATGAGCGGCGCTCGGAGTTAAGCACAAAGTACCCCTTACATTCGGGCGCACAGATGTTCAGTTCTTAGTGGCCACATGCTGCAGCCGCTTGCAGAGTTTATAGCTGTCATTAAGTCTCATGCCAAGGTAATGAGAAAAATGTGCTCGCTAATATCACAGAGACTAGGTACAGCTGCTGGCATTGTCTGGTGTGCGGGCGAGGTGCCAAACTGAGTGTCACGAGTCTGAGCAGCAGCACAAGCTATTACTTGTCCATCAAGAGAGTGGTTACTGAGAGGGAAATTCAACTCTACCTCCATAGTTCCGCTCGCAACTGAGTCCACACCTTCTCATAGACAGAAAACATTGGGTCTATGAAGGTAGCGGGCGGTGCCGGAACGGCCTATGGGACTTATAAAGATTGAAAGGAGAAAACCCCTCGCCGACTCCAGACAAAAGTCACTGTAAAGCCATTAGCCACTGCGGTGGAAGTTACGACGGATAACTTCAGCATTAATGCCGTTTTCCTTCAGATCCTGGAGCATAATCTCCATCCGAACCAGTGTCGAACTCCTGCGCTCAGGAGCAGGGAATACGATGACTTCCAGTTCTTCAAGCTCATGACAAGGAGGTGGCACTGTGCGCGTGGGCATAGTCTGGCACGCATAGCCGTACTTTACTCGCATGGGCTCGGGCGTCTGAGTCGGCGTTGGAACAGCTCTCGCCGGACCGTCGTGATAAATCGGGCGTGAGCGGGCGCGACGAGCAGCTGTGGCAGCGCTCGTCAACTCGGGCAACCTTGCTGATGCAGCAACATCAGCAACAAATGCGCAAAGCGTATCACTGCTCTTCTCCGAGTCCTCAGCCTTCTGCAACGCCGGGCGCGAGCGCGCCCGACGCGCTTGGCGATGGCGACCTCAGACACGAACGCGCTCAGACTCTGCGCACTGCAAGAGGAGGCGATGGAGGATGCGGAGAAGGATGCAGCGAACATGATGCGCAAGCAGACACGGCTCTAATCACTGGTACCCTGGGAGGGAGGGAGGGTACCGGGTCAAGGAGGAGTCTAATGAGCTTAAAAAATTTCACGGCTTATCTGGGTTGCGGCAGAGGGAATCGGGTATGTCTGACCAAGGACCGAAGCGGATGGAGCGGAAAGGGCAAAGGGTCCGATCAGTGTGTCCGAGAGCAACTCTCGAGTTTGAGAACAGACCGTACAATATCAGCGATATGAGAGAGGGATACTAGCAGAAGATGCGGTGTATATACACCGGATGGCGCGAGCGAAAGTGGTAGGATGAAATCCGTCTGCTTCGCGGCACTTTTTACGGTCCCACGCACGTTGCCCAGCCGTAGGATCACCCTGAAATCAGCAAACACTCTCGATTGTCGCCTTCATATCCTTCGCGAAAAGCACGATCACCCGCTCGCTGGCCATCCGGGTCAGAACAAGACACTCAAGATGGTCGCCCGCGAGTACTATTGGCCCGACCTGCGCGACTCGATTCATACCTACGTCCAAGCCTGTGTCACTTGCGGATGCAGCAAGTCTCGACGACACAAGCCGTACGGTCGACTTCAACCGCTCCCGATTCTGCTTCGCAACTGGGACTCAATCTCGATGGACTTCATCGAACAACTCCCTGAGTCCAACGGTTACACCGCGATACTCGTCATTATTGATCGCCTTTCGAAGCAGGGTATCTTCGTCCCGACCAAGGGCAAGATCACCTCTGAAGAACCCGTGCGCCTCTTCCTCATCCACGTCTTCGCCAATCACGGCGCTCCCTCGCACGTCTCCACCGACCGTGGCTCTGAATTCGTCTCCCGCTTCCTCCGCGCACTCGGCTCGCTCCTCAACATGACCATGCACTTCACCTCGGGTCACCACCCGGAGGTGAACGGTCAGGTCGAACACACGAACCAGACGCTCGAGCAGTACCTCCGTCTCTACTGCAACTACAAGCAGGACAACTGGTCTGAGCTCCTTCCTCTCGCCGAGTTCACGTCCAACAACACCCCGAACGACTCGACTGGTGTCTCGCCTTTCTTCGCCAACACGGGTTCCCACCCGAACATCTCCGTCTACCCCGAGTGCGACGTTGCCTCTGCTCGCGCTCGCGACTTCGCTGTCGACATTCACGAGTTGCAGGATGTTCTGAAGGAACAGATCGCTGCTGCTCAGAAACGCTACACCGCCTCTGCGAATGCTCGACGCACTCCCCCGCCTGACTTCAAGGTCGGCGACATGGCCTACGTCCTCTCAGAGCACATCAAGACGACGCAGCCCACTCGCAAGCTCGCCGATCGATAATTAGGCCCGTTCCTGATCGTCGCTCAACCTAGCTTGCAATCGTTCACTCTCAGCCTACCCGACTACCTCGCTCGCGTACACCCGGTCTTTCATGTCTCGCAGCTCGAACCTCACCCTCGAGAGGCGTTCCCCGGCCAACGTCAAGAACCTCCTCCGCCTGTCATCGTCGACGGCGAACAGGAGTACAAGCTTGAAGTACTCAGCGTACGCATCGACAATCGCCATCGTCACTCACGCCTTCGTTTTCGCATTCGCTGGATCGGTCACATCGGCACCCCCGACGACTCCGAGACCACTGAGATGGGCTCAGAAAATTTCGAACACGCGCAAGAAGCAGTTCAAGACTTCTATGCTGCAAATCCCAGCGCTCCCGGTAGCTATCAAGAATTCCAGCAAATCCTCAAGAAATTCGAGAACATCCAAGCACTCGCTTTTCATTCGCTTTCTCTTCGCTCACTCGCTTTTCACCCGGTTCCAAGAAAACTTTCATTTATTACATTTTGGCGACTTTGGTCGCACCCGCTACTACTCTACTCGATCGCCTACTCGTCCGCTTCCTCGGCCACGTCCTTGGTCGCTTCCTCGACCGCCTCCTCAGCCTCCTCCTCGGCCTCCTCTTTGTCCTCCCCCTCCTCCTTGCTCGTGAACGGATTGTCGATCGACCCTTCGATCGACTGACCGAAGTGCTGCGCCTACCACTGCAGCATCCGATAGAGCATGCGCTTGATGTTGTTCACCGAGTGCTAAGTCCACCGGACGTGGTTCTCCATCACTCGGTAATGCTCGGCCGTCTTTGCGCGCTCCTCGGCCGTCCTCGTCCCCAGCGTTGTTCCCTTGACGATGCGCACAGATTCAGCAAAATGATGTCTTACCGTCCCTGCTTGATCTTGAAAAAGCAGTTTTGCGGAACGTAGATCTGGACATTGGCATCGAATGTAATCAACGCGTCCCCATTCTCGATAAACAAATCAGCATACTTCTAATATGATGATGATGTTGCATTGAGCGCACCTTATTCGCCCTGATCGACGGTCTCTCTTGCCTCCACTCGCCATCAAAATGGAGGGTATTGTCCGAGCCGACAGCCATGGTATGCGTTGGATTAACAGTGGCTTCGGCCTCGCTCGTGACCGAGATTCCCGCTACCTTGGTAGTGGGTCTTAGCCCTGCAACACCAGCGAATCCGCACTATTTAATTATTGATAGTAAACTGCCACTTTTGATGAACTTCCCCTTTTATGGTAACTTCCACCGGAGCGTTCGGCTTGAGCAACTGCGCATCTGCCAGGTTCCTCTTGGCACACTCGGTGTTCGCGTTCTTGTCTTCAAAGCCGTCTGCACCTGGCACCCTGGGCGTCGCGCAGGAAATACGGGGCGATGCTTCGCAGCGCACATGCTTCTCACCCTCGGGAAACCCCTCAGGAGACTGCATTAACTTGCCTTTGCCACACTAAGACTTTCTGCTCCCTGCTGTGTACATCTGGATCGCAAACTTGTGTTGCCGCTCTCGCAACACATCGTCCATCTGCAGACGACTTTTGTCCTGCACGTCCGCTACAGCATCGATGCGAGGTACCGCCATCGACATGCACCCGCTCCCCATTCCCCGCTTCCGCTCCTGCAAAGGAGCACATTCCCGCAGGCGATCTCCGTCCTTTATGTTTTATGACACAATTTGAGTCCCGCCAAACGTCCGCATGAGACCATCGTCGGGATACACACGATCTTCATTTCATATCGCGCTTCCCAGAGCCGATTTATGGACCTGCAGGCCTCGGAATGCATTCTGTAGCTTATCTTTGGTGTTCTTCAGCTTTTTGAATGTCTCATCTCAAGGACTATTCACTCGTCCACATGCCTCTCATGGCGTGCGGCGTCGGTCTTGAACACACTGGCGCAAACACATTGCCCATGTAGAATAATGGACGACGGGCACTCTCCTCGCATCTCAGCAGTTCCGCCTAGGATGCAATTTTGTATCCCTCTTTCTGCAGTCCAATCCCACATAACATATCACGACACATTTCCAGAGGGCTCAAAGAGGGCTGACCTCGAGTGGTGAGTTTCCCATCCACTGCAGTGTGTTTATATGCATATGCCTCTGGCCGCACCAAACCGCCTGAGCTGCAGAGAACGCTCGGGTTTGCTCCAGGGAACTCTGCAGGCACTCCGGTATGCCTCGCACCCCCTACAACAACTCCGAGCCCATCCCATTTGACCACAGATTGTGTGCATTGTGTTGCTGCAACAAATCGCAAGTCTCAGCAATGTCAGCATGCTTGGTACATCTGGGAGACAGTAGATTAAGATTTCACATGGCTTGTGAACACTGGACTATGTAAAATCTGATCATGGGGATCATCGAACAAGGTAGCGGCGCAAATGACGAGGTGGGAACCATCCTCGCATGAGCGCTGCTACCGGCGGCGTACTGCCCAAAGAATAGCAGGTTTATGAGCACATGAACACAACCATGTACTGACGGTACTGACTGCATAAGGTAGCGGGGTTTGCCCGCGAGGGCCCTTGGGGCGTTATCATGGTGGAGGTACCGAGCAACGACGACGTGATCGCCTGAAAGACGGAATCCGGGACTTGAAGACTAACCCGGACGCTCCAGGCTCCCTTCTGGTCGGGGAAATCTCCAGGCGAGTATCTTGGATTCTTGGTAATCCAATTATACGTGTCCTTGCGGGTGTAACGACTTTCAACGACGATAGTTGTGCGGATGGTGGTCATAGTGAAGACGATAGCCGGATCGCATCCACATCTGCTCCCGATCCGGACCCGTCCTGTAAGTAATGCTGCCGCGTCCACTCGGAAAGAGATTCGACCTGTTCCCTGCGAAGGACTTCCCTCCTCACATAGAGCCAGCGATGAAGGTTATACATCCACAGTAATCAAACGACAGACCCGAACGCGGACCAATTGGTTCACATCTTTCAATGGTCGCTCACATAGCAAAGTAATTCCGTGTATTCACTTATTCTAAACAGAGGAAACTGGGGAATTCTGAACCTGACATTTATCAGCCGTTTCCTTCAGTCTGTAGGTAAAAAACGATGACTGATTTCGAGGAGTCAAAACCCTCCGAGCCGAAGAGCAGATCATACAGGGACTAGAGAACGTCTCAGTCAAAGCGTAAATGTACAGAAGAGGCGTACCATAATTCGCCTGGCAGTCTGCGCCGAAATCGTCCAGTGTCGGATGTCGGAATATCATCTAGTTCCTCTTGAGGCGTCAGCTCACGGATGGCGCGCAGCGAAGCCAGCGCCTGGGCGGCCGTGGGTCGCGCGTTGGGATCGTCGCTTCCCATAACGAGAAAGAGGTCCTGCAGTCCCGGCACACCGTCGATGTTCTGGGACAACACCATTAGCGGCAAGCAAACAATGGATAGCCAATGACGCGTACCCCAAAGGAAGCCGAAGCACACTTGCCAAGTTGGTAAATGTCCGCCTTGAATGGACAGTACGGCATGTCACAGACAGCCTCAGGGGCAAGGTGCCTGGAATATTGCTCGGCTGTGGCGCCGTAACGCGCGACTGGAATGCCAGTGACTACGCGCGTTCCGGGATCCGACTCCGGCGAAAACTGAACAGAGAGTTCGAAGTCGTTGATAAAGTAGCGCAAGTCGGGGCAAACGGAGCGAAAAACGAGCGGTATACGATAGCAGGCGCCGGGCTTCGGTTGGTGAACGAATCCGCGACCGTAGTTTGTAAAGACTTCAAAGAATGAGAAATCCTGCGATGACAGAAGGTAAGGGTCGAGATGCTACGTTATGCAGTCGTATGTAGACACGCACCCGATGAGCAATGAGTCGCTCGTGAAGAAATGCAAAGCCCTGACGGTGCCGACTTAGTAAGAGAATTACTTGAACTTGAGCGCCGTACTTCAAAAATCTGCTCTAAAGCGTCAAGCACCTCACGCACAGTCTTGAACCACGGGCGCTCCATGCCGTCGTCCCACATCATCGGAAATATGCCAAATACTATGTTGTCAATCCGCAGCTCGCGCAACATCGGGACTGTATGATTTTCTGGGACCTGCGCGTCCGGCGCGGCCAGCGCGCGCATTATGTCAAGGTGTTCCTGGCCTTCATCCCCAATGGCCATGATGCGAATGACAACGTCAGTGTTTTCGGGCGAGCGTGCACCGACATGAATGCCAGTCTATAAAATCTAGTAAGATCGGTTTTATACGGAGCCAACGAGGCCTGAGCACTCGCCTGAGGGTAGAAAATGGATTGTCTGGGGGGCATCTCAAGACATTCGGGCAGGAAGCGAGCGTAGTCATCTTCAGCGCGTACATCACTGCAGTCCGCGGGTGGCACCAGGAAACGATCGGTGATGTCGTCGCTCACTCTGAAGAGCTTATAACCGTGTTGCTTGAAGAAGGGCTCAAACTGGTCCCAGGCAGCCCGACCGGGCCCAGGGACATCCAACTCGCGCCAAGCGCGCAGAGAGCTAAGGTTGGCAGGCATGGGTAATATAAGGGTCAAGAGGCATGACCCATTTTTGCACTCCGATGCCCGGGCCTTGCCTTTCGACTACAGCTCCGAGCCTGTCCGAGTTTTGCGTTTGACCCCTTAGGTTGTACAGGTATCAGACGCGCAATTGAGCCTTTCGCACATTATTTGAGATCTCTGTTCAATAATCGAGTAACGTTCCGTGCCTGGCTCGAATAAGTACATGGCGAGCCTTCGAACAGTTCAACAGTGACGAGCCAGATACCCTTCGCGCCGTCGACAACGCCCATCGGGCATGCCCGTCCCACATCCAGACCCGCTCGTGAGAAAGACACGACCGCGAGCAAGCTCGGGTTGAGGTACCGGTAGAGCGTCGTCTTGTTCGCCAGCACGCGGCCAATGTACACCGAAGGCTCGTGCGGGCGGCGCACGAGGTACGGGTCGCGCATGGGCGTCTTGAAGAGCAGCACGCCGGACAGCGCGGTGAAGCCCTTAGTGTACACTTGCTCGCCCGTCAGCGCGTAGAAGTGGTAGGCCAACGTTTCTGAGTGTTCCTAAGACCGCGATAAGCATTGCAGTAGCACAGCGCTTCGAGAAGAACGTACGCAAGGCATGTGATGGTGCGCAAGAGTGACGACCTCGGGCTCGCTCGTCTCCACTGCCGTGCGGAGGACGTGAATCTTGACGGGCTCGATGGTACTTACTACTACGCGCGTCCATTCCGAACAGCTTCGTCCAGATCACCGCGCCGGTGGTCGAGTCGAGTACGATGACTTTGCCCGAACGCGATGCGGCGATTATGACTTTCCGGAAGCCGAAGGGGTCCCGCCAGAGGTCGCCGGGCTTGGCGGCGGTCAGGGTGTACGAGTTCGACAGGAACCGCTGCGACTACTCGAACGCGTAAGTCGGCAGGTTTTGCAGGTTGGCGATGTGGCGAACGAGTCGCGGCACGAAGCCTTCAGACCCAGCGGTCGCACCGGCAACGACGGCCTTGCGTTCTGGAAGGTCGACGAACTCGACGGCGGCGAGGTTACCCAGCGCTTCTTCGCGGTTCCAGACCATCTTCTCCTGCTGCCAGAGCTGCAGGGAGCCGGTGCTGGCGACGAGCAACGTACGCGAAACGACGACGCCGGGTTGAGGGTTGGCTGCGTCTATGGCGCGGCGTACGATGATGCCGTGCGCGATGGTGTCAAACATGAAGCCCGTGCCGTGAATCTAGCCGCCGTCCTTGTCGCCGTGCGCAGTCAAGACGTGCGTCGCGCCGACAGCGGGCTGGTGCGCCCAGAATGTTCGCGCGACGTACGGCTTGCCCTGGCGGTCCAGCGTGCCCGAGAATGTCGGCTCGGAGTATTCGCCGGGCGTCGTCTTGCTCAGAGGGAACTCCCATGTGGGCACAACCTTGCGCGACGGCACGTCCAGGCGGATAATCTGGGCGCTGCCATCGGGGCGGATGCCGACCACGATATCGGAGAGCTCCAGGTTGACGTCGAGCACGCGGTCGTACTTGGCGCCTGCGACCGTCGCGGGCTTTCCGGACAGTTCGCGGTTGAGCTCGAAGTACGCCGCGTTGCCTCCTTCTACCCAGACCATGAATGGGTTCTCGACCGTTTTGGCGGATACGGCGACCAGCGAGTCCTGCGTGTCCGTGATGTCCGACGGTACGTCAGCGCTGGCCAATTCGGTGCCGGTCTGCGTGTCGAGCACAACAACGTGCAGAGTGCAAGACCAGATGGATTTGACAAGGCCAGCCGCGTATACCGCTGTCGAGCTGACTACGAGCTTGGTGTATATAACGAACTGACTGGGCATAAGCAGGCAATCAAACGGTCATACGACTGCTTACCTCTGGTCCTGCGATTCCCAGCGCCATGTCTTCAACCCAGAGAGTCCATTGACACGAGTGACCGAGCGGCCGTTGGTAAGGACGAACATGTCCGGGGACTCAAGCGCGAATTGGATCTCATTAGACAGCGTGACGGGTTCTGTCAGAAACGCGTCTTATGGTTTATGTAATTGGGTTTCGAATGTTGACAGGCCACTCGTAGCCTCGAAGACGCGCAAGTTGGCACCACCAGGGCCGGATAATGCGGCCACAGCGACGGGTCCGCGAGGGTCCAAATCGGCTTCAGCTTTGGGCTCGCCGCGTCCGTACAATGCAATGACTGCATGACAATTAGAAATATGCCTTGAAAGCGCGCGTTGGGAATTACCATCGTCGTTAGTTTTCATATTTACAATCGCATCGCCAGCTAAGAACTGTCTGCGCCATACTGTCAGTCCGTCAGCTTCAGCACTATCCAGCGAGGCATATTGCTCACCAAGCGCTCCATCGGCTGGATTTATACCAGCAAGGATGTTGGCCTCAGTGGCCGTCAGAACGACGCTCTTCCAGGTCTGGCCGTGTCTGTACGGAGGCACGCGATGGAAATTTGGCACAAAACGTGGCCCGGAGAGCGGTATGCCGATTTGCTGCTTGTGCCAGTCGACCTTGCCAGCGTCCTCCGCGTGTAGGGCGAGCGCACCGTGCCCCACGGCCAATATGGCCGGCAGCACGCGTGCGAGGACACGCATCCGGGTTATAGCAGCGCGTGAGAATAACCTCGGCAATTCGCCGGAGCGTGACCGCAACATGATCGCACAATTTTCTAGAGTCTCAAGCCAATGAGAGGGAAAGAAAAGATATTAAGATTAAGATGGAAATTATGGTAATAGAGAAAGAATCAGATCAGAAGATGAACAACATGAATTGAAAGGAGAAAAACCCTCGCCGACTCCAGAAAGAAGCCACTGTAAAGCCATCAGTCACTGCGGTGAAAATTACGACGGATAACTTCAGCATTAATGCCGTTTTCCTTCAGATCTTGGAGCATAGTCTCCATCCGGACCAGCGTCGAGCTCCTCCGCTCAGGAGCAGGGAACACGATGACTTCCAGTTCTTCAAGCTCATGACAGGGAGGTGGTGCTGTGCGCGTGGGCATTGTCTGGCACGCATAACCGTACTGGACTCGCATGGGTTCAGGCATCTGAGTCGGCGTGGGAACAGCTTTCGCCGGGCCGTCGTGATAAATCGGGCGTGAGCGGGCGCGACGAGCGGCAGTCGCGGCATCTTGCAGCTCATCGGCATATGGAGCCGCAGATATCTCATCGAGAAGTGTATTCGACGTCTTATTGTGCTGAGAGGCGGGTATAAATGTAGCACTTTCGAGTGCAGGGCGTGCGCGAGCGCGACGAGCGGCCGTGGCAGCGCTCGTCAACTCGGGCAACCTTGCTGATGCAGCAACATCAGCAACAAATGCGCAAAGCGTATCACTGCTCTTCTCCGAGTCCTCAGCCTTCTGCCACGCCGGGCGCGAGCGCGCCCGACGCGCAGCCATCGCAGCGTTCGTGAGCTCGCCGACGCGCTTGGCGACGGCGACCTCAGACACGAACGCGCTCAGACTCTGCGCACTGCAAGAGGAGGCGATGGAGGATGCGGAGAAGGATGCAGCGAACATGATGCGCAAGCAGACACGGCTCAAATCACTGGTACTATGGGGGGAAGGGGGGGTACCAGGTCAAGGAGAGGTCTGCTGAGCTTAAAAAATTTCACGGCTTATCTGGGTTGCGGGGGAGGGGATCCGGATGGGTCTCACCGAGGACCGAAGCGGATGGAGCGGAAAGGGCAAAGGGTCCGATCAGTGTGTCGAGCAATTCTCGAGTTTGAGAACAGACCGTACAATATCAGCGATACGAGAGAGGGAGCACAAAATGCGGTGTATATGCACCGGACGGCGCGAGCGAAAGTGGTAAGTTGAAATCTGTCTGCTTCGCGGCACTTTTTACGGTCCCGCGCACGTTGCCCAGCCGTAGGATCACCCTGAAATTGACGTTTTACGGGAATCATAAGAGAAATGAATCCTTCTGAGTTTTCTTCTATGCTCGCAGCTCCTTGCCAGGCACATGGAGTTGTACAGGTACGAGAAGTTGCGCACAAACAGCAGCTGGCATGTCGACTCTACGCCGCGGGCCAAGCTTCAGTGAAAACCATGGTGTAGACTCTGGAAAACTCCAGGATGGGCGATGGTCGACATCAAGTTACGCTCGGCGTTGCGCAACGTCAACGTGTGGACATATACATAAAATGCATTCTATCATTGCATACAGCAGAGCGTAAAAGAGCGTAGAAAGCGTAAACATAGCTTGGGACATGCCACGACCAACTATCTTCTCTCTCTCCTTGCCTTCTGTTGCGTGCGGTTGGTGAACTCGCCCGGCGGGTGGTCTATGAAGCACGCCCAGTCCGGCCAGCACACATACCCGTCGGACAGCTTGAAATGGTTGAGCTGCCACTCCTGCCAGCCGTGGCGCTGGCGGAGATGGCGGATGAGGGCGCTCGTGCGGCCTCCGAGCACGATGTTGCGGCATTCCTCACCATACCGGTTCTTCGCCATGCAATGAAGGTGGAAGTGGGAGTGCGCAAGGATGTGGCGCCGCAGGCCGAGGAAGTTCGCCTGCGTTTCCGGGCAGGCCGGGTCGCACGGGCACGCGTAGTTGGGCGACTTGACGCACGAGGAAGCGCTCGCGAGGAAGACCGCCGCCGCGTCGGCCGAGAGCCCCTGCAGTTTCTGCCGCGGATGGTTGCGGTGGAAGTCGGCCACTTCCTTGTGCGCGGCCTGCAGCTCCTCGGGGGTCGGGTACTCCCGCATGGAACGGTAGGCGTCCAGGGCCTTCATATAGCCGCCGCGAGTGGTTCTCTGCGAAAGGCATGAGAGGCGCGATGCGGCGTTGCACAACCGGCGTACCTCTTCAAGGGTGAGAGTAGAAAAGGGATCCCAGTACCAGCTATCATCGATGTCGGTGAGAGGTGAGGTTCCTGGAAGAGGTGGGGGAACGGCGGAAACGGGAGCGGCGTTGACAGGAACTCGCTTCTGAACCTTAGACCGAGCCTTGCTGTTTTCATGGTCGCTACCGCCATCTTTGACTACAGCAACATCGTAGGGTTTGGCTCTGGTTTTTCGGCTCCGAAGCTGATGGGGCTGGCGGAGCAAATGAATGCAGGACTCCTCTGGCTCCCAAAAACGGAGACATACGCTCGCAACTACTTGCAGTGGTGGAGGTTGAGAAGGCTTAGGGACGACCTGCGGCTGAGGCACGATCGTTGGCTCTTGGACGTCCTCCTCGATCTTAATCGGCGGCTTTCGAACGCGTGGTGGCAAGACGGGCATCGGTTCGATATTGGCTCGTTGGTAGAGTCTCGGCTTACGCGCCAGTGCTAGCAGAGATCGAGCACCAACGAACGCATCGGGCCAGCCAGTTTCATCCTTGGGTTCATTAAAAACATATGTTAGCCACAAACGAAAAGCTGCTCACCTCGCAGTCCGACTCATCGCCGTCAGGATCAGGAGCATGCGACGCCGGTTTATCCGCTTTATACGAAGGGCCCTGAGTAGAGCATAAGCCTGGGCGCAGTTTTGAGAAACGAAACGCAGACGGACGTCCACCGTGGCAACATCAGGTACGGTGGCAACGTGGCGCGATAGCGCGTCTGATCCACCATCGTCCTCGCGCACGTCGCGCGGGGGCGTCATGGATATCCATGGGTGCGATACTTCAGCCGTCGACATGCGCAGCGGCGCCTGGAGGGGACAGGCGGATTTCTGCCCAGACGTTACAGCAGCGGGGAATGAACCAACATCGGATACGTCCGGCCCGTGATCCTGTCGCCCGGAGTTGCAATTCTTTGATGGCTCACAACAAATTCAGTCAGACGAAAATATCTCAAGCTGAAGACATGTAAAAGTCTCGATAAACTGAAATACCTTGTCGCGACTAGTGTCTTTTCCCCGCGGTTGTTCCGCCTTCGTGTGGACCGCTGCACTTTCGAGTCAGGTCCCACGCGCTGGTGGTTATGGTGACTTTGTCACTTCTCTCGCTCCCGGCGCGTTTCTCGGCATACTGCTTTCTCTTCTTCTTCTTCTCCGCCTCCTTCTTCTCCGCCTTCCTCTTCATCGCCTCCGCCAGCACCGAATACCCAGCCGGTTTCTCCGATGCCTCCGTTATGTGAGTTGTATCCCTCATTTCTGCGCTTGAGGTAGTCGGTGGTAGGAGAGCAAGAGACGCTGTTGTGATCTGTTGCTCCCTTCCGAGGTTTTTGTACATCCGACGTGGTGGGATAGCGTGGTGGAGAACCACAGCGTTGTTCCAAACGAGGCGAAGCGTGGTGCGGAACGCAGCACCATTTCAGCCACTCGATTCACGACGGAGCACCTGATAATGTTTGGGTCGGTAGCTACAATTGTCCAATGTACAAGTATCAAAGCATCATGATTCTATTATTATGGATTTTTTGATTATTACACGGCGAGCGCGGCACGCCTGCGCAATATCCACCTTCAAGACTTTCTCCGAAGAGCCAAATCCCGCCGAAGATGCGCTGTAGTATTCATACAGTTAGGTTCGCCTTATTCCATGGGTTGGGACATGCATTTAGTGAGCTCTGGGACACGTGATGTGCCATTTGACGGAGGAGGATGATTGAGGGGTTCGCAAGGGTGACATGCCCCTGATGAGCACACAACTGAGACATCGACTGGGAAGGAATGTTCTGACTGAATTCCTCGATCAATAAGCCCGTTGAGTTGAGAGTACCGCCAGATTCAGCCTTGCGATGTTCTCCCGGATATGTAGGAAGCCTGTTGGCGTCTCTCGGACCTATCCCGATGGTAGACAGTAACTCGATGATTTCCCTGGCTGTGTTGATTGTTTTTTTGACGTACTTGCAGGATGGGATCGTATACAGACCTATCTAGCCTGAGACGGCGTGTAGACCGAGGCGATCTCATCGCCAATGCCTTGCTGAGACGACTCGGAGAGCAGCCGAGTCGCAGTGTTTGCTGTCCGTAGGAGACGGCGAAGTTGTGCCGTCGTGTGACGGTGACGTGGCTCTGCTCGCTGAGAAGCCAAGCATCGTTCCACTATGACACAACGTTGCCATTCTGAGATGTTTCTCACGATGAACAGGAGCCTCAGCTCAAGTACTCCTTGAGCAGGCTGAACTTCCGACGCACCTGACCCCTGTAAACAAACAGGACGGAGCCGACGTGATATGAGTGTCCGCTGTTACTAGCCCGTATCTGGGTGTTGCGCCGGTAATCAAACCTTTCTGGCCGGCCCTTGGAGATGGGATGACGGACTGGGAGCATCGGGGGAAACTGCCAGCTGAACTGACATCTTGGTAAGCTTCTGTCATCTTCTTCCCACTCGACCGTGAGTCGATTGGCCATCCTTGGCGTCAGATCCCCTATCCCGGGAAGCCCGAAGGTGAGGGCTCCCGGAGCGCCTGTATGGCAGCTTGTTTTGTTCCATATTGACCTTAACGATGCGTCATCTGATTTCATGGGGTATATAACACGCGTTGGATAGCTCTCAAGACTACTTGGAGAGCCAGGAGTGTTGTAGTACTCAATAAGTTACCTGGGTACCTCACTGGCCAGAGTTCGGGGCCATCAACGGTGTATTGTTCCGTGGTGATTACTCCGTTCCGTCTCCGCCCTCGTCACCCGGGCCGGCTTCTTTTCTTCCTTACCCCACATCGAGCCCCAGCCCGCGCCCTCTTGGTTTGCGCTCGACCCGTCGCTTTGTCGCCCGCGTGCGGGTGCTGGAGGAATGGCCTTGCTGTACCCAATTTCCTTTGTAAAAGGTGCGCTGTGCGACGCAAGGTTGCGCAAGGGGGTCCTGATGAGCGCGTGGACAGTAACGGCTTGGACATGGTATCACTACGACCTCCGTGAGTACAACCATAATCCTGCGCGTTATCGTTTGAGATATTAATCCTCGGCAGTGTTAACGTTCAGCGACGAGGTATGTCCGCGACGCGCTAAGCGGTTAGCCGCGTATCGCTCCGAGCTAATCTCAATGGTTATACTTTTAGATTGACCTCATCTGGGTACGCGTTTTTCCTCTGGCCAAAAGCCATTTTGAACTGGTGTAACCGTATCGACCATCCAGCAACGAACATGGGTATGGGGCTGGAGCATTGGCATATTTTTCTTCGTAAGCTCGAGCACTTCTCCTACCGCGCTACTACAACCGACTCCGCGGCAATATAGATCCGAATGGCGACCATGGCGCTACTGAACGCGAGTGTGGCGACGATCTGGGCCAAGATCGAGACGCGCGGCGGCTGCCAGGCCTTCGACAACTTTACAGCTGGCGGCACCTTCCTCCTGGCATTTTCTATGTGTAGTGAGTAACGACATCCACTATGGGGCTCGATTCGTTCTACATTGCTGTCGAGTCCATCTCCGTGCCTTGCGCACCGCAGAACTCGCAGTACGCTGACACGCCCTCCAGTCATGTTACAAATCCGCGTCTACGCAATGTACATGCGCAACAGACGGCTGGTCATTATCAACGCCCTCCTCTTCGCGGCCGTCGTTGCCGGGGCAGGCATCATCGTCGCCGTGTCGTTTCGCAAACAAGAGTGTGCGTGTGCTCAGTTCACACGCCAGCTCATCTGACAGGCGTTTGACAGTCTCGCCGGAGCCGAACTCGAAACTCCAAGAGCATTTCGGGACGTGTTTCCAGCACAATGGGCCTTCCATGGCCTCCGCCCTCGGTCTTCGTGCGTTGTTTTTCCTTTTGCGGGCTCGGGCGCACCGCTCACCCTTGTGCCCATACCTGTCAGCCCTCGCCTACGTACTGTACCTGGCCATCCTGACGGTATCTCGCTGGTTCGCCTTCCGAAGATCGCACCCGGGCGAGGCGGGTTCTCTTATCAGCTTGCTCGCCACGTCCAACATCGCGTACTTTGCGCTGTACGTTCACCCCGCGTCTTGACCTCCCACGCTGATGGGCTGCAGGATTCTGGCCGCGTCGACCGTTGTCATCACGCTCTGGATGGAGTTCGATCTGACGCCAACCTCCAGCGCAATCTCGCTGTTCCAGGCTGCCGCAGGGATCGGAGGTGAGCTGTCAGGTCATCTCATCTGCCCTGGTGCTGACTCAGTCTCGCAGGCACGCGGCTGACGCTGTCGCTACGCAAGGAGGTGCTCGCGCATGAGGACGGCATGGCGTCCATGGACCAGTGGCAGCCCGCAGACCGCCACCTGAGCCGGACGCAGGCGCTGACGACGCAGGGCACGACGCGCACCAGCGCCACGCGGCTGCTCGCGCCGCCGCCGCCGCTGCCGTCCACACCGCACTCGTCGTCACCGTTGCGCACCTGGCACGGGTCCGACGACGACCGACTCGCCGACTTGCGGACAGTAGGCAGCGTATGATACCTATTGATGGGACTCCCTGCTGTGTATCATGATGACCCCGCTCCATCGCCATGTGAGCATGCCCGCGCGCCACCACTCACGGCCTGGCCTGTCGCGCCGCGCTGTGGGAGGACGGTCCATCCTGCCTGCCATTTGCGCACTGCTTTTTTTATTGACTATGTAGACTCGATTTTTGCTCGAGTGTGATCCTTCTGGATTTGTATTGTGTGCGGAATGACATTGCGTGTTGTATTCACATCGGCCGCACCTTGTCGCAGCATCTTGTGCACTTGTCTCCAACTTCCTTGAAGTCTTGGAGGTGCGGCATGAGCAGTGCCATCAAGCTGGAGGAGGCTCTTGTCATTGATACTAATCCCAAGCTTGTCTGATGCGCACAAGTTTCTCGGGGCACGTATATTCACAGAACAGTAATTCGACGAGGGGACTTCGATGCTGCCAGTGGCCGGAGGAAGAGCTGTCAACGCCCGGTGCGGCCAACGCCGACGAACAGCTCTCTTTTTGCCCCTTTCCTTTTCCATACGACCTCAGATTTTTGCCGTGTTACGCTTGCATATGCCAAAGGCCCTCTTCCTCGCGATTTTTACATGCGAACACGGGTCGCGTGCCATGTGATCATGCTGGCTTGTGCTGACTGGCTAGTTTGCACCCTTGACGAACCTTGACGGCTCTCGCTTTGACGTGCGCGACGCGGACCTGCTTCGTACTGCATCTGGTTTATGCGCTCGGAGGTCATTCAGTAGCTCTAGGCTCGTTCGGACGTCTCTTGCGCTGCTACTGCCTGCTACCCTGGGAGATTGCGAGGCGCTGGCTAGAATCCCGCTGTCAACTTCGAATCATGCAAACAAATGCGCGATTTCTGCTCCATAGCCTGTCTGAACTTGGACCTTCGGAAAGGATGCTCGTGCAGCTCATGTTCGCGTCGCTTGGTCGCGTGAAGGATAGCCAGGATCCATCTCCGTACACTCTTCAGCGAGCGTACGCACCGCGTTAGCCATTTGCTGTGACAACGGAGAGGTCTTGGCACAGATACTCCTGCAACGTTGTGCGGACACACTAGAAGCGGCCGGACTAAGCTACTGGAGATGTCGTCTGGCCAGCAGTGTCGGCAAATCGGAGCCCGCTCGTTCTCAGGACAAAGAACCGCAGGATTTAGCCCCTCGTAGCGCGCTATGCCAAGGTTCGCGACCGGCGTCGCGACTTGGTGCGTCGCTGTCTGTGGATCTCCGGCCCCAGTCTGCTATAAATCGCGACGTGTCAAGACCGTTCAAGTTGCTGCCTCTACAGAGTCACACCCCGCGATGTCTTCGAACGCTACCGACCCTACCTATATCGTCACCGGACGCCCCGAGGGGACATACCCCCGCCTCAACCTCAAGGACCTCCAGAAGAACCACCCTGAGCAGTTTACGCTGTTCATCCTCTCCCTCAGGGCGATTCAGTATCCCAACCAGCCGGTCCCCACGTTGCCGCCGACGTTCAAGCCAGAGAGCATTGTTCCTGAGGCCGGAACCTGGTTCAATCTGGGTGCGTCTTCCCCGTCGGGATCCTGCTTTACCTTATGTCGATATCTCAAGGCGGCATCCACGGTATCCCGTACTCGCGCTACCCGTAAATCTTTCCTGCCCCATGGTTGAATGAAGCTCATAATATGATAGCGGCGACCCAGCGTCCGGAGACTTGTCTGACAAAGGTGCGTGCGCGAGTCAAGATGCAAAACCAGGCTAATCCTTCGCAGGCGCCGCTGTGACCGCGGCTGCTGCGACCGCTACGACCACGTCCGCACCGAAGCCTTCGCCCGTCGGCCTCTTCAGCGCTGGGAAACCCGCTCCTTCCCTTGGCGGTGCGGGAGGCCTCCTTGGCAATGTTGCTACCGGCCTTGGCCAAGTTGCTGGTGGTGTTGTGCAGGGCGCACGCGACGTGGGTACTGGCGTCGTCGGCGGCGTCACCACTGCCCTCGGCGCCGCGACCCAGACTCTGAACGTCGATCCGAGCACCGTTCTGGGGTAATTTGCTCATCTATTTTCAATTGATCCTTGGCTGATGATGCACGACACGATTCAGCTCTTCGCCGCTGAACCTCCTCGGAGCTGGTACCACTGCCGCACCTGGCCCTGTTCAGACGGCAAGCACTGCTCCTTCCGGAGAGAAACGTTACGGAGGTGAGACTTCATGCATCACTTACAAAAACCAATACTAAGGCATCCAACAGGTTACTGCAACCATGCCTGTACGTAATGATAAACCTCCCTCCATGCCCCATTAACGCGTGATTCCGCGCAGCTGTTCTCTTCCCGCCGTGGCACCGCCCATACCTGCTTGCGCTCGAGGTTTGCCTATTTGTGTTCATCGATGTTTCACGATTGACATTTGCAGCAATCTATCGGTATCGCAGCGACGAAGATCGCGGAGCAGCTCGTCCAAGGCCTCCCGGCCCCGACGGCGGCGAAGTGGAAGGCTGCGGCGAAGGAACTGCGCTGGCCGTAGGTAGCTTTACCCGCTCGCATCTTAACTCTGACCTTCTTGCAGCTTCTGGGACTGGACCGACCCCATCGTGCTGACCGAGGGTTTCCCCAAGGTCATCAAGGATGAGACGGTCGCAATCCTTACCCCGGGTGGCACGACCGAGACGGTCCCCAATCCTCTGGCGCACTACACATTCCCCACGCCGTTGAACGAACAGTTCCAGGACATCATCGCCGACGTTCCCTTCACCGACCCGGTTGTCAAGCAGGAGGCGCTCTTCTCCAAGTGGGCCCGGACCTACCGTTGGCCGGGCGCGACGCCGACTCCCACTGACGACTACGCAAAGATCGACAAGTGCGTGCATCCTCTACCACCTCATCTCCTTCGACTAATTACAATCAGGGAGCTCAAGCGCCTCTACGCTGATATGCGCGCCAAGGTTGCTCACCTTTTCACGTTTGAGAGCGAGCCGGATCCGGCGAAGTGGTCTCTCTTGTTCGTTTCGTCTTCTCTTTTTCATTACCGCTACTAATAACCTACATAGCTGGGATGAAATGTCGAACACGACGGTAAATTATATGCTTTGCCGTCGCGCGAAGACTCAACATTCCCAGGTTCAATCCGATCCCAGCAAAGGCGGAAGCACTACAGTTTCGAGTATGCACCACCATCGTCATTATTCCTAATTGCTAACTCTCTGCAGAATCCCTCGAGGCATCTCACAACTCAATTCACGTCATAGTTGGCGGAGTGGGCCACATGGTCCGTCGTCGTATTTGTGAGAGTCTGTTCTCCGGCCTGACTCTGATGCTGCGATAGGGTCAGAACGACTACGCTGGATTTGATCCTGTCTTTTGGCTCCACCATGCCAACGTAGACAGGTAAATGCATTTTACAGCCGTGGCACAAATGCTCAAACTCTTTAGGATCTACGCTCTCTGGGAGTATTGCTACAAAGATTACTGGGTCGGCGCGGGTTACAACGACAAGGACACCGGCAAGTTCACGTATTTCACTCAGCCGACTGGTGGAACCTACTACCAGCTTGATCACACGCGCCTCGACCAAGCGACAGACATGCTTCCGTTCGTAATTTCAGATGCATGGTTATTTGATACTGACAATGTACTCAGATTCAGGAAGGCGCGCGACGCTTACTGGACGCCCATGGTGAGGGTGCTCTCTCCGCGTTAGTAGCGCGGTGGCTGAAATTTGATATAGGACGCTCGCTCGCTTGAGAACCGACCGGATGTGTTTCCTAAGCGTAAGCAACTTCGTGAGCACTATCTTTCGGCACAGCTGAATCTATGCAAAGATTATACCTATCCCGTTGTCGAAGGCGTGGATGTCTCCAAGACTGTTAGCGATCAGGAACGCGTGAAGTACCGCTCCGTTCTGCAGGCCCATTTCGGGCTGAAGGAGGTCGTCGACAAGTCGAAGAACAGGACGCGCACCCATCCGTCGCCTCTCTTCTCGAACCCTATCACCGACATCCTCGTCCCGGTTGGAATCAATGCCATCAAGAACTACAGGCACTTCATCGTCAGCGTTATGCTAAACGAGCATGCATACAACGATAGCTACTCGTTCGAGCTCTCGTACCAGCACAGCCCGGACGAACCTGCTGTCGAGTCTCACGTCGTAGTTCTTAGCCGTAAGTCCCGGTGCTCTTGATGTCGAATTTTCGAGCTGACTGTTACCAGGCCCGAAGAATACAGGATGCGCTGCCTGTCAGGGACGCTACGCTGAAGGAAATCTCGTCCGCGGCATGATTCATATCCCCTCGTAAGCATCCCTCCATGCGCCAGCCGGCAAGCACGTAGCTAAGTCACAACCAGGCATCACGTCGTAAAGCTTCTCGACAACCTCGTCTCAGGACACCCGACCGACCGCAACGAGCGCGACGAGGCGGACGTCATCAAGTCGTCCTTCTCTGCTAAGCTTGTCGGCCGCGGCGGCCATGTCTTCGCCACTGCGCGCGCTGGCCAGATCGTCCCCGAGGGTAACAGGCTCGACGCCGTGATCACCCCGAGCGTCAAGTTCTTTTCAGCGTACGCTGGGCTGGATGCGCTTTTCGGTGAGGAGGGTCCCTTGTCCTTCTTCGGCTGGCAGGACCACGAGGAGGTCTTCGCAGGCTGCTGGAAGAAGGGGGCGTAATCATCTCGTTGCCCAACCCCATTTTTGCGAGACCGTGTATGCACGATTATGCTCAATGACTACCTTTCTTGACTGCAATATGCTCTCACGTGTGATTACGAGCTATCGTTCACGCCCGTCCCTCTCCCAGCGTAACGAATGAAGACGATTTCTTCGCATCCGATTTCCGCGTCTGCAACCCAAGGACCATGTACCATTCCAGGAGGCCGGCAACAATAGCACTGTGCTGAAGAAATAAAAGATATTGAGGAGGGGAATCTGGATATAATGAGAAACTGACCTTCGAACCATTTACCTAAGGATTTGTCGAAGAGGCGTCCTTTCAAGATTAGGACTTCCTATGAGAAAAATTGAGCTTTACTTGTGAAAATGCGTTTCATGTTCACCTCCCAGTAGGTGTGCGTGGTAGGGTATTCTTTCCCCTTGCTGCCGCCCCATTCTTGACCAGGAGGATGGTAAAGGATCATTGTCTTGTCACCAGTCTCTGGATCGTGCGACAGTATCCGCACACTTGCGTCCGATGTACTGGTTCCAGTTTGTTGCAATGCAAAATCAGCGACGGGCGTGAACTCGAGAGTTGGCTTGGGCATGATAGGTAGGGGACGAGCTGTTCTCGCGCAATCGATTTCGATGGCCGACGCCGGACCGGCGCGCCAGATGACTAATGGAACAAAGCTGGAACGGCCAGAAAGGAGTATACAGAGGTATGGGTGTGATACAACGGGTGTCCATGCCACGAAATCTACTTTGCAAGACCAACCAACTCTGACGAGGATGTGTGATGGTGATTCATACTCGTGATGGACGGCTGCACTGAGGCTCGCAATTCGCGCAAGTGCAACATTGCGTGCGAATGCACTGACGGCGCATCCAGCGGGGATGGAAGTGCTCTGTCCTGTTGGATGATGGCTTTGCGGATATTTATGATCAGTCTTGACCCCCCTACAGCCCCCGCAGCGTGGATCAATCTCGATTAACTTAGCAGCGGGAAAAGCACAGATGCGATTCAGGGGCTCACGAGATTGATGCAGCTGCAGGCGTGACCTGACATTCATCAGCTCCGAAATAAAGCGAGCCTATGAGCTGCGCACCTTGACAAAGAGCCATATACCGAATACGACAGCGATGGCCAAGGTCATGCTAGGCATTCGTCAGAAATGATTCCACTACGAAACAGCTGGGAGACGTACAGAACAAAATATGCGATATTGTCGATCGTTAAGATCCGCAGGAGATTGACGTTTCGGCCCGAATACTTCTTCCAGTCTTTACTATACTTCACCACGGCAAGACAGGCCAGATAGAGATCGAAAACGAGAGCTAAGGCGAGAGGGAACGATCATAATCATGATTAAAGACGGATTCTAAAAGGGAAAGCGTACGAGTTGCCCAGACCGAGCTAAGCTCAGCAGACCGCCACGAATAACACGACCCCTCCGCATTCGATGGCACCTCTGGAAGAAGACGTTTGAATTCCGAGAAGCGAAGGGCACAAAATAGACTCACCAACGGGTTCCGGGAAAAAGAGCGACGCGCAGACGATTGCGCCTGCAATGGCGAGCAAGAAGAGGGCGCCGTTGATGTACAGGATTTTGCGACTCCCTCCGTACATCACATATATTCTAGCCATTGAGGATGAAGCTTGAAGCTGTGACTATAGATAGCGGACAGCGTACCGAAATTGTAATATGACTTGCATAAAAGAGTTCAGCGGGCCTCCGACGTCCGTGCCAGATTCGGAACGTACTGTCGACAAGAATGACTAACACGAAGGTTCCGGCGGCAGATATCCAGTCGAAGATGTTGCAGCTGAATCTCTGTGATATAGCGTGAAGTCACTCCGGCTTGCGGGGACACTCACCCCTCCGACCGATTAGACATAACAATGCATCTGCGAAGTGAGCGTACCATTCTGTCGATGCCCTCTGAAGCGTAAACAACAACGCTCACGACGAGAAGCACGAACGCGAGGTATCGCGTCTGCGGCACAGGTCAGGAAGAACCCATTCCATATGAAATGATTGCCAGGGCCAACCACGAGGAAGAGGCTTATCATCGGCGTAACTCGCTGTCTCTTGAAGTAGCTTCCGGTCAGCGCTATGGGCGTGGGGATGACAAGCGACCGACCCAGACGTATTCCACCTTCATATATTCATGTCAGAGCGTTTCAAGGCTGGATTTCAGCTTGCCTCATCGGCAAAGGTGAGGACTGGTGAGTTGGTCAACTGATAGATCGAGGGTCGCACGGAACGTCTGCGTACGGTAGTCGTGAATAAACCATGTGATGGCGACCACTGGATTAGATATAAGTCACTGTAAGAGGACGCGTCTGGGTGCTGCTCACTCTGACAGTACCCGACAGGGTCAACCAGCCTGCGCTCGTCGCTGGAGCTCATGACAGGAGTGGGTCGCGAGAGAGAAGGAGAGCAAGCGACGAGAACACGGAAAATCAAGAGCCTGCTGTGCCTTTTGGGCTTCTTGAGAGGTACCGTCTCAGGTATACGCCGCGGCGCATACTACTGGTGACTATCGAAACAGCTTCCGTGTCCGGTTTTCACGATGTTGCCGTTGCCGTGCGTAAGGTTCAAGAAGGCCGCATGGCTTATTGACACCATTCAGGTCGGAAGAATCGATGGCCGCCTAAAACTTCCGAACGTTGCTCTCAAAGGTGGTCGGAGCAGACAGCAAATACCTCCGGATAATTCTCCGCTTGTCAGAAAAAAAAATCCAGCCTCAAGATCCGCATTATTTTTCCCTTAACCCATCCATCTATGCCTGAATCTGGTGTGACTGTGTTTCCCTGTAACAGCGCTGATGTCCTCTGAAAAATCTATACTCATCGACAGTCAGCCCGCCTGCCTGGAGTGCGATATACCGCAGTAATGAACCTATGGGCCCGTATCAAAGCTCGGGTGTCTCTGGCCATCAGCTTCCTTGGGGCTTTGAATTGAGTTTGGGATGGGAGAAGTCAATGTCCCAGTTAGGCGCACATGCCTCATGTGCTCGGCGCGAATCCTCCACGCTACAGGGCTGTCTGCCTGTCGTCGGCGTCCTCTGTGTATGTTGGCTTTCACCCCACAGGACCGTCGCGTTTCCGCAGACTACTCCGTGCCGCTTTCTCGATAAACGTGATCACTCAAGAGACTCATAATGGATGTAGAGCAGAGGCTCGCTCGTGCTAAGGCGCAGGTTAGTCAACCCTCGTCTTGCGCCATTCGGCCGCGTTGACAATGCTCTAATCTAGCATCGAAACCGCCCGCTCTACAGCTCACACCTGAAAAATCAACAGATCAACGCGGACTATGCCCCGCGAGAGCTACAAGAACGGTGGTTCAACGGCATGAAGTCTGCATTGAATGAGATTGACTGGGCAACCAAGGGCGAGGCGCTTCCGATCTCTGGTTCATTCCGCTTTCTCGACGTTGGGTATGACATGGTTGTAGCTGTAATGCTGCAGTACGGTGATACATCGTCCGCAGCTGTTGCCCCGGCGGCTTTTCATCGTATATTCTCGAAAAGAACCCTGACGCGCGGGGAGTCGGGATCTCACTTCCGGTACCTGCTGGACACGACTATCTTCTCGAAGAAGATCTGCGGCCGCGGCACGAGCTGATCTGGGCAGATATCCTCAAGTATACCTTCAGCGCCCCTGGAAACGTGACCATGACCGGTGTGCCTCTGCCGTGGGGGCTTCGATGCAGGCAGTTTGGCCTTGTCCTCCTCGATGGACATCCCTTGCGCACCCAAACTCAGACTGAGACCGCCGTTGGCACACGTCTGCTCGCGTCTCAGCTCATAATAGCGCTGCAGAGTGTTTGCTTCGGCGGCACGCTGATCGTGAAGCTCGCCTGCACCGCCGCGCCCGACACCAAGCGCGTCCTATTCGCTCTGGATGCACTGTGCGAGAACCTCGTTTTATGCAAACCGACGACTATCCACGCCACCCGTGATACCTTCTATGCGATCGCCCAGGGAATACGACCTGCGGGACGGGCTACGCCCGTATGCCGCGAGCTGCGCCTCGCAGACCTCCTCGACGGTCTCATGTGGCGCTATGCCGAGTACTCGTCGGCTCCTCAGGCTGTGAACAAAGAGTGGCTCTGGGAGGCTCTGTGCTCTCGCGCAGATATCCAGAGTCAGGTTTACGCACTGCGGTACAGGGAACTCACTGTGGATGTCGACCGCGTGCAATGCGAGGCGATCGAGGGAGCAATGAAGGAGGAGCTACGAGTCGAATTTTGAGCTGCAAGTGGACATGTCTTATTTTTGTTCTCAGTACCCCGCAGTCTTGTACCACTTTTCCTTGTTGGTTCACCATGATTCGGACGTCTCAGAAATTGCGCGCGTGACGATAAAAGAGCAGTTAGATTGTCCGGCGTATCGAGCATCGAGGTTAAGCAAGGAAGCAGATAGATAGATCACCGGCGCGATTTGGCCTGACGCAGACGCCTCTGAATGAATGCCATGCAGGATGACTGGCTAGTAGAAGTGCATCCACAGGCCGCAATAAGCGCCAGAGTAGCCGTCGCGAGGCCGTGTTCGAGTTGCAGGCGCTTGACACATAAAGCACTATCCTCAACCGTCAAATTGTGGGCGGGCCCGATGAGATGCCTCCCCACATCTGATGTCTTGGGTGGGAGCGCGACCAGGCATGGTTTTACATCGCTGTCAACAATGCCGCAATGTAAGTGGAGCGCGGAGTGGCACAGGAGGTGGGTAATCGCATTTGGGCGACTCGACAAGCGGAGGCCGCAAATAGGGCATACCCAGTCTGTATCAGACGGACTGTTGCACAGGTAGCTTATACCGAGCACAACCACATCGGACGGAAGACAGGCCTCGTCGGCATAGGGCGCAGCAGCGTCGATGAATGCTTGTAGATCACGAGCGGTGGACCTGGGCGCCAGCAGACTAGTCGTGTCGGCGTGCCGACAACTTTCGATCGCGTCGAGGATGACTCTGTAATCGCCTCGGGAGATAGACTTAGCCTACAACGGAATGTCAATGCGGAAAAGAAGAGGATGCGCTCTGCACGTAAAAACGAACCTCGTCTGACTTCCAAAAGACGAAGGGGTCACGGGTTGGATCTCCCGGCGGTGGCGGCGGCGCGTCTTCGGCCTCAGACGAAGACAAGGAGGTCAAAGAAGAAAGCGAGTCGGCGTCATAATCCAGTCCGACCAGAGTCGTTGCCTGTTGAAGGCTGCTGACTTCAGAGCCTGTGTCATCGTAATAATCGTCGCGGGAGGGTGTCCACAGCGACTTGACTCTGCCAGTGCGCGTGAAGTCCACCTCCGTATCGGGGAGTTCTGACGGCGGTAAAAGACAGTTCCCTCGCTGATACTTCCTGGGATTCCTGGCAAGCTGCCTGAGCGCGAGGAAAGATTCGAGAACTCCCGCAGAGGGCAACTACGGCATCGCGATTCAGTAAGTCGCGACGCAAGGATAATGCCACGCACACGGTCGTTTACTTCGGACATTATGTGAGTTGGAGATAGGCAGGGGGCGACGCCAACTTATCCCGAAGCTTTTATAGGGCTTCCGCCTCGACCACCACGACGAGTTGCAAGCATACGTGGCCGCCGCCACCACACTGAAGCCACCCAAGCCCTTCAAGAAGACAAAAGGCGGCCGTAACCATATGAACTCGAGCACAGGCTATTCATTACACTTCGCGCGGCCTTTGCCCATTGTCATTGTCGAATGACACAGCAGCGCATTGGCAGGGAAAGTCAAAGCAGTTCCGAGGCAGTCAAGCCAAGGTTCCCATCTCCACCACACGAAGAACACAGCACGAGCGAGAGAGCTGCAGGGGAAAAGCAGAGCAGTACCGCGAGTGGGCGCCGAGCGACATGACAAGAGCCAAGAAGAAAGCTGCCAACAAACTCCGATGCACATCCGCGGTCGCGCAAGGCCTTTCTCAGAACACACAAAGCAGCTCGAAGGGCAGCAGACATGCGCGCGCGAAAACAAGTCTAATGCAGCGCGCTGGACTCTAAACACGAAACAATGTATGAAGTCCGTAAGTATGTACTGTACTGTAGCACGTCGTCTCTATCGTAAGCCGAGCGTTCACGCCTTGCCCTTCTGCGTCGTCTTCGAGAACAGCTTGGCCTTCTCGATGGACGCCATGGACTGCTTGACGAGCTGCGCCTTGTAGTCGCGGATCGTCATGTCCATCTTCGTCAGGTTGCGGATCGTGCGGTCCTTGACCTCCCAGATCTCCTCGGCGACCTGCTCAATCAGGCCTACACACGTAGAGTATGTCAGCAACAATGCAGGAGCGGGAGAGGTGCTCACGGAAGTCGTGGGAGACGATGACGACGCCGCCCTCGAACTCCTTGATGGCGCGCGCGAGCGCGTCGATGGACATCATGTCCAAGTGGTTCGTCGGCTCGTCGAGCAGCAGGATGTGCGGGTGCTCCATCGCGAGCTGCGCGAACACCACGCGGTTGCGCAGGCCGTCCGACAGCTGCTTGATGGGCGACGTCTGGTGCGCGCCCGACAGACCGAAGCGGCCCAGCTGCGCGCGCCACGTCTGCTCGATGCATCAGCGAGTCTGCACCCACCGCCGAACGCCAAAAAAAAAGGCAACGCACCATCAGATCGCTGTTGGCAACCTTCTCCCTGTACAGCGAGTCGAAGTACTCGACGGGCGACTTCTCGTACGGCAGCTGGTCCGCCGAATGCTGACTATACTTGGCGAGCTTGAGCGCCGAATGCTTCTGCACTGTGCCCTCGACGGGCTGCAGCACGCCCGTGATGAGGTTGAGCAGCGTCGACTTGCCCGCGCCGTTCGCGCCGAGGATGGCGACGCGCGAGTCCATGTCGATACCGAAGGAGAGGTGCTGGTAGAGGTAGTCCTCCTTGCGCCCGCTGTACGAGAACGCGACGTCGTTGAACGCGATGATCGGCGGAGGGAGCTTCCGGATGTCCTCGAAGTTGAAGCGGAGAGGCTTAGGCGTTTCGACTTTTTCGATAAGGCCTGCAGCCTCCATCTTGTCGATGATCTACAAGCCAAGAGGTCAGTTATCACAGAAAAACAGAGAGGGCCCATCAAGAAGCATAGGCGCGAGGAGTTGGCAGGCGCAGGAGGGTATGACTGGGGACGAGGACAAGGCAGCGCGCGAGCAAGAACGACCTGCAGCAGCGGCAGCCCGGGGCAAGGACGCAAGCCATAATATAGCAAGATCAACGCGGGGAGTTTTGCAAGAGGTGGAAGATGGTGCAAAGCTGGGCGGCATGAGGAAGAATGGGAAGAATGGAAAGAACGAGACGAGCGCGAGAGCAGCAGTAACGCGAAACCCGAACAAGACGCGCACCTTTTGCTTCGACTTGGCCTGCTTTACCAAGTTGGCGTAGGTACCCGCACTCGCGATGAACTTCTTGATGTGCGCGATTTCCTCCTGCTGCTTGTTGTACGCCTTCATCTGGTTGACCTCGTTCTCCGTCTTAGTCCGGACGTACGTCGAGTAGTTACCGGTGTAGTACACAAGCTGCAGTGCGCCGCGTGAGCAACAATACGCCTCGAGGAAGGAAGGTTGATGGGCAGACCTTTTTCTTGAACGTCAGATCCATGATGTTCGTGCATACCGTGTCCATGAAGTCCGCCGAGTGCGAGGTCAACTAACCATTCGGGTGAGCTTCAACAGTGCAGAAAAGGCGTAATGGCGATACGCACGACAAGGATATGGTTATACGTGCTCAAATACGCCTCCAGCCAGACCACAGCACCCAAATCCAGATGGTTCGTGGGCTCGTCGAGCAGCAGCAGGTGGGGCTTAATGAATAGCGCGCGGGCGAGCGCGACGCGCATGCGCCAGCCGCCGGACATGTCCTTCGTCGGCTTCTTCATCATGTCGCCGGAGAAGCCGAGGCCGTTGAGGATGGAGCCCGCGCGCGCCTCGAACGTCGACGGGTCGAGCTCCTCCAGCTCCGCGTACAGCGCGTCGATCCGGTCCACGTCGTCCGGGTCGTCCGACGCCGCCAGGTCCTCCACCAGCTGCTCCAGCCGCGCGACCTTTTGCCGCGCAGACGCCACGATGAACTCCACCGCGTTCACGTCGGACGGTTCTGCCTCGCCGGAGACGAGGTAGATCTGCATGAGCAGCGAGTTAGCAATATTACTGCGGGGATGGGGAATCTGGGATCGCGAGAATACACGAAAGCTGCGCGGCGTGGCCAGCTGAAGCACATTGCTTAGACGATTGAGCGACGGAGAGATAGGCATTACGAGCGGTCAACGCAATGGACGCTGCGATGGCAGATGGCTTATACTGGTTAGGTCCTTGGATTTTCTGCTCATCGACCGTGGATTCTGCGAATGTAGCAGTGCCTTGTCGCACCCAAACGGTCCTTGACAAGAGCAGAGAAAGAGCAGACGCGGAAGGCGGGTCTGCAAGACGAGCGCACCGGCATCGGCTCGTGTGCCTTTTCCGCCTGTCACCAGCGCCGCCATATGCGTCATGCCGAACACAACCGCGCAGTGGGCCCAGGAAACGTGTAACGCACGCGGCAAGGCGCTCAATGGCAGGCCAACAAAAGCAAAGCGGGGTCCAAGCGCCCGATGTGAAACGCGCCGAACGGGAAAAGCACTCACATCGATGTGCTCTGGGATCTCGATATCGCGCTCGGCTAACGACTGCAGGAACGTAGACTGGATCCCAGGTCAGATCCCGCCCAACGATATGCAAATGAAAATCTGCTTGCCTTTCCGCATCCGTTTTCGCCCAGCAATCCGTATCTTGGAAAAAATGAATTGATCAGCGATTAAAGCAGCGCAAAGCCAGGCAGACACGCACCTTTGGCCGTAGTTGAGCGAGACCTCTGCGCCCTCGAACAATAAGCGGCCGTGGAACGAGAGCGTGTACGAATCGATCTTGATGTCGCGGCTCTTGGGGTCCGATACCAGCACGCCCGCCGCGCTCCTGCAAGCACGCTCAGGGGCCAGAAAAATCTGCTAGCGACGCTGGGCGCACCGATCGGTGGCAATGGCGAGCTTCTTCATGTCGGACAGGTCGTCGGTGCTGCCCGCGGCGCTGACGCTCGTCAGCGGCGTGTTTTTTCCGTTCGTCGACGACGCGGTCGGCGTCGAGGTGCCCGCGTCGGACGAGCCCGCGCCGGCGCCCTTGGCCGCCTGCTTCGCTGCCTTCTCCGCCAGGCGCTTTTGCTTCGAGTTGGACGGGGCCATCGTGAGGGGTGGCGCGGAGAAAGATAAACGGTGCGAAGATGCGGAGCTTGCCGCACGCCCGGCTCTGCTGCCGTCCACTCTCCGTGCCGCCCAAATATTCGCAGCTGCATACGGTATGTCCGCGCTCCGGTAAAGGCTTGTGGTCTCAGCTGTGTACCTGATCCTGCTTTCTCCTCAGAGCAAAAATTCCTCTTGTGTTTTAACTTGTCTTCCGGGCCTGGGACTTGTTAATACTCAAACCGTACTTCGAAATCTACAAAGTCAACGAATGCATACGCAAATGATCCAGCGATGAGAACCCAATATTATATTGCTGTGGTTGTCCATTTCGAAACTCTTCGTGCGGCTGTCGGTCTGTACTGTCAATTGCACTTGCGCTGACAAATTGCTACTGTACTCGAAATCTCGGGAGTGGATACATTAATCATCATCGCGTAAGGTTGCTCGCTTGGGCGATGAATTTGACGCAGTTACTGGTACGGAACGTCCGCAGCCTGCAGTGGCAACTGGTATAATTGCGAGGACGCGTCAAGCACTGCACCAAGCACGACGGCGTACCACATGTGGAATTGGGGTTTATAGATGGATGTGCCGTGCAAGAGAAACGAGCGATGGAATCGCAAGCGACGGAACTGCTGCGCGAAGTAGCAGCTGGGCAAACAGATTAATGATAATAGCCGCCGAATTGAAGAGGGCATACGACGGCGAAAAGATGGCGTTGAAGGCAGAAGGAATCCAGGCGAGTTCGTGATCGTCCCAAGCCCTGGCACAACACGTTCCAAATTGAACGAGACAGATAATGCCCGCCTGGCAAGAATACCTCCTCACCGTGACGTAAGTTATGTGCACCGGGTCGAAGCTAGTGAATAGATCAATGCCGACGCAGACAAGAGCGAACTTGAACAGTGAGAGCGCGGCCGAGCCGATTGATCGTGACGAACTCGATTTTTGCGGCTTGGGAAAGAACGAGAGTCATGAACGCGCTCCTAATCTGTGACGCTGAACTATCACTTGCCCCACATTGACAGACATAGCAGGCCCTCACTGAGGCTAGAAGCGCAAGTCTCTTGAAAACAGGCGGCGCAGACGCGGCAACGCGCTGATGTGCAGATACCTCGATCGCCACCAGGCGGCAGAAGCTGAGCACCCATTGACGTGTCGCGCCCGCATAAGGCGTGTCCAAGGAAGAGGCGGTGGAATAGGAGGTGGAAAGGTTCAAGCAGCAAGATTGGAATGACAGAAGCAGCGATCACTGCCCAGTATCCCACGATCAACAGGCGCAGGAAGGGAGAAACGTGCGGCATATGAACACGCCGGCGGATTCACGCGAGGCCGGAGCGCTGAGCGGGACTCGCGCGAACAGCACGGGAGAACGGCGCATCAGCAGCCTCTTGCATGCCTGCATGTTCCAAGCAGGCGACGACATCAAGAGAGGGGAAGAAGAAAGTACGACCTGAAACACAGCGGCTCGACACCAGGACAGCGAAGTGAGGAAATCGGCTGCGCGCGCGGCAGGAAGAACCGCAATCGGCCCGCGGGGACAGGTCTCCTGCGTGCGCATGACGGTATGTCAAAGGCGTGCGCGGAACTGCTCAGGCAATCGGGCGGCGGGCAAGGATGGCAAGAACGGCAACACGAACACAGGCGCTTCGAGGCCTATTAACGGGAGCACACATGACGGGATTGTGCGCGCTCGCATAGCGGGGACCGCCTCGCCCCGGCGGTAGCAGATCGTGACCGGGAAGCATCGAGCGAGATGGTGGGGAAATGGGAACAAGAGGCGAAGCCATGAAATCAACGCTTCCTCCTCCTTATATGCGAATTGGAAATCACATGCATCCAGGGCGCCAAATCGGGAAGGTGCCCGATGTGGACGAGGTGGGACGAAGCAGAATGTCTGACGCGCGGGAAATGTGCCTTTTTTTGGCGCCTCGTAATACTGGGAAAGGTGGGCCTAAAAGAGTAGTAAGACATCATGAGTGAAGAAGAAATGACGTCTGCAGTGGAAACCGTACAAGTCAAAACGATCCGCGGCTCAAGCAGGACAAGAGGCGCAGCGGAGTCTCAAAGCGTGCATCCGCTCTTCGCCCTGCTCTTCACAATCAGAAACCATAGGTCGCGCGCCCGTTCTAGGCACCTCTGGCGCGATGCACGGCGACGTGGGTCGTGCTTTAACATCATTGTGACCGTGTACGACAACTGTCGTAAACGCGAGCTTCGCCCTCCTTGCAATTTCATCATACCAGCTCAAAGCAGCCGCGCAGAACTGGCTCAAGTACGATTATTGGTTACTGGGAAGAATGAGCGAAAGGGTTAGTGTGGCAGAGAGCAGATACCTTAGTTTAAATCTATGAGTACCTGCAGGCGCGCGGGAGCGTTGAAGGCACGGGGAAGCGCAGATCCGACCACTTTTCCTCGCGTTCTTGGCCTCCTGGACAATTCCTGTCGGTCTCGCCTACGACTCAAGCTCCAAAGTTGCTCTGCGACGCGCAGATCGAACCCGTTGCCCTTGCCGCTCCATCCGCTTCGGTCCTCGGTCAGACATACCCCGATCCCCTCCGCCGCAGCCCAGATAAGCCGTGAAATTTTTTAAGCTCAGTAGACTCCCCCTTGACCCGGTACCCCCCCTCCCTCCCAGGGTACCAGTGATTAGAGCCGTTCTGCTTGCGCATCATGTTCGCTGCATCCTTCTCCTCGTCCTCCATAGCCTCCTCTTGCAGTGTGCAGAGTTTGAGCGCGTCCGACGTCGCCGCTACCAAGCGCGTCAGCGAGCTCACGAACGCTGCGATGGCTGCGCGTCGGGCGCGCTCGCGCCCGGCGTTGCAGAAGGCTGAGGACTCGGAGAAGAGCAGTGATACGCTTTGCGCATTTGTTGCTGATGCTATTGCATCAGAAAGGTTGCCCGAGCTGACGAGCGCAGCCACGGCCGCTCGTCGCGCTCGCGCACGCCCCGGACTCGAAAGTTTCACTTTCATTCCCGCTTCCCAGAGCAATAATAGACTTGCCGATGAGATTTCTGCGGCCCCGTATGTCGCTGAGCTGCAAGGTGCCGCAACTGCCGCTCGTCGCGCCCGCTCCCGCCCGATTTACCACGACGGTCCGGCGAGAGCTGTTCCAACGCCGACTCAGACGCCTGAGCCCATGCGAGTAAAGTACGGCTATGCGTGCCAGACTCTGCCCACGCGCACAGTGCCACCTCCTTGTCATGAGCTTGAAGAACTGGAAGTCATCGTATTCCCTGCTCCTGAGCGCAGGAGTTCGACTCTGGTCCGGATGGAGACTATGCTCCAAGATCTGAAGGAAAACGGCATTAATGCTGAAGTTATCCGTCGTAACTTCCACCGCAGTGGCTAATGGCTCTACAGTGACTTCTATCTGGAGTCGGCGAGGGGTTTTCTCCTTTCAATCTTTATTACACTGTCTTCTGATCTCATTTCATCTTCATTAGCATAATTTTCTCTTAATCTTAATACCTTTTCTATCCCTCTCATTGGCTTGAGACGCTAGAAGTTCGTGTGATCAGATACTTGGCGTTGTTTGTCGCGCAATGCGGTGAGTGCCGCGGTTATTCTCACACTCTGCTATAACCCGGATGCGGCGTGTCCTCGCACGCGTGCTGCCGGCCATGTTGGCCGTGGGAAACGGTGCGCTCGCTCTACACGCAGAGGATGGTCGACTGGCACTAGCAGTAAATGGGATAGCGCTCTCTGGGCCACGCTTTGCTCCAAATTTTCACCGCGTGCCATCGTCCAGACACGGCCAGACCTGAACGAGCGTCGTTTTGACAGGCATTAAGGCCCGCCAACTTGCGCGTCTTTGAGGTGACGAGCGGCCTGTTAACATTCGAACCCCAACTTCCAAACTGCAAGTCTCGATAGTCCAGGCCGGACGTTCACGGTTGAAAGCATCCGGCGGCGGCTTTCTCCTGCCGTCAGTTCTGCCTGTCCACCTGAAGTCTGTTTAATTTCTGGAGGAATATGTGATATCCTGGGACACATAGGGGCCCAGAAACGCGTTTTTAGCACATAATATGCCCGGATAGTCGACTTAGTGCATTTTTAGCGACTTCCGGAGCTATTCGGCAACCACCGGACCTTCTCCTCCTCGTCCCCTTAGCCCCCGTCTAGCCTGAATCACAGCTGTTTCTACAAGAAAATACACATGTTCTAGAGAATATATATATATAAGTTAATTTACATGCAGAAGCTAAGTATAATGGCCCTGAGGTGAACCAAACACAAGGATTTGTGTAAGACTTCGGTTTTCTTCACTTCGAGTGTTAGTATGTACATGTGATACTTAGATAGCATCGGATTTAGCAGAACATGATTGCTTTTCCTTCCCACAAGTCTGTATCATCTCTTTCTGGCTGCCCCAGCGTGTGCTGTGGCGTGCCGGGACGAGGAGGAGAAGGTCCGGTGGTTGCCGAATAGCTCCGGAAGTCGCTAAAAATGCACTAAGTCGACTATCCGGGCATATTATGTGCTAAAAACGCGTTTCTGGGCCCCTATGTGTCCCAGGATATCACATATTCCTCCAGAAATTAAACAGACTTCAGGTGGACAGGCAGAACTGACGGCAGGAGAAAGCCGCCGCCGGATGCTTTCAACCGTGAACGTCCGGCCTGGACTAGTGAGAACGTATGAGTTGCTGACAAAACCAACCAAACCAACCATGCCAAACATACCAACGGCCAGATATGACCGCTACGGCCGATTATACCGGTATGTCCGGTCAGCTGCTTTGCAATGCATCCGATGTTTGTGTGTTTGGCCGTCGTCGACTTTTGCCTCGTCACCGTCGTCGACGTAACGGCGCTGCTGATGCGCTGTACGACGCGGGCGTCTTCGGCCCCATCTTCACCCGCGATAGTCGCGCACCACGTTCATCCTTTTTTTTTTTGCTCCCATAGCCTAAGATCTTATGCTACCCCGTCATCCCCGTTCCCCACAGGCCCGCGGCCTCCAGCCCGCATCTGCCGCGATGCGTGCACACGCTGCAACGGCGTGCAGTGCGCATCCTACGTCCCTTGCTGTACACCAGGATGCTGCGCCGCTGACGCCGTGTGTGAGTGCACGCGCAACGCTGCGTAGTGAACGCACGATGGTATGCATCGCCGCCGCCGTTGCAGTGTTGCACGCACCGCGAGACGCCGAGCTGCCATCGCATGTAACACTTACGTCGGCACCGAGAGTGCTCGAGACGCAGGCTTACGCAATGTTCACCATATCGCGCTGCGTTCGCACGCGTCCACCGCTCGAGCCTCGTTCCCCCCAATCCCGCGCCCCACCCCGTCCTATCCCCATCCACACCACTTCCGTTCTATTCTACACACCTCCTGACGTTGTGCCCGTCACGCGTACCGCGACTCTCCCGAGCTCGTCCGACTTGCCGCCTCGCCGTGATGTCATATCCGGTCTGCGCTCTTACATGCCCACCCTCCCCAGCTAGTCTATTTTTTTGAGTTACACGCGAAAATACACTCGTTGTTGAATTTTTCCGTCATGTCACACGACAACCCTTTGCTGCAAAAAATCGAATTTGTATCGTTGGCTTGTCCAAGTCTGAGACTTGCGTACTGTACCATAATTTATAGGCTATGGTCATCAATCCCTTTTCAATCAATGCTCCCATATAGCTCCCATGCAGCCGCTTGTGCAGGCTTGCCTTGAAAACCACAGCAAGATGGTATTGTGTTGCTTGGGCTCCTTTCAAGTTACTTATGCTGGATTGCATAATCAAAGGGATAGGATACCATGTACATAAAGCAGGGAGGTCACAGTGAGGAACGCCCGCTCTGCTTTCGCGCTGTACGCGGAGATTGCGGCACGGAATAACGAGCTCGGCGAGCCGGTCGTTGGCATGGTTGGTTTGGTTGGCCGGTTTTGTCCGGATCTCCGACGTTGTGGGACTAGTCTCGAACCCGAACCAGCCACGCGCCGCGCTGTCAAATGATAGTCAATTCGCGCTCGACACTGAGTCTCGCGACATCTTTGGCCTTACCAACTGCTGCTCGTTTACGTGCCATCCGACATCATGGAGCATCGCGAGCTACACTATGGTGTTCACTGAAGCTTGGCCCGCGGCGTAGAGTCGACATGCCAGCTGCTGTTTGTGCGCAACTTCTCGTACCTGCACAACTCCATGTGCCTGACAAGGAGCTGCGAGCAAGATTTAGCATAGAAGAAAACTCAGAAGGATTCATTGCTCTTATGATTCCCGCAAAATGCTGATTTCAGGGTGATCCTACGGCTGGGCAACGTGCGTGGGACCGTAAAAAGTGCCGCAAAGCAGACAGATTTCAACCTACCACTTTCGCTCGCGCCGTCCGGTGCGTATACACCGCATTTTCTGCTCCCTCTCTCATATCGCTGATATTGTACGGTCTGTTCTCAAACTCGAGAGTAGCTCGACACACTGATCGGACCCCTTGCCCTTTCCGCTCCATCCGCTTCGGTCCTCGGTGAGACCCATCCGGATCCCCTCCCCCGCAACCCAGATAAGCCGTGAATTTTTTTAAGCTCAGCAGATCTCTCCTTGACCTGGTACCCCCCCCTCCCCCCATACTACCAGTGATTTGAGCCGGTCTGCTTGCGCATCATGTTTCCTGCATCCTTCTCCGCATCCTCCATCGCCTCCTCTTGCAGTGCGCAGAGTCTGAGCGCGTTCGTGTTTGAGGTCGCCGTCGCCAAGCGCGTCGGCGAGCTCACGAACGCTGCGATGGCTGCGCGTCGGGCGCGCTCGCGCCCGGCGTTGCGGAATGTTGAGGACTCGGAGAAGAGCAGTGATACGCTTTGCGCATTTGTTGCTGATGTTGCTGCATCAGCAAGGTTGCCCGAGTTGACGAGCGCTGCCACGGCCGCTCGTCGCGCTCGCGCACGCCCTGCACTCGAAAGTGCTACACCCGCTTCCCAGAGCAATAAGACGTCGAATACACTTTTCAATGAGATACATGCGGCTCCATATGCCGCTGAGCTGCAAGACGCCGCGACTGCCGCTCGTCGCGCCCGCTCACGCCCGATTTATCACGACGGCCCGGCGAAAGCTGTTCCCACGCCGACTCAGATGCCTGAACCCATGCGAGCGAAGTATGGTTATGCGTGCGAAACAATGCTCACGCGTACAGCGCCACCTCCCTGTCATGAACTTGAAGAACTGGAAGTCATCGTATTCCCTGCTCCTGAGCGGAGGAGTTCGACTCTGGTCCGGATGGAGACTATGCTCCAAGATCTGAAGGAAAACGGCATTAATGCTGAAGTTATCGGGCGTAACTTCCATCGCAGTGGCTGATGTCTTTACAGTGATTTCCTTCTGGAGTCGGCGAGGGGTTTTCTCCTTTCAATTCATGTCCTTCATCTTCTGATCTAATTCTTTCTCTATTACCATAATTTCCATCTTAATCTTAATATATTTTCTTTCCCTCTCATTGGCTTGAGACTCTAGAAAATTGTGCGATCATGAGGACACCTTGCGGTCATGCTCCGGCGAATTGCCGAGGTTATTCTCACGCTCTGCTATAACCCCATCGGGGAAAACCCTGCTCGGATACGTTCGGGTTGCACACGATTCCAAGAACCTCAAGCATACCCAATGATCCCAATAGACCAGGCTCCGATGGAGATGTTTGAAATTTCACCCAAGATTGGGCAGCATTGGGATGGATTGCAATTGAGCTTGGGACCGCCTTGCACTCGGGCTGCAATCAGGATTGCACTTACTTTGCACTGAGAGTCTGAGCAGACCGCACTCAGATTCGGCCAATGTTCTCTGCTTGTTGGGGACACACTTCCATTGGCCTCGGGCACCGAGCCTGATCAATACAGAAACAGATGCTCATTGCATTACTTGAGGCACATCAGACGGTTGTAGTGAAGCATAGCTATTCTATATTATTCGGATTGTGGGGCTACAGATTACTCTTCCTCGTCGCTGGACTCGCCGCTCGAGCTCGAGCCCGAGCTGCTGCCGGACGAGCTGGAGCTCGACTCCTGGGACTCCTCGTCACCGTGGTCACCGTGGTCACCGCGGGCGACTGGCTCGGCGTTGCGGGTCTCGTTGTCTGGTGCTGGCTGTTGAGCCTCGGGATCCGCGTCGACGCGCATGGCCTCGTCTGCACTGGTGAAAAGCGCGAGGAGGCCGGCCTTGTATTCGGCCGCGCGACGTTCGCGCTCTTCGTCCGTGGCGGAGGCCGCGGTGGTCACGCAAGCACCAAAGATGTACCTGATGAGATTGAACGTCACGCTGATATGAGTAGGGAAGTACGCACTGGTTCCATTCCTTGATGACGTTGTCCATGGCGGCCTTGCCGCTGGGCCCGGAGCGACGGACGCTGGACATGGTATCGAGCATGGTCTTGTAAAACACGCGATAGTCGAAGCCGTTGCTGCCGTCGAAGGTGAACGTGGGCTCGGACGAGATAGCGTAGCGCGTCTGCAAGGATTTCAGCAAGGAGCGGGTAGGCGCAGTGCCAGACGACGTACCAGCGAAATGATGTACGCCACGAGCTGGTCGGTGACGGTGAAGATGCCATACTTCTTGGCAGTCGTATTTCCTGCGCGGCGGCCAGGCTTGATGGCTGACTGGCCTCCGTGCATGACACCACGGCCGCACTGGCGGTATCGGTGAGCGAGTGCAGCCGAGTCGGCGTGGGGCGGCGTACCTTCATGGGAATCGTGTTGAGAAACATCCTCTCCGGCTTGCCCTCAAGGTCGTCGTCAAAGCAAAGGTGCGGTAGCGTGTGCGGTTCGAGCGCTCGGTCGCCTTGCTGGAATTCGAGAACTAGGCCGGGCCTGGGGGATAGCAACGCATCATGGACAGCAGTTTCTTCAAATTAACTAAATTATACACACTCGTCTTCGATGCAGACGTCCGAGGGTATCAAGAGCATGGCCATGTCGTCGCATTGCATGCCGCGCGCAGATTTGTTCTCGAGGTTTGTGACGTTGATGCCCCAGTCGCGGAGCTGCATGACGAGGCTGCGCAAAACGAACGTGTCGTCCGCGCGTGCCTGCGCCTGTCCAGCGGCAACCTGATATGATGTTAATATGACTCTGGGCAAGGGAAAAGGTCAACTCACCTGGTCGGCAACAACCCTTGCGCCCAACGTGTCGCAGAGCGTCCTGATGTCGGGGTACGCTTCCACGAGGCGGTCGTACAGGTCGGCAGACGCTTCTTGTCTGAATAGGAATGAGTAACTATGCACCCTGCTCAAGTAGATAGGACATACTGCTCGTCTAAGCCGGTAGTACCGGACTCGCGCTCGCGCCCCCAGTGGAACGCGATCTTGATGTCGCTGAACGCATTGATGAAACGAGCAACCATCCGGCCGATGCCGCGCGCCTCCTCACGCTGCTGTCGCCTGCAGCAAGAAATGTAAAAATTGCTATACATACTACCAATGCAATGCTGGACGTACTCTCTCTGCAAGGCCTCGATAACCGCAGGATCTGGACCAGCCGGAGTCGAGCTACGTCGAGAACGGCGGCGCTTCTTCTTGCGCGCGCCGTCCCCGGTTGGCGTGCTGTTCTCCTTCGCATGACGGCGAGTCTTTTCAGCCCGGACCTTGTGCGAGGTCTTGGTGGTCTTGGAAAGAGCGATCTGTGCGCATTTTCCAGCGGGTTGCTGGGAGAAGGCGTTCGTGGTGTTCTGCAGAGCGGGCATACCGAAGGGCTTGATGATAGGACTTAGAGTTTGAGAGGGAATGTTGGGGCGCTGACTCTGGCAGAGTCCACTCTTATAGCTTCGCGGGAGCTGTGGAGCGTGCGCAGCACGGTGGAGCGCGCCCCAAGCAGTCACGTTCAGCACGTGACTCATCCAAGCGCTCCTCTCCCTCGACGCTATTTCGTTCCAACGGCTACATGCTACACGTTAGGTATGTGCTCAATATGTTATCATTCCAAACTAATCGATAACCAGGCCGGAATGACAAAGTCCGAGCATGTATGCGTGTGCACACGTAAATTTCCAAATCACGCCTCGCTTTCGCGACATCTCAAGAAGTGCACAACATATAATCCTCGAACACCTGGCCAGGGAACCGGGGGCGGTTATTCGCAGGCAGGCGCGTCGGGAACGTCGTCTCATCGACCGTTTTTCTCGTTGGGAGCCGTCTTTAATGCACAGCGCAATGCACGTAGTTCTCAGCTTCATTCCAAGCTTTCTAACGCGTTCAACAGGCCAAAAGTACATCATCGGCTGCTATGACGAGTGTGGATACCGACGTGGAGATGCAGGTGGATGACGTCGGCGGTATGGCCCCAAACCCGAGAGTTTCGCAGTTGTTTCAACGGCTGACGTCCATCCTCAGATGACGAACTTCCCAACGAGCCTCATACCTCGTCTCCACCCCACACTCCACCAATGCAAGGCGGGGCAGCACTTTTGGTGGACTCAGCGCTCGATCCCAAGTTGCGCCCAAATCGGGGCCGTCTGCCAGCGCGCTATCGCGATATGCAACCAGAGGGCCCGGAGGACGTTGTAGAAGATGAATTGCCAGCTTCCCCTCCTCCCAGTCCACGCCGCTTTGTCAATCTGTCGCAGAACCTTCGTCTCAGGCTGCGCGCAACGTTTCGGACGGCTAAGAACGCATTTGGACTCTCACGTCTCTACATCAGCCGACCCGACGCCATCCCCGACAAATTTGCTCCTCTTGTAGACTGCGCTGCGCCGGACGTTCCCCTGCCGAGTGAGGAACCGCCGCCAGATGTTGCGGAAGTCATTGCCCCGTATCCCAACTTCAGCTCGTGGCTATTCAACCGGTGGTATTGGGGTCGGCACAAGAAGTCGCGCGATGATCGCCGCACCCTGATAAAGGATGTTCTCTCGCACGAGGGGTTCTCTCTGGACGATATTACGCATGTTGACTTCGACCGCCTTGACCGGCTCGTCGCCAATGGTGACTCTGAGTCCCAGGAAGCACGGCCGCTGGGAAACGGCTGGAAACGCGGCACAGTACCCATTAAGGTGCCTCACTACAGCAAAACTGCACCGCCGAAGGACGCCGACTGCACTTTCAATGTCGACAATGTCCTCCACCGCTCGATTCCCCGACTTATTCAGGACGTTTACTCGAAGCCGTCGGCCGCCCACTTTCAGTACACGCCATTCAAACTGTCGTGGGATCGCCCTCAGGATGGTTCTAGCGGACAGACACGCTCTGAGAATGTCTACGGCGAGATCTTCAGCTCACGGTCCTTTGCTGAGGCACACGAGGAGTTACTGGAGCTTCCCCCAGAGCCGGGCTGCGATCTCCCACGCGCAGTAGCCGCCGTTATGCTTGCCTCCGATGCAGCGCATCTCACGGACACGGGGAGTGCAAAGATTCACCCGCTTAACGTCATGTCGGGAAACCAGCCGATGTACGAGCGCGCCAAAGCCAGCAATCGTGCGGTTCATCCGGTCGCATTCTTTGTCGAGGTAAGCGCTCACATTCTCTGTACTAATCAGTTGTTGCACTGCTGACTGGCCTCTGCTAGCTTCCCTTGCAGGCACTGCGCGAGTTCATCCGCCAGATGCCGGGCAACAGATCGCGCAAAACCAACCATCCAATCTTCACCCACTGCCGTCGCGAGCTGTTCCAAGGGACTCTCAAGCTCGTCTTCGATGAGGAATTCTGGCACGCATACGAACATGGCATTGTGGTAGATTGCGCCGACGGTGTGAAGCGACGTCTGTATCCGCGCATCTTCACCTACACTGCCGATTACCCCGAAAAGTATGTGCTGTGTCATTTATTGGGAAGAATCTGACGTGTTTGGGCAGGGTCTTGACTGCCACGATCCGCGACAAGGGCGGATTTCCCTGCCCGCGCTGCCTTGTGCCGTCCGACGAACTTGATCAAATGGGAACCGCCAACGATATGCGTCTTCGTCGCGAACGGCTACGGCACGACACCATCGAGCGCCGCAAGAAAGTTGAGAAGGCTAGGAGATACATTTACAAGAAGGGCTACGCTGTTGACAGCAGCAAGGTGGAGGATTTGCTAAAGGATGAGTCCTACGTTCCCACAACGGTGCGGCAGATTTTGACACTGAGATCTTTGCTAACCTGCTCCAGAATGCCTTCTCAGACCCACGCAACAAGGGCGATCATTTCCAGTCTCTCTCATGTGATCATATGCATGAGGTCGTACTTGGAGAGCTTCTGAAAGTCTTGAAGCACCTTGTCCGAATTCTCTATGCACTCGGAGAAGAAAGGGTTATCGAGCTCAATGAACGGTGCGTTTTCTCTTTCGGAATGCCCGGGTCTTCGATGCAAACTCAATCCAGTTACCGCGCCATTGCACCGTTTGGCCGCGACGCAATTCGACGCTTCTCGGACGAAATCGCGAATTTCTCATGCAAACGCGCACACCAGTACGCGAATTTACTGGAGGTATGCTGCAGGATATGTAGTTTTGTCGTATAAATGCTGACGTTACACACAGTGCTCACCTCCTGCCTTTGAGGGCCTTTTCCCCGATGAATTCGACGCTCTGGTCCAAGACCTATTATTTACCTTTGCTCGCTTCCACGTTCTCGCCAAGCTGCGCATGCACACGGATTCAACCATTGTTCAACTTGAGTCGACGACCTGCGACCTCGGAAACCTTTTGCGGAAGTTCCAGTACGAAGTGACGCAGCGCTTTCGCACGGTTGAGACCCCCGCAGAAGCGGCACAACGAGCACACAAATCCAAGGCTGGAGCTTCGACTGCTCGGCAACCAAAAGGCTTAAATCTCAGCACGTACAAGTTCCACTCTCTTGGCGACTACGCGGCCACAATCAAATACTTTGGTTCTATGTACGGATACACGACGGAACGGGTGAGAGCACAGTTTCCCTGGAAATTGTCGCTAACACGCTGCATCACAGAATGAGCTCAGTCTCCGCGATCCAATTGACTCGTACCAGAGGTCTTCAAAGCAAAATTTCGAGTCGCAGGTGGCGCGCAACGATACGCGCAAGCAGTTCCACTCCGACGTCCACGACAAGCTTGTCCAGCTCGGTGTGCTTCAGGCCGCAGGATCCAAGGCAAAAAAGCGTGGCGATCAAGTTTTTGAAGGCGCCCCGGATGCTCGTTATCATATCGCCAAAGAAATGCGAACCGCGTCCTTCTGGACGACTTTCTTGCCTCGCGTTCTCAAGACCCGGCCTTCCGCGTAAGTAATGCTCAGTCAATCGTACTCTTTCGGCTGACTGTTATTGTCAAGCACTTCCGGCGTGACTTGCAGAGCCACTGCTTGGCACGGTTATTAGATGATGTTAACCTCCCCTCGACCGCCGCTCATCTTCCGCGGGAGGAATGCGAGCTCGTCGAGTTTCACAACAACTCGCTCTACATGCATCAACGAGCCGCATTCAACTACACAACCTACGACGTTCGACGCGCCCAGGACTCTATCAGCGTGAATCGGCAATTTCAAAAGCAAGACATCATGCTACTCGCCGACGAAGACGACGACGATCCGCACCCCTTCTGGTATGCGCGAGTTCTGTACATCTTCCACGTCAAGGTAAAGCACCGCATCCTTTCTCCTGTCGCACAGCGCATGGATGTGCTCTTCGTGCGCTGGTTTGGACGCGATCCCACACTCGCCGCTGGATGGGCAACACGCCGTTTAGATCGCATTGGCTACGTCCCCGAGAGCGACCGCGACGCATTTGGCTTTGTGGATCCCTCGCAGGTTCTCCGCGCGTGTCATCTCATCCAGGATTTCAACCACAAAATAACGGATGAGCTCCTCGGGCCGTCGACCGCTCGCGACACCGACAAGGGCGACTGGAATTACTATTACGTTGGGCGGTAAGTGATGCCCTCAGACACGCGAATGCTACTGATTATAATCCAGGTTTTCTGACCCTGATCTTATGATGCGGTTCACAGGTCTTGGTGTTGGACACGTCGCCGCTCTTCCCAAGCACATCGACATGCGAGAACCTGAGAGAGTCCCGGAGTTCACGCGTACAGCACCAGTACCAAATGCAGACGAGGATTCCGATGAAGAGGAGGGTGCAGAAGACGGTGGGCTTCCGGTAATTGCGGAGGATCCGGAACTGGAGACTGATCAGTAACTTCCTTTCGTCCAAGCCGTTACTCGCGGGGCATGTAATACTAGCCTGAGATTCATTCATATCACCCATATCTGAACCTATGGCATCAGTTCCTACGGCATTTGTGTCTCGCGCTTCAAGCCGCTAGGCTACGGAATGAGGAGAAGTACGAATGTGTCCTTACTTCCCGTGCAAATGCTGCCCGCTCGCTAGAACTGATATACCCGACCTCACACTTGTGCAATAATACGCTCGAGCGTCAGCCAAGTACCGGTGACCATAAAGCCAAGGCTACCATATGGTCATCGCATCGCAAGACGAGTGCGACTCATTGCACGGCAACTTCAACAACGCAGCACATTGTGATACCAGTTTCACCTGGCGCCACGGCTGTAATTGCAGCACATTCTTAAGCTCTCATTGCATCAGGTTGTAACCAAAGTTCAATATCAAATCGGTGTTCCAAGAGTCCCAATTGAACGCAAGCGGCCCAATCGATTGTAAGCGGCAACGGTTTTCCCCGATGCCGGATGCGTGTCCTCGCACGCGTGCTGCCGGCCATATTGGCCGTAGCACCGCGGGCAAAAGCCATGATAGTACCGACCCGTACTATCACTGTAATAGTGGGTGTAAAGCTCTCGGGAATGGTGCCACCTGGGTGCCACGGCCGACTGCGGAAGACTGGGCAACTGCATTCATGAGAGGTCTCTGGCACACAGCCGAACTTCCGATCTCGGCCAAGCAGCAGTCGTATTTTCGTGAGCATCCGGTGTCCAACGACTTAAATTTCTTTCAATATCTTGTTGCAGATACTGGTGAGACATTCCTCAACACTTGCTGAGTACTTGCTGTACGGCGGGCTCCTGTGGACAAAAGCTATTTATATTAAATCTCTTTGTCATTCCCGCGTCCCTTCCTGCGTGTATTCCTGCGAAATCACAGGAATAACTGCAGGAATCACTCTATTTGCCTCCGGACGACCACAGAATAATTCGTTCCTGCAGGATTCCTGCGGGAATCAGTTCTGGACCATCGAAAAATGCGCAGGAACCGTGATCGTCAGTTCCTGCGCTCATTCCCGCGGTCCCTCCTGCGCTTTATCGTGCAGTCGGCTCCTGTGCCATCTGAATCAAAAATCAAAATCCACTTCACACAAACAAAATGTTAAATCGTTCCTGCATCGCATTCCTGCGCTTCTTCCTGCGACCGATTTACATTTAAACTCAAGCAGTCCTTATCTCTCTATCCGCACATCATTTCCGCAGCTTTCAATTCAAGGATTGCTCCAAGATATGCATCCATCATCATATGACACCCTGACTTGCTGGTGACCATTGATTGATCCACTGATTGATTCGCATTCCACCTTCCCACTCGCTCTGCCCGCGCAGGGCCAAGTCCACCGGTCGCACCATGCGCACACACTCTTCTATAAGCCAAGTCCTCTTTGTTCATCACGTTCGGAATTCCCCCTCGCATCCCTTTCCCCTCCTCTCCACCGACAACATCCAGCCCCTGCCTGCTGAGCAAGCGTCCCTTTGGCGACGATGTCGCGCTTTTGTGTCTTCTGCCCGTGTCAGCACTTCTGGTTTGCGCGGTCTGCAGATCCTTCTCAGGTACGCGTCTCTCCTTGCCTCCGCCGCTTGCCCGTCTTGCTCATACCTCCTTCTTTGCAGCCCCAGCAGCCCGGACCTTATGATGACTGCCAAAACTGTCATCATACCCTCATCGAGCATGGCCCGATCCCTCCCAGGGCACACTGTGCAGAAGAACAATGCGACTGTCTCATCTTCATTCTGGTGTGTTCCTTTCTCCTCTCTCTTTCTTCCATGTGGACCCTCTCTCACCCTTCTCACTTTCATAGGCTACTCGTGGCAGCCGCCTCTTTCTCTGCATTTGCCGCTGTGGTCATCCCTTCGGTAGTCACCGAGAGTATGTTGCGTCGTACTCCAGCTAGCTTCGCTTTCCTGATCGCACTGTGCTCCAGGTTTTCAATTGCTGCTCAGCCATCCATCGCAGCGACACCCAATCCCGCAGCCCCACGCCCCGCGGCCGCAGCCATCTCGGCCCCATCGCAAGCCGCTATTCGACCATCTTCTTTTCCTACACCGTCTAGCTCCTCCCACCCACTGCCGTCCGTCACGCCTGGAGATCGCGAATTGGCCGCCGCATCGTCTCACTCCCGCGTCGAGCTGTTCACATCGGATCTTCCCAGCACGACTGCTGCCAATGAGCAACGCCTTCTCAGCGCGACGCGGCACCGACCTTCCTCCGGTGTCGTACCCCGTGGGAATGTGGGATCTCGGGTTGCCCCGCCTCTTCCCATTCGCAACGTCGTCCCCACCGCCACATCGTCCCAAGCACCCGTCGCATCATCCTCATCGCAGCCGGTGGCACGCGCTGCTGCTGCTCCATACAGCTCGGCGGCCCGTCCCGCGGTCGCCCCCAAGTCCAAGGATTTCTCGACTGAAATTCTGATATTTCCACTTGACGTACGCTCTTCTTCATCTCATCCTACGTCCCCTCACCCAACTTATCTCCCTTCTTTTCATAGCCTTCTGTACCGTTCATCTCGCCGGCGTCGTTCCCCACACTGGAGGCGCTGCAACTGCCTCAAGGTTTCAACCGGCTTCGCCTCGACCCCCACCGCTATCCTGCACTTCTTGAGCGCATGAGGCATCTCGGCCTTGTCGCACACCTTGACCTCAAACCCTCGGACCTCGCACCGCCTCGCTTATATGAAACTATCCTATCTGCCGTCTCGTCGCATCTTACACGCGGCGGCTTTATCCTTCATGATTCCAACTCCTCTCTACCTCCCGGGCTTTCCTCATTCCGCTTACTCGTGCCACGCAAGGTCCCTGCCAAGGCTAAGTCAAGATCTGTCAACCCCGGAGAAGGCGGTACTGCGTCCCGTAATAACGACTCCGCGGTTCACTTTGTCCGCAACGACGTGATTGCGGAATCCTTTGCGCTCTCTAACATCACACGGCCATCCGCCAGCATTGCTCAAAGCCACCACGTATACGTCTGTACGTCGCAATTTCCACATCCATCCTTTTGTGCCACCATGCTTACCCTTCGTTTGCAGGTCCCGCCGAATCTCACTGGTTTCTCCGAGGCCCTGTTCACAGCCCTCTATTGAATGCACCATCCGATGTTGCCATCCCCCTCTCGACGCTCGCTCATTACTGCTTCACCATACGCGCCGTCGACTACTACGGCGACCTCTCATCCTCTCAGCCCGAGATCATCAACGGCCGCTGCAACAGCATCTGCTCCGCGTTCCATGTTCCCGAGGGCGGCGCATCCCCCGAACGGGTATGTAGCTCCCATTTTCCGCAAACGCACACTCTCACAACCTGCTGTACCTGCCAGCCACAGTCTCCCATGCACGTTGACCACCAACCCTGGCGTTTCTCGGAGGAACCCTCCTTTGATGATCAACCATGGACCGCGCAGCCCACTTCTCCTGTTTTGCAACGCTCGCGCGCCGTTACGCCCATTCACCATTGGTCTCCCAATGTTCAACTTACTCATTCACTCATGGCTGCAAGCCCAGCACATTCCCGAGTTGACGCATTTACTGCTGAACCTACCCCGTCCCCGTCGCCGCGCGGACCACCAGTGTGCCGGCAACACCTGTCCACCCCTCCACGCGCGCTGACCGCTTTCTCCACCAACTTGAGTCGCATTTGGAGGTACGTGCTCGCGCATACAGTGCTGACTATTGGCTTACATTGACCCATTAATCCAACCAGAATCCTGTGAATTCAACACCCAACCTCCACGTGGACTTATCACCAACTCCTCCTCGTGCCGTCGCCGTCGCACAAGAGCAAGCACCCATCGTCATCAGCGATTCGGAGGACGAGGACCATTCTTCGGATAACTCTGACCATATCCACCGCTGCAACAACCTACGTCGATTGGCCAGTTTACCATCTCGCGCTCCGCAACCACCTTAAGCAGGCCGTGAAAGCTGTGAACCTCACCCGCGATGTTAACGCCGAGTTCAAATTCGACGTGGCCGACGATCAAGTTAAACTCGGTGACGTCATCGCCCAACTCGTTCGGCTCCTCTCTGCGCCGATGCGTCCGCTCGACAGCTACCTTACCAAACGCCTTCAAGATGCCTTCGGCTCTACAGGCATCTCCTGCAGCAACATGAACATCAAGTTGCTCGTCTGCGGCAAGTTCAACTCATTCCGCATGTGTGTCTTTTCTTGTTTGGCTCTGTCTCCTCGCTCATTGTGTTCCAGCGGGCGTGGCATTGGACCAGGTCCCGAGCGCACGGCTATATCGCAGTGCATCCAGTCCTTTGTCTCCCAGCACAGCATCTGGCGCAAGCGCGGGCACTACTACACGCCACTGAAGAGCATTTGGGTGGATCCCACCGACACCGAGAAGGACACCCTGCGCGCCTGCGGTCTCGCCGCGGCGTGGTCGCTGCTTCGTCTAGGCTACATCCCTTTCGTAGACCCTGCATTCCTTTTCCTCCTCCTTTGCCAGAGATACCTCCATGTTAACTTTAAAGACCCGGCTCTGCTCGAACATCTCATCGACATCCCATTTCTTTCCATCGCCGCCGCTGACTGTTGCCCTATCCTGAAGCTCTGGCCTGAGCACAGCAATCAACCCCTTCCGTCCTCCGACTCGTCGCCCCATGCTGCCATATTGACCGAGCACCTTCTCGAACTGTCTGTCAATCCCGTGAGCATTTTCGACTCATCTTTTCTTGGTTCCTTGCCCCGCTGACGTCGTCTTTCACCTGCTAGAACGCCGCGTACACCGCAGCAACACCAGGCACTTGGTCCCGCCCTCTTCACCCACACCCTGTTCGGCGTGAACCTCTCTCGTCTGGCCGACCCTCCTGAATGGGATGCATTCTTTGACGGCTTCAACCTCGATCTTTCCTTTGGGAGCAGTCCATCCCCTGACAACACACTCTCCCGTGTACGCGTGTCGTACTTTATCACTGCTCATGCTCACATCTTTTGTCAGATTATTTACGACTTCCAGGGACCATTGACGCAGTCTGCGACTATCTCGGCACTCAAGCACTTGGTTATCGGTCTCTGCTGCCCCCTGCCCGACGTGCAAGACGTCATCCCACGTCTGCGCATCAATACCCCAGGTGGCAGCGGTCTCCGGGCCCTCGCTGACGACATAATGACCTTGCTTCGACACTATCTCCACGGCCGTGGCCATCCTGCGCCCCTCGTCTCCATACTTGACCCGGGCGCGTTTCGACCCCACGACCATGGCTTCCGTGCTGCGCTCTTTGTTACTGCCATGTGCGGTGCCCCCTTCCTTTCTCCAGCCTCACCAGGGGATCTTGACTATCATCTCGAGGTTGGTCTATCCTCGTCATTGCACTGCCGGTGCACCTGTGCTTATATTTCCGAATCGCCAGGTCCATCTTTCCTCCTCTGGTCAGCCAGCCGCTCGCTCACACGCGGAAGACGCCCGGCCCTTCAAATTTGCAACTTGCTCCCGCTCCGTCACCATCACCGTCAACGATGCACTTCGCGCCTTGGTGGCAAGGTCCATGGCCCTCCTGGAACCAAGCACGTCCGCCGTCGATACTCCGTTTGATTCTTTTCTTCACGGCCAGCTCGTTGCATCAGGAGAATATACCGCTCTTTAACCCATGTTCTTTCTCACATACGCCCGCAGTTCTGTTTATTTAGAGCCAATATTATATCGTCGACTGTCGACTGTCTACATGCTGTCTGCTCCGCTCTTCGCTCCCAGGCGCCGTGTCAGCTCTGCCTTTAATTCCCGTCCCAGCGGGTCCCTATCCCTGACTTTGCATCGCACCACCGGTCGCCCCTCGCCTATCCTAGCACCGCCCAATTCCATCATGCACTTTGCCCGCGCAACGACGTCCATGCCTCCCTCCTCCTTGTCCAGCTTTCTCTTCATTTCCTGAAATTCCCTGTCCAGGCGCTCCGCCCGCACAACATACTCGTGCACGTCTCCGCCTCTTTCCATCCTCTCCCTCGCAAAGCCGCAGCGCATCAGATGTTTGAAGATCGCCTCTGCATCCTCACCGCCCACATATCGCTGAGGCCGGCAGAATGCCTCGTCCGGTGCCGGGCGTACATCGTCGTGTGCTCCGCCCCACACCACTGCCCTCCTGAACAAGTCAGTCCAGTTAGCAGCCACGCTTCTCCCGGCTCCATCGCTTTCTTTCTTCGCTCCCGATCCCTCTTTTTCTCCCCGTCCGGTCCACATGCTCGCATCACCACATATATGCCCACATCCCCTGCATCCCACTCGCGGTACAGTGTGCCCCTCCCGCCCTCGAAAGTGTACTGCCTGCGCACCGCCAGTGGCATGTAAAGTGCATTGTTCACGCACTGGTGCCAAACATCGACTTCTGCCACGTCGCCGTCCAGCGGCAGCACCAGCTTTCCATCAAGCTTCATTTGGTGAGCCTCGCTGACCACGATGCGCTGCGCCTGGCTTCTGAACTCGAACGGTAGTCGGACCGCGTCGTGCGCCAGTCTGACCCATAATGGGTCTCCAGCGTCGACCTTTCCGCCTTCGACAGCCTGCCACAGTCGCATAGGATTGAAGTCTTCCCACGCTGAGCCCTTCAGGAATGGCTGGCCGTGGCGACCCAGTGGAATCGGAGTCTGGTACTCCCACACCGTCCATATGAAGTGCGCTGGCCGCTCGAAGTTGGGTGGCGCGAGTTGTTCTGCGTGCTGAACCCGACCCATTTTTGCCGCCTCGGTCGATTTTGCAATGAACTCCATCTGGTCGTATGCGCCGCGGTCTGGGTCAAAGTAGTCGAAGTAGGCATCACCGTCTGTCGATGCCAAAAGCTTTACGTTGCCAATTTCCTGCACCACCCGTCGACTGTCCCACGTCACATACTTGTCCATCAGCTCGCGTCGGCGTGCAACCTATAAAGTTACACGCTGTCAGTCCCTCCCATTCCAGCTGCACCTTGGTTATCCACTCACCTGTGCAGTCCCGTCCATCCCTTCTGCGCTCACCACGAGCTCTATTAGCTCCTCAATGCTCACGCGCAGCTTATCCTCTGCGGCGGTGTTCTCTTTCCGATTGACCGCGTCCTCATGCTCGTACCACGTGTGTCGCTCTTCGTCGTGACTGAGCATTCTGTCCGTACCGATATGCTCCTAGCCGGTCCATCCTCAGATTGACCAATGCACGCAGTTTTAACTGTGCATACCCCGCCGCGGTGCTCGCCAAAGCTATCCTCGTGCCTGCGTGCTCGCTTTACATGCCGTATGCCCGGTGAGTATGGCCGCGTGCCTCTTGAGCTGCCGAACATGTCCCATTCCTGAAACCAGTTAATCATTTGCTCGCCATTAGTACCGATGCCCGGACAGACATACCTCTCCTCGACCATGCTTCGTCGGTTCGCCCTTTTCACGTTGCATTCCAATCTATTGTATGTTCCTGCCATTGTTTCAGTGCACCATCCGCACCATTCAATCTCCACGCGCTTACCACTTGGGCTCTTGTCGCTGTTCCAGCAGAAAGTTGTGCCACAAGAGACAGTTGTGTAACAAACTTGCATTGTTTGGCCCCGCAATTGCGGACCGTTCCTGCTCGTCATCAGTTTGTGTCCCCGAAATCCCGCTGAACGCACATAGTCACCCATTGGTTCACCTGTCCGTTGTTGTCCGAGCCTGCCCTTTCAATGCATGCTCATTTGCTCAAGTGCCCTTTACACAAACAAAACAGCACTGCTTTTTAATTCCCGCCCACCTCTCTCTGCCTCATACCCAGTCAACCAAATCCATCATCCATGCGCCGCAGGATCCTCACACCGTCTCTGATCCTGGTGCGTAGCCACTGCTCCTCGCTTTCGCTCACCAATTTCCGCTCACCGATTTTCCATACTCTTCCTGCATTATCGCGTCTATTCTCGTCTATTCTCTCATTTCAGCCTTTGTCCGTCTGGAATCGCATCTTGGACGTGCTGTCAGCCGAATGTCTTGATCAATTCGATCCTGGCGAACTGGTCGTCTCGTCTGCTGCTCGGGCAAAATGCGAACATCTTGCCCTTCTACCGCTCGCCACTGCATGCTTAACACTTCACAACATCTGCATTTCTCGTCTGTATTCTCATGTGCATTTTAGTGTCGAACCTTTTCAATCCATCTTCGTCGCACACGCATTCCTGACGACATCCCCCTTGCCGCCGCCGTTTCTCTTCACCTCGACGCTTCACTTACCTATTTCCCCTCCCACATTCATGTTGGATCATCTCTTTCTCCTTCCCAAGCATATGCCAGCACTGCAACATCTCTTTCTTTTTGTCATTTTACGCCAACTGAATGCCGTCGCCGTATGGCAACAATATTCCTCGGCTCTCAGCGATCTTAACATATTCCTGCGCACCCCACTTGGTCTGCGGCTCAAGTCACTCGGCATTTCCTTCTCGCCGCCCACCGCGAGCACCATGACAGGAGGTCCGGCGTTGCTGCGTACTATGCCGACGTGGCAGCCTCTGGCGCTTTCGCCCTCCTGCCGCCACCTGCACTTCCATCCTCATTTCCACATACATGATTACGCCGACGCGCTCGACCTGCGTCCATTGATATTCCTTCCTGCCGACCACGTCCTACATGAACTGCGAATCAGCGCCTCGGATTTCGCCATTATCAATCCCAGCAACTGGAGCCAGCATCAGCAGCTACTCCGTCTCCGCATTGACGCCGACACCACCTCGTCACCGCCTCATTTATCACCACATCAGCTTTCCCACGCACTCATGGATGCTGTCCCTGCATGGTGTGATACCCTGCTCGTCCTTCACTTGGCCAGCATTCGTTTCGACCTGCAAGCCGCGGTCGCCATATCTCAGCTCCGCTATCTGCTGCATCTCGACCTCCATCCCGACGCGCTCGATCTCAGGGATTGCCCCCCCGCTGTTCCAGGCACTCCCGACGCCCCGCCCCATTCGGACACCCGTGGCCCACGCTTCATTCCTCTCCATGCGGTGTACTCTCCACATGACACATACACTATCTTACCAGGTGTTGCCGCGCAACTGCTGCGCCTCCTCAAAATATGTCTCGCCGGACTGATACGCCTTCGTGTTATGCATCTTGGTGCTGCGCACTGGGTCGTCCCGATCCGCGCTGGAGATGACGCTCCTTCCGGTGGCATCGTCCGACAACTCTCTATTTTATCTCCGACATTGCGTCTTATCCAGCTTGGCCCACATGGTTCCCCTCACTGCCCCCATATTCACATCGCATCTGACTGCCCTTGTACCTACGCTGACGACCGTGCCAGTCCCGTACATCCCTCTTGTCTGTGCGAGCTTCGCCGTGCCTGTCATTCCTGTATGTTACCCATCTAGGCTAGCCTGTGAACGTTGTCATCTCCATATCACTCCCGCAGGTCATCAACGATGGCTAAAATATGCCGTAATCAACCCTTTGCCATTACAAACCTAGACCACCGTCGCTCACGCTTGTCCCCCTGTCTTGACCTGTTTGCAGCGTGCGATGCTCGAGCGTCTCGCAGACTCTACCTCATTCGACGCTGCAGAGCGGCCGTCCTGTAGCCCATCTTACAAGTTGCCTTGCCCTATCCTCTACCTTGTGCGTTTCCTGCCCGCCTCTCTTCATTGACTCACTACTCACCTTATGTAGCCTCCGGAGCTATGGATTGAAGTTCTCTCAGCCGAGCCCACCCGATACGGTCGCCAGCGCCTGCTGCAGTCATTTGTCGCTGTGTGTCGACACGCACGACAACTCGCCATCGGGCGCGCATTCTCCTCCCTCCGCCTGCACGGTCCCAGAATGTACATTCTGCAACATTTTTCCTCTGACATGCGGGCGCGCGGTGCCGAAACCGTCTTCGACTATACCACGCGCGTGCGCGTTCTCTGCGAATACTCCGAGATGCGACCCACGTTCTTCATGCTTTCACTCAGTTTTCCCCGCCTCGCGTCCGCCACAATTGTAATCCGACCTATCCCCCAATCTCTGCCTCTCACTCCCTGGCTTGCCTTTTCATCCTCCTTGAGACACCTGCAAGAACTCTGCTCCATCCCAACTCTCCGCCATCTCGACCTCTACCTTTTTGTCGCCCATGACTTCCGCGCGGACCGCCCGCTATGGCTGTCCGAAATCAGGTGCATCGCTTCCATGGTCAATCTAGAGAGTCTCTCTCTGCGAATTGGCGGCGGTATTGTCTGCGCCACACAACACGACATGCTTCTCTCCATACCACAATCTATCAAATCCTTGCGCCTCACCGTCCAGGTCTTGTGCCTCATTGACCCCTCCACCTGGTCCACCTCTACCTCCCTCTCCACTCTCTATATCGAGGACGAACGACAACTGCACCATCTTCGCATCGGCAATGGAGATTTTCGCCGCTTTACCTCTTTGACCGCCTCCATGGCGTGCGCGATGGCGCATTGGTCAGCATCCGTCACGAGTCTTTCCCTTCTTTCAGTACATCTCGACGCCGCTGCAATCCTCGCCATCGCCGAGCTCTCACGCATCACACGCCTCGATTTCCACCCATCGTCAGTGCTGCTCTCCACCTCCGATTGTCAGCATCTCGAGAATCAGTCGCGTCTTCTGCAGCAAAATCAGCATTTCAGCCAACCGGACGATCTGCGCACATCTCTCAGTGGTGTCGGCCCATTTGCAGGATTGATATTGTCCTCCGTCGACCTTTATACCCTCCTTCTTCCCCTCCAGTACCTTCTCACTCATCTGCGCTGCCTTCGAGTTCTACATTTCGCGTCGTCCACCATAACCGCGGATGGGATCTCCACAACCATATCTTGTACCTCCTCAGCACGCGCAAGTCATCCATCTCTTTGCTTTTGACCACCTCGCCCCGTCCATCCCTCCCGAACTTTCGCTCTGGCATGTGGGCCAGGTGACGGAGTCTCCCTCTGGCGTCTATCTCCATCTTCCAACCTGTTCCCTGTGCCGCGCCTTGCCGCCCGGCGTACGCAGCGCCGACTGCTGTGCCTTCCAGGCCCGCATTGAGCGAGAGCGGATGGACCCTGTGTTCGACCACAAAGAAGCAAGCTTGATGTTCGACAGTGTCTCATCCTTTCCATAGAGTGCAATCAGCTTGTCATGGCCTACGTAGCAATTTAGAATTAACATTCATACATGCAGTCTCTGTTTCCAGCTTTGAAGCCCTGGTTGATGTGCAGTCGGACAATCCTCCATGTCTAACTTGCAACCTATTTCCCTTGTGCACCTCACCTCCAAAGACTTGGCTTAACATGCGAATATGTTCCCTACAGACTTATTCACATTTCCCAGGCCGTAGTTTTCCTTGCGAAATGGGCCCCGAATTCTTGTCCGATTTTCTTCTAATTTCACCTGGTCGGCATCGGCCGGTCTTCTCTCGACTCGCTTCCGCCTCTCACCACGTCTCCAACGGTGATCAGTCTGTATATACCTCCAACATCGCAAGATCAACTGAATGGCGCATGTTCTTCACACGCTCGCACACTCTTTGACGTCTCCCTCTCGTTGCACGCGCCCTCTCGTTACTGCGTTGAATTCAATTGATACATCATGATCTCTTGGAATTCAATCCAGGATGCGTTCGTTGACGCATGCGATGCATACTCGCCGTGGCTCATACTGTGGGGAATATCTCATCATTGTGCAAGCCTATGGAATCTGTATGTACACGCCCTGCGCTCGCAACGAGCACTCGTCGATTCGATTCCCACCATCAAAGGACTCAGTGCCGAGTACACAGGGAGATGAGCGCGGCTCGGTATATCGCTCCTAGATGATGATATCAGCATCCATATGCATACGGAACGTCCACTGGTTGCCCAGAAATCCAGGCTCGTCGTGGCCGCAAAAAGTAAGCCTCGTCGTCATGGGCAGCTATGCGCTCATGTAGCTGACGGGGCACAGGCAGCGTCCAGACTAGCCACGTTGGCACGAGTCCAGCAGCTGAGTGGCAGCGAGAGAGCAGACTTAAGCCAGTGCGAGCACCGTCTGCACACGTACATTCTTCTACTGCTGCACAACTTCATCCTCGATTGCCTCTTCCATATTTGGTCAAGTTTCTCGTGCAGCAGTTGTTGCCCTTTACAGCTCGTACTCCGATCCAATCCACCGAGTCTCACTCGACATTTTCGCATTTTTGACTCTCTGATACCCTGAGAGAGGTAGCATATAGCTCCTACATAATCTGACTAATCAATAAATGCGCCAGAGCACTTGTGAGGGTCGAAATTCTGCTCGCACGTGCCGGAGCGGGCGATCTGCGACCGTGGAAACTCCGTTCGTCGGTTGGACAACAGGCCAGAACTCACCCACCAAGGCCGGTGTCCACGCTATCTTCACCTCATATATTGCGCACTGAGTCAGAGGCATGCCATTACTGCTTTGAAATTAATGAAATTGCGAAGAACGGCGGTGCGAAACGCGATCTGCGTAGGCGGCGAGTTTCCCAAGTTTGCTCGATTTCTGTTGGTTTCCCGGGCGGGCTACGCAACGTGCGGCCATCATTTTTAGGTGCATCACGCACTAGAGACGCTGATGTGACGCGGATGCGTCACAGCGGCCGCTGCGGTGTAGTGCATTTTTCTCAGTCCAGAGGGTGTATGGGGTATCCCCTGTCTATCCCCCATGCCCTACGGGCGCTTGATAAGCACAGGGCGCCTATTCAAGACTGTGTCAGAAAGAGGAGGCGAGGGACGTGTCGGACGGCGAGGAATCGTCGTCGCGAGCCGTGGTCGGGTGGCTAAACACACTACACAGGCACCCCCGGCGGTCTCGGCGCCGACTCGTCGCCATTTCCACGGTACATCTCGTACGATCGTAAACTCGTAAGCCCCCGCAGCCGTCTGCCGGCGAAGGTTTGGCGGAAGCGGGTCAGACTCGCCATCGGCCTTCCTCCCACTTCCCTCGTCCTCTCCTCTCGCTCACGGCTCTGCATCGGCGCCAGCAAGTCTGCGCAACGCTGTTAGTTTCCGCCGTCGATCTGTGCTCGTTGCTGCTCGCCGGCGAACGACTGCGACGAGACATTGCGTTCACTCGCAACGACGTTCGACATCCACCCGCGATCCCACAATCGTCGGCGCAGTCTCGTGAATCAACGATGTACGTTATCTAACTGTCCTATCTGCATGTACACAGCTGATACATCATCATCTCTTGGAATCCATTCAGGAATCCGTCTATTGGCATGCAAGACGTCCTATCGCAAGACCTGCGTTCGCCATTCAATCCATCTCCCCGCGGTTTTTCGCGGCATATGCGTACGTATTGCGTGCATGACGCTGCTCTGTATAATAATGACGTACTGTCACACCCTAGACGCCGTCCAGCGCGCGCCGAACGCTGCACAACGCGATGAACAAGTTCGGTCGGCTCACTTTCATGCAAGTAAGTTTCCAGTTTTCTTCCTTTAATTTTTTCGCTGCAGCTAATCAATGTTTGCATTCAATAGACTCATACGCTGCCTTTGCCGTGCGCCGCGAAGGGCATCGGATCGGAGGAGGTGCAAACGCACGTGTATTGGCAAACTACGGAAAAGGTGCGTACGCGATCCCAGCTTCATCCCCCACGCCCCGCAACACCCGCACGTCATTACCGCACCCCATGCGCACCTCTAGCGCCTAGAATCTCGGCCAGCGCTCGCTTTTTGCGGCGAGGCGTGTCCGAGTCGGTTCGGTCGCCTGACGGGCAAACCGACCGACCCGCGTCACGGCGCGCGTCCTGCCGATCGTGCATGAGCCCGCGCGTGCGATGCGCACAGCCAGACGTGGCCCGGAGGTCTGTGCGACGCTGTGAGCCGAGTCGAGTCGGCGTGCAGGACCAGCCGACGGCGTACCTCGCGTTCCGAGCACACGGCGCGTTCCGCGCGGCCGTGGGTGGTTGGACTGAGCGGCCTGGGCGTGAAAATGAGCGTGGAATTGCGCAATAACGACAATTTCGTCGGTGACGCCGACTGCTCGTCCGCGCGCGGACAAACCGACTCGCCGCGTTTCACGCCGACTCGGTGCGACTTCTGCGCGCAGGGCACGGCGGTGTGACGCACTGCTGTAGCTCTGGTGTGCGTGGCGGGCACAGGATAGCGGCCGTGACGTTCTCGAGTCCGTCTGCCGCTGTGCAGACCGACCGAGTCGGTGCACCTTGAATCGACCTCGGGCGCGCTATCGCGGTCGAGGGTGATTGACTCGATGTGCTGCATCGGGAATATGAGTGCAAAGTCGCGCGATAATGAGCTTGCCGCCGGTGAAGCCGACGAGTGCTCACCGAGGTGAACTCCGGGCCCGCGCGCCTCAAATCGCGTCCGCCCGCGAAGCCGAGCTCGCGGATGAGTGGACCAAGGTCCTACATAATAAATATGAGCTCAAAATCGCGCGATAGGAAGTCTGGCGACGGCGGTGTGCAGCGCAGTGCCCGAGCCCACACACCGAGTCAGCAGCGTCCACACCAACCCGTAGTGTTCAGCGCTTACGGAGATGCTGGAGCAGCATATAACTTTCCTATCCGTGCGATCGAGCCGTCAAATTCGTCGCGTTTGCGCGGATCGTGGGGGCGCTGGCACGGGACCGAGATCGGAAGTCCACGAAATGCTGCCAATCGCACGGCGCAACCTGAGCACGCTATGTAACGGGTCTGGGGCTTTATTACATACGCAAGCGTCCACTCCAGCCCACGTCTGCTCGGCGCTGAGCTGGAGTTGGGCCGATCGCGAGTTGGCCGTCCGAGGTTGCCATCCGGGACCAGCGCACTCGCGTAGCGACTTGCGCACGCGATTTGACGGTCGGGGTAGCGTTGTATGCCTTAAGGCATCACGCAGCGGTCGCAGTTTGGCGCAGTGAGGGGCTCTTGTCGCGATCGCGAGCAATGTGCCCGCCTGGTCGAGAACGGCTGCAGGAAGCGTCAGACTTCGGGCTTGCACGATTGGAAGCGGGGATCTCTATCATTCACACCTAAATAATGTTTTTCGAGCATTCGTTCGAAGCTGACGAGGTTTTTGTGGAGAGAGTGCGACTTGTGGTTGAAGTCGAGCTGACCGACAAAGCCGTTGGCAAACAACCCGGACACACGAGCGCTTTTGGCGCATACCAACCGATAGGTAGTGTCGGGCCGGGTCGTCTGCGCGCCTTTCGGGCGAGTTTGAGGTCGAGTGCGCGATAGAAGTTTGACGGCGATGGACGATGGAGACGAACTCGAGTGGTGTGCGTCGCCAAAACTGCTCACGGCATGCGGAAGGCAGACGGAAGTGCCGTTCTCGCTCCCAAAAGGGCGTTTGGAGCAGACGGGACACGAGGGGGATGACTCGCCCGACGCACTGGTTCGTGAAGTAAGCGCGAGGTAAGTAAATCGTAAATTCTTGACCATTTGACAAGAAACTTGTACTCACCGATAGCCCAGAACGAGGTGCATGTAATCGCGCCAAATTTGCGGAGGTTCGAGCTGGTGAGCGATGGTGGGAGCCAAGTCGACAGAAATGTCCACGTCCTGGACACCGTTCGATAACGGCGGGATGGGTGCGTCCAACCTGGACATTGTGGCCGTCAAGGTCCGCATCAAGCAGACCGGGGCGGCGTGTGCAGTTTGTTGGCTGCGGTCCCCGTTGCAGCGAGTACGCAGGCTTGGTCGGCGCGTTCGATGGGGTGCTGCTGTGAATGGTGAGTCCGACGCCCAAGTTGTTGTACAACAACGGGCACATACCAAAAGAGGGAGCGGAATGCAGTATCGGGGGCGATGGGTAGAACGTCATGCGCGTCCTTGAGCTGGTTGTTGCCGTCGTCGGTGTCGGTGTCAAGCAGATGTCAAGCAGAGCTCGACCAGCGGGCGTGCACTCCTCGCTGCTCGCAACGACCGCACGGGCTCACTCGACACGCATGGTGCTGTGCGAGACGGCAGAAACACATTGCCCATTTTCGAGGCCGTTGGCGTGGTCGGTGCAAGTGTCTATTGCGCGCGCGGGCCTTGCGCCATTGGTCTAACGAGCGTACGGGAGGAGGGCTTAGTGCGTTGGGCTGAGTGTGGAACTCGAAAGGCGCAGTGGGCATGCACGAGACGACCCGCGCGAACGTCAAGGTCGGCGTCAAGAAGAGAGACGCGGACTTTGACGGATTCGCGACAATCCTCTATCTCCAACTTGCAACCTATTTCCCGTCGGTAGTTCACCTCCCAAGACTTGGGTTGATATGGGAAATATGTTCCCTGTATACTTAATTATGTTTCCCTGGTCATAGAATTCCTTGCGAAATGGGCCCCCAATTATTGGCCGATTTTCTTCTATTTTGACCTCGTCGGCGTCGGCCGGGCAATCGCCCGGGCTTCTTGCATTTGCACCGTCAACCGCGTCCGTCCAAAGACCGTCCACCCTCCCATTCCTCGCATTCCTCGCCCTTCCCGTCCGCATCATGTGTCCGTCACAGATACCATAACCATCGGCCTTCTTCAACTCGTCGTGCTGGGCAACAGCGTCTGCATCAAGCTCTGCCGCAGTGTGCGCCAGAGGGGCTCCTGCAGCCAGCGCGCGTGTGCCGCCGCCCATCACGCTCGACCTCGTCGGCGGCCATGTCATCTCGCTCGCAGCCATACATCGACATGGCGTTCATCGTCGGCATCGCCGTCTCCACGGCGCTATAAGATCGAGAGCTCGAGAGCGACGCGAGCAGCACGACGTACCCGCTCGATACGGAGCGCATGAGTTCCCTCACCGGGACACGCCTGCTGCTCCCCAGACGCGCGCCCGAGGGCGCCCAACCCGTCATTCCCAACCAGCACGTCAAGCAGTGCAACCGCATTCGCACTATGATTGTCAAGCTCAGTGAGCACTCCACGCCTCTTCTTAGCCCTGCTGTAGCTTGCTGACCTCTGCGCGAAGCACTGCACAATGGGCTGGAGATATACAGCAAGTCCATCCAGCAGCTCAACCGCGGCGTCTGGGCGCATTGCTACGACGACCACCGCAGCGTGCTCAGCGCCGTCGTTGCAGTTGCCGTGAGGCGCTGCCTCGAGAAGACGTGGCCAAACTGCTGGGACCATCTCGAGAATGAGAACACTGCTCGTCACACCCGACTCAAAGTGGAGGGCGTGGATTTGCATGCCACACGCGCCCGAGCAACACCTCCAGCACTGCTGCGGCTGCGCAAGACCGCTCGATCCTCATCATTGGCATGCGCGGTGCCGCCAAGACCCCGGCTGGGCCCAGGCTGGACGTTTGCCAACGCAGAAGCGCTCTTCAAGCACGGGCCCTGCAGGCACTCGTTGCCGCGACACCTGACCACGTCGCGCATCGAGTCAGCGTCCAGGGGCTCACATGTTACATTGCCGCATGTACGAGCACGCCCGTCGCATCATCCACGAGCAAATAGCTCTCGATGGTCGACTTGCGCGTCGGCGGCTAGACGGGCATCGACATGCCGCGCGGCAAGAACCTCATTGGCGCCTTCTGACAGCCAGAATGCATTTTCATCGACCTCGCGTTCCTCGAGACGCTGCCTGAGTTTTCCAACGGAATGGCCGAAGTCGGAAGTCGCCAAGGTCTGGTCCCATCTCTGACCCTCCTCATACCAAACCGCTGACCTGTCTGCAGATAACTGCCATCTGGGACGAAGACAAGTTTGCAGTGCTTCAAGCGCACTCGGTCGAGCTCTACGCTGCGATATCGTCGGCCTAGGAGCTCCTCCTGCACGTCGTCAAGGCCTCCGTAGGTGTCAAAGTGCACGTCGTCAACTGTTGCGCAACCTTGTCAACTTTGGCCACAGCATTGGCCACGCCATTGAGCCCGTCCTCACACCCACCATGCTGCACCGCGAGTGCGTTGCGGTCGGCATCATCCTCGAGGCCGAGCTCACCCGCCAGCATGGCATCCTCAGCCAGGTGCCGTCGGCCGCTCCACGCCGGTCCAGAACGCACTGCCCCCCTCTCCCTCTGCGACCCGCGCATCGCGTCGCTCCTGACCGCGCACATCGACCACCTGCTGGGCATCATGCGCGTCGACAAGAACAACAAGGGCGCAGAAGCACATCGTGCTACTCCGTGCTGCTCTCGCGGATCGGCACCTCAAGGAGCGCACGTCGCCCGTGCCCGATGGATTCGCAAGGTGCTGTGCAGCGCCGCAAAAGTCGTCAGCAGCACGCTGGCGTGCAGCCCGGTGTGATGGCGACACCGGGCAGCAAGAGTATCTCGAACCAGAGCCCCAGATGTGCCGCATGACCAACCTGCTGCACTCGGACGACATGCAGGTCATCATGAATGGTGGGCCGCAGACCTGCGTTGCTCGCGCTTCGCGTCGGAGCACGGCGGTGGAGACACGCTGGTTGTCCACGGCAGCGACGGCGACGGCGCGCTGCGTGTCCGACCCGCGGGCACCGAGCTCTACCTCGGCAACCGTCCAAAGAAATGCTCGTCTGCTCGTTGAGGCTCGTTGAGCTCGAGCTCGACAACCGCGAGTAGCTGATGACGCGCAACGGCGGTGTAGGCGGGTGCAGGACAGTGCAACAGGCTGTCCTCGACGACACACATGCTCTCTCGTATTCGAGCTCGCCGTGCAGCTCACCGTGCAGCGCGTGATGACTCGGCCAATGTTGCAACCAACGGCGATGGCGTGCTCACCGGAGCGTCGTCGACCAGCCAGAAAGCTGCATTGCACGCCGTTGCAGACGAATTCAGCAGCAGCAATTCGCACGGTCGTCCTCTGACCCAAGCAGGCTATCACACCCTGCCAATTGATAATGCGGGTTCTGCGCTGGTACGTCTGCCGCGCTTTCTGATCATTTATCGCTGACAATTTCTTACAGCGTGCAGAATTCTCATTGTTCTCGAGCTCGACACCGCGGACGACGTAGACAATGTCTATGCCAACCTTCTCCACACTTCAGAACGGCTGCGGACGACCAGCGCGAGCCCGGCGAGCATTTCAGCCCAGAGATCGGCGCAGGGCGACGATCTTCGAGCCGCAACGCACAATTCGCATTGCGCGCCGCATGACTCGAAACCTGCGGCTTGATGCACACCCCAGAGTCGCTCGGAGTGGCTATTTTGTGCAGCGCCCGCATGACGCTCATGTCCGCTGGTGCGTCCGCCACCGGCGTCTGAGCATCTTACACTGACATTTCCTTGCAGCGCACCGTCTTGATTCCCTGTTCATTTCCATTTGGCATCGTCGACGACAACGTCGCGACGTACGACCAAGATCTCCTGCACGTTACAACAGCAATAGCGTGCAACGACCATCGCGTGCCCGGCGAGCATTTCAGCGCAATGGATCGGCACTCGGCGACGATCATTGCAACCACACAACGCACAGTTTGCATTGTGCGCTATACAAAACGAAATCGGCGACTTGGAGCACGTCCAGGCAAGGCTGGTCACTAGTGCTATTTTATGCCGGCGCGCCTCATTTTCGCATCGAACTCTAGCACGGCATACGCTGATGACGCTGCGGATGACGCCGGCGCGGCATTGCGCGCCTGCTACTCGTGTGCAACAGAAACGGACTGGGGACTGAACGATCGCTTCGGGCGCAGAGGCCTTCCCCGCCATCGACGCAATTTGCACTGTTTTCGTGCTCTTCACTCTATCCAAACGAAGCATGTACATGTGGTCTATATGTTTATCTTTTTCACCCCTCATATCGTCTGCATTCATCCAATTTCCTCATACAATTTCTCGTGCATGTGTCATAAGTGTGAATGTGAAGCTGTCCATTGTCATCGTCTTGGTGTGGACACAAATGTTAACAGACAGCAAAACACCAATGGATTAAAGAGCTAGCAACTAAAGCCTGGCCCTCTTCGAACGACGGGTGGGTACACCTGGGTCCTCGGGAGCTGTGCTGCTGGAGGCGTCTGCAGGGTCCGAAGACGATGCCGCCAGACGCCGGTCTGCAGACATGCGCTTGCGCTTGGGCGCAGGGTTCGCCGGTTGCTTTTCCAGGCGCTTGAATTTGCCGACTTTGGCACGGTTGCGCCAGCTCTTGATCAGCGCCACATAGTCAGAGTACCCCTCTTTCTCCATGAGCTCGCGTGCCTTCTTGTCGACCATCTCGAACTCGGCCTTGGTCAGCGCGCGCTTTCTCGTCCCCGGCATGTCGCAGTCGAACTTCAACATGCGGCGCGCTCGCCCAATGAACCTTTGGACGGCTCGGTACTGGCTGGAGCCTTCCATAAGTGCCGCGTCGCCGCGAAACAGCCCGATTCTGGCAACAGCGTAAAAAACATATGCATAATCACAATGAGCGAAACACGGCTTACTCTGTCGCAGGTCCGTTCTTCAGAGGCGGCGCGTAACCACAATATTCAAGAGGCCCGACCGTGACCTTGTTCGTTTCCTGTATGATGTGGTTGTACAACTTCTTCGCGCGCACGTCACTCTTCGCGCTAAAACAATGGTGAGCAGGTACTGAAGGAAAGGAATAAATCACAGACATATTTTCGTTAGCCCATTCTCCGTAACAGACGGACCAAACAGGGTTTCCAACCACGTCGCGCTGGCCGGCGAAGTGTATCGTCTCCCGAGTGACATTGCGCATCTGAAATGGAAGAGCAAGCCTGTCGTAGCCGCCAACAATCTTGCGCTTGACCTTGACGTGTTTGAAGAAGGCGTGGACGCCTGTAGTATGGTCATTACACTATCAACAGAAAGCACCACGAGGCAAGGCAAGCTTACGCCATTTCTTCTTGTACGCCTTCGTGACTGGGTCATCCCGCGTGCACTTGGGCAGATCATCCAGGAGGGGCGAGTCGTCCCCAAAGATAAGATGGGCGAGGTGGACGGGCTTGCGGAAGGCGACCGCGATGTAGGTAGGCTCGAATGGCTCGACAGGCGCCGCTCTCTGGCGAGCTTCCCGCACCTTTGCCAAGGGTGCCTTGCCCCTGATACGGCGTATAGCCCAGGTCTTCGAAATCCACGCCTACATCGTGATTTAGTATCAACAGTATCAACGACCACCAATTACATCCACATCCACGTACGTTGTATGCATCGATCAGCTTAGCATGCCGTTCGAAAAGCAGCACGGTGTCCTTCTGGTAGACATGGAGGTACTTGTCGGCATACTTCATGCGCTGCTCCTGGGTAGGCGAGAGGATCGTATTGTACGTGGTGAGCGAGGCGCACTGGTTGTGCAACGCCGGGCAGATGACCCTCTCCCAGTATTCGTGCTTGCACCTGAAGATGAAGGCGTAATATGCCTCGATGAGGCGCGCAAACCGCGACGGCTCTGATATCAGCTCCCAGACCGTCAATCCGGGAGGCAGCCCTAGTCAAATATGTGAGGACCGCACCAAGACCATAAGGCTCCGACGCACCTGCCATGAACCACAGCTCACAGATTGTGAACAGCCCCACGCCGGGAAAATATTTCATAAGCTTCGTTCTCGTCCGTAGGGCAACAATTGCGATGGCATTCTTTAATGTGTCAGGCATGCCCTTCGGCCCTGGATCGAGTGTCCAGTTGATCAGCTCGGCGAGCAACTTCAACCAGTCGTCTGGAACGGCGAGGAGTTCGGCATCGGTGTCCCAGCCAGGAAAAATTTCCGGGCTGGGTGGCGGCATCGTGGATTGCCACTTCGGCTGTTCGCCAGGTTGAGAGTAATGTACGGCTCGAGACAGCAACTAAGCACACCTGTCCAAGCATATCGAGACTGAGGAACGCTAGCACATAGTGCTCGAACTCGAAGCCGATGAGTATACGGAAGCGGCGTTCCCCTGGACCGTCCTATGGCACAGGGGGTCAGTGCAGCACATTCTTCCAACCTCTCGAACGGTACGTACACCAACTGGAACGTCCCACACACGGTCGTCCCAGATTCTTTTTGGATAGATCTGCACCGACGTGTGTGTGAGGTAGTGCAGCTGAGCCTATGTCAGCAACAGCACAGACATAACCTGGGGACGCACATCGAGGTAGCTTTTGGTGAAGTCAAAGACCAGCGACCTCGAGTTGAGGTGAACGTTCTTGAACTTGAAGCCGTCCAGCGTGTCAAAGCCAGATGGCCACAGCATGCAGGGGTTCTTCTGATCCTTGCCACGAGACAGCTTGTACTCGGGCTTGACCTTGAACGCAAGTCCTTGCTTCGCGCGCGGGTCGAGTGTGTCGAGGTTCCACTCCTTGGACGTGGCATCGGCGACGATAGACAACAATGGCCAGCCACCATCGACAGCCTTCTTGTACGAGTGTCCATCGGCATTCTCATCCAACGGGTCGAAGAACGCCAGACGCTCAAGAACGTGGCGAAGGTGTTCATGGGACGCGATGAACTCCCCACCCTCTGGAAGCATTGCTATAACAGATAGAAGAGACCAACGCCAGTCAGACGTGCCACTGCCACACCTGCGCACTTCCCGCAACATACCTGCTCGTGTCGGACGGCCGGCCTCGTGCAAAGCGTGAAAGACGGGAGGAAGAGAGAAAAAACGGCAAAGACCGGTCGCGCACCTTGTCGCGTCACTCCGACCAAGTCCCCGGTCGCCTACTTGCCGGTCACTCCGACGCCCAAGTCGCCACCATGCTGCTTGCCACCGCTGGCCCAGCTGCTTGCGCCGCCGTCCAATGCCCCAGCGCCGGCAGACAAGAATGGCTCGCTCGCAGTTCGCACGATGCGTTCCGTCAAGTCGCTCGCGCGGCTCAGCTCGTGGGCGCAGCTCGTGGGCGCAGCTCCGTGGCGGGGACGACAAGGAGAACCCGAAGCAGAAGGACAAGCCCGTCCGCGAGGAGAAGGCGAAGAAGGCGAGCCGGAAGAAGGAGAAACGCTCAAGCATGACAGGCACCGTCTCCAGCGCCGTGTCCAGCGCCGCACTGTCTGAGCTGAACAGGCTCTCCGTTGATTCTGCGCGACCAGCCCACGCTCAGAGGCAAGAAGCAGTCCCTCGGGGCGCCGAGTCCATCTTGTCGAGAGCCAGTGGCGGCAGCACGGACCTGGGTCTCCACGGGCTCGAGCGTCCGGTGGGACCCCAGCGTCGTCGATACCGCCCGCAGGCACGAGCGCACGGAACGGCGGACATCGAGCAGTACCATCAGCACCAAGCGCAGCTCCGAAGCGCGACTGACTCGGCGGAGAAGGAGCGCAAGAAGAATTCCAAGCGCGACACCGCGGACGCGCCCAAGCGCCCCGCGGTCCCGGTGTGGTCGATGGGCAGCGACAAGCTGTCGCGCCCGCCGATGACGGCCACCTTCCCGCGCAGGACGAGTTCCACCGCGCCATCATGTACGCCAAGTCCTTCACGAAGAGCCCGACGTCTGAGCTGCCGAACTGGTCGCTAGAGCCGCAGCCTGGCACGCTGCCCGTGCCCGAGCCGTCCGAGACGCGCTGCGACTATGGGGCTTTCGAGCGCGCACAGCAGCCGCCAGAGCCCAAGAGCCCGCAGACCGCGCGGGCGCGTCCACCAAGTCAGCCTCACATCGTTGCGGCCATACGCGCAGTGCCGCACGCCAACCAAGCGCAACTCTGGCGTGGCGACGACAATGACGCTGCACACGCCGGTCAAGCCGCTCATCGGCACGCCCGCTCCTGGCTGGCGTCTTCTCACTGCGGCTGTGGGCCCGCCGTTCTCCGTCTCTCGCCGCCAGCATCCCCCTCCGCCGACTGTCCAACATCCTGCCCATCAGCGCGACTCGCAATATCTCGCTGTCACCGCCGCGGGCGATGAATACATTGGGCGGGACGAGCGAAGGCGCACGTCGATATGTATGGTGAGTCACTGCGATTTTTCCCTTCATTTTGGTGCGTCCGGGCTGACCCTGCTTGCAGGCGCTGGCGCTTCTCTGCGTCGCCATTGACTCGCACGTCATGCCGTCCCGCCGTCTGTCCGCTCGCCGCCACTGTCAGGCAAGCACCTCCAAATCCCCGTCCACTGTCCGTTCGCCATCCCCATCGCGCCGTCTGCTCGCCATCTCCGTCCCATCGTGCCCAACGTCATGTCTGACTGCGCGCGGCGCACATCCCATCCACGACGGCTGCGGCCATCCTCTCGCTGCTGCTGCTGCGGCGGCGGCCGTCTTCCGTCGCGTGCTCGATGCCTCTGCACCGCTGTCATTCCCCGCCACCATCCGCTCGGGCCCCGCGTTGAGTCTGCGCCGCCGACACAATGCCCGCCTTCCGCACCTCGTTGTCGTCTCCCTCCTCGTCGTCGTCTCGGACGTCACCCACGCCGTGCCGCGCGCGTCTTTGGCGCTGCGGTTCAGACGCCCAAGTCCCGCCGTGCTGCTCGCTCCATCGCCCCTTTTATTTCGAGGTGAGCAGCGCTTTTTCTTCTCTCTTTTCTTCTCTGCCGCTGACGCCGGATTGGTAGAACGGTATCACATACTTCACGTGGCGCAACATCCATGCGATCCGTTCGTCTGGCACAACGCAATGCAGGACCAGCGTTCGGCCCGGCCGACAGGCAGCACAAGTTCTGGTCGGACGAGCACGTGTCTTCAACACGGAGCTGCGGCTGCACCTCACAGCCTACACGATGCGCTGGGCGACGTACTCGAGGGCCGCTCCCAGGAGGGTGTGTCAGAGTTCCACTGGCTGGCGTAATGTGTGCCTATATATTGTCGGCGGGTCGCAGCGACCTAATTTTGCTCTGCAGCGTGGAAGCCCCGTTTCTATTCCTGCCAGACCCATCGTACTCTGCGCCGTGGAGACTGCTGGAAGTGGTCGGAGATGCCACTGATCGCCACGCGGCCCGTGCCCTTCAAATGCGCAGTGAGTGTTTGCGCCGCGCCGCTCCAAAGTCGTCTACATAATGCTTATTCAACCGCGCTTCAGCTGTGTCTTCCGCACCCGCGCACCTTCACACGAGAGTCGTCAATCTCATACAGCGTGAAGTTCGTGACGGACCCGCCAAGCCGGAGCCTCGCGCGCGACATCGCCGCGGCGGAGGTGTCCTTCGCGCGCCAGGTTCTCTTCGACCCGTCGCGCGGCATCCGCATGTCGTATTCCACCGCACCGACCTCGTCCGCGGCAACAACAACGAGCGCGACGGCTGAGTCGTCCGCGCGCAGCGATTTCAACCTCGTGCGCAACGCCGTCCTCGCGCCGCACGCAGGCGTGCGAGGGCAGCGCGATGTGCATCATGTGGAGAAGCCGCTGTCCGCGCCGCTGTACATGCCGCCGCCTCAGGCAACAACCTCCGAGGCGACGAGCCTGCGCTCGACCACCATGCGCAGCTTCGTGCGCCAGCGCTCAAAGAGCAGCAAGCATGCGCGACGGCTGAACCAGATAAATGCCGTGCGTTTTCCACTGCATCCTTCCTTTTTTTGTACTATTTGCTCACATGCGCAGGCACTTGACCGTGGGCTGTGACTCTGTCTGCAGCTCAGCTCGCTTTGCTGCAAGAAGTGGTACCAGTTCCACAAGCAAATGGCCATGTGGTGGCGCAAGTACCAGTTCCAGTACCATCTCATGAACCGTGGCTTCTTCGTGTTCATGGATAGTGTGAACCGTTGTGTGTCAATCAAGATGCTTGTATGTGCTTACATCCTGTTGGTCTTGCTCACGTGCTGACTCTCGTGTAGATCGACACGGCCAACGCGTCTGATGCAAAGCGGTATGTGCTCATCAGCCCGAACATTATGTGGACACTATGTACATAGCTGTACATAGTGTAGTCAGTTGTAGATACTGCTGCAATAAAGTAGTTGACACAACCAGCTATTCCGGGTGCGATGAGCAACTTGCATGCGATGAAAAGTCACACACGCGCGAGTGCAAAACGCGCAAGGCGTGAGTCGCCGAAGCAATCAGCAGAGCATGTGGCAATGATGAACGGCAGGAGATGCAGATTGGAGTGGAAATGCAGTGACGATGGGGATGGGGAGCCTGCGGAAGTGGGTCTGCGTGAGCATGGGACATGTGGAACTGGAGACTTGAACTGCGTAAGGCGAGCCTGCGCTGCTGCCTCCATCACGTCTCCACGTCTCAGCTGTGTCTAGTCATCGCCAGTAGGCACTAGCTGCATGCAGGCACCGGTGAGCACGAAAGCCTGAGGTTGAGCGCGGTGAGAGAGCGCGCCAGTGATGTGAATGGCCCCGAGCATCCCAACCAACCTCGCCGAGTTTCTGCCCCAGCACGAGCCCTCAAAGAACGCGCTTGCTGCGCTTCTTGGGCGTCTGTCTGACAGCGGTAAGCTTAGATCTGCCGACAGGAGATTGGGGTGGTTGGGATTGCGCGTTCGCAACTTGCACGACGACTCGACCGCATTTGCTTTGCCGTCCTCGCCACCTGTGCCGTCTTCTCTTCGCGGATGGTAATGGAATCTGTGACTGACACCCGACGCGGACCGAGGGGGTGGGGATGGGAGGGGACGGTCGTTGGACGGACGCGGTTGACGGTGCAAATGCAAGAAGCCGGGCGATTGCCCGGCCGACGCCGACGAGGTCAAAATAGAAGAAAATCGGCCAATAATTGGGGGCCCATTTCGCAAGGAATTCTATGACCAGGGAAACATAATTAAGTATACAGGGAACATATTTCCCATATCAACCCAAGTCTTGGGAGGTGAACTACCGACGGGAAATAGGTTGCAAGTTAGAGATAGAGGATTGTCCAACAGATCAAACCGTAGGGCTGCTCCTGGCGAAATGCAGCTGAGGTTCTCTGAAAAGTTCTGTGCTCATATTATAGAGTATGTATCTTCTGTTTACCTGAGTTGCTGCAGAGAGGCTAATTTTCTCATTTGCTAGCTAGGCGGGATGCGGGACGCTGATCGCGCGGTGAAAGCAGGCTGGAGAATGTATCATTAATGCATGCATGGTCGTCGCTATACTGCTTCACTTGCACCTGCACCCACATGTCATTGATCTTGTGTTGCCGCAGGCATGTGTGTCATGTCGTAGAGCCAAGTGTCATCTCGTAGGGCCAAAGCAACCAAAGGAGCGAATGTGAGTTATGAAGTAATTGTGTAAGTCACCTTGCCCTGCGTCAGCCACAGAATATCGCCGGAAGAGGCCTGACGTTGGCCTGAGCGATTGAGAGCGAGTGAGAAGCAGCACGCAGTGGTGCGGTTAACTGAAGCTGTTCAGTCCGCCAGTGTGCCGGCTTTATACCTTTATACTGGGCCTGAAGCTGCGGAAAAGACAGTAAAGAGTAGAGTACTATAGCCGTGGTCTTGCAATGTTGCGGACGATGCAGATGGGTTGTTAAAGCCTGCCATTGAGGGTGCGCCGGTTCGGTGTTAAGAGGTCAACGAGCGCTCGCCGGAAATGATGTCGACAGCTGTCAGCCGTACGGGCCCGCTCGAGGAAATCGACGATGGTTGACACATGCGTGACGGCGAGGACCTGGCCCTCGTAGAACCGTGGGCAGCTGGCGCGCAAGGGTGCTATGCGGACCGGCCGTCGCCGAGCAGGTGAAAATAGAAGAAAATGGAACAATAATTCGGGGGCTGTTTTCTAAGGAGAACTAGGAAGTGCAAAACATGATTAGGCATCCTGGGAACATATTGCGATGCCAACCTAAGACTTTGGAGGTAAATTGCCCATGGGAAATGCACCAGGAGATCAACAGGCACTGCGCTGGGACGGAGTTGGAATTCATGCGGATGCACTCTAGTCTGTGTCAGCTCGCCAAAATGCATGGCTTTCCACTGCCGATGTATTCGTGTGCTGTGACTCGTCTGCGAGCGGGCCGTGCCGCCCAGACCAGTCACTTTGGCATAGTATGCATCAGGAAGGCTTCACGCGGAACGTGCACCCACTTCTCGGAGCGGATTGTGCACCCACTTCTCGGACAAGTACTGACCCTTGTGTTCGCGTATGCTGCGTGGGGATACAAATGGCTTCCATGCCAAGAATGCTGAGGGCATTATCACGAAACGGAGCACATAGCTTGCACGACAGTGGCTCATGTTTTGTCAGTAAATGTTAAATGTGCTCCTTACTGCGAGGCAGGACGTGCAGCTGTGGCGTTGTGTGGTCTCAAACCTCTGGAATTGCTCTTGCTAGTGGCTATGTATGTGATCCGTATCAGCAGCATGGGCGGCACTATTATTATGCACTGTGATGTGTGTCTGATCTACTCTCTTTGCCATGGATCACGACGAGGACAACACATCTGTGGCTCATGGAGGACCTCAGCCGCTGCAGGTCTGCCACGAAGATACTGGAAACCGGTCCTATTTGCCCTCGCAACCGCAGCCTTCAGTCTGGGTGACCTCAGTCCGTAACAAAAGAGTCGAGAAGCTATGGGATGCGTGCCTTGCACAGACTGCCACAGTGCACGACTCTGACAGGACTCATTCTACAGAGTGAGTTCAGTAGCTCAGTAGCGCCTCCTGGAGTCTTTGGCTGATGTTATGGTTATGGAGGTGAATAGTGAATACCGCCGCTGGTGGGGTGTCGGAACACTGGAGGAGTATGGATCTCGTGGGCGCTGTCTCTTCTGTGCCTGTGCAATGTACCCTGTGTATGTTGACATCAGAACTTGTTATTGAGGCTTGTTCATCGCCGGAGAGAGAGAGATAACGAAGCAACCCTGATTGCTGGATATGACAACCCTGATTCGCGAACATGCACGGTGACACGGGTCACACTCTATGGAGGAGTCTGGCAATTGTGCCACTTGCGAGGTTTACCTCTGCAGGTCTCCATCTCCCCCAGTCTCTGCCCCCCCCCACTCGTCGCACACAATGTCTCTACCGCTGCCACCTGCCGACACGGAGCCACTGCCCACGCTGCAGCCGGATCCTGGCATTGGCGACTCTGGTGCAACCCAAGAAGAACCCGCCGGCCGCGGCCGCAGTCTCGGCCGCGGTAGTCGTGGTAGTCGTGGACGTGGCCGTGGCGCTCGTGGACGCGGGAGCAGTAATAGCAACCAGGGCCCGTCCATCGCTCGCGACCGTCCTCGCCGTGAGATCAGGACACGACTGCCAAACCAGGGCTACTACAATGCCGTGGATGACGAGCTCGCGCGGAGGGCGCGACGCCGGCGTCGGGAGGATGAACCTACCAACCATACTTCTGAAGGCCATCCTGCTGAAGGCCATCCGGCAGTGCCGACGTCGGTGGACCAGGCGAATAACCTGCTACCGCATCCGCCTCCGTTTCCCGGCAACGCCGTGGCAATGCTGCGCTCGCCGCCCCTGATGCTGCCGATGCCGCCAGCGACAGTGATCATTTCCACTCCACCCAGTCCACCGCGCGATGCAACGACCGACCGGCAGACAGAGGCGCAGACACCAGGGAGGAGTCGGGCTGCGAATAGGCTGGCTGAGGCGCCGCCCTCGCACGTTGCACCATTGGTAAGTCGACGCTTAAGATCGTTGACCTCGCGTCTAACACTGTGCATTAAGCCATCAGAAGGGTCGGGGCGAGTTGACGGTCCTCTTACCAGCAGCTCACATCCTCAGGTTCCTGTGGTGAGCATGTCTCCTATCGCTCTTCAGATTGATTTGCTAACTGTGTCTTGTAAGAATCGAATCATCATCTTCCTCACAGCAGCCGGTGGCCTTCCCGGGCCTGGAGCGTTCGTCAACACAGAGGTTTACCTCGCGTCGTTCCCATCCGACGCGCCGTTTCCCAATGTTCGCCGACTCTTGAAGCTGGCGCTGGTTCTGCCAAACGAATGGGTTGGCGCGCGCCAACTAATCGAACGGTCCCTCCATTCATGTCCCAGCGCCAACGTTTATTCCACCGACTGCCTGCAGTCCGATGACTATCAGCAGCTCGCCCCGCCCGGAAACTCTGTCCTGCATGGCGTGCTGAGCGATCTTATGTCTTCGGATATGCCACCAGTTCCGACGGTTTGCGTTCATCCGGCGGCGACGCTGGACGGATACCGGGCTCGTTTCTCGTCCGCAACCCAATCCACTGTTCCCATTGTTCATCTGTTCATATCCCATTTCATGTTGCGCGATACTACTCTGGATTTGGCTACTCCCACTCCCGCTCGTAACTCCCCAACACTTTCTCCCCCTACTGTCTCATACAACCTCAACGATGACAGTGCTGCGCTGCCATTGTCCAATTGGGCAGACGCGACGGTGGAGGAGATTGCTGAACATTTGCCTCCCGCAGGACCCCTACCGCCGCATACCATACCACATGTGCCAGCGACGACCGGCCCACCGACTGCGAGCTCAATTACTCACGGCGGTGATCATCCAGGTGGGATACCAACGGCGATCGATCTCCTGCGCCTCAAATATTGCGACGCCGTCGACGACGTCGCACTGTGCATGCAACTCGCGCATCCAAACAGACGCGGTGCCGTGGCCTCAGAGGCTTCGCCCAGCAATCCGCCCTTCCTGTATGGAACAGCATACGCCGCTTGGCGCATCTGGGCGCACATCCGTCACATTTGCCAAGCTCTCTCGCTCGACATTTACCATCCTGGTCGCCCCCACCACGTTCGCCTCGGGCCCGCGAACGTCGCTTATGCCATCACGCCCAAGATGGTTGCCGAGGCCCTCGGTGTTCCACTTGGGACCTGGCAGAACCTCAAGACGCGTTTCCGAGACATCGGCGCAGTCAACGAGAAGGTTCAGCTCGCGCTCGCCACCATCGGGCTGCCCGCTGCAGCCCAGGAAGAGTTGCTTGCCCTTCAGCACAACCTCTCGTTCTTCATCGTCGACGTGACCGCGCACGACCCGCGTCGCAATCCGGATGCATATGCGGACGAGTTTGCCATTCGGAACTGGCAGTCGGGGGATCTCGCAGACACTGTGGTGCGCTGGATGGCCACTGCCTAGACATACATGTACACGTCGCAAGTACAGGCCCTATTCGTATTGCGCGAATAGTACAGTGTCAAATATGTTTCCCGCGCGCACAAAACTGAGTCCTCCAAGTCGTGTGCTTCTGACGGTGCAAACGTTGAGCATTGATAGCTCACTGTAGACTTCCTCCGCTGTCTCCAGGTAATAGAGCTGCCTGCCAAAGTATTCTGCTATGGCCCGAGTGAAACCATAGCGACGCAGGAATTTCTCGGCGTCGGCTGCTGCCCCAATGTTCTCCACAGGCTGCGCAAACTTGAGCGAGTTCTGAACCTCCGGGCTGAGGGGATTTCCCAGTTCTGTGGTGGCGTCGCGCAGCAGCTCGATATCGAGGAGAAATATGGTGTCACGAGCAATTCTGCACCAGTTTCCAGCGCAGGATCAGCATGCGGTGGGTGTCAGCCCGCGCAAGAACTCACCGCGTGGACCTGTCCGCCATCACACAGCGTCTCATACTGCGTACACGCACGACGGACAAGGGACTGATGACCCCTTTGTCGATCTGCGGCCATACATACGGCCCAAACGAGACGTGCATGCTATGTGACCCATCGGCAACGACACCCACATAGCTCTCTACCAATTTCCGGCCCTCCTGACCCGTGAAAGAGATGGTCTTGCTCTCAATGGACAAGACCTGCAGGACAGGAGTCTGGCTCCAGATGAATTCGTCGTCGAGAGACGAGAGCAGCCGCGTGCAAATGTCCTCGGTGAGTTCGTGGTCAGACATGATCAGATAGCTGTTGCACAGGTTATCGCCCCTTCTTATACTCATGCGCCGCTTCCCTTGGCTGGCCGGTCGGCCATGCGCCCGATCACGCGCAATGCATATAAAGTACGCGCCCCTCTCACGGCTGTTGCAAGTGCCTCTCCCATTGACGGCAGATGACTACCCCTGCGGAGCAGCCCGACTCCGGCGCATTCTACCTGCTTACGCAGGTGCTCTTCACCGCATTCGAGGTGACGCCTCCAACGCCGAACCCGGCAATGGACGTCCTGAGAAGTTATCTGCGCGCGTTGAATCCCAAGGCTGCCGATATCACAGCGGCCAATGACTCTCAGCTTGAGCAACACCCGTTGTGGTCGGCGGGCGAGAATGGGATCGTGTTGTACGAAGGTGCGCAACATCGGCGGACTGGCATTCTATTGAGACTGACATGAGCATTAGGGCTACGCGGCGACGGTCTGACGAGGATGTTCTTCAAGCACGAGCAAATTGTCACAATGATAGCTGCGGCCAAAGCAGGCTTCCCGGGCGTCATCACGCCGACAATCGCGCTTCACGCGGACGTCGCACCGTACGGAGTTGATGTAGCCGGCGAGAGGACTATCCAGGGACAGCCAACTGTGCGGGTCTACCGCACGGTGGCCGAGCTCGCCGACCTGAAGCGCGTAAGTTGAGACCAGCTGTGGGATGTGTCAACTGACTGTCCCAAACTGTCAGGTGAACCGCGCCCGCGGTGGCCAGCAGGTGAACCCAACATCTGCTCCTCAGCTCGTCCCGGCCCCCGTCACGACTGCACCCATCGTCTCAGCCGCGGCGGACGGGATTCTACGCGCCCGCCAGGTGTATATGAATGCCCGCGCCTGCTATATTTCAGCGAGTGGAACATGGATCACGCTCGATATCGAGGTCTCACGTGCGGATCCCACGCGCATTACCGAGATTGGCGTCGCCGTGCATGCTCTTTCCAGCGACGCAAAGTCCTACCAACACTTCATCATCAAGGATAATGAGTTGTGGCGCGACAAACCCCACCGCAAGGACAGTTTCCCAGCATTTGCGTATGGTGCGTCGGTGGTTACATCACTCGGGCACGTGATCGCGGAATTGTCTGGCAAGATCAACGCGGCGGTGACAAGTGGCCCACTTTATATCTCCTGCCACGATGATCGAATGGAGCGCAGGTGAGTCCTTCATGATGAGTGCAATATACGTACCCACGCGCAGGCACAGGTATCTTCTCGACGGCCTCGGGGTTCTGCCCGCGGCCTCAGACATGCCAATCGAGGCGCACCTGCCTCTCCCACGCGGGTTTGTCGCCTACATGGACACACAAGTTCTATTTGCTGGGAAATCAGGCACAAGGTCCCCCGTCAACAACCGCATCTCGCTGATTGAGATGCTGTCCATCCTCGACATCGACGCGAACCCCGTGCATTGGCACAATGCGGGAAATGACGCCAAGGTTTGCTATGCTCTTGGATGACCCATTGGTACTGACCACACATTTTTTTCAGTGGACAATGGATGCCGTCCACGCGCTGCTTGAGGACTAGCATGTGTCACAAGCCCGAGAAATACTTCCTTGTCTGATTTCCAATACAGTTATGTTGACTCGGCGCAAAATGGTGGTCGTGTCGACGGATGTCCAATGAATCTGTTGAAGTCATATTAATTACACTGATTAAGAATCATTACCGCAAACCAGCTGCGAGAGGTCCGGAGATAGCCGTGGTACGCGGCGTCACACTTTCCTTTCTTCTTTCCCACTTGAAGTCGCGCTGCTCTCATACAGTCATGAGCATAGTGACGACGCCACGGAAGCTGCCAATCGATATCATCCAGCATACGTTCATGCTCGGAATACGCACCGGCGTGTTGCGGCCCTGGCAACTCGTGCATCTGGAGAGGGAGCTGCGACGGCACATCTTCAGTGTGCGGTCGCTCTGGAGTCTGGACACGGTCGGCGCTCTGATCACAGTAAGACAGCACTGAGCGTACCAGTTGGTGGAAGGCATCTAATGGTCACTGCCGCAGAAAATGGTGGAGCGCTACAAATCTCCGCGCGCGCGCATTCCGGACACCATCGCCGCGACGCTGCGCGCCTATGTAATTGCCTGCCTTGGAACCAGCTGCGACGACCTTGTGACGGCGGGCGGGTTGCTGTCTATGATTGAGGATGAGCTGGCTTGGGGAACGCGCACGCGCCCGGCTGGTGATGGCGAGCGCACATACTTCGACATGCCCTACTCGGCCGCATCACAGGCAGCTCAGTTGGCTGCCATCGCGGACAAGGGTCTAGGTCAGTGAAATTGGCGATGTGTGTCTTTTGCCAGTGGTTAATTTCTTTGAGGGCAGAACGCGCAACGCGGCACGGCAACGCACAGATGGGATCTCAGCGCCAACGCCAAACGCTCATCAACTTAACGGACATATTAGCAGAGGCGGCCCGGATGCTGCAGCGCACGGAGGCCAATCAGCATGCACGGGCATTCAAGACGGTGATGAAATGGTGGACGAGCGCCCCATGTGGTGGAACCCGAGCATGGGTGGTGGCTTTCGACATTCATCCTGCTCCAGAACATCTGGACTACACCGCGCTTGAGACGGCCCTGTATACATGCGCGCGGGGCACCCGCATGCACTGGACGTGCTTTGGATGGGTGATGCAGGCAACGGCGGAGCATCTACTGCGAGCGAATAGAGGGCAGATTCGGGTGAGCTGGTGCGCAACTATAGCTCCAAGCAGCATGCTTACCGCCCCAAGCAAATCACCGCTGCACTTCAAGCTACGGCGGAGAACATATCACAGGGGCCAGTCGTTCCGGGCTCACTGGCAGTCGCGCAGGTCAAGGGGACACAGCTATCACTCCATATGCTCGGTGTGCTGCGTGTCCTGCTGTTCTGCAAGGCCGAGACCGACAGCGTGCGTGGGCTCGTGGCTGCGATCTTTGCAGGGCTTCCACCGGCAGAGCACATTGCCCGACATGAGCACCGCGGACTACACCAGATGGTGCGTCGGGCGGCATGCGCGGCGATGGTATCACCTCTGTTTAGGCCGCAAGGGGGATTGGATGGTGCCGCATCACGCCGCTGGGCCGAATATCTGCTCGCCCTCGTGCATCCTCAGCCCTGCTCGAACGACGACTCGGCGCCTCGCTGGTGGACAAACTTTGAGGCTTGTCTGGCTTTGGCCTATGCTGCGAGGACCTCGCCCACCACCGCCTGCTCCCATGTGCAAAAAAACCTTGCGGCGGCGTGGGCATATGCCGAGACTCAGTGCGCGCGCGGCGCGAATAACCTGATGACGGAGAAATTCTGCATCGACCGCGTGGGTATGGGTTATGGAGCGACAGTCTGGCGGCTGAAGGTGAATTGTCTTCCACGTGACGGTCGCGACTATGGCATGCAACCAGCCAATCTGTTGTCGGCGCGCAACCCAGTCTGGAATGCAGTTGTGAGTCACTCGCTCGCGCTGGTGAGCTTGAGCCAAGTTGCTGACCAAAACGACCCAACAGCAACTGGAACGCATGAGGGAGCTGGTGGGAGGATCTACATTGAGCGCTGTGGATCTCTGCGAACATCTGCTGCGAGCGATCAAGGACGCTCGAGCGGCCATTAAGAGTACGCGTGTTGCATGCATCTTGGAGACCTGTGCACCGGAAGAGAAGATAGGTGATCCGGGCTTTAGCTGTTGCAGCTATCGTAGATTTGGGGACATGCTGCAATGAAAGTGGGGCGCGGGTGCAAGTGGAAAATAGGATAGGCAATTTGGATGTACTTTTCTGATTGTGAGTACTCGAAAACCAAGATTTAAGAGGGAGGGAAGATTATGGACACAGCAGAAGATTTTGAGAGGTCAGGTCAGACGGAGAGGCATGAGAATCAGTGCCGAGAACTGGACAGCATATCTGTGATCACAGCTATGCTGTCTGTATAGTGGCATGGAAGCCAAATGTTGCAAGGACTGTGTGTACAGTGGCATATCCAAGAGGAAGGAGGACGTTGGGCACACTGATGCGGCGTTGCGTTGGGTGTGGAGTGGACACATAAGGCAGTAACTATCTGCGACGGCAAGGCCCGCCGCAGATACATGTCTTAGTCTAGGGATGAGCAGAACCCGAACGAGTGAGGGCCACGGCGACAAAGACACAACCTCAGCTGGGAGAGTCGGACTCAGTCGGACTCGGAGGGCATCGCAAATTGCCGGTGGAAGCTTTTGTGCCTTGACTCCCGCTATCGCAGCAATGACGTTGCTGCATCATTTTCTCCGCAACAAGGGCCACTATTCCTGACAGCTGTGTAGACAGCGCCCTGGCGGCACTTACCAACTGCTACGGGCTGACGACTGGCGCTGGTTGCAGATGTTCCGCCAAGGTGTGCTGTTTCATCTTTCTGCCCACGGTGGTTATCACTGACAACACGATGTACATGGCATCAGACATTATTCACGCGCATCGTGGACCTGAGTCATCCACCCGCTGGTGATGTGGCTGCGGATAGATGACGAGTGTGCGTCGCCGACCGTGCGCCGCGGCGAGTCTTGGACCGCGAGTCCTGGACGTTGCGAGCGAGGTATGTTCATTTTGCCCGCCTGCTGCAGGAACAGTTGCTGAGACTGATAAAGCAGTTCGACGCGCACTGCCCAACATCGACCCGACCCATGCCGAGCCAATGCTGACGGAAGTCGTCGCTCATGACTCGTCGCTCATGACGACGGGGTGAGTGTTGTCGCTCTCTCTTCTCTGCCCACCCACTCAACGGCTCAACGGTGCCAACCGGCGTTATCAATCCGGTGCGCATTCACGCACGTTATCGTGCGCAATGTCGGAGAGCACTCCTTTGTGCAGACGCTAAAGGTGTGTGGCGGCACGACTCTGATGCAGGTGCCGCTCAAAGCTTGCGTAATAGATCGTCAGCAACGGGGAAATACTGCTAAATTTGCTCCAAGTCGCCGAGAGCGACGCGCGGCGGCAGAGTCTGGTGAGTTGTGGTCTTCCCAATACCCCGACTGCCTGCACATACTAACGACCCTCCGTGTAGCCCTCCGCTGCATCCTGCATCGAGATACCTGGGAAGACACGTCTACGGAATATTCCCGTGCCTCAGCCACGGACGCCAGTGCTTGGTGAGTCTTTTTTGTTTTCAGATTGGCGGGAGAGCTGCACCAACAGTCCTCGGTTTCGTGGCGCCGAGCCATGGGTGCTCGCTTGGTGCTCGTCTTGCATGCTGAGCCTGTGCTGCACTGCACATCAGTGTCCCGCCGACACTGACATCCTCGAAGATGTATCGCCGCGCGCACCTTCTCGAGTGTCCTGCTGCACCTCTGAGAAGGAAGGTGCCCGAGACTGACACTGCCAGTCAGTGTCGTGCCACTCGAGGAGCGGGACAAAGGCTTTAATCAAGGTGCATTGCTGGTCAATGCATGCGGTGCCGAGGTTTGCTGACTGCTCCCGCCGCCACAAGTCTGCAGTTGCAGCGGTTGTCCAGATCTGGCCGTTGCTCTCTCGCTGCCGATCGCGCATGCATGCAGGTACGTCCACACCTCTTCAACGGGTTGATTAGATATGCTGACTGTATTGTTCACAAAGCAGATCGATTGTGTGCCTTCCCATCGACAGTCGGTCTTGCAAGACACAGAGTGGGAGTGAATGATTCGAAAAAGTAGCAGTATGTATGCATAGCATGTCAGGACTAAGAAATGAGGGAAGCAGTTCACGTCGGGCGAGTCGAAATAAATTCGAGAGCGGTTGTCCACCAAAGGCGGCGCAGCGGCATGGTTTCGGCAGCGAGGTCGACAGTGGTGGTTAGATGGTCACGAAGAGCCATGATCAGGTTGACGTCCAGGGGAGGTGCTGGGGGCGGCACACGCACTTCAAACATGCGGCGAGGACGGCCCCAGCCGTTAGGGTGGCGGTCGTCCGGAAGTATGTCGGGAGGAGGAGCCTGCTCAGGCTCTTGGGGAACGACATGCTGAAAACGACGGATGGTGGGGTCGTCGTCATCAGCACCCACGCCATACTGGGCAATGGCGTTGTCGTCAAGGATGTCATCGTCAAGTTGGAGAGTACGGACACCGTTGACGTATTCACCAAAGAAGTAAAGTTCATTGGGTGAAGGCAGGTGGCTGCCGCGGGTGTGCTGGTGGGGAGGGAGGTGGGTGAAGTGGTGCTCGTTCCAGCCAGCAGCCCAAGCAATGCCGTCGTCGTTGATGGAGTCGAGAAAGAGAAAATGAAGGAGCCATATGTGAGTCTCGTTGTTGCGGTGGAGGCCATGGTTGGCCTCGAGGTCAAGGAAAAAGATCTTCCATTTATTGACGTAGCCAACGACGATGTCCACCCACATGCGCTCAATGCGCGTGTTGTCGGTACTGGGACCCCAGATGTATGAGCCGCGGTTAGGACCACGAATCTGCTCCTGCACCGCAGCGACCAGCAGATTCTCGACACCATGGTCACCACGAACACGACTGGGAAACCCCCAAACGTGTGTGGCATCGAGGAACAGCTTAAGCACAGTTGTTGCGCGGTTGTTGTTGCTGGTGTGAAGGGCCATGACGCGCCGAGAGTAGCCGTCGACGAACGCATGGGTGACAAGCTTCCAATGGATGAGGCCTTTGTGAGAAAGTAGTCAGTATCCGACCGAAACAGACAAGGATAAAATACTGACCGTGCTGGCCGTCATGATGCCAGAGGGAACCCGGGCCAGCGACGCGATATTTCCGAGGAACAATGGGGCGACGGCCAAACTGCCCAGGAATACCAGTGACACGACGCATGGATGCCGAAATCTGGGCTCGAGTGACCTCTGTGCCTAGAGCCAGACCGAGGGAAAGAACCTGTCCCTCCATGAGGGATCGGCCGTGATTCTGGAATTGATTCATGAGACGTGCAACATGCGCGTCGAGCGTCTCCGTAGGTAGTGCGTCGGCTGGCCGGCGTGAGACAGACTGCACGTTGCGCTCAGGGGGGCGGTCGGGGTAATAGTGCATGACAGGAGGGTGGGGAGAGCGGATGCCAGCGCGCAGCTGGGCACGGCGGACGGTGCGCGGATGGACATTAGGGAGGTATTCGGCAATTCCTTTTGGCCCGCGGAAATGAGACGCAGTGGCCAACCACTGCTCATCTATATGCTTGCGTGGCCGGCCACCGGTGGGTACATGGGTCAGAACTGTATGAGGAACAACGACAGGCGGGTCGCGCTGATCCTTGGCGTAAGAGTCGAGCGCATCAACCATACTGGCGCAGCTGAGACGGAGCCTGGCGAGCTCGCCGGCTGGGAAAATATCCTGACGCTGTATGGAGCAGAACGGATGAGGTCAGAAAGCTGGGTACCTCCAATACTCTTGCGATACTAACAGATTCTGCACGGGTGTGCAGTTGAAGCACACGGTCGCGCATGGAACTGGTCTGAGCCTCTGTGGTGTGATCTATCCGAGTGTGAATATAGGTGCGGACGTCATGGGATAACAGCTGGTGCTCCCGAAAGAATATCTCGAGAAGTTGGGCTGGATCCATGCGTGGATGAGGATCGACGAGGTGCGAAAGAAGGCTACAAGGAGGAGCTTGAAATCTCGGCCGGTCCGCTTAGTGAGAAATGGTGGGCGAGTCAGAATGGTGATGATGCTGCTCAGATGACTGAAGCTTAGGGTACGGTGCACACCTCAGTGGGGGAGTAGTGAATAAAAATACCCAGGTTGACATCTTCAAGAGGCCTGTATCACACACAACTTCGTGGACAAGACGGACGGGATAATATTGATGTGTGTATGTATTGTCTCAAGAAAGGCGAGGCAGGCGTGTTGTGATTGCAACAGGCAGTGAGAGCGGGGCGAGAAGATCATGAAAGGCAAGATTGGAAATGGGCGGGGGAGGTGGCTGCGAGGACTCGACTGGGTGAGGGAGATTGCAGAGGGTGTATGAGTACGAGACAGAGATTGCGCAACGGCTGAAGGGGTCAAAAACAGCGTTGCAGACAAGATGATAGTGACTCGACGCATGCGGTGGAGCAGGCGAAGTCGGTGCCGTTGACGATGTCGGTGACGCGGCCAGAGGCTAGACCGGACAATGAGGTTCAGTCGGGGCTGACCAATGAGAAGGGACATGGACATACGGGGTGCGCTGCGCCGCGTATCGGATGATGGTCTTGCGACAGCACGGGAATGCAGCGTAACATTTCGCTGCAGCTCAGCCGAAGCCGCTCAAACTCTGAAGCAGGGAAAACGAGGTGGCGCTGAGGGCAGGGCGTCAGGAAATCAGACAATCCGACGTGCACGCATAGATACCTGCTCTGCGCGAGTTGAGAGGCTATGAACACGGGCGGTGAGGGCAGCAGGGTCGTGAAGAACGCGGCGTTGTAGATAGTCGCGGACGTCAGTCACCAGCCGATTGTGCTCGGCCACGAGCGAGTCGAAGGCAAGTGACGGATCCATAGGCGGGCGCAAGGCAAGGTCACAGATTGCGGCGGTCGTGGGTGATGAGGGTATGACGATAAGGAGCACGACTGCGGCGTGATCCAGTGCAGCGAGGTACTTAACGCCGGGTTGATGAGGAGCCAGGAACAGAAGGGCGAGCGAGGTTTAATGATAATGACCCACAGGAATCATTGCGGGAATGAGTCGCGGGAAGAGTCGCGGGAATCACATTATCTCTAAACTATGGTCCGGAGGCAAGTTTGTGATGTACGCGGGAAGAAACGCAGGAATCAGCGCAGGAACAGACGCAATGCAGGAAAATGTGCAGGAATTGCGGCCCTGAATGGAAGGAAAAATGAAATTGTCGGAAATTTAACTTAAATGCTTAAGACGGGCTTTTGTCCACAAGGGGCCGCGATATTGCTGCCTCCTCTTTCTAGTTATCTCTCCCCATACTGGTCCTCGCAGTGGTCTTCCGACGCCTCCTTCCGATGGCCCGGAGTCTGACAGAGGCGCCCATGTAACTAACTGTACGGAGCGTCAGAACAATGCCGATCCCCACTGGGTGGCACAATGGAAAACTGGCCGATCAAAACTATCACAGTGATAGTATGCACCCATACTATCATGACCTTTGCCCGCGGTGTAGGGCACGGTGCGCTCGCCCTACACGCGGAGGACGCTGGCAAGGTCGACTGGCACAAGCAGCAAATCGGCATACCGCTCTCCGGGGCACTTTTTGTGCCAATTTTCCATCGCGTGCCTCCGTACAGACACGGCCAGACCTGGAAGAGCGTCGTTCTGACGGCCACTGAGGCCAACATTCTTGCTGGTATAAATCCAGCCGATGGAGCGCTTGGTGAGCAATATGCCTCGCTGGATAGTGCTGAAGCTGACGGACTGACAGTATGGCGCAGACAGTTCTTAGCTGGCGATGCGATTGTAAATATGAAAACTAACGACGATGGTAATTCCCAACGCGCGCTTTCAAGGCATATTTCTAATCGTCATGCAGTCATTGCATTGTACGGACGCGGCGAGCCCAAAGCTGAAGCTGATTTGGACCCTCGCGGACCCGTCGCTGTGGCCGTATTATCCGGCCCCGGTGGTGCCAACCTGCGCGTCTTCGAGGCTACGAGTGGCCTGTTAACATTCGAAACCCAATTACCCAAACCATAAGACGCGTTTCTGACAGAACCCGTCACGCTGTCTAATGACATCCAATACGCGCTTGAGTCCCCGGACATCTTCGTCCTTACCAACGGCCGCTCGGTCACTCATGTCAATGGACTATCTGGGTTGAAGACATGGCGCTGGGAATCGCAGGACCAGAGGTAAGCAGTCGTATGAACGTTTGATTGCCTGCTTATGCCCAGTCAGTTCGTTATCTACACCAAGCTCGTAGTCAGCTCGACAGCGGTATACGCGGTTGGCCTTGTCAAATCCGGTCTTACACTCTGCACGTTGTTGTGCTCGACACGCAGACCGGCACCGAATTGGCCAGCGCTGACGTACCGTCGGACATCACGGACACGCAGGACTCGCTGGTCGCCGTATCCGCCAAAACGGTCGAGAACCCATTCATGGTCTGGGTAGAAGGAGGCAACGCGGCGTACTTCGAGCTCAACCGCGAACTGTCCGGAAAGCCCGCGACGGCCAAGTACGACCGCGTGCTCGACGTCAACCTGGAGCTCTCCGATATCGTGGTCGGCATCCGCCCCGATGGCAGCGCCCAGATTATCCGCCTGGACGTGCCGTCGCGCAAGATTGTGCCCGCATGGGAGTTCCCTGTGAGCAAGACAGCGCCCAGCGAATACTCCGAGTCGACGTTCTCGGGCACGCTGGACCGCCAGGGCAAGCCGTACGTCTTGCGAACATTCTGGACGCACCAGCCCGCTGTAGGCGCAACGCACGTCTTGACTGCGCACGGCGACAAGGACGGCGGCCAGATTCACGGCACGGGCTTCATTTTGACACCATTGCGCACGGCATCATCGTACGCGGCGACATAGACGCAGACAACCCTCAACACGGCGTCGTCGTTTCGCGTACGTTGCTCGTCGCCAGCACCGGCTCCCTTCAGCTCTGGCAGCAGGAGAAGATGGTCTGGAACCGCGAAGAAGCGCTGGGTAACCTCGCCGCCGTCGAGTTCGTCGACCTTCCAGAACGCAAGGCCGTCGTTGCCGGTGCGACCGCTGGGTCTGAAGGCTTCGTGCCGCGACTCGTTCGCCACATCGCCAACCTGAAAAACCTGCCGACTTACGCGTTCGAGTGGTCGCGGCGGTTCCTATCGAACTCGTACACCCTGAACGCCGCCAAGCCCGGTGACCTCTGGCGGGATCCGTTTGGCTTCCGAAAAGTCATTATCTTCGCGCTCTGGCAAGGTCTTCGTGCTCGACTCGACCACTGGCGCAGTGATCTGGACGAAGCTGTTCGGAATGGACGCGCGTAGTAGTAAGTACCATCGAGCCCGTCAAGATTCATGTTCTCCGCACGGCAGTGGAGACGAGCGAGCCCGAGGTCGTCACTCTTGCGCACCATCACATGCCTGGCGTACGTTCTTCTCGAAGGGCTGTGCTACTACAATACTTATCGCGGTCTTAGGAACCCTCAGAAACGTTGGCCTACCACTTCTACGCGCTGACGGGCGAGCAAGTGTACACTAAGGGCTTCACCGCGCTGTTCGGCGTGCTGCTCTTCAAGACGCCCATGCGCGACCCGTACCTCGTGCGCCGCCCGCACGAGCCTTCGGTGTCCATTGGCCGCGTGCTGGCGAACAAGACGACGCTCTACCGGTACCTCAACCCGAGCTTGCTCGCGGTCGTCTCTTTCTCACGAGCGGGTCTGGATGTGGGACCGGCGTGCGCAGTGGGCGTTGTCGACGGCGCGAAGGGTATCCGGCTCGTCACTGTTGAACTGTTCGAAGGCTCGCCATGTACTTATTCGAGCCAGGCACGGAACGTTACTCGATTATTGAACAGAGATCTCAAATAATGTGCGAAAGGCTCAATTGCGCGTCTGATACCTGTACAACCTAAGGGGTCAAACGCAAAACTCGGGCAGGCTCGGAGCTGTAGTCGAAAGGCAAGGCCCGGGCATCGGAGTGCGAAAATGGGCCATGCCTCTTGACCCTTATATTACCCATGCCTGCCAACCTTAGCTCTCTGCGCGCTTGGCGCGAGTTGGATGTCCCTGGGCCCGGTCGGGCTGCCTGGGACCAGTTTGAGCCCTTCTTCAAGCAACACGGTTATAAACTCTTCACAGTGAGCGACAACATCAAGAATCATTTCCTGGTGCCGGCGGCGGACTGCAGTGATGTACGCGCTGAAGATGACTACGCTCGCTTTCTGCCCGAATGTCTTGAGATGCCACCCAAGAAATCCGTTTTCTACCCTCAGGCGAGTGCTTCGTTGGCTCCGTATAAAACCGATCTTACTAGATTTTATAGACTGGCATTCATGTCGGTGCACGCTCGCCCGAAAACACCGACGTTGTCATTCGCATCATGTCCATTGGGAATGAAGGCCAGGAACACCTTGACATAATGCGCGCGCTGGCCGCGCCGGACGCGCAGGTCCCAGAAAATCATACAGTCCCGATGTTGCGCGAGCTGCGGATGGACAACATAGTATTTGGCATATTTCCGATGATGTTCGACGACGGCATGGAGCGTCCGTGGTTCAAGACTGTGCGTGAGGTGCTTGACGCTTTAGAGCAGATTTTTGAAGTACGGCGCTCAAGTTCAAGTAATTCTCTTACTAATCCGGCACCGTCAGGGCTTTGCATTTCTTCACGAGCGACTCATTGCCCATCGGGTGCGTGTCTACATACGATCGCATAACGTAGCCTCTCGACCCTTACCTTCTGTCATCGCAGGATTTGTCATTCTTCGAAGTCTTTACAAACTACGGTCGCGGATTCGTTCACCAACCGAAGCCCGGCGCCTGCTATCGTATACCGCACGTTTTTCGCTCCGTTTGCCCCGACTTGCGCTACTTTATCAACGACTTCGAACTCTCCGTTCAGTTTTCGGCGGAGTCAGATCCCGGAACGCGCCTTGTCACCGGCATTCCAATCGCGCGTTACGGCGGCACGGCCGAGCAGTATTCCAGGCACCTCGCCCCCGAGGCTGTCTGTGAAATGCCGTACTGTCCATTTAAGGCGGACATTTACCAACTTGGCAAGTGTGCTTCGGCTTCCTTTGGGGTACGCGTCATTGGCTATCCATTGTTTGCTTGCCGCTAATGCTGTTGTCCCAGAACATCGACGGTGTGCCGGGACTGCAGGACCTCTTTCTCGTCATGGGAAGCGACGATCCCAACGCGCGACCCACGGCCGCCCAGGCGCTGGCTTCGCTGCGCGCCATCCGTGAGCTGACGCCTCAAGAGGAACTAGATGATATTCCGACATCCGGCACTGGACGATATCGGCGCAGACTGCCTGACGAATTATGGTACGCCTCTTCTGTACATGTACGCTTTGACTGAGACGTTCTCTAGTTTCTGTCTGACCTGCTCTTCGGCTCGGAGGGATTTGCCTTCTCGGAAACTCGACCTGGAGTCGTCGTTCTCGGAACTGGCTGTTACATGAGCTGTCGCCTATACATACCTCATTTGGGCGGGGTCGCATGGTGGCGAACTCGGACGCAGCAATCGTTACGGTGCGTTCTCCTGCAATCTCGTGCGCGTCCCGGAGGATCTTGCCGGTGCGCGGCACGGAGACCTGCATTCATTTGATGGGCAGTGCATATCTTGAGATTCTGCTGGTGCACTCTGGCCAGTCCGAAACGTAATGAAGTCCAAAGTGCGTATCCAATGACGAGGCAATAGATCGGAGGTGGAAGTGGATGATGAGATTTTGCGCCTTGAGCAGTTTAGATCATGGGTGTAGCAGCATTCGACTGAAATCCGCGCGTCCGTCGTCGTCAAGTCATTTCAATTTACTGTCCGGGTACGGCAGGCCGCGCAAAAATAGAGGTCATATGAGTTTTGGCTTTCTCATAAATTATGTGAACCGCCGTTGTCGCCATTCTGCGCCATGTTCTGAGGACATTGTAATATCATAATACAGCGAAACTCGACCTGCGCCTGTATCGCTTCCAGTGAGTATGTGGAGGACAAGAGGCACCTTGGAGTGCCAAAGCGTTCTCATAACTCCGAGTCTCAATCCCTAGCATTGATGCAGTCCCACAAGGCAAGCTGGTGTGTATATGATACTATATGCATCTCACCAATTTGACAAGCTGGTCAAGGCACTGTAAGTCTACACGCCGGCTGCGGCAGCAAGGGCATCGAAAATTGGTGTGCCAAGGCCAGTGACCTATTTCAGGCGTCTGTGTCAGACCGAATGCAGTCATTACAGAGCTTGAAGCGTACCGGATCCCAGCCAGACTTAGCGGGGAAGCCGTCGGTACCTGTGGCTCAGATTCAGTCCCATGGAAGAGTCTGGTCATCGATCCGCACGCACCGCAGCCAGGGTTACTGCCGGTAGTAATATCGGTGAAGGCTTGCGGGTTGGCGTACAAAAGTGGATTCAAGAACCCAAGAGGAGGTTGGCCCTGCCCCGCACGGCGGTCGTTGATGAGCGCGATGACGCTGGCGAATATCGGCGAGCTGCAGGATGTGCCGGCCACCGTGGCATTACTTCCCCGCCATACAATCCTGACGTTATCTCCATAGGCTGCAACGTCGGGGTAAGCGCGGCCGGTCGTGTTGAAGAGCCCAGTGTTGAGGTCCCCGATCTGCGCCAGATAGCTGCTGACAGCAGAGGCCTGGTAGTCGGGCCTGTCGAACACGTTGGAGAACCCCCCGGACGACAGGTTCCAGGCGGTCTCGGGCACTCCAGTCGTTGCTCCGACCGTGGTGATGCTGGTTTAGTCTGTTATGCGAGGAAATTGATGAAGCGGATTAATGCTTACAAGGGACACCCTGACGGGAAAGTCGGCACGAACGTCGAGCAAGTATCATTCCTGGAACCGGCGACTCCGCCGTCACCGGTTGCGAAAAGGATTGAAGTTCCCTTCGCTCCGAGAGAAGCGTATGCGACACACAACGCCCTGACGGGAGTGCGATCAATGCCTGTCCCCACGGCGAAACAGCCGTGTAGCGTACTGCGAAGCAGCCGGAGAAAGCGAAGCTTCATTCGCCCCATAGCTCGTCGTGAGAACTTGAGGGCTGTTCGCCTCGTTCATAAGGGAGTTGACCAGGTCCATGAAGCCGGAGACATGGTCGGTATTGAAGACTCCCACAGTGATGAATCTCGTCCGAACGCGACTTGCTAGACCAACAGTGTACTCGACATCGAGGTCCTGTCAGAAGTAATTTAGAGCAGCGACTCGCGGAATGCAGAGAGGCATAAATATACGGCTTCGATGCCAGCCAGTGGGAGGAGCTGCGGGTTGACGCCACCGTCGATGGACTGGGTGTCAAAGGTCTCATTCATGATGTCGGGGCGATTGTCCTGGAGGAATCGCTGGTAGATAATTGTGAGCAAGTGCTGTCGCTGGGCATGGCCGCAGGACGTTCTGACCTGCAAATCTGCCTTGTTCGCCCATTGACCGCTGAAACCTGCAGTGCAGCTGATCAGTCCCTGTCGGTGTGTGGAAATGCCACACATACCGGAGACGGCCAGTTGGTTGGACGGAGATGTCGCCGCCGCAGTGGGGATACCGTAAATTTCCTGAACGCACTTTGGCGTTATCTGGGTAGAACACGACGACGGAATGCCCTGACGCTCCTCAAGCCCGGCTTTGACATTACTCTGCTTGCTGTGGATGCTCTCGAACCTGGGAACCCGCCGAGGAGACCAGAAGGAAACGCCAGGTAAGAGAACCTGGATGCTCTTCTGGAGTTGCGTGGGGATGGAGTACTGTAGAGTGCGAATGCCTTGCGTGCCAGTGTCCGTATGCTCGAAGACAGTAAACTCAGCGTCGAATAGTTCGTTGGCCTTCGAGACTGGGAGCTGGAACTCGATCCAGTCGCCCGCGGGAGACGCAGGCTTGGCCGCGATGTCGTGCTCGCTGAGCCACTCGTTGACGGCAGCGAGCGTTTCCGGCGTCGGTGCCGTGAAGGTGCTGATCTATATGCCCGCGTTAGCTTCGGAACAAGGCCAGAGACGAAGAGGAGACGACGGACCTCCTCCTTGGAGAGGTGCTTGCCGTAGTCAGCGCTCTTTGGGTCGCTGACGCGGTACAAAGCTTTGATTAACCCGTCCGTATCGCGCTGCCGAAGAGCGAGGCGCATCTTGAGGGGGCTGTCCGCCTTCGCCTTCGCCACGCGCGTGAAGCCCAACGGAGCGTTAGGCCTGCGCTCGTGCACGGTCATCTTGGGACGCATGGCTACTGCATTGGCGCATGTAGTGATGACGATAGCAAAGACGAGAGAGCGCCAGGATGATGAGAACATGGCGGCTTGTGCTGAGGCCCTGGGAAACAATTTCCCTCGTTTTATAGGTTGCGCGGCGAGACACGACATGCATGAACGTGTCGCGCAAACGCTCAACGTCCGTGCAACACGCTGACCGGCCGGAAGTGCGGCAGCAAGGCAGGGGTTGGCCACGCCATTATGCTCAGCGGACCTGAGTCTGGGTGGAGCGCAGGGAATCCCTGGAGATGGATCCGGTAAATAACGCCTCCGAGTCCTAGTCGTGGGGAAAGCTGAACAGAAGCGGTGATTCCCGACCGTAAATTTCTCACGACCTAGTGATCAGCGGATCAGCGGTCAGGATACAAGTACTGTACCTTTTCGACCAATTGTTCAGCGTAACGCATAACGCTGGCCTCCGAGAGAAAGGTTACATATCACCGATCGTCTCTGATTACTTATCGAGGCTATCAGAAGATATTTTAGACAAGATGAACAGTTGGTCGAAAAGGTATAGTATCATTAATTTCTGTCGCAAACTCCACGACGGATGGAGTCCCGATGAAACCTGGCTAGAATCTCATATACCCTGCCTCTTGTGACTTGTCGCAGGCTAGCCACATCACATGTCGCGCCCGCGTCACTCCGAGTCACCTGAGTGTTCTATGGAACGCTTGAGATTAATTCTAAGGTTTCATAGAATTCACATTACGGAGAGAGCTGTGTGCTGAAAATTTCGTGCCCCAGTCTGCTATTACTAGTATGCAGCTTTCCATAGGTACAGGGGCTCAGGCACGCCACAATGTCACGCATCTCAATTTTCTTGTGGTACGGCATAATACCAGCTCCTTTTCCTGAAAGGGAACCTCAAAGATACATTACGCAAACCCTCTGGACCCGTGAGCCTGCCATCGGTGCCTCGCACGTCTTCAGGCGTCATTGACCAATTGACCATGACGACAATCGCCTGACCCGCGCAGCTGGAGACGAAGAGCCTTCTTTTAAAAAAAATCGACGTCATTGGCAAGTAGCACGAGTCGTGGTGATCCATGCGCGAAAATCATCATAATCATCATGTATAAACGACATTGATAAGATGCAAGGTGCAGGATCGTGGGCTAGACGGCCAGACTCATGATAGAAATGGAGGCGTCGAAAGCAGCGCCAAGGACCGAGGCGCGCAACGGGTTGTATCAGAGAAACAGTAGTCCGGGGTGAGCAGGCCCTAGCTAGCCTGAGGAGCAGCTTCGCAGGAAAGACAAGTTCAAGACATGATGCGGTGAATGCCCTCTACAGTCGCCAATTACCACGTTCTAGAAGTGCCTTCAGCGGCGCAGAGTGGGTCAAAGCGCACAACAAGTTGCTCTATTAGTGGAGGCGAGTTGGCAAGGTCGGGGACACGTCTTTGATCGTGGGTGTCGATAGCCAACCAAAGATTCCATATTAACGCGCGCAAATGACGCTGAGGAGAACAGGAGGCCGCTTTTTCTACGCGAAGAGCTCGCCATGTGGGAGAAACAATCGTGAGCAACGACTCGGAGAGCGCGATGTGTCGGAGTGCGAACCGCGCGCGCGCCTCTTGATCCCGTACCGTAACCTCCAGAGCACTATGTCCGAGCTGGATAGGTACGCAGCGCATATTCATCAAGCAACACACCTGAACTATGCTCATGCTTTGCTCCTGCTTTCGTGTCATCATCACTTGACTGCCAAATTTCCTCTGCTTTGCACACAACCGCTTCACTCGCGCGCACGCTGGGCTCAGACAAATCGAGCAACTAAAGAAATGCATTCCGATATCTGAGGCAGAGGTCAAATCGCTTTGTCTGAAGGCGCGAGAAATTCTGATCGAGGAGGCCAACGTGCACTACATCGACTCGCCCGTGACCATCTGCGGCGACATCCACGGTCAGTTCTACGACCTCCTAGAGTCCGTCCTTCTTGAATAATCTCAGCGCTACTTAGTCTGATATTCGTACTCTTGCAGATTGTTCCAGGTCGGGGGCTGGTGTCCAGACACGAACTATCTTTTCATGGGCGACTTTGTCGATCGCGGCTTCTACAGTGTCGAAACGTTCCTGTTGCTGCTGGCCTTGAAGGTACCACACATTCAGAAATACATGTTGAAGCCTCTTGCTGAGTATTTACTGCTGTTTCAGGTCAGGTATCCGGATCGGATAAGCCTCATACGAGGCAACCATGAAAGTCGACAAATTACACAGGTGTGTGCGCGTTGACTTTGACGCGTTTCTTTTCATGCCACTATTCTCCATTGCCGTGCTTTGCACTCAACTTCATTTCTACCAAAAAATGTCCACCCGCAGTGTGTTCCTTGGAAGAGGGACCCTGCTCGCGCGACCAGCGATGCGCACACGCCTGATCTTTCCAACTTCTTCTTCTTCATTTCCTTCGCACGGCGCCTTCATTATCTCGAGCTTCACGCAATCTAGCTGTCCCGTCAGATATCTTCTGGCCACAGCAGATTGTGCCTTTCCAAACCGCTTCCCAGCTCCCCGATTTCTTGCCTCGTCACGTCTTCTTCATTTTTTCTTCGCCGTACTTCAAATCTGTCCCTCCCCTTACACCACCGCACGTTCTCCTGCTTTGACCCGGCCCATTCATACCTTCTGCTTCGTTCTTGTGCGCGCGCCGACGCGCGCACCCGCGCTCGTATCCTGCAATTGCAGGATAACCCAGCTCCGTTAAGTCCTCGGGCCCGTGAGCCCAAGGCGTGGTGTTCACACTCGGCGCACGACCTCGGGAATGTCGATGACCACTACGGTCGTCGTAAACGTCCGCTGCGCGCGCGAGTGGCATCAACGCATCCGTCTCGAAAAGCTCTGCCGCACGCGTAGTCTAGGCAAGGGCCCATTCGCGCGTCCAGGACCGCGACGGCTTTGGTTGCCTGCACGCGGTGCGCGTGTGGTCTTGCGCGCTGCTTCATTATGACGCTGCGCCCCCCACGTGCTGCCTCACGACTTCCTGCCCAGCCAGCTGGACATGGCCAAGCTCGTGCATGTCGACGTGCGTGTCGGCGAGCAGAAGACGTCAGTACGCAGGTGCGCGCTGAATGCGGGCTGTCGCACTACTGCTTCCTCCGGTCATCGTTCGTGCCCGTGCGGACACCATGTAGTGCGCACGCAGCCGCCTGGCAGACCTATCCGTCCTGCCAACATTTCGGCCATTCCTGCACCCCATACCCCAATTTTTTTTCCCTGCATCTGCGCACCCGTCCATCGCTGCTGCCCGTTACATATCTGCCCGCATGTTAACCCCTCCTGCCCTTTCTGCAGGTGTACGGCTTCTACGACGAGTGCACGCGCAAGTACGGCTCGGCGAACGTGTGGCGCTACTGCTGCGAGGTGTTCGACTACCTCGCGCTCGCCGCCGTCGTCGACGGCTCCGTGTTCTGCGTCCATGGCGGCTTGAGCCCGAATATCAGCCAGATCGACCAGGTGAGTTGACCGTGTTTTTCTTTTTGAGTTTCGCTTTTATTGGTCGCGCGGTCGCGCATCGCCCGTCCATTCCCTGCGCGTCCGTAGCGTATTCCGCTGTACCCTCCTGCCACCCATCGCCATCCTCGTTTTCGCGCGTCGCTAGAAGTTCTCGACATAACGCTTGGCGCTGGACGTCCATCCGCGTGCGCTCAGGCATGCAGAGCGCGCATGCGCAGGATGTGCAGCTGCCCGTACGCCGCATTGTGTCCTCTTGCTTGCATCTTCTGCGCGTCTGTCCCTTCCAAATCTTATCCCCGTCACTCTTCTGCTTGCACGTTCACCTTCTTGCCTCGACGCTGATGCTGACGCTCGCTCTCCATTGCAGATTCGCAGCATCGACAGGAAACAGGAGGTCCCGCACGACGGGCCCATGTGCGACTTGCTGTGGTCGGATCCGGAAGGTGCGTTGCTGGCGCCATTGCGCTTGTCTGTGTTCGCTGCGTCGCTTTGTCTTGCACCTTTGATCGAGTTGCCTACACTGCGCGTGCACGCGCTCTCGTTATCCTGCGCTTTCTGTCCGGTGTCTGCGCAAGCGGCCGCTGGGCGGTTCCGTCTGTTCGCCCTGGAGCTGCGTGCCGCGCTCTGCGAGAGCGCCGCCGGGTTGCGTTGTCACGCGCATGATGAACTGCCCGCCAACATGGCACTGCGCTATTCGGTGCCGCGACATACTGCTCCCATGCCACCCATTTGACTTTTCCTCGCTCTTTGCGTCGTCCTCGCTGTACCTTTCTTCGCTCTGCTCGTCGTTTTCACTTTCACGCCGCATCGTACCCTCCCTTGCTTGTACTGACATCGCCTTGCAGACATCAACGGCTGGGGCCTCTCGCCGCGCGGCGCGGGCTTCCTCTTCGGCGGGGACGCCGTGCGGCAGTTCGCGCGCGCGAACGACGTGGACCTCATCGCGCGCGCGCACCAGCTGGCGATGGAGGGCTTCAAGCACCTGTTCGACAGGCTCATCGTGACCGTGTGGAGCGCGCCGAATTACTGCTATCGGTGAGTGCGTTGGGTTCACATACTCCATTCTGCGCGCGCCCTTGGCTTTACCGTTCTTCTACCATTGATCTCCGCAACTGCGCCTGCCTTGGCTTGGGCCACGGTTGGCCTTTCGCCCTGCTCGCCGCTCGGTATCTTGACCGTTTCGTCCCCCCCAGTTGCTGACCGTACCGTAGGTGTGGGAACGTCGCATCGATTCTCGAGCTCGACGACACGCTGCGCCAAGAGTACAAAGTCTTCGCACACGCGCCTGCGGCACGTCTCGCCTATGCTTCGACTCCCTCTACTGAAGCTGATCATTTTGCAGGACGTGCGAAGTGTGCCGATTAAGCGGCCGCCTGCGGAGTACTTCCTCTGAGTGGACGCCACGCCTGTCGTGTACTGCGAGTCTAGAGTGTGTATTTGTTGCTAATTTTGAATCTGAATGAAATGTAGAGCTGTATTCAAGACGCTCAGTACGTCGCTCATAAGCTCGCAGCACTTGACTTTCAAGACTTTAAACCCCATGACCAAGAGTTCTACGTATCTTCAATCTATACCGTCGGCGGTAACAAAGCCCCAAAGCAATTATACAGTATCTATATAGGCATTCGAGACCAGATATCAATAATACGGTGCGATCCATATCTATCTACGAATCATTCCACTGACGCAATCTCCTTCGCTAGGCCGATCCGCCAGTCGCCTTTGATTTCTCCATAGTATCTGAGCGCGTTTTGGGCGCGTTTTCGGGCCAGCTCGTGCTGTCCTCGATTCCGCGCTATAGTCGCGGAGCGCAGCTGCAGTATGGCGAGCTCGTGGCGGAGCCTCATCCATTGCACAGGCAGAAGCGCTGCCTCAATCAACCGCTCGGCAAACTCGTCGTCTACGGCCTCTGCTAACCTGGGTAGGCATCGTGCGCAATCCAGTGAGTCGCCCAGGTTCCTGCATATGATAACTGCAAGAATCATGAGGGCAGCAGATTCGTCTCGGCGTCCGGCGGCGCATTCCACTTCGCTGAGAGAAAAAATGCAGTGAGCCTCCGCATCTTGGATTATACCAGGCTCTCCGGGGAGGTGATAACCCCTCGCGATGTTATATGCTACCTGGAGCAAAGCGCGAGATTCGGCAAAATCGCCACGGAGGAGACCGATGTCACTGCGGATACACAATGCCCGGACTTTGTTGAATGGCATGCGTTCTATGGCGAGGGTGAAATCGATACGGGCCAGGGTCGCCGTTGCTACGTCAAGATCTCCTGCCAGGGCGTGAGCATCCGCAGAGATTAACAGACATCCTGCATGGTTATAGAAGTTTCCAGCCCCAGGCGTATCCGTATCCAACAGCAGGTCGGTGATGTCAAGTGTTTTGCGTGGCTGGCCGAGGATACAGAAGACCCCAGCGAGCGCCAAGCGAATGGATTGTATCCTCTGAGCATAGTTTGTTGCCTCAAAAACCGACAATGCATCCTGCAGTAATTGGATGGCCCCGGTGAAGTCGCCCAACGCTCTGCGGTTGAGGGCCATTAGGTACTTGCATTGACCCACCAAGTTGCGTTGAGAGTCTGGGCAAATTAAATGGTGGATGACGTCGATCGTTTGCTCGTAGTGTGCCGTAGACTCGCGTAGCTTTCCATCCCGCCGCAAACAGTCCGCCAGCGTTGATACGCATCGTGCTAGCAGCAGCGAATGCCCGCGCGGAAAGAGTAAGTCAAATATTCTCTGACACTCAAGAACGCCGTCGTTTGGCGATATGTATCGAGTCAAGAGAAGACTGCAGGAAACGACACCTTCTTCATAGGCGAGTCGTTGGTATATGTCGCGGGCTTCACCCAGCAGAGTTTGTGGACTTCCGGGCATCATCAGGTCTCCTGATATTCTGGCCCAGTGCACCAATAGGTCTGCTCGACACTGGTCAAGACCCAGTTCATCGGCATTTTTAACAGCCGCTGGCAAGAGCTCCGCTCCAGTCCCCATACCGCAGATCTCGTAGAGGCTGCAAAGGTCGGAGACTGCTTTGATGGCGGCAGGACGCCCAGCTGGGCAATATTGGAAGACGTGGCGGATGATGGAGTCGATGTTAGCCAGTTCCGATGCAATTGCCGATATATGGGCCTTGGTTGCAGATTGATGGAACTGCTCGGCAAGCTGAGCTAGGTCGAAGTAATGTTTGAACAAGGGCGTCGCAGTCGCTTCCGACGGGCGATAGTTGGCAAGCATGAAACTGCGTATGGGGGCCAGGACATAGACGCGTTGATTACAGCTCCGCAGAACAAGCGAGTTCTGAGATAAGGCAGAAAGCGCACGAGCACTGTGAGGAATGTCCCATAGGTCTATGTCGGTGTCGATGACGCCGCATGGAAGGAGAGAGAGCACGCTGAGCAAGTGCTGGGCGGCGGGCACTGACTGCATACGCGGCGATTGCAATGATAGAGTAATCGAGACGTCGAGACTGGATAGCCGGTCCTTTGCATTGCCTCGGACCAGCATAGCGGTTTCCAGCTCGTCCCATCTACGCAACAGGTTCTCCGCGGACTCCACTTGGGCGAGATTGGCCATCAGCACGACGGCCAAGGGAATATTGTCCAATCGGGCAAGCAGCACGTCGAGAGCTGCATCGGCATTGAGGCCTTTGAGATCGGCAATGGAATGAAACGTCTGCTTTGCAGCAGCCTCGCTCAGCGGGACGAGTGGCGGGAAGAACGGCCGGCTCCAGCGGACCTGCTGAGGTCTCTCGGAGCCTCGGAGGGTGAGAATCAGGGATAGGTTCTCAATGGAGTCCAAGAACTGGAGGACGTCTTCGGCATCCTGCCGCTTTCCTGCGAGTTCCCATGCGGACTCGAAGTTGTCTAGGACGATAACGGCAGGCGCGGGGCCGATAATCTCGCGCAGGCGGAAGCGCACATACTTTGCGTCGGTCGAAACAATGCCAAAGGCGTCGGCGATGGTGTTGAGACAGCTGGACTGCCCTTCTGCGGCATCACAGGGCACGAAAAAGCGTTTGGAGCCGAAACGGTCGACCGCCGAGGGGTGGTGCAGCACAGTCAAGGAAAGCGTGGTCTTCCCCATGCCGGGACTTCCGAGGATCGCCACACGGCCGCCATTAGGACCAACCGCCGCGCGGACAATGACGTCCGTCTCTACGGTGCGGCCAAAGTGGCACGCTGGGTTCGGCGGCAGATGCGCTGCGGGAATCTGGTGAACTAGCTCTGGCTCGGGAGCATGCACCGCCAGGGCTTGCATGCGTAGCTCTAAGTTGCGAGCCGTTATGCTCATCTGAATACCGAGTTCTAACTGATAAAAAATTAGTATGAGGCCGTCAAGTGTTCTGCAGTTCGCCACACACTTTGAGAACCTGGAATGCATTGCTCACGGTCTCAGAAAGCCGAAGCAAGTTCTCCTTGTCGCGCTGCTGATGGAGCAGCTGTAATAGGTAACTCTTCTTTCCGAGGGCATGGAGTTGATCATTCACATCATTGAGAACACTGCTCACGATGAGTATACTGGAATCTCAGATCATATTAATGCCGGAGCTCACCGCAAAATCTTCTTCAGAGGCTCCAAGCGGCCCTCGTCGGTAGGCTGGGGATCGTCCTTTAAAATCGAGGCGATGGCCTCGGACATCTCCGTCACGCGTTGGGAGATTGAAAGCGCAGTCGCCGAGTTGATTCCCACGTTCTATAAGAACGTATCAGTCCCAGCGCTCACCTTCGGACGGCCCGCGATTACATTGGCAGAACTAAATATTTCGTTGGCAAGACCGGAGACGGTGCGTACGGGACCATAGCCTGAGATGTCTGCAGCCTGAGCCAAGACATTTCCAGTGGTACTGAGTGTCATCTGGTCGGGGGATCTTATTCTTGCTGAGAAGTGCAATCCAAGTGCTGAGAGTGGACTAAAGTCTGGTTGAGAACGGGGATATGAGGAGGTTACTCACTGGCATGCTCGAAAGTTAGTGTCCTTATCTATCCAACAGCTCTTCCTCGCTGTGTACACGAGACGCGGTGCATCTTGATCAGGAGCAGTTGTGAGAGTGCGCACGGGTTTGCTCGCTGGCGCGCGCAACCGAGATGGCGATGCTGAGGGCGAAGGGCTCCACGACGGCGCATCTGTAGAACGCCGGAATCGAGGTGGACCATGCCGGTATTGCGTCGTCTCAGGAAAATCAAGGGTCACAGCGGCTGTCCTCAGATCCTCAGACTGCACGGTCTGCACCAGACCGACCCAAGTCCGTGACTACTCGGATCATGAAGAAAGAGCCGGCGATTTTTGTGCTCCGCCATTGACCGGCTCTTTCTGATATCTTCCGATTCGCTTGCGAGGAAGGACCAAGGCTTTGCTCTTTCATGCAGGCATGCGATCCTACGTCGACCCTCCCCGCGGAGATCTGGCTCGCAGTGTTCGACTCATTGTTGGTCACAGACGTTGCCATAATCAGGCGCATGAACAAGCGCTGGAGAGACATCGCCAGTGCCCATCCCTATTACTGGAGCCACCCACAGCTTCAGACAGCATCAGCAACAGAAACACAGTTCTTCCTTTCGCAGCTCTCCGCCGCTGCTGGGAAGCCGCACGGCATTACTGTGATGCTTCCTGAACCCTTTGCCCTTCTGGAGACGGCAGTGCTACCGAAGATATCTGTGCATCTGCATAACATAACTACCCTGGTGCTACTGTAAAGCTAATAATTATTACCGCGTCACGCGTCACGGAGGCCTCATGGCCCGGTAATAAACGCATTTTGTAGCATGTCACGGACCCCTCATGGTAATAGGGTGTCACGGTGTTCGAATACTGACTTTCTCACCGGTAACCGTCCGGAGCGGCGCACCTTCGGCGCGCATATTGTACAAGTTACATAACAGCAAAATCTCACAGAATCTCTGCAGAAACACAGTGTTCGGCATCCTGATGGTCGATGTATTGCACAGATAAAGTGTTTGAGGGCCTGAGGAGGCCCCAGAAACAGCCTAGAAATGAGATAACTGTATCAAATACTCTTTCTCACTGTCCAGTTGTGCCTTGTTCAGCTGAGAAGCACTGATTGAGCCAAAATTTCTCTTGTATGTCTGGCAATGTCACGTGTCACGGGTGCCCCAAGGTAATGTCTCCGACAAGTCACGGTCCAACGTCCATGGTAATAATTATTAGCTCTACAGTATGTGTGCACATTACACACGCTTCGTCAGTCCTCGGGATCTTGCAGGGCTCGACTTCCTCGCTAGAGTTTCTTCAGCTCAATTTCAAGCCTAGCCCAAGCTCAGAGCCGAGCGCCGCCACGGTAATCACCATGCCGGGGGACATTTTGCGCAAAGGCAACGTGGATACTCTATTGCTGTGTAACGTCGACCTGCCAGAGTCGCCGCTTCCCGCACTGGCCGATGTTCGCTCCCTCGTCTACAACCGTAGCACGGAGTCGATGCCGCCGAATTCGACCAGCCTGCAAATGCGAAGTCTCAACGGCGTAGATCCCTGAGAAGGGTCGCGATAGTACGCCTCTTGAGCAGCAACAAAGCCCCAAGCGCAACGACACTGGCGCCGCCGAATACGTAGCTGGAGAATTCCTTGAGTAGTTGCTTGTGGTATTTGTCGATGAACGATCCCATATCCTGGCCTTCGTGCTCGTGCGGAAACTCTCCTTCCTGAAACACAAATGTGAGCATTATGCGTGGGCGTGGCGAAGTCAACCACGGACCGGCACATCTTTCCCAAGGAATTTGCAGAGCGGTTCCCAGCCTTCTTTCACGTTGAATATGAGGAGTTAGTCCGCAGGGATGAGCCTCTTGCATTCCTCGATATGGGCCTCGTACACGGAGATACCGTCCTCGCTCACGCGTCCGTGGAAGAAGTTGGTCCAGATGCGATTGGAGATCTGCTTGACGCCGCGTGTTTGTGGCCGGAGAAGCCAGGACAAGTGCCACCAAGGGAAGAACGATGTCTTTGCGATGGTCTATGGATACCAAACGACCTTCGTCAGCAAAAGGGAGGTACTGAGAGCGAGGACGAACGTTCATGACACTCGCGTGCCACTTCTTCGGGTCATCGCGCACGGTCAAAATATATTTCGCGTTTGGATACGCAGCAATCAGTTCGCCTAAAGGACATTGTAAAAGATACGGACGTCCACGGACAAAAATCGCGTACGAGGGAACATGCAGGTCGGGAAGTCTTGGGTCGCCGTATAATCCTTGAACAGTGCATCCCAGTCTGCCCGAGTAATAGAGTCGTCGTCAATCTCTAAGACTGAGGTCAGCATACACTCCATGCAGAGCTTGTCGCCTACTCTTGTAAAGTTCTGGCCACTTGACGGAGAAATGCTTGATATCCTTTGGGTGTTCGCTCACTGTGACCAAGATTATATAGCCGCCCAGTATACCGAGAGCGCTTTCGTTACTGACTATGAAGTGTCTTGTATCCTAGTTTCTCCACTAAAGTGAGTCAGAACTCGTTCTGTAACTGCGGACGGACTTGCGCGCGAGCTTGACCGAGCCAGTGCCCGTCCTTCCGAGTCCAAGGCCAACCACCTGCAAGCCGTCAGCTTCATGGTTATCCTGCTTCGCGTCCACCATTGTCGTATGAACGAAAGAAGAGAAAGGTGGTAGATCGTCATCACGCTGTCGGATAATGTCGGAGTTTTCAGTCCGCAGCCGTTCCGTTCCGAGCCAACAGTTTGCCCTGGACAGCCAGCGCGCAACCAAGGTATCAAACCTTGGCCCAACAGCGTATTCATATCGACCGCATTGCAAGAAGAATGGGCCAATTTTGGCTTCATGGTGAGTCTTTCTTCGTCGTGGTCCTGCTGGTCGACTTATCAGCTCCAGAAATCGTGCCTTTGGGCAAGTATTTGCCATCGACCAGCGCGCACAGATGCTTTTTACTATTCGGCGGGATTTTCTGCCTAATTTCCCTTCTAAGATGGCATGCTACTTGAGCAGCGCTCATGTTCCTGGCCATTCGGACTCGCTCAGAACCCGCTTTGGCCTGCGGTCGAGCTGAGAACTGCATATTCATCTCGGGTTCTCTGAGTATCTGGGAAGCCACTCCACAGTATTGTATTATTACGATGCTGTATCAACGTGACCGACGGCGACGACAGTATAGGTCCCCCGTTGAAGCTATGTGCGCATGTCGTTCCTCTGAATCTGACACTTGACATGCCGATGTGGTGCCAACGGCTGACTGCTCATCCATGTGGCTCCGCCGTTCATCCCGTCTGGCTTATATATCGGCCAATTTTCTCATTCTCGGCTCGGATTTGGTCAAGGGCCGGATTTACGATGGATTGACCATCTTTCTCCCCGCCTTCGACCTCTTGCGGGGCAGTTGGCATTTACTCTGATGTTTTCTCTCATCGCTTATGATGAACGCGAGCCCGGAGACCGATCGCGCAATGCGGCAGTGGGGGGTAGCTCCTGCACCTTCCGGGACAGCAAGCCGACACTGTTCCATCCAACTCCATGGTTCTGGTTGGTGCCTACCTGCATCACGCGCGGTCAGATTGAATGCGAGCTTCAACCTCGTGCAGCCTCGGTACGATCGGAGGCGGTGGGGCATGTGAACGAGGCGTGCAAGTGGACAGTGAAACTCGTTTGCAATTGCAGGGCGCCTACTGTGATCTGGATTATGAGCTCCCGGTAAAACGAGTGGCGGCGTCCGACGACATCTTAGCGTTCCCCACGACACCTCCACAGTTGAGCAACTCGAGCGGCATTTTAGACCAAGACAAGGCTTCTATCGAATAGCATGACAGAGAGCACGGCGTCGAGCGCAGGAAACCGTTCAGCGCACAAGCAGAGAGCGCACAGCCAGCCTCCGTTTATGCTGAGTGAGCGATTCCACGATAGCTGCAGTGCTGCTGCTACTGTATGAAAAGGCAAGGCCAGCAGGTCCAGTCATCATCGTTATCGGTGGTCGACTCGAATTCAGAGAGAATATAGCACATGGTCAATTCGAAGCCGTAGTTCCAACAGTCGCAGCCTCAATCGCCCCGTCCCCGCGGCCAGCACCAGCGCCTTTCCGCTTCCGCCGTCGTCCGGCTGCGGGAGTCGCAGCAGACGACGACACGGGCGGCTGGACGACCTGGAGCGGCACGTACACCGCGTTGTCCGCGCCAGGTCGTCTGTCCTCCCACGGCCGCGCGCCGTCCAGTTTGCGCGCGTACGGCGGCTCGGCCGGCGGCGGCGGGACGCGCGGCGGGCCGTCGTCGAGGTCGATGTCATTCTCTTTGTCCGCGTGCGACTGTGCTGGGCTGGGCGCGGGAGCGGCGGGGTTGGTGGTGTAGGACGAGAGCGTGACTTTGCCCTTGCCCTTGCCTTTGCCTTTTCCCCCGCTGCCGCCGATCGACAGCACCTTGTGCGTTTGCGGTTGCTGAACAATTGGAGGCGGTGGGGGCGGTAATGGAGCAGTATTAGGTCCATGGCCGGGCAGGGTGGGAAACGCGCCGGCCCGCGCGCGCGCCTCCTCGCGCGCGCGTTCGGCCGCACGCTCCTCGGCGCGTTTTTGCGCGTCCAGCTCGTCCTGCACGCGCGCGGCCATCTGCGAGCGCAGCGCCGGCGTCGCGAGCAGCGGCGTCGCGCAGGACGGGCACGCCGCGCTGGGCGGGTTGCGCGCGCAGAGCACCAGGCCGCAGGTAAAGCAGAGCGGGGTGTACGGCGAGAGCGGGTGAGAGCGCGCTGCAATGAACCATTATCAGTATCAATTTCAAGCTATTTGGCTGTGGGAATGCGCACCAAGGCAGAAGCAGCCGCCCTTGGGGTCCTTGGACACAGGCGCGCGCAGGCCGGCGAGCAGCGTCTCTAGCGCGCGCACGGCTTTGCTCTTCGGCGCGGGCGACGGCGACGGCGAAGGCGAGGCCGACGGTTTCGGGCTCGCTTTGGGGGTTAAGGGCCGCGAGGGCGCGAGCCGATCGGACGGCAGCGTCGACTTGGCCCAGGCAGTCTGGCGCATGGTGAATTGAGTCGAAGCAAGCGGCACAGCGGCCGCTTCCGACCGGAACGTCTCTTGCCTTCCTACCACCATCTTCCGATCCCCGTATCACGGGCCGTTGCTTCGCAGGAACCGTGAAGCCCATGCTGAATATGCAGCAGCCGCTACCGTACAATTCTTGTCTGTTCATGCGATGGAAACTATTTTTTCATGTCTCTCTGGACATTCTGTGCGATGCGCTTTGGCTGCTGGCTTTCGACGTCCTGAATGCTTCCTCTGTTTGCTTGCTGTTTCATGGTTGTGAACTGGATAGTTCGGGCCTTTATTCTGCGTATGCATTTTCTCCCGCGAGTCGCTAATCATGCGACGGCTCGCGCCAACCGATGCGATCATGCTCGGGCTGTCTTCCGGTGTATCTTTGTCGGCCCACCTAGCACGATACCTCAGCGGCTTGCCAATAACCTTACTCCTATCAGACCCTTCCGTGGCCTCGTAACCCGAACGTACCAGCAATTCGAGGGCGTTCTGCTTTTGCACTGAATTATGATCACGGCTTCTGTCATCACCTCCTCCATCCGTCGCCGAGTCCGCTTGCTGCTGCTAGTGTTCGAGTCCGATCTCGCCGTCGCCATGCTCACGAGAATAGCGCCGCAGGAGATGCAGGACAAGCGAAGTGATATAACGTTGTGTGCTTTCGCGGCTTCCCAGCGGTTGGAGAGTCAACGTGACGCTGCGATGGCGGTGGCGGTATAGGCTCCGCTCCGCACCTTGCTCTTCTGCCAAATCTGATCTGAAAGATGACATACAGCTGTAGTGCTAACGGCCGACTGCTCATCCAGGAATACCGGGGTCTTGAATTATTAGCTCCGGCGTTCATCCTCATCTGGTTTAACAGACTGGCCTTTTGCGGCTCCCACGTGGTCAAGAGCCGGATTCCGATCCTATTGACCATCTGTCTCCCCGCCTTCATCGTCCGGAGGCCCAATGGTACTTGCTTTGATATTTACGCTCTTCGCTGATGGCGAACCCTCGAACCCGCAGACCAATCGCGCAATGCGGCAGGATAGTTTCTGCACCTTCTGGGGCAGCGTTCCGTCCAGTTCGATGCTCCTGTTGGGTCCTGGCTGGCCAGCATCCAGCGCTCCGCGGCACTGCCAATCCGCCGATCACGATCCTTCGCCGCTCAACAGGTTAGGGGCACTTCGACTTGGGGGCGCTGATGAATCAGCATGCATCCTGCGCAGACAATACACCCGAACGATGCGTGATGCAGGCGAAGCGGTGGGCACTGGTTTAGCGTCTACTAGCCTGGTTCTGACGATGACCTACGAGACCCCCGGGACACCTCTATCTGCTTTAGACCCGCCTTCGCGCCTCGTGGCTACCGCGTGGTTTGTCACTGCAGTTACGGATCCGACACAGGCTCTGATGCACCTTTACAGTAACCCTTCAGCTCACGCTCCACTTGTTACTATCGGCAGTAATGATATCAACATGACGGCCACCCCGGACCGGCGTAATGTTCTCAGCGCCTGCACGGATTTCGGATGTCCGCGTCTGCCCTGCGCGCGAGGGCTGCGTGTACCCGCCTGCAAAGGTGACGCGGTCCTCTTTGCATTCCGGGATTGGCGGCTGCGATTCGCGATTCTCGCAATGACGCCAATCCGAGCCAACTAAATTTATTGCGAGCACACAAAGGCGTCGCAAGAGGCAAGTCCCCGAGCTCCCAATTCGACTCTTCGCTGAATAGATTCACACTGCGGCTGTATCAATGGGTCGTGCAGTCTTCTGGATTCCGAATATCAGCCGCGCGCTTTGGATGAGGACTGTACGCGGCGCGCTGCCCGATACAGTCCCTAGCCTCCAAGCTACCAGGACAACTTCATAACCGGCGCGGAAACGGAGTGCGCGCTCGTGCCGATGCATCATAGCATCATGCTTGGCAGTCTTCTACGTTCTCGATGTTGAATGCTACGGGCTAAATCTTGCACAGGTTCCCTCATCTCCGACTCCCCAGCACGACACTTCTTACCGGAGCAGAACGCGGAGTCCCACCGTCAGTTCCATTTTCGTCGGCTTGCGCGCAGCTGCAGGGCGCCAAGGAACGTCGCGGCCGGCCCGCCGCGTTAAACTTGCACCTTGCCACCGCAGCCGTAAACCTCATGACTGTCCGATTCGTCTTCCTGGACTGACTTCATCGTAGTGATCTCTACCGCCCGCGAGTCCCAAGCTCCTGGTAGTGTACACAGATCCACATTACATTGAAGCGTGCTAATACTATCCGGTCTTCAGGCACGAGGAACGCTCGCGGCGCGCCAGGCCGCTGACGGTGTCTTCGCCCGATGTGGCAAGCCGCCTTGCGTATTTGGCAATTCGAGATACCGACGATCATGGTACACTCGGCAGTGGATGAATATCTCATCTCGGATGATATCGGCCTGCTGGTTCGTCTGCGCAGGGCGCAGATGGGCGGACGGCGGTATTCAACGTTCGATATTGGCCGCCATTATAGCGGTGATTAAGAGGGAGTTGAGTACTTCGTTTCTAACAGTGCTACATAGCTGACGTGTTTCAGACCATATAGCGGTTGATGTTGCTCGGAGCGCAGGTGCTACGCTGGGTCTCCAGTCATTGTGCTGTAGGTAGCGTACCGTTCTACGCCGTAATACGGGAGAAGCTGACTGAAGCGTGCGGTAGCACTCCAAACTTTGCGCCGAGGAGACAGCTGCATTCAAGCATGCGGGCGTCTATGGTGGGCAGCAATTGCAAACGAGTGGCAGATCAAACAACCGCGCTCGTGGAATCCCGAGAAGCTCAGTGCGTCACAGACGTAATGAATGATATCTTGGGCAAATGACATGCAATGTGTAGTTCGCTGGGCCCCGAGGAGTGGAGAGCCCGCATTCGTGCCACCGGAACGGCGCGCCGCTCTGGCGGTGTCCACGCCAACTTCGCGAGCAGTTACGTTGCTGCCGTATGCTCTTCACAGTTCACTACTCACCGCCAGGATTCCGCCAGTGAGCACACGAATCCGAGCCCCCGTGTTGAATCTGCACTAACGTTCCCACGGTATCTACACGCTCTCGGCTGTCGACCGTTCTAATGCTGATAGGAATGTGGTGTCGTTCTTCGTTCCTGGGGTTATGCCGACTATGGACGGACAAACAACTTGAAAGCAGTGCCTAGGCCTGAGTGCTGCAGACTCTGCCCGATAGTGACGTTCTACATCGATGTCGGGCATCTACAACGCTTGGGCGGTCGTTACGCGGGGTCGCTAGCCTTCAAGCTCGAGAATCGTCCCTGCCTGACTGCAGCGTCTGGCTGACCCGGCATGACGCTCAGTGGTATCGTCAGCTACCGGGTATCGAGAAGCTGCGATGGGCCACCCGCATCGAGTTTTCTCCTACCACCGCTCAATGTCAGGCCCAGCTTCAGCGGCAACGCATGGCGGGGTATTTGAATCCAGAACGCGCGCGCTGTCCTTCTCGAGGCTGGCATGTTTTCGCTTTGGCCGTCTCGCCTGTCTACTCGGACTGATCTCATGTTTGCACGTTGGCTTTGTCCGAAACTGAAAGATCCCTTGCTTGCGCTGGCGCTACGGGAGAAGCTTGGTTTTTGCTCTTATTGTCCCTGGGAAGACTGTCAACGGCCGCCCGGACTGCACGGTTTATCTGGGCGGCGCGCCGCCTCCTTCCGCATAACTTGGGGCTGGACCGCCTAACTGCACGGATATCTTGCTCGGGACTGGAGGGCTGGGAGCGCCGCGCCGTGAGTGGCGACGCGCCTGCCCAAAACGCGCGGAATCCTCAGCCAGCCGCAGCCACGCCGCACCATCCATCTGCTCGGCGCAGCTATCGACGTAACGGCATGGACGACGATCTTGCTTGCCCCCCCGGCGCACGGTATTGAAAGGTTAGACTTTGTGTTATCGGTTATCCCGGGTTCGCGGATTGAATACTGCTGGCAGGGCCCCCGGACTCTCCTTACTTCACGGTTTCTGTGGTGGATTCGCACGTCTGGGCCGAAAGCTCAGCAGGATTCGCCACTACGTCCTGTCGATCAGCCCTGCCGTGCAAAACCGCCTATTCGGAAAATTCGCTGCTCAATCGGGATGCCGCCCCAGCAGTCACATCAGCACCACGCGCAGGCATGCATACTCTCACGCCCCATTTCAAAAGCCGCGTCACAATGACATTTCCTAGTCACATTTCCTAGTCGGTTGATTCGCCACTGAGAACCAGATGCACCATCGGGGAGGCGCGTGTTTGAGCCGGATACTCCGTCAGATCGCATCGGATGTTCACAGGGTCGTCGGGGTCCAGGGACGAATAAGCTTTATCCCAGACCCTGCACGCCCACAGGCGGTGGGCGTGCCTCGACCGTTTCGACGCCTCGTGCGAATCATGACGTGCGCCGGCGTTCTCATGTCTGCGGCGTTCGTATTCGAGGCGCGCCTCAAGAACACCAGGGCCGCGTGCAAGAAGACTGTCCGTACCGCGCGAAATTGCATTGAGACGCACGTCGCAGTGCGTGCCTGCTGCCCAGTGCCTCACGAGGATCCCGCCGCTGCCAACCAGCAGATACAAGCGCACTTCATGTTACATACGGACATGAATTGAGGGATCGGCTTCTATCTCAGTGACGTTATGACATTGGCATTGAATAGATTCGCACATGTGAACGAGTGGGGTGGTGCATTCTCACGTTTCCATTGGAACACAGGCTGACGGTTGCCACAGGTCCTGCCTCTTGGACGGCTTCGAGGAAGGCTTTGACGACCGGAGTCTAGCCATGAAAGTACAAGCTGCGGAGAGAAGGATGATTTGGAAAGCAGCAAAAGGGCAGAGACGGTCATTGAGGGAGAGACGCGCGCGTGCTGCCACTGGTGCGAACTATACCCAGTTGAACCATTTTTACGCACGCTTCCCACTTTCATCGACATTTTCGAAGCTCATCCGACGTTGAACGCCTCGTCAACGATGTGGGAGACCGCGAAGTGCCCATGCGTCGGCGTCTGTGTTGGACGGCCGCACGATTGTGCAACATGCAGCCTCGTTGATTTCGACGCTGGCAGACAGACGCCGATTGAAGGCCACCTGGCGTAAAGAAGACTGTCGACGTTTTTTTGGTCTTGTTCGATTGACTTTTGTCATGTTATATTTAGTAAAGAAGACTGTACGATCTGACGCATGCATAATCTATATCGCAACGGCAAATTCTAATTATAGGGACGATCCTTCGCAGACGCTGACAGCGACTAAAACTCAGTCCACCTCACAACTCACAAGTTGCAACCCGTCAGTTCTGTGGATGGAGCAGCCTAGAAGCTCGCAAACATTGCGAAGGTTCATCCCTTTGGGTCACTCAACTCTGAGACTATTCCGCGTGATACAGTTCCAAGAAACCCATCCGGCGCCTACTGCGAGTGGCAGGCGCCGAGAGTGATTTTCCCGGCGCCTCTTGCACTTGGTCAGGTGGCGTATGGAAACCGAGACGTTGCAGCAATGAATCTGGAGGTCTCACAAGTCCTCCGGCACTTCAGATCGAGTCTATTGGCGTGCGGGGCTGTGGATGCCCCCGATTTCAGCACTATGCGCCGCATGCAAAGATAAGATAGTCGAGACTTGTACTTAACGTCGTCTCGGTTCATGCTACCCAGGTATCGCGTTGCCATCAGCGCTTCTTGCGTAGCAGTCACAGACACAAAGCCTGGGATTCCAGGCACACCAATCGATGGATCACGGCCAGAATCAGACCTCGAACGTCAGAGTCTGGGCGGTTGGATGTGAGAATTTTGAGAGAAGAGAATCAACGAGGGAAGGCGTAAAGGCAAATGCTGTTTGCTTTCTGCCACTGTCAGCGCCTCCTGTGTGGCAGACGCCGGCTGTCCGTCATCTTCTGAAAACGATCGAGGTCAAATCTGAACTCTGGGGTCTCGCCGGGGATATAGGGCTTGCAATATTTCCCACTACGATGAGGGTGCAGCTAGGAAGGTTTGAGGAGCAATGGATCGTCATAGTCAAGCTTGTTTACCACCGTACGCAACGAGTTTTGTGGCCCGAATGACAACGCATGAATGCCTCATGCACTGGCCCGCAGAAATTCGCCGGATCGTCCAACGTACCGAGCTCCCAAATTGCCACCGCCACTGTCGCGTCGTGCGCGCATGGCCGGGAGTCGGGACAATGGAAAGACGCCGCGCGCCTAGATCCCGCTCCCATCCCCGATCTCATTCGCCACTGTCCCGGGTCGCGCACATGGCCGGCAAACTCGCTGGCATATGCACCATCTCAGGACCCCCGAATATGTCTTTGGATGTTAAATTTGGATTTCCGGACATCGTGATACTGGCGAGCCGAAAATTTTCGGACATTTAAGGGGGTCTGGGGGCCGCAAAATGCACAAATTTGACAATTCTGAGACATCGGCAGGGGCTGTACCTACCATACTTGGTGGCTGTCAAGGCACATGTAGTGCGCATGTTTTTGCCATTCACGGTATTCGCCAAATGTTCTGGGTCGCTCCCAGTCACGCCGACAAGTATCCAGTATCTAAAAAATTTAACATCTGATGACATATTCGGGGGTCCTACCATCTCCCTGTTTAGTTGCAGGTCGATTGCCGCTCGAGAGTCGCGTATGAATCGCTCAGCGTCTCAGCGGAGGTGATTGTGCGCGCAGTCTTGCCTGCGCGCGAACTGACGCTGAGAATCCTGGGATCAGCTCCTGGCCAGCCGAGTAGGAGCCCCTCCGCATTACGTGCGGAGATCATGCCGTTAGTGCAGTGGTTCTGAGGCGACCTCGACTCGCCGACGACCAGCTGCCACTGAGAACTTCCTACCGCCCTGTATGGCTTAATCGAGGCACAGGTATGTTCTCAGACCTCGAATCTCGTATTGCCATGAGATGTCGTTCTCGGATAGGGTCCTCCCAAGCAGCGTGAAACTTGTGATCACGACGGTAATACTAATACCTCACAATCAACAACAAGCCCCTCCCGATTGAGAACTCACAAAAACATGGTGTCCACGCTAGATCGGACTGCTGTATGTGTATGAAGTGTTGGCGCTTGCGCGGCGGCGACTAAACAGTGGAACGAATCCGCATGTAAGATCTTTCATTACGTTCGGCGCTTGCACGGATGGCTCAGTAGCTGCGCAGTGCACGTTAGTAGACGCCCGCGTACCAGTGGCCATCTAGCCGTAGAATTACATAGTCATGTGGACACTGGCTGAAGACCGCGGCGTTCAAGTTTCTGTCGCACTTGGAGCTTCCTCGGAGATGAGCGCCTACTAGTAGCGCTGAACCGACAACGCCGCGATGACTAGTAGCGCTGAACCGACAACGCCGCGGCCAAAAATGCTACGCAGCCATGCGCTGGACCTACCAAGTTCGAACAGGTCCCCCAGAGACCGCTTCTGAGATCTCAGATCCCAGCGCTGCAATGTCAGAGCGCGGCGATCGGTGAGCATGGATACGTCCAAGAACAACGAATGAAGCGATGTTTAATACATACCACTGCAGAGAATCTTGATCAAATCGCGTGTGCAACGGTAAATCTCCAAAACGCCGGTCGGCAACGACGCAAGCGATCGAGCGTGAGAACGCCGCGGACGAGATCGCTTGCGCGCAGCTGCAGTATTTTCTCAGATCTACCTTCCTGGGGTCAGCGAATCAGGCGCCCAGTATATGCCTGTATCTGCATGCTCAACTCTGAACTCAGTTGCCGGCGTCGTTTTGGAATTGGAACGCCGGGCGGCCGGGGTACGTAATGGGATCATGCTGATCGGCGGGCGTGCAGGGCGTCATGACTCATGACTCATGATTCAGAAGAACAACGCGTGAGAACCACTGAGCGGCGACGCCTTGTGTGTGAAGGACGGCTCACTTTTGGGATTGGTTTTTGTCACTGTTGCTGATGAGCGCGACGAACGACTGGCTGGAACAGTTGGGGATCATAACCTGGAGTCCGAGGAGGACGGCCGTGGGAACGGAGGACCGCTTGCCGATGCTGCTGCATTCGCTCACTACGTGCGAATCTCCGGGCCCGGTGAATGCGCAAGGACCTCGGAATCCTAGCACTTAGAGCCTGAGATTCGTCGGCGGTCAGAAATGAACGCCGCGGCGGAACTCAGCCTGACGCCCGGATACGAGGGCGCCTCGGTGCAGCTCGAGCGAGATGATGTCAGGCTCCATCGATATCACGCACTCGCCCCAGAAAGCGGGGCTATTAGCGTCTATATTTCAAATATGAATGAAAGAGGAGCTTCGGTGATTAGAGCTTGAGTTGATTGCATATACCGCAGGCTACGGCTAGGTGATTGGAATTGGAAAGCGCTCGTCCCAGCCGATTGAATGTTGCCCGCATCCAAGAGAAGCCGCTCGGCTCTCCCACAGCCAACAATAAGTTAACAGGCGAGGTCCAGCATGAACCTACTAGGGCGAGTAAGATGGTTTATCGATGGAGTCTTCTAGAGTATGCACTGTGCAGCACTCTAACATGAATCTGGAGTTGTTCAATGCATATATTTACTCGCCGGACAGCCTAGGCTCTCGCTCCCACGGTAGCACTCGCTCAATAGTTGTCGATCCCCGCGGACCAGTGCGAGGTCCGCCTGCCAGGCTAGTGCTGCGCGGGCCGAAACGCGCATCGTCTGACGGCGGAGACGGGACCCGGAGAGCGTCCGGCGTCGCGAGGAGAAGCTGGCCACCGGCGCAACTGAGATGATCGTAGCAGGCCACGCTGGCGACGCAACCTCGGCTACGCTGCCAGTGGGAGTTCGTTCTGTATCGTACATATCAGCTTCTCGCTGGGGAATGCTTCGTTGGGAGTAAGTCACGGTAGCAAGCCTCGACATCAGCTTCTCGTCGCGTTGCTCTGAGAATCCTGCACGCGCGTCCTCTTCGTCGCTCCAAGGTAACGAGCCTGCTGCTGGTCACTGGTCGCAGCCCCTCCTCCGAGCAGGCCGACGATCATCGTCACGCCGTCGCAAGTTGCAGCGTCCGGTCGTGCTGCATATCAATAACATCGCAGCTCTGAGCTCTGCGATAGATCTTCACGGTCTTCGCGGAAGGCTAACCTCAGAGCTGTGCAGCAGCAGCGAAGAAGCATGATCATGATGTGAGCTTGGAGTTGGACGCGAGTCCTGCATCGCGCCGGGGGCGGTGCGCGGCGCATGGGGGTCCAGATACTAGAAGTTAGCTCGGAGCTGGGAGCTGGAGGTCTCAGCTGATGTACGAGTACTGCAGAAGATGCACCCACACGTCTCCTAGAACTGATACATATTTGAAATATCCAGCGACGCATACAGTGACACCTCGCGACTCCATCCCCATCCCCATCCCCAGAACAGCGCACGCACAGCCGACTGACGACTCGCGACTCGAGCCAGTCGCACAGACTCGCACTTGATCCGGAGTGCAGACTATTAAGATCCCAAGCTCAAGCTCAAGCCCACGTCCCAGATCTCAGATCTCAGATCCCAGATCTCAAGATCAGCACGCCTCTCAGGGGCTAGGAACGCCCCGCCCCCTCGCTGCCGATCCTGATGATGAGCTGATTATCTACTAGATCATGGCCCCTATTAGACTAGATGTATCTAAGTAGTGTTATCGGCTGTCTGATCCCGCGAAAGGCTGAACGAGCTGCATCTTTAATTTTTGAGTTGCGTTGAGAGTCGCGGATATGTATGTACAGTACTGTACAGTTTGGCAGCAAGTACGTAGGGACCTGAGCGTCATCTTCGAGCTGTCGGAGGAAAGATGCGTGGACTTGGGAGGCGCGGATACTGTATCACTTAGACTGGCAGTAAGTACAGTACGTAGAGTAGCTTGATCGCGCGAGCTCATACTTAGTTCAATTAAATCGTGAATGTACACGCAACTTGGAACGATGGATGGGACGATGGGACAGGCACTAATCACTGTATTCTCAGCGTTGAGATAGAGATGGAGAAGAGATAGTGTACACTGAGATTGGCACTGGATGAGCCGTGATGCATAGCTTCGCGTCCCATCCCATCGCGCCGATCTTGCATCTTCAGTCCATCCCCACAGCTTCAGTCCAACTCCATCCCCACAGCTTCATCGCACAACGCATCCCTCCGACTCCGCATCGCACAACGCATCCCTCCGGCGCACGCACTCACCGTGCACGGTGCACCATCCCACCGGAGATGGGCTCGGGCAGGAAGAGAGTCGGTCTTTCGGGCGGATTGTCACTGTGCACAGCAGCAGGCCAAGGCGACGTCGGCCTCCTCTGCCTGTCAACAGTCCCCGATCGGTGTATAGATGCCGGCTTTGTGTCGAGTGCATAGACGCCGGGCCAAAGGAGGAGTGTGCATCATTGGGCATATTAGAGACAGGCATCCGTTTAGCGCCGGTCGTGATAAAGAAGGCGACAAGACGCCGGGGCGGACGAAAAGACTCGACAAGCGAGGCGCATACAACACGAGACACTCATGATCAGACCGCAGAAGACATCCTCAGATTAAGATACGGAGGATTTTTTTTTTTTTTCCATACGGAAAAGCAAAGCATCGTTTTTGCATCGAACCCATCGAACCCATCGAACCCATCGAACCCAGACGGGGAGGCTAATCTATCGTTACATACAACGGGAGGGCGCACATCGTAGACTATCGCTAGAATATAAAACTGGCTAAGGACGAATCGGGGCGGGACGGGGCGGGGCAGGTGGTATACTACACATAAAGTAAATCGACGGGACCCAAGGAGATGGAGGGAGCAGGAGATACTAGCAAGAAAGCGTGGGACGGGGGGCGGGAAGAGGGAGGGGGTGGAGAGACGGCGGCAGCGAGCTATCGCTAGACGGCGTTGACGAGGAGGGATTGGGAGGATGTGGACGCGGCGGAGAGCAGAGGACCATGGCGGCGGCGGCGAAGTGGCGAAGAAGCGCCGGCGCGTCGGCTAGTAGGCCGAACGTCGACGAGCACCTAATAGGCGACGTGGCCGCTATGCCGGTCCTCGACCTTCCACGGGTACGCCTGCTGCTGGTGCTGCATCTGCTGCCCACTCGAATAATACCGCGCCCCGCCGCCGCCGCCGCCGCTGAGTGGAATGGGCGCGGGCTGGACGTATCCGCCAACATCGATCATCCCGCCCATCGTGTTCGCGTTCGTGTTCGAGTGTGGGGAGGCGCGGAAGTAGGACGTGTCGGGCGACGGCGTCGAGTGCGTGTACGACGAGGAGGTGGAGGTGGAGTAGTACGAGTGGGACGGCGTCGGCGGCGACGGCGTGTTGTTCGCGTCGGGCCACCAGCCGGACGTGGGCACCGGGCGCGCCGCGGAGCCCATGAAGCCCGTCGCGTCGCTGAAGGGCGGGAGCTGCGACGCCGCCAGGGGCTGCTGGTGCAGATGGAGATGGGCATGCTGGTGTTGTGCGTGCTGCTGGGCCTGCGCCTGCTGCTGCTGCACGGCGAGCGCGCGGCGTGCCATCTCTGCGCGCGCGGCGCTGGTGGAGATGTTGCGCGAGCGCGGGCTCAGGTGCACGCGGTAACTGGAAGCGAGCGTCAGCGGTGAGTGTTGTGCCTGGACAAGGACAGAAGAGACGCACTGCTGCTGGAGGTTATCCTGGCGCGAACAGCGGGTGTTGCAGCCGGGGAAGGGGCAGTGGTGGTTGCGCTCTCCGGTGTGGACGCGGGCGTGGCGGGCGAGGTGGCCGGAGGTGGTGAAGGCGCGGTCGCACGTCGGGCACACGTGCTTCTTCGCCTTGCCGTTGCCGGGGTCCGAGGACGAGGACGAGGAGGGCGGCGGCGACGTGCTTCCGTTCGACGAGGACGGCATGGGCGGGGACTTGCAGGACGGGCATTGTTGCTGGGCGCGGGCGGCGGTTTATATAACTGTTGGACGGGCGTGCATAGAGCCCGAGTGTGTGTTTGGGTGAACTCAACCGTATAACCCAGCGCGCGCGGATCCGAGAGCATAGCGTCCCGTCCCTCCGCCTCCGCATCATCATCCACGACCCAAGCAGAACACAGCCCACAACCCAAAACCGTGTCCGTCGCGGGGGGCGCGGGGATGCTGGCAAGGCGAGGCAAGGGCGAAGGGGCGTGACGCGTCAAACGCCGGTTACGTACCGAAGGAAAAAAACGAGGCAAGGCCGCGGCCGGCAGTTTCCGCGCCTTCTGCTTTCCAGTTTGCAGTTTGTGCTGTCAGTGTCACGCCCCCCGGCCACCCCTCCGCCTCCCACTCTGCTCCCGACCCCTTCCTGCAGGCGGCCTGCCGTCCCCGGACGCCGGCGCCTACGCGATGCCCTTTTCCTCCGACTCCGTATACTGCCCCCGCCGTGACGTCCGCATCACCCAGTTCTCTCTCCATTTCTCCGTCCCTCCGTGCCCGTGCCTACCGTATCGCGCATTGCCCGGATAGTCTGGCCGCTGTCTGTCTCCTGCGCGGTGCAGTGAATGAACTATCCGCTGCTACTCCTAGCTACTCGGCACCGCTCCCGCAACGCGTCCAACAATCTTACGTCTTACGTCCATCGACATCCGAAAGAACGAGGCTGGATTCGCAACCTGAACCTCCTTGCACGCTCCCACGCTGATGCGCGTGAAACATAATAGGTGCTGACTTCGCAATATACATCTGCTGCTTGAACGTGTCCAATCTTGCCAGCGGCTGCGTTCGAGTTTCGTTCGACGCTCTTGATACCGATACATACAGTAACTGTGCCTGGCGGCAGCGGTTGACAAACGCGACATCCCCTCTGGCATCCCGCGATCCTCGTGCTCCCCGCCTAATTCCCCTCCCACCAGCACGAACCGCGCGCGTGGGAATCGCAGCTCTTGTCCACTGCAGCTGCGAGGTGGGGCTCCACACACACACACACCCCACACACTTCGCCGCGGGCCGGCTCAGAGTTGCAGCATCGAGCGCCCATTTACCCTGCCAACCGATACTGTATGCTGTTACGCATTCTCCTTCTCCTCTTGGCCGTACGTAAATATCTATCTATCGAAACACGGCGCGTTACCGTCCGCTCGGATGCCCTTTTGCGTGGATGCGGGCGCAGCGGGGGAATGGAGTCGTTCTTGCGCGGGCTGGCACTCGTGACGAGCGTGGCCGTGACGTCCGCGCTTCTCTACTCTATTCTGCTATGCACGCGGACGACCCAGCGCGAAGATATGCTGGCAGAAACTCCGCGCAGCACCCCCTCACTTCTTGGACAACCTCCCTGCGCAGCAGCTGTACTATCCGGTGCGCCCGCCTTAATCGTGCGATGTATATGTTCACTGACTCAATAATACTGTACCCCGCAGCAGCGGCGGCGAATCTTCCTTCCCCATCGAGCGGCCGCGCGGGGAGATCGTCCCTTCGACGACCCCAGCCTCGCCCCCGCTGGTGGCGCGTACGGAGATGCTGGGTCGCTCTTGGCGCACGTGGACCCGCTCCTGGCTGAATGAGGAGGGGGGAGGGAACGGTGTGCCGGTTGGTCGAGCTGGTGCTTGGGGAGTCTATATATACTGACGTCCCGCGCCGTCACGACCTCAGGCTCGCGATCGAAGGTAGAGCTTGCAGTTGCACTTGCGGACTCGACCGGCCTAATCCTTCTCCATCCCATCCCATTCCATCCTACCGTATGCACTGGCACGAGCCACCCGGTGCGCCCGCCTTAATCGCGCGATGTATAACTGACTAGAGTATACCCCGCAGCAGCGAATCCTCCCGGCGGGCGACGCGCCCATACCGCCAAACCTAATCATCCCGAGCGCGATCCCAGAGTAATCCTGCAGTCCCTCGCTGCTTCCTGGTGGCGCGTGCGGAGATGCTGGGTCGCACGTGCCAGTGGACGCGGGGCGCATTGATTCATTCGCCGTCCTATATATGAAGGAGAGACGCCCCGCATTCCATGGTGAGCGTTGGCGTTGTGTGTCGAGGCTATAGTATATACTCTTATAAACTGACCCGCGCCGCATACAGACTCGCCTTGCGCTGTGTAGACAGGCATGATGGAGACCCACCATGCGCACGTTGAAGGTCAGATCTTCACACCCCAGCATATTCGCCGTGCAATTACAAACACACTCGGAGTTGTTCGTCAAGCCTACTGGTACGCTTCGCCAGACGCAATTGGGATATTGGCCTGACGGACATGACAGAGCCGGTCTGCCTCCCTCCCCTCTGCGACGCCGAACCCGTCCATCGAAGCCAGCACTCAGGGTATGCAGGCATCGCTGCATTCCCATTCCCAACGAATACTAAGTGCGGTCCTTTTTTTTCCAGTCGATAGCCTGCAGACATCCTTCATATCGATCTCCCGCAGCCTGAGGGCCGTTGCTCTACATGGATGTCTTGCTCACACTCCAGAGCTGGCTCGCCGGTCAAGATGATCAGACACCGTACGAAGCTGACCGTCTCGTACTGTACCACAACACCCAGCCCTTCCCCCGACGGGATACCGCGGGCCGCTACCAGCTGCCAAGTGGCCTCCTCTACTGTTCCCCGGGGTCCTCGACGTGATGCATACCGCCCGCATTCCCTTGTCCTTGTCTGTGGTGCGTCATGCGTTCCCGCCTGTTTATTCAAAGGCAGCGCGCCGGACTAAGATAGCGCAGGAATCTGTGCCCAGGCTAATAAGCGAGGCCTCGCGCTGTGTCGCAGTCTGAGTCTCTTCCGCGCGGACGCGTGGCTAACCGCTATTGCAGTAGCAGGGAAACGGTTACGCCCGCGGCCGATTCAAGCTGCAACGGCGGGGTCTCGCCAGTTGCACTGAGCAAGCAGAGTGTGTCATGGATGACGCCCCGCGTGCTCTCCCGACTTATTCAATTGCAGCTAGCAGACACCCAAGGGAGAGCTGGATGGCCGATGGACGACTGCTCCCGCGGCCCTGTCGACGCTGGATACTACACGCGTCGCGCGCTGCCAACGGCGATGGGATCCTTCGACGCTCACGTCTAAAATGCCAGCCCCGCGCGTTGCATCAGCTCTCAGTCATCAAGAATCCCTCCCACTCCCTATCTCGACTCGACTCGACTTGGATTTGCACCCCTGACCGTGCGAGCATCAGGGCGACGAGGAAATCAACGTCGACGTCGGGCGTCGCACTCGTTCCAACCCCGAGAACTCCAGCTACATTCAGAGCAAGATAGAGATGCCAGTGGGGTAAGTCATCAGAACTTTCATGACATACATAACTTATCTTGACTCGACTTGGATTTGCAGCAGCCCTGACGCGAGCATCAGGGCAAGGTTGACGCCGACGTCGACGTCGGCGAGCGTTTTGCTGTTTTATCGCGCTGCACGCCTCGGGAGGACTTGTCGGCCGTGGGAGGATACGTCCCGTCTCGATGAGGGAGCAAAACTCCCGCGCGCCCGTGCCAGAACTGCTTGGCAATTTTTGCATGGGTGTGAAGGAAGTTGGACTCCTACTTTGCATGCGAATGCCTGGGTCGGGATGTGGATGTGGATGTGAGTGCTGCGAAATGCATTTCCCCGCTCCTGCGTTGACTCCGGATCGCTCGTAGGAACGCCATTTCCCTTCGCCAATCTGATCCCACATGCAGGCTGGATATTGACCACCGCGCACTGCTCAGCTCGCTCCCGGGGTCCAGCATCTCGAATCCACCTCCCACCCCCGCCATCCGCAATCGAGAAGATAGATAGTCATCACATCCCATCCCATCCACGGCCGCGCGCCAGCGCCAACGGCCCCGCCAACGCGACTCATGATCAGCCTGCTTGCGGTCCCCAATACTGTACGGAACACGCGCGGATTCGCATACCGTATCCCGCATCGCGGCATTCCACCCGCGGGGCCGCGCGAGGCACGCCTATCTGCGGATAAGACGCGGAGCCGGGTCCGCGTCGGCCGTCATCATGGTGCCCGACCTCTCGACTCAAAGCGTCGCCCTCCAGGTGTATTCTTAGCACTTTCAAGATATGTGAGACACATGCGCTGTCCCGCGGCGAATAGTATTCATCTCACGTTAGCCCCCCAGTGTCATCTCCTGCGGGGACCCGGGGCGCTGCCAGTGCTGGAACCGCTCGACTGCGGCACCGCGAAGGTTCGCAAGCCTGACTCCCGCATGCCGGGCGAGCGCAAACCGAACGGAACGTGCGCTGGAGAACCTCAATTCGGCGGTGTACACCTGCAGCTATTTTCGCAGACTGATACATACTGTACTTGCTATGGTAGGCTGTTGATGCTGCACTGTATTATTTCCACCAATAGAACATCTGCTGTAGAGGAAACAAAGCCGGAGGTGAAGCAGTTGCTTGTGCCTCATCTTTGGCTACGGTGTTCGAGACCCAGCAAACCGGTGTCGATGCGGGAGGAGAGCGCCGCGTCGGCGTCGGCACCGGAGGAGGGCTGCTTGCGGTCGGCGCCGCCGACCTCCTTGAAGCGTGAATGTTGAACGTTGAATGTCGAAGGTGTTGCCACAGCCGCTCAATGCGCCCACTGACAGCATCTCCGAGGCCAGTTCATGGTCCCAGTGTGGTTCTCTTGCTACTCCGGCGACTTCGACTTCGATTTCGGCCGCTTGCAGCTGGAGGCTATTTGTTCGTTGTTCTTTCTGAGACCGCGCAGTCCTCGACCGTGAATCCGCTAGAATCCTTCCCTGTCCAGGTATGGCATCTCGGCCAGAGTCCCTCGGGTGATGTAGTGCATGCGGCGCTGACAGTGCGATTCGGATGGCGATGGGGGGACTGAGCCCGAGCCGAAACTCTGCGGCTGCCAGTGCCAGTGCCAGTGCAGAGATAAAGCACATCCCAGCTTAGCTAGCAACTTGACGCAGGCCTCTTCTAGCCTGCCGCGGGACTGGTTGGCATCATCCAACCGCCAGCGTGTATGGAAATTGAATGGGAATGGCCCGCTAGCTCGCAGCTGTGCGTTGTTGCGGAGGGCATAATGCCGTGGGGCGGCACACGGCACACTGGTCTGGCAGCGAATCTGGCTGAGATTCGCTATTAGTTTGACATGGCTTGCTTGGAAATGTTGGACTCGACGGCGGCCCAGTCCAGCTGCGACATGGGGCCCAGTGGCAGCTTGCACCACTGGCAGGTCTTATCCGTGTTATACAGGCACTCATTGCCGTCGCCCGTCAGCTCATATCGATCATATGTACATGCCAATGCGCGATTGTACTGGCAGAAGGGCGCCCACCGGTGCTTCTTCTGTTTGGGCGCCCGACGTCCAACGTCCAACTGTAACATGCGCTCTCGACTGAATTGAATATCTATGCCGAGGCGAGACGCACTCGCTGTTGAGCGAGCCCCGTATCGCGATCGCAGCGAAAATCCTCGCTCACTCATCCTCTGCCAGTGGCACATCTACGTCCACCTCCATCCGGCGTCTGTCGCGCGTTAGCTGCGTTCCTCACGCCCGCGGCCGGGCTGATATGTCGTGCCTGCGCTACTGGCACTGTCAGCAAGCGGTCGCATCCCTTTTCGGCAGTCGTCGATGCCATGGCGAGATAGGCAGCGTGCAAGCCCCAACAACAACTGAGATCGCGCCGTCGCGCGCGCGCGGGAGCATTCGCACAAGGCCCAGATTGCAGAAATACTTCCCCAGTGTAGACTCGGGGTCCTGGCTCCCCACCATGACGCCAGTGCCAGTTACATGATACATCCTCACCAATGCACCGAAGCCTCGCCCCCGATTGATTCAGCCTCGAGAATTGACGTCGCTGGTGCTTCGACAGCAGATCTGGCTGGCGCTGGCGGCGAGATTGAGATCCCAGATCCCAGATTCCAGATCCAGTGACAGAAAGTGTGTACTGTGTGTATGTATGCCTTGGATTCTGAAGGCGATCCCGGTGATCAGCGCGCCATCATCCTGTGCACCGCGCCACGCGCCCCCGCCTCACGGCCTACATACTGGCTTCTCAATGCTGCGCAGACGGACCCCGTAAGCGTCGAAGGCCTGTGCGCCGGGGTAAGATTTGGGCATGCAGGAGTCTCACTGAGGTCTGAGTGCCTCGGACCCTGCACAGCGCTGGAGCTTGGAGCATGAATGACATTATTGGACTTTGGACGCCGGCCCCCGGCAAATATGCGGCGAAATCGACACAAATGACATGGACATGCCGGCTTTATGGGCGCCTCCTCCCCCGGGACGCGCGATCAATCCGCATACAATTACCATAGCCGCCGAATGAGGACTGTACGACAAAGAACGCCGGCGCCTGAGATCGAGAACTATGAATCTGATGACGAAATGCTGCCGGAGCTGGAGCCCCTCACGCGGAAGCTGTTGCCAGTGAGTCTGCGTCCTCTCCCGATCTCAGCTCGCCGTTTCCTTGTTTCCTTGGTGCATGTGAAAAAGGCACGTCGTTTGTGCGTTCTGCGTTTGAAACCGTCGAGCACAACCTATACGACGACCCGCGCACCCCGCAGTCTGTGCAATGTGAGCTTCAAGTTGGGGATACTGTATCTTAGCACTGAGCACTGCCGATGCACGCTTGTGAGAAGATGGATCGGCGGTGGCAACGTTAGGGTAGCCTCGTGAAACTGCCGTCTCGACGCGACGAGGTAATACTAGCAAACGCAAGTCGTCCGGAGATGGATGGCGAAGCATTTCAGTTGCAGTTGGCGATGATGGAACCGTAATCATCAAACTGAGATGATTGGATTCGATGCTTCCTCCACAAATGCTGTGACCCCGCGAAGCGCGAGTTGGAGAGCTTAGCGCTTATGTAGCATGCATCGTTGACGATCTTTGGAGGTTGCAATGGTAGCCGTTGATGCACGGTCGCTATATGATCTTTTAGATCATTGCAACTTGACGGCTCCGAGGAATCGCACAACAAGAGATCAGGTCCGCGCCTTTTAAGTATGGGAAATTGAGCTCGGGCAGAAGCAGCCTCGCGTGCTGGAATAACTTGAAGCGCTGCATTAGTTATGCGTTGGGCATGTGGTAGTCAGGAATGCTCCATATTGCCACTTGGGCTGAAAGGGAGGAAGCAGGCAGAAGGGCACAAGGAGGTCATAGGTCCATTATAGTATCGAGCATGCAACAGTTGGGCATCGGCCATGCGGATTACAGCCTAGGAACGCTGCACTTCGCCACTCATGCTGAAACGGACGAAGCTGCCAAAAGATACAAGCAAGGCATAGGTCCAGTATTGACTCGGAGCATGCGGGACTCAGGGCGCAAAGAACAGTGAGAGTTCAACTGCGCATGTCGGCGACGCACTGAATGTCGGAAGGAATCACGCCTCGTCGCAGGATAGCGATAGTTGGCTAATGCTTTGATTTCACTCACTTGAAACTTGTACGGACTGAGACTCGGCGTCAAGTCAACCGAGGGGCTCTGAAGATATCACTTGCCAAGGCCAATGTGTCGACGGCGGCCACAATGTACGAGTCGCTGCATTCATGAATTTCCAGAGGAAGCGTCAACTTGGACATTGCAATTTTTGAGGACCACGCAAAAAGGGGCGGGGTTCCGTCACAGGCAGCGTGATCTCGAGAGAATCCTCCCGCCCGAACGGAGTGGAACACACGAGGCGTGCGAGACTCAGGATTCGATAGTCGGGAGCGGCTTCCACTGAGCATCACGCGAGGACTCGGGTAGAAGCAGCCTCCAGTTCCACTGCATGACTCGGAAGCGGATGCACTGGGAGAACTAGAAGTTGCAGTACATAAGCCTAAGGGCACTGCAACGTTTGGGCGCTGGGCATGCGGAAGTCAGGAACACGCAGCCTGAGGATGAAACGGTCGAAGCAGGATGGACGAGGCCAGGCAATATTGAGCAAGTATGCGCGGCTCGAGACGCAAGCCCAAAAGAACGGTTTCTGGGTCTGGAAAGCCGGCACGGTAAGAGAAAATGACACGGCAGCCAAGTGCGCGCGAGTCGCCGCACTCCCAAGAATGCCGGAACGATTAATGCAAAAAAGTGACGCCGTCGCAGGAATCCCAACCGAACCCACCGAACTCCGTATGCGATCAAATGCGCCGAACGGGTGGGACACACGAGGCATATCCCATGTGAGATTCAGGATTCGATACACAGTAGTTACACTGGCAGTTGAATGGCTTCCAATCTGACAGTGACGAGGAGAAGCTGCATGACGCTGAAACTCGGAACGAAGCAGGCTCACACAAACACCCGGGCCAGTTCACACGAAAACATCATTGAACAAAAGCAACGACCGCGCAGCCTGCAATTGAATGATCCAAAATACCGCATGCGGCATTGCGATTGAACGAGTTTCAAAATATTGCATTGCGAAACCGAGTCGGCGAGAGAGAAACAGAAGCAGAAGGAGGCACACGGGCAGCGAGAAAGAAAGCACTGGCAGGGCACGACGACAAACTTTGGAGTCGATTCAGAGGCTGGAGGTGCACGGCGAATATGATAGAGCTGTGGGGGTGACGAGAGAGAACGAGAACGAGATGTGTATGGTACAGACACAGGCGCAGTGCGAGAGCGAGCGAGCATCGACAAGAATCGGACGGCCAGCGCGAGACGAGAGGGCGAGGAATTCGATCTGAATCAAAATACGAGGTCGAGGATCTCATTGCCTACACCCAACGCAATCAGCCTTCAACAAAAAAAAAACGAGGCAGGCGCTCGCACGCACAGAGAAAGTCCGCCGCCTGGCTCCGCAGATACTTGACGCCGGCATCGACGAGCTCCAGCACGACGGCCAGCTCGGCCTCGTCCCCCGGCGCGCGCGCGACCTCGACCTCGTGCCGGTCGCGCACGACGCCGAAATGGTGCGTCACGCGCGCGGCCCAGCCTTTGGCGCACGCCTCCTCGGCGTCGCGCGCGTGCAGCGAGACCAGCAGCCGCAATTGCGCGCTGGGCGAACCGTCCGACGATGCGAGCGTCGTGATGCATATGCGCGGCCCGGAGGAGGGCGAGGAGGTCGGTGTGAGCGAGCCGGCGTGCAGCGAGAGCGAGGTTGGCACGGAAGCTGACAGGGATGGAGAGGCGGTAGATGCAGCAGGAGAGGAGGACGACGATGAGGCGGTCAGGGAGAGCCCATGCTGCGCCGCGGCGCGCCGCAGCTTCTCGCTCACGCGCGCGAGGTACTTGCGCTGCAGCGGCGTGAGCTCGGGCGCCGGCGCCGGTGCGTGCGGCGTCGGGAGAAGGTGCCTATGTAACGAATGACGCGATGAGCGACGTCACCTTCAGCCAATGAAGAGCAGGGGCGCGTACCATCTATGCGACGGCGTCGCAGCTTGCGGGAGAGGCGCGCGCTGCGGCAGGTCGCGCAGCTCGCGCGAGCCGTCGTCCCGGCTGGGCGGCGTGCTCGCGCGGCGCTTGAGGCTTGCCGCGGCCTCCAGCTGGCGGCCGCTAATCCATTTCGGTGCACGTCAGCCACGGAAATTCGCCCGCAACTGGCAACGGCGCGACTCACAAGAGCGCGTTCACATCGAGCCCGCGCCCAGCACCAGAGCCGCTCTGCCGCCAGACAGCGACAAGCGCAGCGGCTGCGCCGGCAGCGGCGACGAGGAGCAGGGTGCGCTGGTGGTGCACGTTGAGGTGGTGGTCGAGCGAGACGGCGGCGGCCATCGCGAGCGCAAGGAGAATGGACGAGGAGAGAGAGATGCGCAGGCGGCTGGCCATGGCGGCGTCCAGGTCACGGTGCGGTATGGGCGAGGGAGAGTCTGCGCGGCTGGACCGTGGGCATCGCTCGCTGTTACTGCTCCCGGGCGAGGCCTCCCGTCCATCGACCGTGCTCTAGAACCGGGCTGATGGCGAGCCTGTCCTGTCCAGCCCCGGCCATTCTATGCTCTGCTCGGCCGAGTGCCTGCTATCCCCGTCGAGTGCGCCGAATGCGCCAGTCCTGCTCACTGCAGCGCAGCGGTCTCTGCATTCCGACCGTCGCGTCTAGTCCCAGACCCTACCGATCGCGCGTTTTCGTGTTGTTGAGCGTGCACAGAGTCCAGCCATAGCCATAGCCATCCGCGTCAGAAGCACTGCAGCGCCCACGATGCTTGCGTGTTGCAAGCAGGCGATGGGCGGTCACGAGACGGCGGTGTAGCGGAAGCAATACGTCCAAACTCCGATGCACGCAAGAACAGTTGACAGCTATTTTCGATGGTGTAGAGCATAAGAAATTCCTTTCACATAGCAAATCCATCATGATCTGCCTTTTCTGGTAGCTCAAGCAGTGCCCAGACCACCGAAAAAGGCAGATCACTGATGAATCAACTATGTGAACGAAATCCTTATGCTCTACACCATCGAAAATAGCTGGAACATCGGCCGATAAAGACACGCGTGCTAGAATCTTCGCTGAGAGCCGTATTAATATTCTGGAAGAGCTATACGAGTATCATTTGCGTCTTTTTCAGCGTCAGAAGCCTCGCACAGGAAATAAGCAACTTTGTTTTACATTACGATGAGATTCCAGCTCAGATGTTTGTTTACATAGCTGTTAATTCCTTCAGACGACCCCACACCGCGCAATAGTAACCTTGCGATTTATCCTGCCGGACGCGCTGCCGAGCGCCTCGATCTGGCGCACGAGCTCCTTCCCCTCGACCAGCTCGCCTTCAAAATCAAAGCGCACAAGTTAGCATTGAATCAAAAAAGGGGCCGAGAGTGGGGGGGGTCTCCTCGCGATCGGGGAGGGCGGTCCTCGCCAATTCGCAGAAGCTCACCAAAGACGACGTGCCGCCCGTCGAGCCACGGCGCGGGCACGGTGGTGAGGAAGAACTGCGAGCCGTTCGTGTCCCGCCCGGCGTTCGCCATCGAGAGCAGGAACGGGCGGTCGTGGGTGAGTGTTAGGTCCTCGTCTGTGCGGGTGGGCGTTAGCGCCGCGGACTCGGAGGCCGGGATCGGAAGAGCGCAGGTGGAGAGAGTCTGAGGGTGAATTTCCCCTGGCGGAGGGCCTGCATTCCCTCGATGGGCTGCATTCCGCATGCATGATGCACGATGCGAAAAATACGACGAACCTTCGAACGTCCCGCCATAGATGGACTTCCCGCCGGACCCATTGCCCGCCGTGAAGTCTCCACCCTACAGGACAGCATCAGGCTCACAGAGAACATCCCCATCTGCATCCTGAACAGCAGAGTCCGCTCTGATTCCCCAGTGAACGCCGACAGAGCAAAACGCACCTGCAGCATGAACCCCGGAATGACCCTATGAAAGCAGCTCCCGGCATACCCAAACCCCAGCGCGCCCGTCGCGAGCTCGCGGAAGTTGCGCGCCGTCTTTGGCACCGACGAGTCGAAGAGCGCAAAGACGAGCCGGCCGCGGGGCGTGCCGTCTATCGTGATGTCGAACTGCGACGAATTCAAGTTCAGTTCAAGTCGCGTCGGAAGTGAGAGAGAGGCGTACGAAGACGTTGGACATCCTATACTCTGCTGTAGCTTGCGATCTCTAGGAACCTGAAACCGGAAGTGGAGGGATACAATATCTGTGTTGAACTCGAGGAGAGAACTTGAATTCGGGTGGTGCCATGTCCTGTATTTAACCGGAGACACCCAGCACCAGCACCTCCTCGGCGATCCGGGAGGAATAGGTAGGTAAATGGGTGCATCAAGAATGCCGTTAAGCTCGCGCCGGCGAAGCGGTGGAAGCGCGGGGGACGGCGGAAGACGGTGGAATCCTTCGAAGAACCCGAGGTCGGATACACGCGTGCGCGTGTGCATATCCGCGCGTCTCGTGCATATAAAGTACTGTATGCCGGCCTCGTGCACAGTGTTCAACTCGGCTAATAGCAAAAATGAACGGTTCCTTCAAGTTGACGAACTGCATGAGCGCCTCCGAGTCGGAGGTGCCTTCAAGTTACTACATAAACTTACAGTATGCCCTGCTCGAGCGGTTTATCGATTATCGTCTGCATCTCAAGTCCGGGTCTACCTCCATAACTTACCGCGCAGTCGAAGCCACCCTCACAGCGGACGTCAACTTGAAGGACCCATCGGCGGAGAAAGTCACGCAGCCGGCGAGAGAACCTCAGTTGCAATTGAGTCGCCTGATCATGAGCGGTCAACAACTCCCGCGTCCGGGAGGAAATGCGGCTGCATTTTTGTACCCCAGGACGAAAAATGCGTGCGGGTGCATTTTGGCATTTCAGGGCCCAGGCACGGGATACTCGTATGCACCGATCGCGTACGTCAACGGTCAAACTCAAAGTGCAGCGGATCTGAGATCTGTGACTCGAATGCGCCGACGTCATTGCATCGTCGACGCTGGCAAAGAGGAGACTTCAAATCCGGACAGCGCCTTGGCAGGCCACGTCGTGTCTTCGGGGGCGCTAAGCTGCATAGGGGCTACGAACGTGCGCGGACGGCAAAAGAGAGAAAAGCTTGAGTTTTTTCATTTCAAAAGTACAAAGATGCGCCGTCTAAACGGTGCCTCGCGCCTTCTAGACGGTGCCAGAGGCGGCGATGGTGATCTTGCCCTTGGTCTTGCCGTTGGACGAGCCGAGGGCCTCGATCTCCTTGACGAGCTGCTTGCCCTCGACGACCTCGCCGAAGACGACGTGCTTGCCGTCGAGCCAGTCGGTGACGACGGTGGTGATGAAGAACTGCGAGCCGTTCGTGTTCTTGCCCGCGTTGGCCATGGAGAGCAGGTACGGGCGGTCGTGCGTCAGCTTGAAGTTCTCGTCTGGCACGGAGCGTCAGCGACGTGCGGGAGGGCTAGGGAGTGCCAGCGAGGGCCCTGTGCGAGCGCTAGCAAAGGGCATGCTGGAGTGCCAGCGAGGATGCAATGTGCACTGCTAGGAGAACGCACCCTCAAACTTGGTGCCGTAGATGGACTTGCCGCCGGTGCCGTTTCCGGCGGTAAAGTCGCCGCCCTTCAAAGTCATCAGCGACAATTAGATAGGTCCAGCTGACGCTGTCCCGACCTGGAGCATGAAGTTGGGGATGACGCGGTGGAAGGACGAGCCGGCGTAGCCGAAGCCGTGCTGGCCCGTCGCGAGCTCGCGGAAGTTCTTCGCCGTCTTGGGCACCACGTCGTCGTACAGCTTGAACGTGATCCGCCCCTTGGGCGCGCCGTCGATCGTGATGTCGAACTGCACCGGTGCAGTGAGCGAGCGTCAGCGAGGGAAGAGGGGAGAGGGGCAGGGAGGAGACGATGGGGCGCGCGATGACGAGCATCGATGACGTCTTGCGCGATCTAGCGCTCACAACGCGCATCGTGCACGACGCTCTGGTCGCTGAGCAGCAGCGACGACGATGCCACGAGATTATCAGCATCGATGACGCATTCAGGGGCGAGCGCTCGCAGGTCGACTCGAATCGCAGCCCATCGCGCGGGATCGCGAGGTACGGAGAGCGGGCACTCACGTAGACGTTGGACATGGTGGTCGTGCAGAGGCAAGATGTCGCGATCTGGAGCGATCAGCGGGCCCGACGCTTCTTATGCTGTCCGGGCCCGGATTTTAGGCCCCGTGATCTCCGGAGTCCGACGCCGGCCACAAATCCAAAGTTCCAACCTCTCGCAGCGCCTCGGTCACCGCTCTGTCCTCCTGGGCCTCCTCCCAGCTTAGATATTTTGGTATCTCGTAGTGAGATGCACAGTCCTCATACCGTGCCAAGCGCACAACGGATATCCCCGACCCGACCCGGCGCCGGCCCGGTATCCCGGCGCTCAGCTTACTTTTGCACGCTCACCAGCAAGCCTCAGCAATGGCAGCAGCAACAATCACTGACCTGCCCGCGACGCACAAGGCCGTCAAGCTGTACCTCCCCTCGCGCGATATCCGCGTCGAGGACGTGCCCGCGCCCGTGTACGCAGCCGCCCCGACGTCGTTGGCCTTCCAGTCATGCTTACCGCTCGCAGGATCACGCACCCAGACGACGCGATCGTGCGCATCCAGGTATGTGCTTTGACTTTTTCACAGGCGGTGACTCTGCCGCTGAAGGGTTATGTTGTAGTTGGCGGGCCTGTGCGGCAGCGACCTGCACTGCTACCGCGGCAACGAGCCCTTCGCCAGCCCGTACGTGGTCCTCGTTCTCTGTGCTTCTAATTTTCACTCGCTTTCCCAATCGCGCGCCTTGCTTTCCTGTCTGTCTTTACTCACTCACCCACCTCCACCCTTTCCACCACCTCCCTCCGCTCACCCTCTTCCTAATTGCAGGTTCATCTGCGGGCACGAGTTCGTCGGGCACGTCGTCGCGCTCGGCGCCTCCTTCGCCTTCGCCAACCCCAACGCTAACGTGGACGGCCGCCCGGCGCTGTACGCGACGCTCAGGATCGGCGATAAGGTCGTCTCGCCTTTTACGAGTAGCTGCGATGAATGCCAGTGAGTTGCTCTACTATGCATTTTGCGGTGATCGGGATGGAGGATGCGGGTTGGGGTTGGGAGTGTGAGGGGGAGCGCGATTCCGCACGCATGCATGTGGAATCGCTCGCTTTCTTCCTTTGCAACCCGTTGAGCCGCCCTTCCCGCTTGGTGTGCATATCCGTCTTCCTATCGCAAGTGGGACCGCGGATTCGCCTGCCTTCCTGCTTGCTGGGAGAGCGGCTTCGTCTTCGTCTTCTTGCAGGAAGATCGAAATGTCCATCTTGGTCGGCAGTCGCAGGAGTCTGGAGCGGGTCGCGCAGCTCCAAATCCGATTTCGAGAGTGGCCGCTCCCCTTTGCGGGGTGGACCTCCCGCTCCCGTTTGCGAGGTGGACTTCCCCCGCCCCTCCCCGGGAGCCGAGGACGTCCGCACCCATTTTCGTTTTCGACACTGCGAAACGAGGAGCGGACGCCCCATTCGTTTTCGTGTTCAATTTGCGAGGGGCGGACGTCTGCTCCAATGGTCGTTCCCGTTCTCGATCCCGCTCCTGCGACTGCTGCTCTTCCCCGTCTCCCATTCCCCCTACTCACAACTCACACCCTCCCCACACCCACAGAGCATGCAGACTGGGCTTCACCTGCCGCTGCGCCTACGCGCGCCTCTTCGGCACGCCGACGCTGCCCGGCGGCCAGGCGCAGTACATCGTCGTCCCGCGCGCGGGCGGCACGCTCCACGTCCCCGCCCAAGCGCTGAGTGCGGTCCCGGACTTTGCGCTGCTGCTTTTGGCGGACATCGTGCCCACCGGTGCGTCTTCCATCTTCCATTGGAGAGAACCCCTGACCTCTCACGCGCACCCTCCCTCCCTCTCGCTGACACTCACGCCGCCCCTACTACACAGGCTACTTCGCCGCCCTCCAATTCCTCAGCCACCCCATCATCCAGACCTGGCTCACCGCGCAGCCCTTCCCGCGCACGTCGCCCGTGCTCGCCGCCTCCGGAAAGCTCGACCTCCTCCCCAACGTCAATCTCGCCCACAGGGAGGACGCGGACGACGCGCCGCTGACGATTGCCGTCGTCGGCCTCGGGCCCGTGGGCGTGGTGCGTCGTCCGCGTCCCGCCCCGAAGAACATGCTGACTCCATCGCTGCAGTGCACACTCGTCGCCCTGCTGGACTTCCTCTTCCCCGCCGGCTCCTCCTCGACTGCGAAGGCGCCAAAGATCGTCGCAGTGGACCCGCTCGCGCTGCGCCGGGCGCGCGCCGCGCAGATCGTCGCGCAGTACTGGGCGCCGGGTGATGTCCCCGTGGAGTATGTCGCGCCTGAGGAGGCGGAGGGGAGGCAGGGGGAGTTTAGTGGGGTTATTGAGGTGCGTTTCGTGTTCTTTCTTTTTCGGGTTAGGCTGGGAGGGAGAGCAGGGACGCGGAGAATTCTTTCTCCCGCCAGGGAGAATACGCTTTCTTTTGCTCCCGAGCAGGATACTCTTCTCCTCCCCTGGGAGAGAAACTCTCCTGTTCCCGGGAAGTACTCTTCTGTTCAGCGGGAAGAATATTCGTCTTTTCCCTGGGAAGAATACTCTCCTGTTCCCGGGAAGAATGCGCCCATGAGCAGCGGTGGTGTTGCGACTCTATATTTCAAGATGCTGATCTCGATGCGCATTTTCGCTTTTAGGTTGTGGGCTCGAACGCCGCGCTGGGCCTGGCGTACAAGCTCGTGCGCGCGTGGGGCGTCATCACGTCTGTCGGTGCGTCTTCTCTCCCTCTCCGCTTCTTCGCTGTTTCGCCTTTTCGAGTGGCATTGGGCTGATCGCGCACCCGCAGGCGTGCACAACCACGAGAAGGTGATCCCGCTTACGGGCGGCGCGCTGTACGACAAGAACGTCTCGCTCACGTTCGGCCGGTGCCCCGTGCGCGCGCTCATGCCGCTCGCGGCGGACCTGCTGCTGCGCCGGTGCGTCCTAACCCTTAACCTTTTGCTTCTGCATACAGCCTGAGAAAATTCGTTGACCACTTCCCAAATCTCACTCGCGCAGACGCGACATCTTCGCGACGATCGGCACAGACACCGCGCTTGTCGAGCGCATCGTCCCGCTCGCCCAGGCGCGCGACGCGTACGACCGCTTCGACCGCGGCGTGTGGGGCAAGGTGCTCTTTGACCCGTGGCTGCCGGTGTGAACTGCGGAGGTTTCAATCAGTGGCTGCCACTGGGAGTGTGAATTGCGGAGAGGGGGTACGGGAATCGGGATGAACGGTGCGTGGCAGACAGGAGATGCCAGTGAAGGATGCGCGGCTGAATCGGTGCAGGGTGTGCAGGGTGTACGGGTCAATGTGTAGCGTGTAGCGTATAGGCTAGGTGTGTGTCTCTGCGTGTACAGGTACTAAGTGTTAGTCTCTAAGCCTGGCGCCACTTTTGTTCTAAATTCTTGAACGCGCATACCCGCCGTCGTCTCGCTGCTCATGCCCGACTTCTCCCTCGGAAAGCAGCAGAACGCCGTACTGAATTAATCATCGGGGACAGGGTACCAAAAATCGCAGTCTGTCGATCCCCGGCTACCAAGGCCAGTTTCGACCGGCCTCGACAGTGTGTCTGACTGAGAGTATGATACAGTTCCATGCCCATGACGCACGATGTTTTCCGCACTGCACCCAAGGACCACGGTCCGACATCCATGCTGTCAAACAATTAATTGCAAACTTCACGCGGTCGCCCGCAGCACTGGCCCAAAGGGGACTCTGACTCGGTTGGTCATAGATAGTTAAAGGCAAGCCACATTCATCGCAGACTGGCAGTCTCATCGCACAACCCACGTTGTTTCCCTAGTTCAGAATGGCCGAAAACAAGTACGAACTGCTCTACTTCAAGTACCCCGGCCGCGCAGACATCTCGCGGCTCATGCTCGAGGCTGTCGGCGCGGACCACAAGAATGTATACCTCACTAACGAGGTGCGCTGCGACTCTCTCAGCGCTCGGACCATGCGAAGTGCTGATTGTCATCCGTAGCTCTGGGAGGAGCTCAAGCCGCAGCAGCGCTACGGCCGTGTGCCGCGGCTGACGGTCACCACACCCGACGGCAAAGTGCAGGTGAAGCCCATCCTGCCCCGCTCACCATCCCCATAAGCGTTCTCACCAATTCTCACCTTGCAGCACATCTGGGAGAGCCGCGCCATCCAATCCTACATTGCCGAGGCCTTCGGCCTTGTCCCTACCGGCTCCGACAGCGCGAGCACGCTCGCGCGGGCCGAAGTGGTGTCGACCGTCTTCTCGCTCTACGATGCGCAGGACCGGCTCGGGGTCCTGCCCCACACGCCCCTGCTGGAGGATCGCAAGGAACTGTACGACATCTACCTCAACCTCCGCCTGCCTGAGCTCCTCTCTGCGCACGAGGGCCTCGTCGTCGGCCCGTACTACTACGGCGACAAAGTCCGTCAGAGCGCGGTGACATTGCGTACTGTACGCCGCGATGGCTCACTCATTGTCGCAGGTCACGTTTCCCGACCTCGTGCTTTATAATCTCTCCGTCAGGTTCAACGAGATCTTCGGCGAGGGGGCGCTCATAAATGAGAGCAAGACACCAAAGCTGTGGAAGATCGTGCAGGCCCTCGACGCGGGACCCGCTGGAGCCTATGTCCGCGAGCGCAGGGACTTTGGGTCGGTGTCGTTATCTACTTTCTCGGCTTTCGAATGCTCATGCTGAGGGTTTTTTCAGGACGCACAAGTGGGATTCGGAGAATTTTGAGATGGTGTATACGCGATGAAACGCTTACTGGCGGGATGTAAAGAAGTCATCTTTGTAGAATCGGCGTATAGCCCCAGGAAACCAAATACGAGTACATGCATGAATTGAAATGGTTGTCTATGCATCTGGTGATACCTATCGGCCAAAATCAATAAGGCCTCCGCCAGAGCTTTAATCAGGCCTGGAGTCCGTATTTGTTGATGCCTGATTTATATTTCTGTCAGTGTCTCATTTGCCAAACTGAGGGGATTGGATAGCTGGCACGCCTGCCGATCAGCACTGAGCATGGTTCAGTGGTTCTCACGCGTTCGTTGTTCTTTCGCATCATGAGTCATGAGTCATGACGCCCTGCACGCCGATCAGCATGATCCCATTACGTACCCTGGCCAGCGTACGACGCCGGCGACTGAGTTGAGCATGCAGATACAGGCATATAATGGACGCCTGATTCGCTGACCCCAGGAAGGTAGATCTGAAAAAATATTGCAGCGGCGCGCAAGGCGAACCCTCGTTCTCCTCCGCGGCGTTCTCACGCTCGTCCGCTTGCGTCGTTGCCGACCGGCGCTTTGGAGATTTACCGTCGCACACGCGATTCGATCAAGATTCTCTGGTATGGGACGGCTCTTTCCCGGACCACCATGTCCGTCGACCACACCAGGTCTAGAGCATACCAAACGTCCTTTTCTACGTGCTAGAGACCATCTGCACGTAAATACAACTCATTTTCTGTCGAATATGAAGAATCTGAGCGTATCGAAGACCGTGTAGTCCCTCGAGAAAATAAGCGACTAGTACGGCACGATGCAGACGATCGAGTGATCAGAAGAGCACGCAAATGACATTTATTCACACCATGCGGACCAGCAGCGATGAAGTACAAGAAGGGGCGCAGCTCGAGGAAGAGAGCGCGTACCCAGGCGAGAGGAACACGCGCGCGTGCAAAGACAAGAAAAACAAGGATCGGACACATCGCGAGCGCAATTCGTAATCTGAAGCGCATCAGTAATGAAGTCCAGCAGCAGTAACGATAAGGACCACGCACGATGGGGAGATCTAAAGGTCAGCGGGGCTAGCGGAAGGGCCGGATCCAGATCCGCCCCCGCGCCCAAAGCCGCCGAAATGAGAAAACCCGTGGTTGGGGCACCGGAAAGTAAGAGTGCATTGGCAAACAGGACGAGGAAGATGCGCGGGGCAATTATCTGCGGTGTGGATGACGCGGGAGTTTCTGGGCGTCTGAAAGAATTAAAAAATGGCGAGGAATTTAAAATAAAAAGTACTCACTTCGGTTGTGCACAGGGCGCATTCGCAAGAAACCTGCGCCTCCCATGAAGCTCCGGCGCACGCGGGGTTGAGACAAGGGTGCAGGACGTTGGGAAGGAACCAGCTCCACATCATATCCTAACCAAAATCAGCCCGGCGGCAGAGAAAAGTAGTAGAACGCACACCGCAATGAAATATAGTCCAGACGCGAGTGGGACGACACATTCGAGGGCGATGGGGCTGAAGTGGATATGGAAGGAGTCGGCATACAGCACGAGCCCTTTATACGTCTCTCGCACAAATCCAGCCGAGGCAAGGCCAATGGGAAAGCCCAGCAGCTAGCACGCGCACCTCTGGGGCCTCGAGCATGCGATTACCACCATACAACGTCATGGCAGGCTCTGGACCACGACTCAGGCCAGCGGACGAGGGTGGAATACGAGGAAGAGTGTATCTGGGCGCGACGATGCAAATCGCGAAACAACACAGTGCCCAGGAAGCAGGTGCCAGAGCCAACATGTCTCCAGGTGACAGGCCAGCTCTTCTGCTCATGGGCCAATGGTGCGAAGTAGTCACGATGCCCAGACGCCGACGCCCAAACGAACGCCGCCCGTGACACACAATGCAGGCAAGCGCACTGTCTGAGGATGGCCAGCCAAGGACGCCACGCGGCGTACCAGTCAGCTCGAGCAGGGAGACGTGAGATGTACATCCCTTCCTCCGATTGACTTGGACTGGCGCTGCTTTCGACCGCGGCAGAGCGAGCCGCGAAATATTATTTCGAGCTCACGCCGGCCAGCACCGGCGACCCTGCATTCATGCGGCGCCAAATACAGACAGAACCTGAGAAGGTCTGTCGCACGAGTCGGACGGAAAGCATACTCACTGCGACGTACCTGACGCTCGAACCACTACGCACTCCTGAATGGAGCTCGTGGACCGACGGGGATAACGGTGCGGCCGGAATCCAAGGACCTTGCATGCGGGCAATGCAAATCGCCGAAGGAGGCTCCGCGAGAGACAGTAACACAATGTGCGGGACGATAGAAGCGCTGTTCCTGCAATAGAATCATGCTATGTAACACGATAAGAAGAGCCCTGCAGCGCCAAGTCTGTGTGAGCAAAATAACACGCGAGAGCGCCCGGAACGCGCTTCGGGTCGGGGAACGGACCTGTCAACGCCAACGTTCAACCACGCTTCCCCGCGCAGTTGGACACCTTCCCTTTTCAAACACCGCTGCATAAAGAACAACGGGACACGAGTGAAGTCCATGCGTATGGCAGGGCATTATGGGGTATAAACTGCGGAATTAGCGGGGGAAATTTAAAATTAGACGACGTACCTCGAGACAGTCCATACAGACGCAAGCTGTGGTCGGACCGAGCGCATAGCAGAGATGCGAATAGCAGCGAACCAGGCGGTGACCACGAACAGTGTGCTGGACGACGAGGGTCAGAAATGGCGTGTTCTGTACCAAAACTCCGATACGCACTCCGCAAAGACAGTCTACGACAGTCCTAAAAATCGTGAGCGACGAATCCCTGCCAGAACGCACTTACGAAATTAGGCGACACATCCCAAGTTCACAAGCAGCGGGGAACGTTTCCACGACAAGCCTAAAAGGAACGCCCTCCTTTATGGCAAAGTGCCAAAAAGACCGATGCGCGAGCAGATGGCTTTTAGCCAAGACTGAATGGGTAAGAGACGACGATAGCGAACCCGCACGACTCATAGCAACCCAGTCAATAGCAAAAACGCCCTCTCCTGGAGCCTCGCCCCTCTGACGTAGAAGTTCAAGGCGCTGAGAGGCGAATTGCTCACGTCCCATATAAAACCAGGCGCCAAGATGACGTATATGCAGGGGCCCAAACCGCAATTTCCCCCTGACTCAGGAATCAAGAAGACCATAAAAGAGGGCCAGAGATAAGGCACTGCCCCTAAGATGCAGCGCCCCACTCACGCAGCACTGAATCCCGGGACGCCGCCTCAGGCACAACAGCAAGGGGACCCCCAAAGCCGCTCCCCGACGCCGACGTGGCGCGCCGTGAACACGAAGGAGTTGCACGATGACCGGAGCGCATCGTCAATGCCATATCCCAGCACGGCGACGAGTAGCCTGCCACCACGAAGGCCGAGCTCGCCGAGGACGAGACGTGCCGCTGCACACATAGACGACGTTCTCCGAGCCATGCCACTCACACAATCAGCTCCATATCAAAAAAAACGCACGTACTATTGCCAAGGAGGATGCGGCGGACGCTGGAGTCAACGGGACCGGCGGGACATGCACTGGCTGGAGAAGCCGGAGTGCGAGGACGTGCACGTGTCGGCCATCAACGGCACGCACCTCGTAATCGACTACAACGAAACGCTGCGCTGGCGGGAGAAGAGAAAATCGGCCAGAGCTCGCCGAGCCAACCAGGAGCGTACGAGGGAAGAGCCGGCAATCGCTATATCCCGGGATGACACGGGCATAACAACGGACCCTATGACAGGGATATCCCGAAGACCGGAGCCGGAGCGGGCCGGAGTTTTAGAAACCGAGACGGGCCGAAACGAGCCGGAGCACGTCCCGAAGTAAAAATGCCGAATTGCCAAGTTCGCAACCGATTTGGAGCGACCACGAAGCCTTGCCGTAAATTAGAAATAAATAAATCGATTCACAGACGGGCCATCTGCAGCCAGACAGGCCCAACGGCTGGAGCAGATCGCAGTCTGATGCTCCGTGATGGGCGGAGACAAGAAGGATGACGCGGCCTGGTATTGAAAGTCCGACCCAGCGCCCGCCATCCTGATCGTCCCGTACAAGTCTATGGACGTGCTGGCTGACGATGACACGACGTAGCCGCCGAGCTGCTTCGATGAGCAGAACGGAGCGGACATCAGGGCAGTCCAAGGGGCCGCCCTATGCAAGCAGTAATGCCTCGACGACGAGTCCCCCAGGGCGAGCGCGGACCGCCCCCTCCCGTCGTCTTTCGCCCCCACTACGCCAGAAACTGTCTGCGCCCTGCTGCTGGTCTATATGGCTACGCGAATCCCACGCAAGATGCTCCCTCCTGTCCGAAGCCCTCTACGCACGCGAACGCGGCCATCATAGAGCTGCTCCCCTGGAACCAGTGGCCGCGACCATGAACGGCGACGGCGATGGTATGCCCTCTGCGACAGGGAGCCTCGGGCCGATACTAATCGCCTTGCACAGTGACTGAAGGCGTCGTCCTTGTGCCCGAGACGCAGCCGGTGGAACTCGCGGCAGACCGACTTGAGCCCACGACAGCGGCCTCGTTCCTCCCATCGTCGCCACCTCCTGCCCAGGCGGCCCCAGAGCTGTCGCCCACGCGCCCCGCGACCACTCGAACGGCTGATGAGGCCGCTACGCCCGGCGACCGCGAAAAATCCCGCCTTATCGCCGATGAACGGCGCTCGAGACGCCGCCTCTCGATAGAGGGACTTGACGAAACCGACTGGCCGCCATTGCAGCGCCAAGAGACAGGCGACGACGACGCCAAGAACGCGAACAAGGTCCCAGTCAGGCGGGTCTTCGCTGGACGCTCAATTGCACCAATGCCGCGTCAAGCTGCGGTGCAACGCCCCCAAGTCCAGGCTGCCGCAACGGATCACGATCAGCACGCCTTGCAGCCTGTACCGAAGAGCCCGGCCGCGACGCCCATAGACTGGTCGCGCGTCCAAGACTCGACACCGCGCAAGTTCGGACCACCTATTCCCACGCACCTACGAGAGCCAGAACCGGGCGAGCAGCGTCGCGGCAGGCCGCTGGCCGCGACCCCGGTGATGGTGCAAGACATGTTCGCGGAAGCGGACCCGGCGCCGTTCGATCAGTCGCGTCGAGGCCCTCCAAACTCGCCGTCCGAACAACGTCTGCAGCGCCGCCAAGACAAGTCAGCGGCGCGCGCGGAACATCCGCCAGGGCGCCGAGGGCAACCCCTGTACCCGGACATGGACATCGACGACCCGATTAACGGCGACGACGCCGCCTCCTTCATAGACCTCCCAGCGGCTCAACCGTGGCGTGCGCCCTCGTCGGACGACGACATCGTGGAGGAGTCCGACGAGGAGGAGCTAGAAGACACGGATGACGAGGAAGCGGACGACGACTACGAGTTACACCCTGCTTTCAGCGAGAGGAAGGTCCACGTCGCCTCGAATGGAAACAACCGCCGCATCGATGGCATGGCCGCCAACGCCCACCTCGCCAACCTATGCCCGACACAACGGTCGGCGTGGTCAGACCTCAAGAAACCAAAAGTAGTCTTCGTCTGCGACAGCATCGGAGGACAAGACCCGTCGTCAATGCACCCGCTGGCAGCGATCCAGAAACTCGCCAAGGCGGTCAAGGGCGCTCTACCGACGAGCAAGCCTCAAGTTACGCGCGCGGAAACAGACCCGCGCAGCAACAAGACGGTCCGCAAAAACACTTTCCTACTGACGGGAATCACGCGCCAGCAGGAAGATGCGCTCTGCTATCGCCGCCACTACGTCCTCGACAACGCGAGCATCACGACATTCAGGTTCACCCTGCTCGCCTCAGGCCACCTCGGCACCGTCACCAACACCCAACTGAGAGGCGAACACCTGCGCGCGAGCATCAGGCCATCGTGGGAAACGAACCCGAGTTTCCGCGCGCCGCTGGAAAAGTTCGCGTCACGCAACAAGGTCGGGGCGGACTTGCTAATCCGCGCCGTGCTCGACTCTGTCTCCATTCGCTCGCTCACTACGACGGCGAGCACGGAGTCGATCAAAGAGTACAACGTCCACGCGGACGTGGACTTCCTGCCGCAGGACCTGCTGACGGAGCTCCGAGACGCGGTGCGCAACATCCTCATCAGGCACCCCTTCAAAGGACATGGCCGCATGCGCAGGCAGCCATGGGAGTGCTCTGTCTGCGGGAGCGCCGGCCATCCCACGGGCAAGTGCCCGACAGCCCGTATCGACGGCTGGACAAACGCGCACGGCGCAACGTCGACTTCGAACGGGAATCACGCAGCAAACAACAACGCCAGCAGCTCGCGAGGACGCGGTGGACGAGGCGGAGGTGGGCGTGGAGGAGCTGGCCGCGGAAATGGAGGCGGGCACCGTGGCCGCGCCTTCTGAAGCCTGCGTCTCATCACTGCCGTATGACCCCGAGCCTGGACTTTCTTGCCACCTCCACCCCTTGTCATCCCTCACCCACACCTTCTTGCTCGCGCCCCGCCCCTCCTCACAAACCTGATCGCTGACATGGCCCCGCGCATCGCCAGCACTCTCTTGACACGCCGGACCCATCTTGACTCGTATAATCCCCCTCTTGTGAACGAATAAAGCGCGGGGCCCAACTGATTTCGTAAAACGTGCCCACAATACAAAAGTTCCGCACACTGTCGCACAACCACACGCGTAGCGAATCCCACGCAAAAGAATACATAGCAGCTCTCTCCTTCCCACACCGAAGCCACATACCGTGATCCCTCGAGCCGGCGCGCGCCCTAGGACCCCTCGCGCCGGCGCGCACGCCGTAGCCTTTTACGACAGCGTGCGTCCTGCGATCCCCCGCACTCGCGATGCGCTCTACGACCTCTCAGGCCAACGCCCCCCCGTGAAACCCCGCGCCGATGCGCAGTCCGCAATCCATGGCATAAATACACACACTGCGACCCCTCGCGCTGGCACAGCGTACCGTAATTCCTGGAACTGACGCGCGCTCTATGATCTCTCGTGCCGGCACACTCACTGCAGCCTCTCGCGACAGCGCATGTAGCACGGCCCCTCGTGTCGACGTCACATACCGTGACTCCTTAAGCCAGCGCGCGCCCAGTGACCTCTCGCGCCAAAGAACACACCGCGACTCATCGCGACAGCGCATGCGCCGCGATTCCTCACACTGGCGCCATGCCCCGTGGTTGCCCTGGCCGACCCGCGCCCTGCGACCTCTCGTGCCGACGCACACTCCGCGGTTTATCACGGTGACAACGTACCGTGATTCCTCACGCCAGCGACGCGCTCCGTAATTTCTCGAGCTGACGCGCGCCCCATAACCTCTCGCGACGGCACACACACGGAGACTCCCTCGCGACAACACACTCTAAGCAATCACACGCACTGGCACTGCGCATTGTTAGCCCGTGGAGCGGCAGCTCCTCACAGCGGCGAATACAACGCGGTCTCTCGCGACAACCCGCGCAACGCACTCTCTCGTGCCAGCGCGCATTACCACTTTCCCCCCACGCTGGCATGCGCACCGCGCCCCTCTCGCCGGCGTGCGCACCGCCTCTTCTCGTGCCAACGCACACTTCGCACTCTCGCACACCAACGCGCGCGTCGCGCTCTCCCGCGCCAACGTGTGCAAGCACGACCCCACGCCGTGTCGCCGTTCCCCCTCGCGCTGATGCGCATACCGTGGGTTCTCACGCCGACGCGAATACCGTGTGCTCCCGCCCTGACACGCGCACTAAGCCCTCTCGCAACGGCGCGCACTGCGCCTTCCCACGCCGACGCGCACACCGCACCTCATGCGCAGACGCGCATACCGTGTTTTCTCCGCGCAGACGCGCGCACCGCGCTTCCCCGCACTATAACCTCTCACACAGGGGCGCGCACCGCGCTCCCTCACGCGTATGCGCGCACCGCGCCTTCTCGCGCAGACCTCCTGCACGCACCACATCTCTTCGCGCAGGTGCGCGTACCGTGCTCTCCCACACAGAGACGTATACCGCAACCTCTCGCGTCGACGCGCATGCCGCAACTCCTTTGCGCAGATGTGCGCACCAGAATTCCTCGCGCAGGCATGCGCACCGCACAATCTCACGCAGAAGTGCGCACCGTAATTTTCGCGCAGGCGTGTGCACCGCACCTTCTCGCACAGGTGCGCACACCGCTTTCTTTTGTGCAATACGCGCGCCGCAACCTATCACGCAAGTGTGTGGACTGCAATTCCTTGTGCAGGTGTGCGCACCATGGACCCCCACAGAGACACGTACACCACGATACCTCGTGCAGGCGCGCACACTACAAAATCCCACACAGATACATGCAATATACACGAAACAACCACGCCATGAACGTGTCAAGGGAGATAATGTGTCAGTATACACAAATAAACATATCTCCCTTTAAAAGAATAGAGATGCACAGTGCCCTGAACCGGCAACGGCCCTGGCAACCTCTAACATTGGCTACGCACAATCCCAGCTAGTGCCCTCCTGCTGCCTAATTTACTGACCTCCGGGGACAGGAAGCAGCAGGAGAGAGCGGAGGTCTATTTAGACCAAGAGCGAGCCGCGCGGAGACGCTGAAGCCTGATGGAAATCGCACAGTCCGGACTGTGCGAGTAGTACTGACTGGCATAGCTCACCGTGCTGGCCGGCATGCCAGCTGTGCGAGATGGGTGCGCTGGCCCCTCTCTGCAAGATCTACAGCGCGAAGCCCAATTATCACCAACAACTCATCTCAGGTGACAATCGATCGGTCTGGTTACACGTTCCAGAGCACCGAACCAGAGGTTTCTGATGCTGCCCTTCCCTCTGTGGATGATGGTGCTCAGGAAGCAGGAGGCAGCGCTTCGGGGGGAGAGTTCGTGATGAACAACATTCTGACACCAGAAGGCTGGCGTCAAGATGCGCATCAGTCTGGCAAATCCGGCACTGATGCAAGCGACCTAACTACGCCACGATCAGTGGTAGGGTCGAGCTCAGCATATGTACAGACACCATCTGATGCTGGGAATAACTACTCAAACCATGCAGTATTACCAATAATGCAGGACAATCAGATGCGCTCAAAGAAGAGCACCAAGGCCTATATCAAACTGGCCTCTGAGAATATGAAAGGCCGGGGCGCACAGAGGGTAGCTGGCAGCATCAAATGGAAAAAGATTGCAGAAGACATTCGCAGTCAGAAGATTGGCATCATGGCCATTCAGGAGACTCACCTTGATGCGCAGCACTTGGATGAAATTCATCGCTACTATGAACATCTACATGTAGAGAATACTGCGCTGCCAGCAAACCCCACGGGCGCGGGGGGCGTTGCGCTGGTCTTCAACAAGCTACTTACAAATTATCGCACCATTGACACTCATGTCCTGGTACCAGGCAGAGCGATAGTGTGCAAAATCGAATGGCATAGGGACTCAAGCCTGGTCGTCCTCGCCATATACGCGCCCACCACTGCTAAGGCAAATAAAGAGTTCTGGGAGACTCTAAAAAAGACTCTAAGGCGTGCAAAGGGCAAGATTCCCAAACCAGATGTCATGCTGGGAGATTTCAACCAAGTGGAGGACCCCATCGATCGCTTCCCTGCAAAATTGTCAAAGATTGATTCACCTCAGTCCTTCGGAGACCTCAAAAGGTATCTGAAAGTCACAGATGGGTGGAGAGACACCTTCCCTGATAGCATCGAATGGACATGGCGAAACATGTCTCTGTCCTCCATGTCTCGCATTGATAGGATCTACCTGACCAACAAAATGCGTGCGGTCAGCAGACAGTGGGAAATTAATGTGTCTGGCATAAATACATATGACCACAGCAGAATCTCTGTGGAACTAGTGTGCAGAGATGCTCCAGACATTGGTCCTGGACGCTGGACCATGTCTGAGAACCTAACAAGGGACAAAGTTTTCATGTCAGAGGTGTACAAACTTGGCAAAAGCGCCCAGTCAGAGATGGACACCATCGCCTTCTTGGGCAGGACAGCATTCAACAACCCCCAGCGTACCTGGGAACGTCTGAAAGAGCAGATAAGAAAGGCAGCCAAGGCCAGAAGTAAAGATCTTAATTGCGCCAGGCGCACAAAATTGACAAAAGCGCAAGAACAGAGAAACTCTGCCAAAACCTGCCTGAGAGCAGCATCCTCGCCTGATGAAATCACAGAGGCAAAAGCGCAGCTCAGAAAAGCTGAAATGGAGATCTACAATCTACAGGATAGCTTGCACACCTCCATATTCCAGAATAGATCAACACGCGTCTGGCTGGAAGCAGAGACCATGTCCAAGTCCTGGTTCGGTTGGGTGAAAAGTAAAAAACCGCGTGATACCATGATGCAACTCAAGCGCCCAGGGTGCGAACCAGCACAGTATGTTCTGGAATCACGCGATATGGCAGATTTGGCTGGAGAATACCACAACTCGATCCAGTCCAAAGATCTGGACGTAGATGAAGCTGCACGCTCACTAGCCATAGAGCACGCCTTAGATCACCTGGAGCGTCGCGCAGATGCAAGTGCACGTGCCAAACTAGCAGCTGTAATATCAAGAGAGGATGTAACGGAATCTCTGGCGTCCTCCAAGAGTGGGAAAGCTGCTGGCTTAGATGGACTCATATATGAACTCTGGAAAGTCATCCACAAGCAGTTCTGTAAATCCAGGGGCAAAGAAGATCAAACCTTTGACGTCGTGGGTATGATGACAATGGTCTTTGAAGATATTGAACTCCATGGCTTAGAAGCAGACTCCAAATTCGCAGAAGGCTGGCTGTGCCCCTTGTACAAGAAGGGAGATAGAAGTGAGATCGCGAATTATAGGCCGATCACACTCCTCAACACAGACTACAAAATTTACACCAAGGCCCTGGCGCTCAGGCTGGCTAGCATTGCACCCCAGCTCATTCATGAATCTCAGGCTGGCTTTGTACAAGGTCGCAGTATCACAGACCATTCCAAAATCACGAGTCTCATCCTTGATTACGCTGAAGCCAAGGAAGAAAATGGCGCTATTGTGGCACTGGACCAGGAAAAAGCTTATGATCGCATAAGACATGACTATCTGCACAAGATTCTCAAAGCCTTTGGCTTCCCAGAGCACTTTGTGAATGCGGTCAAGACGCTGTATGAAAATGCTTTCACTGTGGTCATGATCAACGGCTTTGCAAGCAAAAAGTTTAAAGTTACCAGAGGCGTCAGGCAGGGAGATCCGCTCTCCTGCTTGCTTTTTAACTTGGCAATAGAGCCGCTCTCAGCTATGCTCAGACGCTCTGAGCTGCAAGGCTACAAGATTGATGGCATTGAGGGCAAACTAATTGCCACATTATATGCAGATGATACAACAGTATACATGAGTGAGAAGGACTCTTACCAGCGCCTCTTCCAGATCCTGGACCAGTGGTGCCTTGCAGCAGGTGCTCGCTTCAATGTGCAGAAAACTGAAATCGTTCCAATGGGTACAAAAGAGTACAGGACACAGGTCCTGGATTCGAGATGCCTCAAAGATGGGGACCCTGCCATCCCAGACTCAGTGCGCATTGCCAGAGATGGCGAACCCATTCGCATACTTGGTACCTGGCCAGGCAATGGAGTGCAGAATGTGAATGCCTGGTCCTCCATCCAGGACAAAATTGCCGAAACTCTACAAAGATGGGAAAGTAAGCGCCCCTCGCTTAATGGTAGAAGCATTATATCACAGGTTGTGGTAGGCGGATTTACCCAGTACCTTACTGCTGCCCAAGGCATGCCAACCAAGCTGGAAAAACGCCTGGATAAAATGACGCTTGACTTCCTCTGGGCAGGCTCTCGCCGTCACCCAATTAATATGGATACTCTGCGCCTGGGTAGAGACCATGGAGGTCTGGGCCTGTTCCACACTGAGAGCAGAAATGATGCGCAATACCTGAAATGGGTGGGCGCATATATCAAAAATGATGAGACGCGTCCAATGTGGACCTACCTGGCAGACTTCATCTTCAGAATTGCCATCATCAACAAGGACAAGAAATGGGTGCCAACCGACGCACGCATCAACCCCTTCCAACAGGTGTGGCGACCCAATAAGCAGAAACTACCTTTCATCTTGCAGCAAATGGTGAGGGTTGCAGCAAAATATAATGTCGCCCTCGATGCGCCTCAGATCCCAGAGCACATAAGGGAAGATATGCCCATATGGGCACACCCAGCCATGGGACAACCAGATGTTCTGCGAGAATACAGGAGAGAAGTGCGATGCCTAAAGACCTCTCATGCGGTCTGTACGGTTGAAGATCTCGAAGAGATAGCTGAACCTGATGAATTTGACCATGAGGAGTCTAGTACCTGCATATGCGACAATTGCATGACTGATAGAACAGAGGGCTGCAAGAACCCCTTCAAATGCCAGGAGTTTGCTCGTGACATACTGAGCGAGCTTGCGCCCAAGTGGAACACTGCGACCACACAGGCTGAAGTAGACTCCAGCATGTGGGAAACTTTCGTAGAGGGTCGCATGGAGGCAATTCAGACTGGTGAACCAATAATTTTCGACCCAACACTACACCAAGGTGATGATCTGGCCAGCTACTACAGAGCTTTCGTGGACACAATGGCCCTCAGTGGGAGAGGGGTGACAGATACCATATGTGATGCGGCACCTGTACGACCTCATGGAGACAAGGATGCAGAGGCTGTGGAAGTGGTCGTCTGCGGTGCAATCATAAATGGAGACTCAGCAATTGCCAAGGGCGGCTTTGCAGCATATTTTCCAGAACACGATTTCGACGACAAAGTGGGCTTCTGCCCAGGGGATACACACTCCTATGTGCGCAGTGTAGCCACAGCAGTAAAAATGGCAGCAACAACGGCACCAAGACATCGCCCTCTGCACATGATCAACACCAGTGCAGCAGTGGTAAGAATGCTCACCCTCGATCTATCCAAGCATGAGTCCACTGGATGGATGGACTTGCCAAATGAGGCAGACGCCATGCGAGCAGCAGCTGCAGCTCTGCGTGCCAGAGGTGCACCGACCTCGTTCACATGCATAGCCAAGAACAGAGTCAAGCACTGGCCACAGGTTGGAGAGGCAAGAAAAATGGCCCTTGTGGCTGCAGAAGTGGGCCCACCTTTTGATCCGGACTTCGAGGAGCTGGTGCCCTTCGATAAGCCTGGGCTCGCAATTGCAAATATCACTCAGAGAGAAGCACATAGAGCCATAAAATGGCTCGCCCAGAAAAAAGTCAAACAGCGAAAAGCGACTCTGGAAAATCTCAAACTAATAAAATGGCGTGTACATCATGCGACAGACTTCACGCCACTGGAGTCTCAATTCTGGCAGAGTCTGCAATCCAAAAACCTTTCGCGCAATGTGCGCAACTTCCTCTGGAAAATGGCCCATGGTGCGCACAAAGTTGGCGACTATTTCAGCAAAATGCCAGAACCATGGGCGTCATATGCCACATGTCCATCATGCCAGGAAACTGAGACCATGGAACACATCCTCCTAAAATGCGAGAGCTCAGGTTTTGAAACAGTATGGGCCTTGGCCCAGGACTTCCTGAAGAGTCGCAAGATCAACATAGACATAGACATCGGGGTTATTATGGGTTGTGCGACCATGCGAATAGGACACATGGGGTCTGCAAGAAATCGTGCGCTGGAGCGCATCTTCTGCATTATTGTGTCAGAATCCGCCTTCCTGATCTGGAAGATAAGGTGTGAAACCCGTATTGAGCACGCTGAGGATCCAGACTGGGTCATGCCAGAAGAGGAAGTGACCAAGAGATGGAAGAAAATGTGCGAATCACGCCGCGTGCAAGACAAACTTCTCACAAATAAACATCGTTACAAGACAAAGGCGCTGTGCAATGTACTATATGAAGATACCTGGATAGATCGCAGTGCCAACCCTGATTACTGGAAAGCACAATTTTGGAATAAACAGACCGGTTTTTTAGTGGGTACGGGGAATGACGCCAGGAATGGTGTCGGCTGATTCTCAAGCCCCACACTACCCCAACAGGTGTGCTAAAGGCTATTTTTCCGGTCGGTGCCGTCGTTTCATATGGACTGCCTCCCAGTCCTAACTCCAGCAGCCCGCCAAGGCGGGCAAGGATGGGCAAGGGATAACTATGTTATTCTAACCCTATCTGACGCTCCACAAAAAAAAAAAAAAAAAAAAAAAAAAAAAAAAAAAAAAGATTCTCTGGTATGTAAACATCGCTTCATTCGTTGTTCTTGGACATATCCATGCTCACCGATCGCCGCGCTCTGACATTGAAGCGCTGGGATCTGAGATCTCAGAAGCGGTCTCTGGGGGACCTGTTCGAAGTTCGTAGGTCCAGCTCATGGCTGTGTGGCATTTTTGGCCGCGGCGTTGTCGGTTCAGCGCTACTAGTAGGCGCTCATCTCCGAGGAAGCTCCAAGTGCGACAGAAACTTGAACGCCGTTGTCTTCAGCCAGTGTCCGCCTGACGAACGTTACCTTCCGTCTTTTTTTGGCTACGCATGTGGTCGTGTGCGGGCGTCTAGTGCAGTGCAAGCGCCGGACGTAATGAAAGATCTTGCATGCAGATTCCGTCCACTAGTCGCCGTCGCGCAAGCGCCAACACTTCATACACATATAGCAGCGCGATGGAGAGCGCCGTCCTCTAGGAGCTCTTAATCGGGAGGGCATGCTGTTGACAGTTGGGTAGATTTTTCAGCATGTCGTCGGGATCCTGAGTTTTTCACCCTCGTCGGGTAGACTCCCACGCTGCTTGGGGGCGCCCTGAATGATTTCTTAGGGCATCTCTGACAATCGAGGTATGAATGAACGTACCTTGACCCTGATTAGGGACATGGAAAGCTCTCCCAGCCAGCTGGTCGACGGAATGCAGCCGCAGGCGCGCCGACTCGAGGACGACGCCTCAGAACCACTACAAGTTACTAACGGTATGATCTGCGCACGTAATGCGGAGGGCTCCTAATCGGCTGGCCAGGAGCTGATCCCAGGATTCTCAGCGTCAGTTCGCGCGCAGGCAAGACTGCGCACAATCACCTCCGCTGAGACGCTGAGCGATTCATACGCGACTCTCCAGCGGCAATCGGCTTGCAACTGGACAGGGAGATGGTGCATATGCCAGCGAGTTTGCCGGCCATGTGCGCTACCCGGGACAGTGGCGAATGAGATCGGGGATGGGTGCGGGATCTAGCCGCGCGGCGTCTTTCCATTGTCCCGACTCCCGGTCATGCGCGCGCACGATGCGACAGTGGCAGTGGCAATTTTGGAGCTCGGTAAGTTGGACGATCCGGCGACTTTCTGCGGGCCAGTGCATGAGGCGTTCATGCGTTGTTATTCGGCCCATAAAACTCGTTGCATACGGTGGTAAACAAGCTTGACTATGACGATCCATTGGTCTTGGAACATTCCAGTTGCACCCTCATCGTAGTGGGGAATATTTAGCAAGGCCTATATCCCCGGCGAGACCCCAGAGTTCAGATTTGATCTCGATCATGTTCAGAATATGACGGACAGCCGGCGTCTGCCACGCAGGAGGCGCTGACAGTGGCAGAAACCAAACAGCATTTGCCTTTACGCCTTCCCTCGTTGATCTCTGGGAATTCTCACAGCCAAACGCCCAGACTCTGACGTTTCGAGGTCTGATTCTGGCCGTGATCCATCGATTGGTGTGCCTGGAATCCCAGGCTTTGTGTCTGTGACTGCTACGCAAGAAGCGCTGATGTCAACGCGATACCTGGGTAGCACGAACCGGGACGACGTTAAGTACAAGTCTCGACTATCTCATCTTTGCATGCGGCGCATAGTGCTGAAATCGGGGGCATCCACAGCCCCGCACGCCAATAGACTCGATCCGAAGTGCCGGAGGACTTGTGAGACCTCCAGACTCATTACTGCAACGTCTCGGTGTCCATACGCCACCTAACCAAGTGCAAGAGGCGCCGGGAAAATCACTCTCGGCGTCTGCCACTCGCTGAAGGCGCCGGATGGGTTTCTTGGAACTGTATCACGCGGAATAGTCTCAGAGTTGAGTGACCCAAAGGGATGAACTTTCGCAATGTTTGCGAGCTTCTAGGCTGCTCCATCCACAGAACCGACGGGTTGCAATTTGTGAGTCGTGAGGTGAACTGAGTTTCATGTCGCTGTCAGCGTCTGCGGAGGATCGTCCATATGATCAGAATTTGCCGTTGCGATATAGATTATGCATGCGTCAGATCGTACAGTCTTCTTTACTAAATATAACATGACAAAAGTCAATCGAACAAGACCAAAAACACCTCGACAGCCTTCTTCACACCAGGTGGCCTTCAATCGGCGTCTGTCTGCCAGCGTCGACGTCAACGAGGCTGCAGGTTGCACAATCGTGCGGCCGTCCAACACAGACCCCGACGCATGGTTACTTCGCGGTCTCCTACATCGTTGACGAGGCGCTCAACGTCGAATGGGCTTCGAAAATGTCGATGAAAGTGCGAAGCGTGTGCTCGGAAGCCTGAAAATGGTTCAACTGGGCATAGTTCGCACCAGTGGCAGCACGCGCGCGTCTGACCCTCAACGACTGCCTCTGCCCTATTGCTGATTTCTAAGTCATCATTGTCTCCGCAGCTTGTACTCTCGTGGCTAGACTCAGAACGTCAAAGCCTTCCTCGAAGCCGTCCAAGGGGCAGGACCTGTGGCAACCGTCAGCCTGTGTTCCAATGGAAACGTGAGAATGCACCACCCCACTCGTTCACATCTGCGAATCTATTCAACGCCAATGTCATAACGTCACTGAGATAGAAGCCGATCCCTCAATTCATGTCCGTATGTAACATGAAGTGCGCTTGTATCTGCTGGTTGGCAGTGGCGGGATCCTCGTGAGGCACTGGGCAGCAGGCACGCACTGCGACGTGCGTCTCAATGCAATTTCGCGCGGTACGGACAGTCTTCTTGCACGCGGCCCTGGTGTTCTCAAGGCGCGCCTCGAATACGAACGCCGTAGACATGAGAACGCCGGCGCACGTCATGATTCGCACGAGGCGTCGAAACGGTCGAGGCACGCCCACCGCCTGTGGGCGTGCAGGGTCTGGGATAAAGCTTATTCGTCCCTGGACCCCGGCGACCCTGTGAACATCCGATGCGATCTGACGGAGTATCCGGCCCAAACACGCGCCTCCCCGATGGTGCATCTGGTTCTCAGTGGCGAATCAACCGACTAGGACATGTGACTAGGAAATGTCATTGTGACGCGGCCTTTGAAATGGGGCGTGAGAGTATGCATGCCTGCGCGTGGTGCTGATCTGACTGCTTGCGCGGCATCCCGATTGAGCAGCAAATTTTCCCAATAGGCAGTTTTGCACGGCAGGGCTGATCGACAGGACGTAGTGGCGAATCCTGCTGAGCTTTGGGCCGAGAAGTGCGAATCCACCACAGAAATCGTGAAGTAAGGAGCGTCCGGGGGCCCTGCCAGCAGTATTCAATCCGCGAACCCGGGATAACCGATAACACAAAGTCTAACCTTTCAAACCGTGCGCCGAGGGGGCAAGCAGGATCGTCGTCCATTCCGTTACGTCGATAGCTGCGCCGAGAAGATGGATGGTGCGGCGTGGCTGCGGCTGGCTGAGGATTCCGCGCGTTTTCGGCAGGCGCGTCGCCACTCACGGCGCGGGCGCTCCCAGCCCTCCAGTCCCGAGCAAGATACTCGTGCAGTTAGGCGGTCCAGCCCCAAGTTATGCGGAAGGAGGCGGCGCGCCGCCCAGATAAACCGTGCAGTCCGGGCGGCCGTTGACAGTCTTCCCAGGGACAATAAGAGCAAAAGCGAGACTTCTCCCGTAGCGCCAGCGCAAGCAAGGGATCTTTCAGTTTCGGACAGAGCCAACGCGCAAACATGAGATTAGTCCGAGTAGACAGGCGAGACGGCCAAAGCGCAAACATGCCAGCCTCGAGAAGGACAGCGCGCGCGTTCTGGATTCAAATACCCCGCCATGCGTGCCGCTGAAGCTATGACTGACACAGAGCAGTGGGAGGGGAAAACTCGATGCGGGCGGCCCATCGCACCGTCTCGATACCCGGTAGCTGACGATACCACTGAGCGTCATGCCGGGTCAGCAAGACGCTGGAGTCAGGCAGGGACTATTCTCGAGCTTCGAGACTAGCAACCCCGCGTAACGACCGCCCAAGCGTTGTAGATGGCTGGTGTCGATGTCGCCCAGCGGTATCTGAACGTCACTGTCGGCCAGAGTCCGCAGCGCGTAGGCCTGGGGCACTGCTAGTTGTTTGTCCGCCCGTAGTCGGCATAACTCCAGGAACAAAGAATGACACCACAAACCTATCAGCATTAGAACAGTCGACAGCGGAGAGCGTGTAGATACCGTGGGAACGTTAGTGCAGATTCAACATGGGGGCTCCGATGCGTGTGCTCAATGGCGAAATCCTGGCGGTGAGTAGTGAACTGTGACGAGCATGCGGCAGCAACGCAACTGCTCGCGCTTGGCGTGGACACCGCCAGAGCGGCGCGCCGTTCCGGTGGCACGAATGCGGGCTCTCCACTCCTCGGGGCCCAGCGAACTACACATTGCATGTCATTTGCCCAAGATATCTTTCATTACGTCTGTGACGCACTGAGCTTCTCGGGATTCCACGAGCGCGGTTGTTTGATCTGCCACTGGTTTGCAATTGCTGCCCACCATAGACGCCCGCATGCTTGAATGCAGCTGTCTCCTCGGCGCAAAGTTTGGAGTGCTACCGCACGCTTCAGTCAGCTTCTCCCGTATTGCGGAGTAGAACGGTACGCTACCTACAGCACGATGACTGGAGACCCAGCGTAGCGCCTGCGCTCCTAGCAAACATCAACCGCTATATGGTCTGAAACACGTCAGCTAGCACTTCTAGTAATGAAGCACTCAACTCCCTCTTAATCACCACCAAAATGGCGGCCAATATCGAACGTTTAATACTGCCGTACGCCCGCAGACGAACCAGCAGGCCGTTATCATCCGAAATGAGATTGGATTCATCCATTGCCGAGTGTACCATGATCGCCGGTATCTCAAATTACCAAATGCGCAAGGCAGCTTGCTACATCGGGCGAAGACACCGTCAGCGGCCTCGCGCGCCGCGCGCGTTCCTCGTGCCTGAAGACCGGATAGTATTAGCACGCTCCAATGTAATGTGGATCTGTATACACTACCAGGAGCTTGGGACTCGCGGCCAATAGAGATCACTACGATGAAGTCAGTTCAGGAAGACGAATCGGACAGTCATGAGGTTTACGGCTGCGGTGGCAAGGTGCAAGTTTAACGCGGCGGGCCGGCCGCGACGTTCCTTGGCGCCCTGCAGCTGCGCGCAAGCCGACGAAAATGGAACTGACGGTGGGACTCCGCGTTCTGCTCCGGTAAGAGTGTCGTGCTGGGGAGTCGGAGACCAGGGACTGTACTTGGAACCCGCGCAAGATTCAGCGTGTAGTAGCAGCCAACGTCGAGAGCGTAGAAGACCGCCAAGCATGATACTATGATGCATTGGTACGACCACGCGCTCCGTTTCAAGAAATTGTCCTGGTAGCTTGGAGGCTAGGGACCATATCGGGCAGCGCGTACGGTCTTTATTGAAAGCGCGCGGCATCCAGAAGACTGCGCAACTCATTGATACAGCCGCAGTGTGAATCTATTCAGCGAAGAGTCGAATTGGGAACTCGGGGACTTGCCTGTTGCGACGCTTTTGTGTGCTCGCAATAGATTTAGTTGGCTCGGATTGGCGTCATCGCGAATCGCAGCCGCCAATCCCGCAATGCAAAGAGGACCGCGTCACCCTTTCAGGCGGGTACACGCAGCCCTTGCGCGCAGGACATCCGAAATTCGTGCAGGCGCTGAGAAGATTATGCCGGTCCGGGGTGGCCGTCATCTCGATATCATTACTGCCGATAGTAACAAGTCTGAGTGGAGCGTGTGCCGAAGGCTTACTGTAAAGGTGCATCAGAGCCTGTGTCGGATGCGTAACTGCAGTGACAAACCGCGCGGTAGCCACGAGGCACGAAGGCGGGACAGAGGTGTCCCGGGGGACTCGTAGGTCACCGTCAGAACCAGGCTAGCAGACGCTAAACCAGTTCCCGGCGCCGCTTCGCCTGCATCACGCATCGTTCGGGTGCATTGTCTGCGCAGGATGCATGCTGATTCATCAGCGCGCTCAAGTCGAAGTGCCCTTAACCTGTTGAGCGGCCAAGGATCGTGATCGGCGGATTGGCAGTGCCGCGGAGCGCAGAATGCTGGCCAGCCAGGACCCAACAGGAGCATCGAACAGGACGGAATGCTGCCCAGAAGGTGCAGAAACTATCCTGCCGCATTGCGCGATCGCTCTGTGGGTTCGAAGGTTCGTCATCAGCGAAGAGTACAAATATCAGAGCAAGTGTCATTGGGCCCTCCGGAGGACGAAGGCGAGGAGAAGGATGGTGAATAGGAAGAGCAGTCGGCCGTTAGCACTACACTTGCATGTCATCTTTCAGATTTGGCAGAGGAGCGAGATGCGCACATTGCTTCGCGGAGCCTTTACCACCATGGCCATCGCAGGGTCGCGTTGGCTCTCCAACCGGTGTGAAGCCGCGAAAGCACATAACGTACTACATCACTTCGCTTTCCCCGCGTCTCCTGCGGCGCTATCTTCGTGAGCTTGGCGACGGCGAGATCGGACTCGAACTCTTGCAGCAGCAAGAGCAGGCGGCGGATGGAGGAGGTGCCGTGATCATAATTCACTGCAAAAGCAGAACGCTCTCGAATTGCCGGTACGATCGGGTTACGAGGCCACAGAGAGGTCTGATGGGAGTAAAGTTGTTGGCAAGCCGCTGAGGTATCGTGCTAGGAGGGCCGAAAAGGATACACCGGAAGACAGTCCGAGCATCGCATCGCCGTCCCATGATTGGCGACTCGCGGGAGAAAATGCACACGCGGAATGAGAGCCTGAATCATCCATTTCACCACCATGAAACAGCAAGCAAACCGAGGAAGCATTCAGTACGTCGAAAGCCAGGAGCCAGAGCACATCGCACAGAATGTCCATAGACCAGAGAGACACGAAAAAAAAATAGTTTCAATCGCATGGACAAACAAGAATTGTTCAGTGGCGGCGCTGGGAGGCATTGCTGCATGTACAGCACGGGATTCAGGGTTCCTGCGAAGCAAAGGCCCATACAGGGTTTGGAAGATCGTGGTAGGAAGGCAAGAGACGTTTCGGTCGGAAGCGGCCGGTGTAACGCTTGCTTCGACTCAATTCACCATGCGCCAGACTGCCTGGGCCAAGTCGACGCTGCCGTCCGATCGGCTCGCGCCCTCGCGGCCCATAACGCCCAAAGCGAGCCCGAAACCGTCGGCCTCGCCTTCGCCGTCGCCGTCGCCCGCGCCGAAGAGCAAAGCCGTGCGCGCGCTCGAGACGCTCCTCGCCGGCCTGCGCACGCCAGTGTCCAAGGACCCCAAGGGCGGCTGCTTCTGCCTTGGTGCGCATTCCCACAGCCAAATAGCTTAAAATTGATACTGATAATAGTTCATTGCAGCGCGCTCTCACCCGCTCTCGCCGTACACGCCGCTCTGCTTTACGTGCGGCCTGGTGCTCTGCGTGCGCAACCCGCCCAGCGCGGCGTGCCCGTCCTGCGCGACGCCGCTGCTCGCGACGCCGGCGCTGCGCTTGCAGATGGCCGCGCGCGTGCAGGACGAGCTGGACGCGCAAATACGCGCCGAGGAGCGTGCGGCCGAACGCGCGCGCGAGGAGGCGCGTGCGCGGGCCGGCGCGTTTCCCACCCTGCCCGGCCATGGACCTAATACTGCTCCATTACCGCCCCCACCGCCTCCAACAATTGTTCAGCAACCGCAAACGCACAAGGTGCTGTCGATCGGCGGCGGCGGGGGGAAAGGCAAAGGCAAGGGCAAGGGCAAAGTCACGCTCTCGTCCTACACCACCAACCCTGCTGCTGCCGCGCACAGCCCAGCACAGTCGCACGGGGATAAGGAGAACGACATCGATATTGACGATGGCCCGCCGCGCGTCCCGCCGCCGCCGAGCGAGCCGCCGTACGCGCGTAAACTAGACGGCGCCCGTCCGTGGGAGGACAGACGACCTGGCGCGGACAACGCGGTGTATGTGCCGCTCCAGGTCGTCCAGCCGCCCGTGCCATCGTCTGCTGCGAATCCCGGCGCCGGACGACGGCGGAAGCGGAAAGGCGCTGGTGCTGGCCGCGGGGACGGGGCGAACGAGGCTGCGACCATTGCGACCGCCGTCTCGACTTGACCTGTCTTTATCCTTTCTTTCCCTACTTCTGATAGTGACCGGACTGCTGCTCTAATTCTCGTTCATTCTTGGGAATTTCGTCTGCTCTGCCCCGCTCGGCAACCCCTGTCGCAGCTGAGGTTAGGCTCGAGGGAAGACCGTGACAATCTTACACATCTCAGAGCTGCGATGTTACAGTACTTCTCGAATGCTGCAACGCGAAGCATGCGCGAAAGTCCCCAATCTGAGCCCATCCGCAGACGAAGGAGCTGAGCGGATGCGAATAGACCACCATGGTGGAAGTGTGACGGCGCATCAGGACCAGTACAATGTCGACCGACAGTGCGAAAAGCCCAGATTCAACGCCTGACGCCGTGAATGATGACCAAATCGACGATCCAGGAGCATATCATGCTCGAGTTATATTGCCACGACGAGGACAGAGGGGCCAGCTCAAAAGAAACACTGCAATGTTCAATCAGCTGCCGATTTCTTCTTCTTGTCTTCCACGATCTCGCAGGCATCCTCAGGCACGCCTTTGAAAAGCGCGCCAAACTTTCCACCCCCACCTATCGAATACATCTGAGTGAGACCCAGTAAAGGATTGCACCTCGAACGCACCTTCGGAGGCTTCCTCGATAATTTCAAGGACGTCGTCGGCCACGTCACCGGCGACCACGATCTCGTCCTGACCTTGTGGGTTCTTGGACACCGAAGCGCTGGTTGCGAATCGCTGTGCGAGAGCTTTCGCGGCCTTCTTCAGGTCGACTCCTGGCACCGCAAAATCAGAGAGGCGTGGGACAGACGGAAGGGAATAAGCATACCGAATTGCTCCAGGCCGCCGATTCGAGTGTCGTATTTTCGTTTCTGACGCTCTACGCGTTTGATGATGACCTATCCAGCGTGACGGTAGCGGTCTAAGTGAGTGGGTATTCGTCGAACAGCCAATTTACACACCTTCGCGGCGGAGCGTTTCTTCTCTTCTGTGGCCGCTTTGGCTTCAGCTTTAGCCTCTGCTTTCGCAACATCCTTCTCGAGCTTTGCCTGCTTTTCGAGAGAGAGCGTTCCGAGCTTGGCTGCGAGCGCCTCTGCACAACATAAATGAGGTAAACTTGCGAAGCCTGTTCAAAGAAGGAGTTCTGACCTTCAGAATAGTACTTGTCGTAGAGCTCTGGATAGGCGTCTTGCAGCCACGTCTTGCATTTCGTCAGGTGCGAGCCGAATTCGCAATATTCGGGCGGAAACCCGCAGACTGCAGCATAGATCTAGCGCGATCCTTGCCGCGCAATAGAGCGTACCGTTGCAGTATAGTACGCTCGAGGGACCAGCGATTGGCTGCGGCTGCTCGTCGTCGGACATGGTGGCGGGAAGTCAGAGGCTGATATCGGAGCGCGAAAAGCCGCGCGCCTCTTGTCCTCCTTCCATGCCGCAATACGACGCGCACCCTCGATTCAACGATTCTCCAAAAGATTCTTTATTATCAACCAGCTCCTGCCCACACCGCCATTGCGATAATTAGCACTGTGCGTGCCTAATCAATGCGCCAGGACAAGTACGAATGCTCAACACAACGGCATAGTTGACGAGAAGTGCTTAGTCTATTTTCGAGTCTATTGACGCAGTGTCGACTACATCCCTGTCACCATATGCATTGGGCTTTTACTACTGGTGTCGGACTCTGGCTCAAGGTTCATTTCGAGATTTACCGTGTGCTTTTGAAAGCTGCACAATTTCAAAGTGCATGTCTCTGGTTCGCCACGTCCCAATCTCCGGGCCAGCACACCTCACCGTTACGCAATATGCTTTTCGCGAGCCTCGATGGTGGCACCGTGTGGCTTGCTGCTATATGTGCTCGCGGACCCGCGCGCGCCGAACATACCTCCATCGCTGCATCGCACACGGATGCGACTCGCTACTCCAGCAGCCCCGCAAGCTCGTTCCAACGCTCGTGTGTGCCACCGTTCGCGTGGCAGCTCGTGATGATGTAGCTCAGCCGCGGCGCCGGCTACTTCATTTATCATGAGCTCGTGCACCAGCCTTGCCCAGTGCCATCTTCACTGGCTTGACTAAGTAAGTGGTCGCTGGGCTTGCGATCATGTTGCTGCTCTAAATATGGACCCACGGGGTGCTTCTCTGTCATATACGCAGTTCACACTCTCGCATCCTTAAGCAGACGCGAGGAGATGCACTATATGTCCCGCTAATCAGTCATCACACAGAATCGTGCGCATTTCGCTGCGCGCACATCGAAAGGATATCCAAAATGAGTCGCATATGGACATCCGGTAACACATTTACAGTAAATTATGCCAGTTTTAAGAGGACTTTAGGTTCATATCTCCAACCGGCGGCACCCTGAATCGAAGCCATGCATTCGCTCGTCGCACGACTGGAAAAAGCTTAACAGCTTCCCAGTCCGCCTGCACACAATTCCCATTCTTAGGCAACGTCAGAGAATGGTATTGGTTTGCAAGCCGCCCAGGAACCATCGTCGGACTGGCGATGGCGCGTGATGGCGCGGAATGGCGTCAGCTGTCATTAGCCAATCCTGGACGCGGATTCCCTCACGCGGTGGATCGTCGACAAACAAACATCGTGAAACAACAACGAAATCATGGTATTCGATGAGAACTTGAAGGGAAATGCTGTCCCCGACGTTGTAGGCGTCCGCACGGGCGCCTATGGTGCCGGCGAGTGGCAAGTCTCAGCATCTACGATCGGTCAATGCGTCATTCCTAGCCTGACTCGCCTATCCTGAACTTGAACAGAGTGCAGTTCTGCTCCCCCTGTCGATGACACCGAGATTGCCGGATATTCCGATTCGGCCTCAGCTCGCCGGAACAGAGCGGCTGCTTTGCCGCGTGTCTTTTTCCACACGATTCCGCCCATGGCTGACTCGAAGCACAACACCTACGGCGGCATGCAGGTCATTGGCCTGGGGCTGGGAAGGACGGGCACGGGCTCTACCAAGATTGCTCGTGCGTGCATGCTGATGCGACCATAAAATCTGCTGAACCTCGTGCTGGCAGTGGAGAAACTCGGCTACAAGTGCTTTCATAGTGCGTGTACAATATATCGCGCCCATTCGTTACTTCCTAATATGAAACTATGTCAGTGAACGAGGTTCCCAAGGATATGAAGCATTTCGCCACCAAATGGCCAGAGATTTACAAGAGTGCGTGCCATACGGATTCACAGGCAGCAACGACTTAACAAAGACGTGTGCTAGAGGTCGACGACGGTACTGTTACCCGGGCGGACTGGGACGCGCTGTTCAAAGATTACAATGCAACGCTCGATTTCCCCGCAGCCATGTTTCCCCGTGCGTCCTGTGGTCGATCGCCGGGCCCTTTCGCTGACCGTGTACCTACCTATCCAGGCGAACTCCTCGCGGCCTATCCGGAAGCAAAGTTCATCTTGACTGTACGCGACAATGCGAAGAAATGGCACGAGAGCACTCTGAACGTGCGTACCTGCGCTCTTGTCTTGTCGAAGAATGATCCTGCTAGACATGATTACCTCAATACGCAGACCATCGCCAAGACGTACGAGTTCCCGCTTTGGCACCTCTCGTATCTCCTTCGCCCGCGGTGGCTGGGATTTCTGAGAATCACGGACTACATCTGGGCGAAGTTCTTCCATGGGCGCCTGAAAGAGGACGGTATGGCCATCTACGAGGCGCACAATGCGGCGTGCCAGAAGATCATCCCTGCGAATCAGCTCCTCGTCTTCAACGTGAAAGAAGGCTGGGCGCCTCTGTGTAAGTTTCTGGGGAAGGACGTTCCGGTACGCCGCATTGTACTTATGTAGTCCCTGCGTTGAGGCGCCATGTTCACGTCTGTGCTGCAGGAGGGAGACTATCCGCACGACAACGAAGGGACGGAAATGGCTGCAAGGTTCAGAATGATGGGCATGATCCTCGTCGCGCAGTTGATAGGGTATAGCGCTGCATTCGCTGGACTGGCCGCGCTCGTCGTCAAGAGACAGTCGGTGTCCGCATTCCTCCGTGGCCTGCCGCGGAACTGAGCGGGGGCAAGGTCGGCGTATTCAAGGATTTTGGATGTCCAGTAGGTCCAAGCAACACACAACTCACACGGCTATGAACCAACCCGGCGGCGGACAGACCACGGTGTGAGTCGGACAGCAACGATGCGCAGAGCATGGCAGTCAGACACCGTGAAACGCATAGCCTGATCAGAAATGATCTTCCTGGCCCCACTCGTGGAAGATTCCATCCAGAGGCACTAGGACTCAACATGCAAGTGAGCCGTCTGCACAAGATCAACTCACACGAATATGCGATCCTGGTGCAAGCGCATATATAAAAGTGCGAGTCGGATGAGAACGTACCTCATTGGCGTCAGGGGCGACGCTGCATGCAGAAGAAGCAGCAGCGCGTGCAGAGGTCTGGACGGCCTGTTCTGGTCGACGGCGAGGTGATTTCTCGAGACAACATGACATGCGCGTCGTTATCGAGGCAAGTTGGGCGTTAGGGAACCCTTGAAACAGCAGTCTCGATGAGCAAGAAAGCAAGCACGCACCAGTGTTGGAGCACGAGTGCGGCTTTATGGCCCTGCGCGCTATCGTTCCCGACGTTGAGCTAACTTGTCCGCGCCAATGAGGGAGACCAGAGACATTGGCAAGAGCAAAGCACAGGGAATCAGACGGGTCTGCACGACTGGCAAATAACGAAGCTGAGCCACTGGACGCCGTGCAATGCTGTTGTCGAGGGTTCGCAGTTGAAGGGAGAAGCAACCGCTGAGGATATTCTAGCAATGGAGATGCGCTGGGTGTTGATTCTAGCTGGCGCCTTGAGTAGTGAAGGACGAGCTTGAATATCGAGAGATTAAGCTTCCGGTTAAGCATGAAGTGCCTGAGTAGTTGCGCGCTGCGTTGTCTTGTCAAGATACTGAGGCGACTCAGGCGAGTGGCGCGCGCCAATGAGAGCAGCATCGTGCGCGGGCGGCGGGCATGTGCAGCAAGGGAGCCCGAAGCGTCTCGGTCAAGCTGCTGAGCTGATGGGAGCAGGGTTCCAGCTGACCATTCGAGCAAGCCGTCCACGGCGACGAAGAGAAGGAGCGTTCGTCGGAGTTGACGGCAATTCGGACTTAGGAGCGCAGCTGCGGATAAGCGCCCGCCAGATCGATGCGGTGACGCGCCCGGGATGAGCCGGAGGCAGCAACGAGCGAACGACAATGTCGACGGCGAACGCGTATAAGAAGACGGCGACGTACCCGTGCGCGCCGGCCACCGCGCGCGGCGAGAGCACCAAGCTGTCGAGCGCCGGCGACAAAATCGTGTATGCCAACGGCAAGACTGTCATCGTAAGCCTACAACGCGCCGTCGTCGCCGCTTTGCTCACCGCTTGGCATGGCAGATTCGGGACTTGCAGGTGCGCAATGGCGGCGAGCTCGTTGAGTGTATGCGGACTGACAACATGGCGCAGAGCCCGCATGTATGTGTGGCGTATTCGGGGCACGTGCAGCCGGCGACGGTCGCGCGCCTCTCGCCGTCGGGCTACTACTGCGCGTCGGCCGACGCGGGCGGCACCGTGCGCGTGTGGGACGTCGCGGGCGCCGACCAGACGCTCAAGGGCGAGTACAAGGTGCTCTCCGGCAAGCTGCGCGACGTCGCGTGGGACGGCGAGAGCAAGCGCATCATCGCCGTCGGCGACGGCCGCGAGAAGTTCGGGCACGCGTTCATGTTCGACACCGGCTCCAGCACCGGCGAGATTGGCGGCCACTCCAAGGCGGTCAATGCTGTTGCTATCAGGGCGCAGAGGCCGTATCGCGCGGCTACGGCGGGCGATGATGCTCAAGTTGTGTTCCATTCGGGCGCGCCGTACAAGTATACCAAGGTGCGTTGCAGGCGGCATACATTGTGGTTACGGCGCTGACGCTGTTGAAGACGATCACGACGCATACAAAGTTCGTGCAGGACGTGCAGTATGCCCCGGACGGCGCGGCGTTCGTCAGCGTCGGCAGCGACTACAAGATCTTCCTGTACGACGGCACGTCCGGCGACGTCCTCGGCGAGATCACCGACGCCCCGCACAAGGGCACCATCGTACGCGGGCCTCCATTCACCTTCTGTGAAGTCCCACTGACTTTGGGCGGCAGTACGCAGCAGCATGGAATGCGCAGAGCACGCACGTCGCGACGGCCAGTGCGGACGGCACGGTCAAGGTCTGGGACGCCAAGACGCGCGCGTCGACGACGGTCTTCACGGCCGGCAGCGGCGTCAACAACCAGCAGGTACGTCGCGCGTCCGTCTTGCTTTCTGTGATACTCCGTAAAACTGCGGCTGGCTGCGTCCTGGATTGCACCATGCCGAGCTGCGTATTCACGGCAGCCACCCCTCGTGTCCTTTCCATCGCGCATCCGGTCGTCCATCGCGTTACACACTCTGACGCCTATTGCATCGCAGGTCGGCGTGACGTGGACCCCGCGCGGCATCGTCAGCGTCAGCATGGACGGCGCACTCAACGTATGGGACGAGCGCGCGCCGGGCGACAAGCCCGCGCTCGTGCTCGTCGGCCCGCAGAAGGGCATCACTGCCGGTGCGTACTCTCGCTGCTGCCCCCTGTCCGCCTGTCCTTTCCGCGCCGTTCTTTTCTCGCTGCTTCTTCGCACCTGTCCACTCTGCTTCATTCGTGCATGCGTCGCGAGATAAGTTCTGCGCGCGCACAAGCGTGCGGCTATCCGTTCCTTCTGCCCGTCGTTCGGCTCCGCTCGTGCGCGGGTCACGAGATAACCTCTCGCGCGCATAAGCGTGCGGATCTATCTCTGGGGTCGTCCGCTATGTATTCTTCTTCGTCCGCGTCGTCTGCAAAAGTACTCCCATCGCCCATCTTCTCTTGCTCCGCTCTCGCGACCACCGAAGCTCTGCATATCGCGCGACTCTCGCCGTTCCTCCATTCCCTTGCTTCCCTTTCCGCGCTGCACATACCTCCGCCGTTTCTTTGCGCGCGCTGTTCCGCACTGCTATGTCGATCAGCGGTGCGCATGGCCTCGCGTGACCTTGTTTGCCCCCTTGCGTTGCCCCGGCATACCGCAGCCGCTGCCCGCTCCGACATGCCACTTTGGCCATGCGGAAACACGCTCGCCGTCTCGTGCTGACTGACATGGATCTGCCCGGCGCGCGCCCAACTGCGTTTTGCGCTGCGGCCTCCTCTTCCGATCGCTGCCCAACCCATTGTTCCTGCCGCGCGCGTTGGGCTTCGCGAAAGTGCGGTCGGCGGTACAGTAGGGTTACGAACTGCTGGCTGTCCGCTAGCGCTGCGCAACGTGAGCCTCTCCCCAAGGTGTCCGCTGCGTAACGCGCGCCTCTCTCGCTGTTTCTCCACTCTCCCTCTCTCGCGCACTTCCTGCCCGAATCGTATTTTGTCAACACGGAACCACGCGCGCCGTCCCTTGCGGCTCTCGTCTCTCGTCTCGGACCCGACGCGCATGGTTTTCTCAGCTGCTCAGTCGCTGCTCTCCCTCTCCGTCATTGCGTCTCCCGATCGCTGCACGATTCAACGTTCGCCCGCGCGCGTTGCACTTCGTGAAAGTGCGGCCGGCGGCCCAGTTGTGTTACCAGCCGTTGCCGCTGCACAATGCGCCTCTCCCCGAGCTGTCCGCTAGCGCCTCTCTCCCTCAGCTGTTAGCTCGCAAAGAGCGTCTCCCCAAGCTGTTCGCTGCGCCGCGCGCGCTTCTCCCGCTCTCCCTCGCATTTCCTGTGTCTCCGCGACACTGTCCCTGTTGCCTCCAACGTTCCTGTGTGTCCGCGACACTGTCCCTTCCGCTTTCATCGTCCCTCCGAGTCCCCACCCGTTTTCTCCCTCGCGTTGTTGACTCATCGTCTCCCTTTGTCCCGCAGGCACGACCCTGCCCGACGGCACGTTCCTCGCGGGCTCGTACGACGGGCGCGTGTGCCGCTTTGCGCGCGAGGACGGCAAGGCGGCGATCGTGCCCGGCAGCGGACATACGGGCCAGGTGGTCGGCGTCGCTGCGATTGGAGGCGGCGAGGGCAAGGCGGTTAGTGTGGGCTTTGATGATTGCGCGCGGGAGATTAGGGCGGCGGATGGGTTTAGGTGAGTTTGGAGTTTTGGTGCGGGCTGGTGCGAGAGTCGCGGTTGAGGGCTCGCGGGTGCTGCGGGGGTGATGAACGCGCTGTTCTCTGGACTCGCTGGCGGGGCGGTGCGCTGTTCCCGTAAGATCGCTGGCGGTGCGGTGTCCATGAGTGCGCTAACGCACCGTGTGTCGGATGGGCTGACGCCTCTGCTCCCATGGCGGCGCTGTCCTATGGACGCCCTGACGCGGGCAGCGCCTCGTTGCCCGCCGCGGTGTCGATGAATGTGCTGTCCCTGCTCCTGTTGACTCGCTGACGGCGCTGTCCCGATGAACTCGCTGCTAACACTCGTGCCTCGCTCCCGCAGCTCGACGACGGTCTCGCTGGGCGGCCAGCCGCGCTCGCTTGCAGTGTTGGGCGACGTCGCGTTTGTTGTTTCCAACAACGGTCTTGCCGTTGTGAAGGACGGGCAGAAGATTCTGGGTGTCAAGACGGACTTTGGTGCGGCCAGCGTGGCGGTTGCGAAAAGCGGGGTTGTGGCTGTTGGTGGAGAGGTGCGTCCACGTGTTTCGCATCCATGGCATCCCGAACGACGAACTGAGAATCTGGTTTTGTTGCGCGCAGGACAACAAGATCCGGCTGTACGACTGGGCGGAGGGCGCGTTGAAACTGCGCAGTGCGACGCTGGACGCGAACCGCGGCGCTGTGAGCGCGCTGGCGTTTACGCCTGATGGAAGTTTGTTAGCTGCTGGTGATGTACGTCCTACGTCCATTATTTCTGCCGATCCCTCCATTTCGCGCAATTTTTCTTGCAATTCTTCACGATGTAATCGGTGAGCTGACCTGCTGCGCTTCAGTCCTCCGGCAAGATCGTGGTGTACGACGTCGCGGGCGGCAAGCCGACGATCACGCGGTGGACGTTCCACTCCGCGCGCGTCGCGGCGCTCGCGTTCCGCGACGACGGCAAGGCGCTCGTCAGTGGGAGCCTGGACACGCATGTGTATGTGTGGAGCGTGACGCAGCCGGGCAAGTGCGTACAATATCTCCTTTCCCTTCCTTTTCCCGTGTCGAGCCTCTCCGACCGTTCGCCGCGGCTCACGTCTCGCTCGCAGGTATGTCGCGATACGGAATGCGATTCCCGGTGGATGTGCTGTGGCTGCGTGGCGTGCGGCGGACGAGGTTATCGCGGCTGGCGCGGACGCATGCGTGCGCGCGTGGCGTGTCGAGGTGCCCGTGTAGACGCTCTTTCTGCTGTAAGTTGTAGCGATGATGTTGTAGTATGCATGATGATTTGTGTACGACGAGATGATGGAATTGGGAATGTAACGATTTGCTTGGTACAAAATATAACTTCCGTCAGAGAACAACGGCTTGGGTCGCAATCACCGGAAGACAACCCATCTAGAAGCATTTCCTACCCGAACACGGTCATTCGTCTGCTGCGATCCTCTCCGCTATGCGGACGTGCCAATCTCCTTTGATTTCTCCGAAGTACCGCAGCGCGTTTCGAGCGCGTTTGCGGGCAAGCGTGTGTTGTCCGCGATTCTGCGCTATGGTTGCCAATCGCAACTGCAATATGGCGAGCTCGTGGCTAAACCCCATCCATTGCAGCGGCAACAACAAAGCCTCGACCAGCCGCTCGGCAAAATCGTCATCGACAACTTCAGCGAGTAGAGCTAGGCAGCGTACGCAAGTGGCTGTGTGGCCCTGTTTCCTGTTTATGATAACCGCATTGACGACCAGGGATGCTGATTCTTCTCGGCGTCCTGCTGCACATTCCACTTGGCCAAGGGAAGCAATGCAGTCAGCCTCAGCAACCAGAGTGTCTGACAAATGAGCGCTGGAGAGGCTACGGCCCCTCGTGATTGCCTCCCTCGCGATGGTGAATGCTATGTTAAAGTAGTGTAGCGAAGTGCCGGAGCAACGAGCGTGAGGATAAGTAACTGCCGTGTATTAAAGCTCCGCCGTATGACAACAACGGCGCACGCGTCTACATGAGTGACGGACTGACAAATATACAGTGAGTATTATAATCAACTGCTAACACTTCCCCTCAGGCCGTCAAGCCTAGTCCAGCCGCAAAGCGTGTAGTCTTGGCAACGTCGAGCGGCTTGGTGAACTGGTCAGCCAAGTTGGAATGCGTGTCGACCCAGGAGATGGAGATGGTCCTATTTGCGACAGAGTGGCGGACATAGTGATACGGGAGCGCAATGTGCTTCGTACGGTCGTGGAACTTGTTGTTCTTCACCAGAGCAATAGCGGACTGATTGTCGACACGAATAGGGGTTGGATCGGGCGAGGAGGTTTTGCCGCGCGTGCTGCGCATGTGTAACGCCCGCTCTCGCCTTGCCGCTGGCTAACGATTGTCCAGTTCTTGACTACCCGAGAACTAGGATGGGCGTGCGCGGCATTTGAGAGTGTAATACAACTTTTCCGGATTTGCAATAAAAGACTACCTCAGCTCAGAATTGAACCAATAACCCAACAGCACTAATCCAGCGAGATAACCACCGGGTCAAAGAGCCAGTGGTGAGGATGGTTCGCGGCTCGGCCCAATGATGCGACCTTGCCGCGAAGGAGCTGAAACTCCGGCGTTGGTTCTGGATCGCAAGCCGGCCGACGACGCGCGTCTGCCCTTCGGGTCGAGACGCGCGTCCTTTGGGCTGCGGAGAGTTCGGGACCGAGGAGTTGGGGATGCCGGCGCGGCGCGTATGCCCCGGCTGCGGGACAGCGCGCCGCCGCAGTCAGTTTCCTGCCGTCGGTACCGAATATCCCGCCTCTCTGGAGTGCGGGATATGACGAGTACGACCGGCAGAGGCTATCCCGAGTCACAGGTGGACCGGGATAGATGTGGAATCCGAGTCAGGAGCCATTGCATGACTCCAACTGTGTTTTTAGTATAAATATCTGTATTTTAGCTATCCTAGAGTCCTCAGTCTGCTTAACAGAGCCAATTCCCATTCATTCCTGAGTGAGAAGCAAGCTCAAGCAGCTCTCAATATTGTCTAAAGGCCCAAAACCATCGGTGAGTAATGATTCTATTGACTTTCACTATTCACTCATGGCCGCTTGGCCTTACATTTTTTGAATGAAACTTCTCTGTTTTGCATTTATGACCCTTGCATACAGTACTGATCACACTGCATGCAGAAACTCTCTCAGCAAATCTCAACCTCAACCTCAAACAACTCACTTCACTCTCACCATCACTCTCAACTCCCTCAAATCTCGACTCTCAACCTCTCAAGTCTCTCTACAATCTCAAATCAAATCTCGGTTTCTTCTCTAAATCTGTCTCAGCCTCAAATCTCAGTTTCAAATCTCAACTCGAATTCGAAAACAAATAAAAACTCATTAAAAATGGTCAAGACCCGCTCTGGAAGACGTTCGTACGCGAGTGACGAAGACACTCGCGCCCCCGGGTCGCTCCCGGGAGGACCGACCCCTTTGCACAATCGAGTCCGCGAGTTGCGTGACACGATTGCTCGGCTGGCGACGCCGCGCATTCCAGCGCGCCGCGTGTTCGCCATGCTGGATGCGGACTCCCCGGCGAGACGGGAGTCCTGGGAAGGTCTGATGACCCCAGCCAAACCAGCTGGAGCATCGAACGCCGGCGACTCTGCGCCCGCGACACCTGCTGCGTCGCGCACCGCACCCATGTCGCCGTTGACCCCGCTGAGCGAAGCGGGGTCCATTCATGTCAGCAAACTAGTCGGGGACTTCGAGTTCCCGCTAGCAGCAGATAAATCGACGGATTCGGCGGCAGACGCATCGTTCCGCACGGCCGACCCAGATACTGCGCCTACAACACCGTCAGTACCCCGCGTTTCACCCCTGGCGCAGCCGCACGGGCCAATCCGGCCAGTGCCAGCTGCGCCAGAGGGAACGGCAACGGTTGTAACTGGCGGCGGCGCGATCCAGTTGCCTGCTGCTGCAACTCCGGCAGATCCCGGAGTTGCACCAAAGCCGCCGACAGCTGACCCGCCGGGCTCAGAAAGGACGAGCCCGCCGAGAATACATCCGTCAGCAATGGTAGCTGAGCCAACTGTCAAGTTCGGCACGCACACGTCGGGAGACGCAGGCGCGAATCCGACTTGGCGAACAGTTGGCGAAGGAACCATTGTCGACGCCGACGGATGGGTTACCAAAATCAAGAAAGGCTCACCTCCGAAGCAAGCTAGCGAAGTGATCCCTGTGCCGACCATCTCGGGACCGCAGGATTTCCCTCGGTGGTACGCGCACTACAACAGTGGGGATCACTCGGTCAGAATTGAGCCGTGGGTAGCAGAAGAAGAAACTTACCCTAAACATGCGCAGGACCTACCCGCCGTCGAGAGCGACAAAGAAGAGGGTCCAAGCAGTCGCCCATCGTCTCGGGCGACTAGCGCGGTACCTTCCCTCGTCGCCCCAAGTGATACGACGAGCGGTGCTACAACTGGTCCATTTCTCAGTGAACCAGCTACAGCGCCGTCAAGCCCCCACTCGACGCTCGAACCACTGCCGCTGCAGCCTGGAGAAGAGCCTGCGACATCCGTTAGTGCATACGTGAAGAAATTACGCAAGTTCAGCGAGTCTGCGCTGGACAAGTACCACGACGAAGGACTGGATCCCGCGCTCGCTTATATGAGCGGGATATTTCCAGACCATCGAGTGGAAGTACTGCGTCAGTGGCTTAATTACGTGAATGAAAGCGTAACGCACTCAAAGCCGCTGGCCGCGACCGCCTGGTTAAATTCGCGAACAACGAGATACCTGCGCATTTAGTCAAGCCAGTGCAGGCACCACCGAAACCGAAGACGCACAGCGAGGCCGCTCGTACGTCTCCCTCGCCCAAGACTCGACCGTTACCTGATCCCATCGGCACTGGACGCCCGGGAAAAGGCAAAGGCGTGGACCCGCTGGAGAGACCCACAGCGACCTCCACGCCTAAGTCAGTCCGGTTCTCCTTCGCCGACTCGTCGTCGCCGCTGCCGTCGTATCAAGCCGACCCAGCGCCAGTCACGCCGGGTATCCTGCGGCGGACGAAGGCAAGCTCGTCGCTCGCCTCGACTGCGCAGCAACAGCACGGTGTCGTGCAGGCGAAAACGGCCGTACTCGAGTCACAGCTCGGCCAGGGAATACCTGTCTGGGGAACAGCGTCAGCGAAGACTACGCCCGTTCCCCACAGCAAAACGCACCTTTCCCACCGGGAGGGATGGTGCGCAGCATCACCGTGCACAACTCCAACCCGGAGACGCCGCGAGCAAGAGCAGCGCCGCCGGGTGGGTATTACTCGGAAGCTGGAGGGTTGCCTGGAGCCCTCAGCGGAGGTGCCCCAGTCCGTTCCACGTTTTTTCGGAGCGATTCGTCCGACTCGGGCGATGTCGCATACCCTGTCAGCAGCCGGTCAGCTAGAAATAAGGTAAGAACGGCTCACCTATTCGATTCTGCGATAAACCTCACCAAGTACCCCGTGCAGGTGCGAACAAATCAGCAAAGCTGGGGAAAACCAGCCCCAGCTGCGCTAGATTCGTCCGCCCCTGCGTCTGGAGCACCGCACGGCGAGCGGGATGCTCGCCGCGGACCTCTTGACTCTGGGAAACCGCCGGCTGGACCGCCGAGCGGGCCCAGTGACCCACCGCGACCGCCAACACCGCCGAGCCCTGACCCAGTTGGGAACGGGCGTGGCGGCGGTAATGGCGGAAGCGGAGGGGGACCTGGTGGGAATGGCGGAGGAGGAGAAGGGGGTCCGCCGGGAGGCGGATCTCCGGGCGGTAATGGCGGACAAGGCGGCTCGCCACCGCCGCCTGACGGTTCTGACCCAGCGCCGCCTGCTGGAGGGGATCCCGGAGACGACTCTGGAGATGAGTCGGACGGCAGGGACGACGAAGACGACTTGCGCGCGCGGCGCAAGCTCGTCTCTCAGATGAAAATCAAACAACCGCGCATCTACGATGGACGCGCGGACGTTGACGTCTACGACCAGTGGTGTTACGAAGTCGACCTTTGGAAACGGCTGAACGGTGTGCGTACCAAGTGGGCGATCCCGATGATGTCAAGCTTTCTGTCGGAAAAAGCGTTGCGATGGTTTATGAGCAATATCGTCTTGTCCGAGGAGAAGTGGACGATGAGGAAGTTCTTTAATGAACTGTTTGACCACTGCTTCCCCTCGGACTTCAAGCTCATGCTGCGCAAGCGTTTCGCGCAGTCGACACAAGGCCAGCGTGATGTGCGCGAGTTCGCGCGAGATATCCAAGTGCTTGCGCAGCGATTCCCTGACATCGGAGAGCGTCAGCTCATCCAGGTGTTATGGGAAGGTGTGCACAGTTACATACGCTCCAAATGGTTCGACTACGGCTTCAACATCGACGAAAGCCCGTTCGACCAACTCGTGACTGCTGCGGAGCAGTTCGAGAAAGGTGAGCGCGCCCGCGCGGGAGTCGACCGCCAGATGCACACCTCGGATCGCGTCCACGGTCGGACTGCATCAAGCTCTGCTTCAAACTGGCGTCAGCGTGTGCAAAATGCGAGTCTCACCGTCGGACGACCCACCTCGCGACCGAAAACCTGGATCCGCAGCAATGCTGTCGGGTTCCAGTCCAGTCGCGGCCGCGGTGGGTTCAGAGGATCCAACGGCCGCGGAGGTGCGAGAGGAGGACCGACCATGGGCCCTCCACGCTCGCGCGACGGTCAATTCGCGCGGCGAGAAGTCCTCAGCGCCGAGGAGAAAGCACGCCTACAAGCAGAGGGCAAGTGCTTTATCTGCAAAAGCGAAGGGCATTTCAGCAGAAACTGCCCGACGCGAATGCAAGCACGCCGCCCCGCGATTCTACACTCGAGCGCTGCGCGCGTCAGCAAACCGTTCGCACCGAAGATCAAGGCCATTCGAGCTCACCGTGTAGAACTTCAAGACGAGATCCCGTACGACGAACGCGAGTACAGTGACGAGAATGCGCTGCAGCTCGCGGGGATGCGCTTGATGATCGAGCACCCGGAGAATGAGCACGAACTCGCCTACGCCAAGCCCTACATCGTGGAAGAGGTGTTAATCGGCAAGTTCAAGAACTACTTCGGAAATCTCACCTCTTTGGACGGCACCATCAAGATGCACGTCGACCGTAGGTTTACGGTCGAATACGACGAGAAGAACAACTCGTTCTTAGTGAACGACTGGGGTACCGGTGACGCGTACGAAGTCTTCCGTGACGACTTCCTCGCTGGAGATCTGCGCGTATCCGCAATTGTACGGCGCCACGTCGAGAGAAACGCCGGCTACGACGGGCCAACGATCGCGAGTCTGCGTGGTCTCAGTATTCCGAACGAGAGGAACCCTGATTACTCGCCTGACCATGCCGTAGTATTTCTGAATGGCGAGTTCAGGCTGATGACGAACGAACAAGCACACCAGCTAGGGATCGACAATCAACGCTATGTAATCATGCGTAGCCGTGGGCAAACCTTCGTGCGCGACCTCGAAACGCGACTCGACTACCATGTGACGCCCGAGATTGCAGCCGCGGGGATAAGCATACCCGCGGTGCTGCACCGCGCCGAGATCCACTCTACGGTGGAACCTGTGAGTACCGTGCTGCAACCTGCAACTACTCAGGCTGACCTTCTCTCCCGCAGCGGGATCGCGTGTCACGCGATTACCGTGAGTTCCTCGCGTCTAGTCGGCGCGGGACGAGCGGGCAGTAGTGGGAATAAGAAACCAGGGTCTTCTGAACCGCTCGAGCGCACTGCGATGCGGGTCAGAAGCATAACCCGAATGGTTCCCAGACCTGTAGTAGTTGAAGCGCGTGTACAAAATCGGATTGTTCGCGTACTAATTGATTCGGGCTCCCTCGCTGATTTCGTCTCCATGACGTTGGTAGATCAACTCAAGCTGAGAGTGAGGGCACTGGAACGTCCTATTCCAGTGCAGCTCGCGGTCAAGGGGTCCCGTTCGAAGATCAATGTCGAAGTGTCTGTGCAGTTCAAGTATCAGGACATTGACTGCGAGAAACGATTCGACGTTGCTAACCTTGACAATTACGACCTTATCTTAGGCACTCCTTTCATGTGGCAGCATTCTGTGGCGATTGGACTCAACCCGACGCGAGTGGTTATCGGGAACGCGAAGCCTGAGCCGATTCAGGGCTCCGAGGCGTTCTCATTGTCGGCCGCAGCTGCGATAATCGATGAGGAACGACTGGAAACACTGCGTCAGCAGATGAAGAAGGAGGCGGAGGACTTATGCAAAGATGCATGGCTCACCGAACTCCCGCCGCTACGCGCGATTAACCATACTATTCCACTCATTGATGAGAAGAAGATTTACCCGTGGCGTCCGTCGCGCTGTCCAGAGGCGATGAGAAGCCTGTGGACTGAGAAAAAGAACGCTTACCTCGCGACGGGACGCTGGCGACTCGCTTCAGGAACGAGCTGCACGCCGCTGCTCATAATCCCGAAGCCGCCGAAGGGAGACGGTGTTCTGCGCATGCGCACTGTCGTTGACAAACGCGCGCAGAACGAGAATACGTTGAAGATCGCGACGCCCTTGCCAGATATCGACACGATACTGCGGAGCGTGGTGCGGCGACCGTGGAGAAGCCTCATAGACGGCAAGGACGCCTATGAGCAAATCCGCGTCGTGCCCGAACATGTGAGCCGTACGCTTTTCAACACGCCTGACGGCACAATGGAGAGTTTAGTCCTCCAGATTGGAGACTGTAACGGCTCGGCAACTTACCAGATGCTCATGAATCACATCTTCTCAGAACACCTCGGCGTCTGGATGGATGTTTACTTGGACGACATTATAATTTACTCGTACACTCTTGAGGAGCACATTGACCACATCCGGACGGTGTTCAGGATTCTGCGCGAAAACAAGTTCTATTTGAGTGCTGATAAAATGCAGCTATTCGCGGCAGAAATCAATATTCTAGGGCATATAATCGACGAGCACGGGATACGGATGGACCCACATAAGGTGGACTCCGTCGCGAACTGGAAAGTGCCCACGAGCCGAGCACTCCTCCAGAGCTTCCTTGGCGCAGTAGGTTTCCTTGCCCCAGACTGCGCCGGTATCCGCATTCCCATGGGCGTGCTGACACCGCTGACCGGCGTGAATCGCCCGTGGCGGTGGGGTGCGACCGAGCAGCGCGCATTCGACGAGATACGACGGATCGTGGCTGACCACCGTAATCAGCATCGGGTCGCAATAAACTACGACAAGGACGCACCGTGGATTAACCTAGTCACGGACGCGTGTTTGACGGGCGGAAGTGGCTATATAAGCCAAGGCGACGATCTCGCGACGGCCAAAGTCTGCGCGTTCTGGAGCGGGAAGTTCAATCCCGCCCAGCAGAACTATCCCGTGCACGAGCTGGAGCTGCTCGCGATCGTCGAGTCGCTGAAGCGTTTCCGCGGCATGTTGCACGGCGCGCGGTTTCGTATATGTACCGACCACAAAGCCCTGCAGTATTTCATGAGCCAAAGGTCATTATCGTCGCGGCAAAGCCGCTGGCTCGACGTACTTAACGAGTTCGACTTTGAGGTTATGTACATCCCCGGCGAGACGAACAAGTTCGCCGACGCGTTGTCCAGACTGTACAGCGAGGACGGTACAGGGACTGTACGGGCCCCCAGTGAACACGTCTGCGAAGAAGACGATAAGGACGATGAGCCCGCGTTGCAATCAAACGCCGTGGGACTCACCTGGAGGGCGCGCGCGTCGCGCTGGCTGTCGGCGCCGGTGCTGACTGGCCGCGAAGCCCTGGCCAGTTTCGCTGCGTCGGTCCAGCGACAAAACTCCCCTGATAGACGTAACAAAGGTGATACGGAGGGTCAGCATCAAACGACAGGTCGTAACAAAGGTGATACGAACGCTGACGCACCTTTGAACGACGCCGTCCGACGGTCTGCGCGACTCGGCGCGAAGACGGGCCCGCCGGCCTGGGCGAGCTTGATCCAAGGTCGGCGCGGTCCTCGACACAAGAAGAACGACGGCGCGCCCGCGAATGCGGACACGCCTGACGCAGCCTCGAATGAGGTCACGCCCGAAGTAGTGACGACGGGCGAGCCTGCGAATGCAGACCCGCCCCAGCTGCTGGAACCCGCGCAGCCCAGCGGAGGGCGCGACCATAACGAAGAAGAAGAATTAGAGGACGCGCGGTCGCCGGCGAACGTCTCGCCGTCGCGCGCCTCTGGGGATGTGATAGGTCAAGATGCGGGAACAGCCGAGCCGTTGCTCGACTATCGACTCGCCGACATCGCGTCGGTGCTGAAGGCCGCTGAGCCTCAGCTCAATATACCCGCTATCTTCGAGCCTGAATACAAAAACGACAAATTCTTCAAGATAATTATTGAAAATCCCCATGATTACCGGAATTTCCAAATCAAGGCAGGGATTATGCGCATGATTACCGATGAGGAGTCGCTAATCTGTGTCCCTGATTTCTTGCACCAGGGCCGTTCCGTTCGCGAGATAATCATCTCGCAGGCCCATTCGATCCTCGCACATCTTAGTGCAAGCAAGACTTTGCAGTACATTCGAACTGCATTTTGGTGGCGCGACATGCGCCGCGACGTTGAATCTTTTTGCAGGAGTTGCAGCGTCTGCTCCTTGAACAGGGCAAACAGCCAGCAACCCCTGGGCAAACTCAAGACGCTGCCAGTGCCGTCGCGGCCCTGGCAGTCCATTGGGATCGACTTCGTCGGGCCGTTGCCCGACTCGTTCACACGGCTCGGGCGATTCGATATGATTTGCGTCATAATCGATCACCTCACATCGATGGTACATATTGTACCAACTCAGTCAACATACAAGGCTACTGATATCGCAGAGCTTGTGTTCGAACATATCTACAAGCTGCACGGACTACCTGAGCGCATCGTGAGTGACCGGGACTCGCTGTTTACCAGCATTTTCTGGCGCAACCTGCACGATCTTATAGGCGTGGATCTCAGGATGTCGTCCGCTTATCACCCAGAGACGGACGGATCAACCGAGCGTGCTAATCGTACCCTGGTGCAAATGCTGCGCGTTTGCGCGCTTGCGAATCCGACCGACTGGGCGAAACGGTTACCCGCGATCGAGTTCGCGATGAATTCCGCGGTCTCAGAGACCACGGGATTTTCTCCTTTCTATCTGAACTATGGTGCGCTGCCCCGAGCCCTCAAGTGGAACGCGAGCTCACCGTATCCCGGCGTTATCAAATTTGCGCGCATGATGAAAGATGCAATCATGCAAGCGCATGACGCTATCATCGATGCACGCGTCCGCCAGACTCGGCAGGCGAACAAGCACCGCCGAACGACGCCTTTCGGTGAGGGGGACTGGGTTTACCTGTCCACGAAGAATCTCACATTGCCGAAGGGTGCGTCGCGTAAACTTGCGCCGAAGTATATTGGCCCTTACAAGATTACTCGGACGCTCGTACGTGATACCACGTTCGAGCTCGATCTGCCGCAGGAATTGCGCGCTCGCGGCATACATAACGCGTTTCACGCGGCGTCGCTACTCGGCCGCACGTGATCAACGATGACAAACGATTCCCGGGCCGACTGCTAGGACAACTACCTGGATTCGGTCCGTCTCCCGACGAGTGGACCGTGTCTGAAATGACTAACCATTATGGCAAAGGACGAGATCTATTATTCGAGGTCAAATGGAATACCGGACAAGTCAGCTGGGAGCGACTCCGCGAGGTGAAGCACCTCGCAGCGCTCGAGTCCTATCTCCAGGCCATGGGGGTGGAGAAACCCCGTGACCTGCCAGCAGGTATGTCCGTCCCGCCGGAAGACACTCGCGACTAATGATCCTTGACGGGATCATGCAGGGTCGCGGTTCCGATATGGAATCAACGGCACTGGGAGCGGTCTCCCGGTGCATACAGCCAGCCAGGACGCTCTGCGCGAAGCACGCGCGTCCTCAGGGTCGTCAGGAAGACTGGGAGGACCATACGGTCCGCCCGAGACGATTATATAGGGGAGCAATAGCTCCAATGACTGCCTATCGCAAGTTGACCGCTTCGCAGCGACCAACATTTGTACACCCCAATCCGCGCCTATGGCCACCGCACCCGCCAACGCCAACACTCCCCAGGATCCTCGTCTCGCGCCGCGCTCTAGCGGCACTGCCCCTGGCGGACCGGTGCAAGTGCTGTCGCGGGTGCTGGGCGTTTCAACTAATTAAGACGGCTGCAGCAACCGAGATCGGCGCCGCCGCCAGTCAATGGCGTCGGCGCCACGCCCGCCAACACCTACCCTACTACCAACCTCCCGGGGGGAGGGTTGGGCGGGCCTCCTCGAACGCTGGCTGACGCTCACTTCAACGTCAACCCCGGGACCGGAACTCCCTACGCGCCGTCTGCGTCTGCGATTTACGATTCGGGTCGAGCTATCGTGCTCGACCCCTACCACTCTGGGCGCATCGCGACGGAGTTAGCCGACGTGTTGCGCCCGACGCTCGCGGGCTTGTACTCGTCCACGAACGAGACATTCCTGCGCAGCGAGCGCGCTGCAGTCATGGGCGAGAGGGCCAAGAACGCCATGGCTGATCTCCGAGTCACCATGACGTCTCAGACGTCGAATATCGCCAACGCCGTCGACCGCGTCGATCGGCTCATTCGCGGGCTCCACAGGCCGCCTACGCCCGAGGATGTCGCTCGAGTCGTCAGCCAGGAGCTCGCGAAGGTCGGATTTGCGACACCCGACTCAGTCTCTGCCCGTGTGCGCCGATTACACATTGCGCGCTCGACTGACTCTCATCATACTCGTAGGTTGTGGGCGAGTTTGACCGGCGCTTCGCCGTCATGTACCAACGCGTGGTGAGCGTTGAGGGCGAGGTGAAGGCCATCCGCGCGGGCATCGACGATTCGATGCGGATGGTCCACAACAACCTCACCTTGCTGCGCGAGATCACCTCGCGCCACGCCGAGCTCGCAGAAGGCGTCGAGCTCAAGCGCAAGCGCGGAAAGAAGGGCCCAGTTCGCACTGGTACCCTCATCGCGGCCGCCGCTCGCGCTGCGGCACCGTATATGCGCCCACCGGTTGTCGTTGCTGACGACGCCGAAGACCCCATGGCCGCTGTTCTGGGCCACGTCTCCGACGACCGCGAATCCGCCGAGCTCGCGTCTCAACTGACGCGCGAGCTCTCACCGGTCTCCCCGCCGTATGAACCCGAGGAGGGCGAGGTCGTCGACGCCTCTACCGTCGCCAGCGGCAGCGGCTCGAGCGGCTCGACTTAGAAGCCGCTATACCAACTTCGGAGGGCGTATGTAACGCCCGCTCTCGCCTTGCCGCTGGCTAACGATTGTCCAGTTCTTGACTACCCGAGAACTAGGATGGGCGTGCGCGGCATTTGAGAGTGTAATACAACTTTTCCGGATTTGCAATAAAAGACTACCTCAGCTCAGAATTGAACCAATAACCCAACAGCACTAATCCAGCGAGATAACCACTGGGTCAAAGAGCCAGTGGTGAGGATGGTTCGCGGCTCGGCCCAATGATGCGACCTTGCCGCGAAGGAGCTGAAACTCCGGCGTTGGTTCTGGATCGCAAGCCGGCCGACGACGCGCGTCTGCCCTTCGGGTCGAGACGCGCGTCCTTTGGGCTGCGGAGAGTTCGGGACCGAGGAGTTGGGGATGCCGGCGCGGCGCGTATGCCCCGGCTGCGGGACAGCGCGCCGCCGCAGTCAGTTTCCTGCCGTCGGTACCGAATATCCCGCCTCTCTGGAGTGCGGGATATGACGAGTACGACCGGCAGAGGCTATCCCGAGTCACAGGTGGACCGGGATAGATGTGGAATCCGAGTCAGGAGCCATTGCATGACTCCAACTGTGTTTTTAGTATAAATATCTGTATTTTAGCTATCCTAGAGTCCTCAGTCTGCTTAACAGAGCCAATTCCCATTCATTCCTGAGTGAGAAGCAAGCTCAAGCAGCTCTCAATATTGTCTAAAGGCCCAAAACCATCGGTGAGTAATGATTCTATTGACTTTCACTATTCACTCATGGCCGCTTGGCCTTACAGCATGTGCCGCGCAGTGGTGCGCAGGCCATATCTCCATGATTATTGCAGCTAAAGCATATTTTGAAAGATCAATCAGCAGGGAAAACTGAGCCCTCTCCAGACACCATGTGAGGGAAAGATTTCCTCAAGTATTGGGAGGACTATATTAAAAAAGTATGTGGCTGTGGCGCGGCACTGTGCAGCACCCTACCACCACACAAGCCCAGCACCCCAACAACACATTATGGACATATCTCATGGTTTGGATGTGCACCCCCACACCCTCTGACCATGCTATACTCAATGGTTTCAAGTGGGGAGGTTGCTAGATGCCTGGGCACCAATGCGCGGCATGCGCGGCACTTCTCCTGCTGGGTTTGAAATGCGCGGCACCCCTTGCTGCTTCAACCACAGCTTCTGTAGTTCTGAAACTTGTCCAGAGCATCATATTAGACTTATATGATCCACATATAGTCAAGAAATAGTGTTGGATTGTGTTAGTTCATGAGATGTGGTTGAGGGTATTGTGATTAAGGGGGGCCAAGGATATGGTGAGAGTAAGTGCAGAATCAGTTGGCCTGCTCTGGTACTGGAAGCCAAGTTGGTGGGCAGGTCTGTGCCTAGTATTCCACCCCTGAATACTCATAGCATGCACTTCTCGTGGTGTCCTTAGCCCCCCTTAATGACAATAGCATGACCTGAACAGATTTCAGAACTAGAGAGGCCCTAGGGAGATTTGAGGAGAGTGCCGTGCATTTCAGACTCAGTGGGAGAAATGCCGCGCGTGCTGCACATGTGCACCCTGCACCCACAACAAGACCTGAAGTCTTCCAAACAGTCTAGACTTGGTCCATAGTACTATCTCAGCTATTCCAGTCCTTATCTTGTTGCCAACAAGGTGTCTTGGGTGTGCCTCAGACTCGGGTGTTAAAGTGGCTGTTTTGCCCCTCGACAATTTGGAGTTATCCATGGCACCCTAGAGGCTTTCTGCTGTACCATTGTCAACAAAGTAGTGTAATAACATGGAATGAACAAGTTCCAGAACTACAGGAGCTCTGGTTGGAGCAGGAGAGAGTGCCGCGCATTTCAAACCCAGCAGGAGAAGTGCCGCACGTGCCGCGCATGTGCACCCAGTGCCCTCAGCAGCATCTGTAGTGTTACAAACAGTCTGGACATGCTCCATAGCTTGGTCCCAGCTAGTCCAGTCCATAGTGGATGCCTAAATGGTGTTTTGGGTGTGCACTGGGCTTGGGTGGTAAAGGGGCAGTTTTACCCCTCAACCACATCTCATGAACTAACACAATCCAACACTATTTCTTGACTATATGTGGATCATATAAGTCTAATATGATGCTCTGGACAAGTTTCAGAACTACAGAAGCTGTGGTTGAAGCAGCAAGGGGTGCCGCACATTTCAAACCCAGCAGGAGAAGTGCCGCGCATGCCGCGCATTGGTGCCCAGGCATCTAGCAACCTCCCCACTTGAAACCATTGAGTATAGCATGGTCAGAGGGTGTGGGGGTGCACATCCAAACCATGAGATATGTCCATAATGTGTTGTTGGGGTGCTGGGCTTGTGTGGTGGTAGGGTGCTGCACAGTGCCGCGCAAGTGCCGTGCAGTGCCGCGCGTGGCTGTCCACGGAACTATACATCCCAGAATACTGATAATTTTCCTAACATCTTTCTATTGCCTATTTGGCTTACCCTGCATCTGTAACTTGTGGCCCACACTTGACTCTACAATTTGCTCTAGAAATTAACGGAATTGGCTATGTTTCTGTAGAGATATTGTCTGCGCACCACATGCGTGGCACGCGCGGCAAAACATCCAGGCCCGGTTGGATCTATGAGAGGATCAAATAATTCAGAAAGTAAAGAGCGTATCCACGCGGCCTCCTTGGTCGCGTGCGCAAGGGCAATATACTCCGCCTCAGCGGTGGAGAGTGCAATGACACTCTGCTTCTTGGAGCGCCAACAAATAGCGCCACCGAACAGCATGAAAGCATATCCGGACATCGAGCGCCAGTCAAGAGACTCCGTACCAAAGCTCGCATCGGACCAGCCTTGAAGACCGTCGGCCGTGCCTCCTAAGACAAGGACCTTGCTGCGTGTACCAGCGAGGAAGCGGACGATATGTAGTAGGGCATTCCAATGCGCCATACCGGGGTTTGATGCAAGGGGTGTCCATCGGCAAAATCCGATAACACAAGGACGAGGGAGGGAGGGGTCCGATGAGGACCTTATTTCGTTTTTTGAAAACCGAAAATTTGCTTCTGAGAGTCCTCCCGAAGCTGCGTAGAATGGCCTGAGACTTGTTATCCACCTGAAATTGAGGTTTGAACCTTGTTTGAACCCAAATATATATAGCATACCAGTCAAAAGCAGATCATTAGAGACCATCCGATCGTCAAGCACAATTTGAATTCAATTCGGAAATAGCTTCATATCTTATGTGCCTGAATGCTGAGACTTCGATTTAATGACTTAGCTATGGCAGAGGATGGCAAAAACCTTAGGGATAATCGTAATGATCCCGGAGTTAGCGGTTCTGGATATCCGGAGGCAAATGCGTGGGAATATATTACCGGATTAGGCAGGAGGGAGGGAGGGAGGGGTCCGCTTGAGGGCTTATTTTGTTTTTTGGACCCTGTGTAACTTTTTTTTTTCTTGGACACCCCTTGGTTTGATGCGAACTGCGATAAGAGACTGCAGGCATATGCAATGTCGTAGCGGTGACCGTTTGCAATCCACAAAAGCTGGCCAAGAACCTCGCGGAATGGATACTTCTCCATATCGGCCTTCTCGTCGTCGGTCTTCGGGCACTGACTGCGATTGACGCGGATACCAGGGTTGAGTGGTGTCGCGACAGGTCGAGGGTCTTGCAACCCGCAAAGCGTGATCACGTCCTCGATGTACGATGGCTGCGAGATGCTGATGGTGCCGGCGCCACGGTCGCGACAAATGGTGATGCCGAGGTAATGATGAGCATCCCCGAGGATCTTCATCGGGAATTTGGCGTTGAGCTGCTGCTCGAGGAAAAGGAGGAGGTTGAGGTTGTTGCCGACCATCATCGGGTCATCCACATGAAGTCCGATGTATGTGCGCTCGGCATCCGAGACACGGTAGAAGACGGGGTTATCTGCCACAGAGCACTTGAAACCAAGGCTGAGGAGATACGCACTGATGGTATTGTACCACACACGGCCGGACTCCTTGAAGCCGTAAAGGGCTTTGCCGAGTTTGAGGATATGAGAGGCGGACGTGGTGCCAGCCGCCGTGAAACCCTGCGGCTGTTCCGCATAGAGCGGCTCGTCGAGGACGCCATTGAGGTATGCGCCGCGGAAGTCGCATTGCCGAACTTCCCAGTCGAAACGAGCTGCGAGCGCAAGAAGAATATTGCGCGATGTTGACTTGAGCACTGGCGCAAATGTTTCGCCGTACTCGCCGTGACGCGCTTAATAATCTCCACGTGCGACGAGTCGAGCCTTGCGCTGGGTAATGTTACCCGCGCTGTCGGTCTTGTTATCGAACACCCATTTGAGTGGGATGACGGGCTTGCTACCTGCCACCTCGCGCGGCACAACCTTGTAAGTCTCGTGCGCGTCAAGCGTTGCCATTTCCGTCTCCATAGCAGAAATCCAGTCGTCACTGTTGACGCTGCGTTCGGCCTGGCTGACGGTACGCGGAATGAGTGCCGACGGGACCACACCCTTGGCAAATCCTATGGCGGCATGCTCTGAGTCGGGCGGGACTTGTAGACCTCGCACGAACTTGGGGTCACGTCGCGAGTACTGTGATGTCGTACCCTCGCCGGACTGGATGGCGCGCACGTATGCGCTAGGCTTGCGGACGCGTGATGGACGCCCGTCTTGTGCAGGTGCATCGGGGTCATCCCCTCCGATGTCGTCTGCTGTAAAGTCGCGCGAAGCGCGTGGTTCCTGCACCGGACCCTTGGCTTCCTGCTCGTCGCCGCTGGAGCGCCCATCCTTGGGCACACTCAGCTTGTCGGACTGTGTCGCTGCGGGCGTAGGCAGTGTCGGTGTAGAAGAGCTGGGAGCAGGCGGTACTGGCGCGCTATCCGCTGCCAGCGGCTCTGTCGGCTCCCCCGCAAACTCGGTGCCGTCCTCGAAACGCATGTCCGGTCCCGAGGCCAGTAGCGCCAGCTCCGGGAGTTGCCGGAAGCGCTGGTGGCCGCCGTCGAGCAGGGGGCGGCCGCCAGTGAGCAGGCTGTGATGGCCAATGAGCGGAGGGCGGCGGCCGACGAGCGCGCGGCGGTGGCCGCTTAAACGACGGCACCGCCGGCCAACGTCGCCAGTGGCCGACGCAGCCTGGCCGCCGGACAAATTTAAGGGGGGTTGTTCTGATACTGGGAAACCCCCCTTCGGAAGTATTTTAAGTTCCGTGGTGACTGCCTGGGGTGGGATACACGTCGTGCTGGACCTTTGCCCTCACCACAACGTGGCGGGTCTTGGTGTCGATGAGGGTGCCGTAGCCTTCTTCCTCTTTCGTGAATACGAGGCCGCGCTTGCGGAGTTGACCCAGCGAGATGAGCGCGGTCGTCGATGACGGTAGGTAGTAGGTGTCCTTGAGCTCGAAGTGGCGCTCTGTGCCGTCCACGACACAGGCGAAGGCGATAGTGCCCTTCTCCGTTGCGTACTCGATGCCCGATGCCGTCTCGATCTTGTACGGCTCGCACGGCTCGATGTGCGTGAAGTTCTCGCGGTTCGGGTCTGAATGCAGCGATGCGCCGGTATCGAGCAGGCAGATCTGGTGCCCAGCGGCTACCGCACCGAACGCGCGACTCGCTGTCGCAGAGAATGAATACGCCACCACGGCGCTCGTGTCCTGCTTGGCAGCATCGGCGGACTTGGTGCTACTCGCGGTCTCTGCGGACTTCGCGGTGCCCTTCGCCTTGCCATCGCCGTTCGCGTTCCCGCTGCGTCGAGGTTTCGGGCCTCGACCCTCCTTCGCGCCGCCAGGTCGCCAGCAGTCGGCGGTATTGTGGTTCGTGCGCTTGCAATTGTCGCAGAACTTGTCGCCATCGTCGCGCGTCCGCAACTTGGTCGTTTGTTTCACTTGCTGGCGTTGGAATCGCGCCGCCATGGCGCGCGCCTCGTCGCGGTCACGTTTGACCTCCGACTGGTCCAGCCGTATCGCCTCGCGCAGCGCGGCGTGAATATCGTCGAAGTTGAGCTTGCCCTTCGTCGTGGTAATGGCCGTATGGATGACGGAGCGGTAAGTCTTCGGCATAGACTTGATGAGGAATGCGGCGTAGATCTTGTCGTCGAGCTTGCCGCCGGCCTCCGTATACTCGTTCCGCTTCTCGATGAGCTGCTGAATTGTCTTGAGCGGGTCCTCGCCGTCCTCGCCCGTGCAACGAATATCCGTAAGTTGGATTAGAATTTCCGTGCGCACTAGAATAGATTGATTCGCGAACATAGCTTCGAGCGTCGTCCACAGCTTTTCAGCGGGACGGACGCCTATTAACTGCTGGTGGATGTCCTCCGGGATTGACTGGGTGATGCGGTCGATAATTGCGGCCTGCTTGACCAGCCAGTCGTCGAGCTCGTCCTCGTATCTGTCGAGCGCGCGCGCGTACGCGTTCTGCGCCTTCGTCTCCTCCGCCGTCGGCTTGTCTGCATCTGCAGGCGGGGACGGGGCAGTCGGCTCGACGGGGCGTTAGGCTCGACCCGTGAGGTGCTTGCGGAATCCGGGCTGTCCTTCGAGGTGCTGGCGCATGCGGTCCTTGTAGACGACCCAATTTGTGCCGCCGGCCAGCAGACGCGGTACGGTCGACACAAACTTCGTGCCAGTAGTAAGAAGGTCGGCAGACATCCCGGGCAGCGCTCAATAACCTGTTAAAGTAGTGTAGCGAAGTGCCGGAGCAACGAGCGTGAGGATAAAACTGCCGTGTATTAAAGCTCCGCCGTATGACAACAACGGCGCACGCGTCTACATGAGTGACGGACTGACAAATATACAGTGAGTATTATAATCAACTGCTAACATGCTACCTGAAGAACTGTTAGCATTTAGGGTTACGGAGTTATTGTGTTTCCGCTTCGCGCTGATATTGACCGGTAGATTGTTTACCTTTGTTTCTCATCTGGTTGTCCGGTCACGTTCTGTAGTCGCTACCTCGTGTACCTACGACATACGGACAACCAGTATTATACATTGGCTTGCTCTCGTCTATCCCTGTATCGGCGCCGGGCTTTCGGGAGGCGCGGATTCTAACACAACCAGATCACGGGCGCATGTGGTCCCCGTTCAACAACACCACGGCGACGGCGACTTGCGCTGGCTGGTGCCCGCGGCTGTCACTCGGACGTCTTGCGCTGGCTGGTGCCCGCGGTCCGACCCTGGGTGTCTTGCGCTGGCTGGTGCCCGCGACCTAGGTTTCCGCTGTTGCCGGTCTGGTGACCCGACAGCACCCGCTTGCCTGAGGACGGCTTGCGGCGATTTGGGGCGACCTGCGCCGGCTGTGGCCCGCGGCCCCACCCCTAGGCGACCTGCGCTGGCTGGTGCCCGCGGCCTGGGCGTATAACTTGCTTCACTGGTGCTCTATTCTATCGACGTCGATTTTCACCGGGATCTCCCGACACGTACCGCACGGGTAACCTCGACCCGACCGACTTTTACCATTCTCTCCTCTCGGCGCGTTTCACCTCGCCCTGACGACCCGGCCCTTTCTTCGTCGCCACTCTGTGGCACTCTGTTCGCCGCGTCGAAATCTATACATCTACAACTGGGCATTCATGCTTGGGATCTTTGCCGCTGTTCAGCCTCCCCGACAACTCACATTCCGATGATCTCGATCGTATTTCCCGCCTGGTATCACCATTCGGACTGCACGACTGGGACACACTCACATGGCCGATGTCTGATGATGTCGCCACCTGCGGAAATACAGCCATCGTCGAGCATGTTTGGAGCGCTATGCCACGCAGACTGCTGCAGCGCTACCGTAATTGGAGGTGCTCCCACTCAGGGTGCTGGCCATTCGATTGCCCGACCTACTGCTCACCGTCCGCATGCCGCTCGATTGTGCATGTCTTCAGCAGCACTGTGGTCCAGCCGTGGTCGCGGGATGGAACGTGGCGCTCTTTTCAGCGCCTGTCCGTTGCCCTTGGAGGGGGTAGTTTGGACACACTTGGGTGCATACCATTTGGCGTATCTACCCGCACATCTGCTGGCCCGGACAACGCGTGCATATCGGCCACCTCCTGCATCATCGCATTGGGAGTCCTCATCGGCATGCGACCCACTCAGGCCGCACACTGCTGTGGTACACTGCTTGCTTGCAGGTTTCTGGGGGAGCGCTAGGGCCTGCACGCTATGCGGAAACAGGGGGAGTGTTAGCATTTAGGGTTACGGAGTTATTGTGTTTCCGCTTCGCGCTGATATTGACCGGTAGATTGTTTACCTTTGTTTCTCATCTGGTTGTCCGGTCACGTTCTGTAGTCGCTACCTCGTGTACCTACGACATACGGACAACCAGTATTATACATTGGCTTGCTCTCGTCTATCCCTGTATCGGCGCCGGGCTTTCGGGAGGCGCGGATTCTAACAAGAACAGCACGAGATTGTGCAAAATCGCCACGAAGGAGGCCCTGATCGCTGCGGAAACATAGTGCCTGTATTTTGATGGATGGGACACTGTCGAGGACAAATGTGAGCTGATCGAGCTTTGCTAAGGCCGCTGTGGTTTCGTCGACATCCCCTGCCAGGAGGTGTGCTTCCGCGGAGAGTAATAGACATTCGGCATGGCACCGGGCGCAAAGCGGGTGACAGAATCTTGGGCCGCGCTTCACACTCGGTTACGTGGGCCAGGCAGCTTCCCTACATCTCGATGTATCTCATCACTCTCGCACTCGCCGCCGCCGTCGTGCGTGGAGTGATGAGCTAGATCAGATTGTGGTCCGCTCAGGATGCCAAAAGCCGCTTGGACGACTGGGCGGGCGCCGTGCTCAAGCTGCGCAATGCGATGCTTGATGGGAATGGGGTGCATTGGTGTCAACATCCGACAGAACTTTGTTGTCGTGCGTATGGCACATTTTTTTGTTTCTAGAAGCTGACTGTCTCCCCGCGTCGAAGTCGTGCTCTAACGCTATCGATCTGCCCGCTGGCATACCAGCTCGCAACCAGATTGAAAAACTTCGAGCTGGTTCTTCGCTCCTCGAAGATAATGCGGAGCGCTCTCGTTCGTTTCCCGGCAGACGCTGTTCACTGCCCCGACATTCCCGACGGCCAACTCGTGGCTACTGCTACCATCGGAATAATAACAGAGCCTTAAACACTGGCACGCCGCCTTCAGGTCAGATAGGGACGCGGCCCGCGTTCATTGGGGCGGTTGCAATTCAAGAAGCATGCGCCTCGTGACACCGGCGCGCCTCGCCCCAGTCTCCGCTGCAAACTGACGCTGGTTCTCTCACCGTTTCGCTCAAATGTCATCTATCGTGGCATTTACCTTTGGGTCATTTGGCGACATCGCGACCATCCTTCAGCTTGGCTCGAATCTGGTGGCTGCGCTGCGTGCAGCATCGAGCGCATCTGATGAGATCGACGAGATCGTCACGGTCATCGCTACGTTCACCGGCACCCTGGAGGCGGTCAACTCGAGTCTGGTAAAACTTGAGGCGGCCAGACACCCTGCCGCAGTGACCGCACGCACCCTCATCCGGGAACCGCTCGATGTCAGCGTTCGACTCAGCGGGCGGCTCCTACAACGGATGACCGAGCTCATTGCGAAACACCGCCGACGCATCGAGCGTCAGTATGGTCGCCGGCGCTGGAAGAGATATTGGGCGGCCTGCATCTGGTACCTGATCGGTGGCAAGGCGACCGCAGACTCGCTTCGAAGGCAGCTCTCCGAGCAGCAACTAGCCTTAAACCTGATGCTCACTATCATAAATAAGTATGTTGACCCTGCGTAATCAATTAGGGCGGGAATTGACTATTCCAAGCTTGTGTAGTACGGCGATGATGGAGGTGGTGGTCCAGGGCGGGACAAACGCAATCCGGGGCGCACTCAATGCTGCGGAGTCCCCGAGCATTGGTGTGAAGGCACAAGGCGCCCCGTTCGTCTTCTTCGACTCTGAGGACAAAGGGGTTATGCCCGTGCTGAACATTCCCTGGCGCGTGCGTGCTGACGTGCTCTTCTCGAACCGCTGAGACAAAATTGCACAGGAGTTCACCGATCTCTGTTCGCACTTCGTTTTTTTCGGGAACAAGTACGCCGAGCTCGAACTTGGTCGTAAACACAAACAGTGCGTTATACTTGATGTTTAGGTGGCTCTATCCCTACATCGTTGGCAGGACTATCTCCTCCTCGAACGGTCGAATGGCCTGGTTCGAGGTTTACATCTACCAGGAGCCCATTGAGCCGGATCCGATCGTCCTCATCTCGCCCGTCTTCCATATTCTCGGAAGGTCGAACCCCTCGCGGCGCCCAGCTGGGGGATCGTCGCGTTCAGAAGGTGCCATCGCCCCGGCCAGCGTCCGATTTCTCGCGTTCACTGCCAAATACGACACTGTCTTCGAAGACGCCCGCGTCAGCCTCACGCTCACGAAGCTGATCGAATACGGATATAAATGGCTTAAGGCATCGCGCAAGCAGCCTCGAAACAACGCCCGGGCCCGCGCGTTGGACGCGGAGAACGGCCGCCGGCTCCGCCTCACGACCTCGCGCGTGATTGACGACGACTATCGGTGCAATCTTGCGACGGCGAAGGCGTCGCATGTTGTTGCGATTGGAACCGATTATTTCTGGTTCTAGAAGATGAATGGAAGATCAACCTCGTCCGTAGCTAAGCTTAGCTTACGACTAGAGCTTCAGGTAAGTATGAATGACACGACTCCGCATATCTCAGTCACCTTTCTCATTTCGTTTGGTGGTACTAGCCGCCGAACCCACCTATTTGACCTCGGTTGCCGACTTCTACCCAGTTCTTGAAGGTTGCATCATGCTTTTCTCGCTGAATTCGCCGATGATCCAGACGATTTTCTGCTCCCTCGATTCCATTTTCTCCCGATTTTCTTCTCGAATGGATTGAATGCGTATTGCTGACTCTCATATTTCTTTGGGTCCGCTCTGAGAGCCAGTGCCGTAGAGCAAGTACTCTGATCTCGCTTATTACGTAAATCGGCATGTGAGTGGCACGTGAGAGCGCGGAAGTCACTTGAGAGCGACAGCCAAACGCAATGGTAAAGCCTGAGGATGCATGGTCTACGAGACTGCAGGATGCCGGCGAGCGGGGGAATAGGAGACGACAGTCGATATCTTGGCCTCAGAGACGTAATATATGCAATAAATACGATGTTTGAAGGTAGATGTGGGTTTGTTTTTTTGCGTCGGACTTGCAGAGCCCGCACGTGTAAACTCCGATCGCCGGTCACTTGACTCTGTAATGTACGACCTGCGATTTCAGCGTTCCAATCTCGCCGCAATGCACTCAGTCGGCCACACTAGGGCTATTAGCAGTCAAGCGGAGGTGCCACCGATCGCTCGCCCCCATTGTCTCACTCTCGTATTTAGATGTGTTGTTCCATTGCCACGTCCCCCAGTCTCATTGCTTTGCTCTACTCGACTGGGGGTGCGTATCCGTTCTGTCTATCGTCTTGTACACGTTTCTCACCCCTGTATAGTTGCTCACGCCGTGTACCACGACTGACAGGTTCGCAATACAGTCTCATTGCTTTGCTCTACTCGACTGGGGTTGCTCACGCCGTGTACCACGACTGACAGGTTATGAGCCACCTTGCGCTTCTATAATCGCGTTGTTTGTCAACCCTAGCTCTTATTTCAGCGCATATTCTGTGCTTCTACGCATAGTGTCCGTCGTTATTGCCGGTGCTTCCCACCGAGTGGCACACGTCGGTCTTTCCCGGTTACATTGTCCCAAACCACCCATTCCTTTGTACCGGCCTCCGGTCCTGATTCTCCGATCTTGACCACCGACGTCGACGACCTTTGTGCTCCATGGCTCCCATTACTCGTCTTTCTGCGTACAGCGGCCCTACGCTCTCGGGCACGGACGACTTCGCACCATGGCTCTCTGCTGTGCGCGACTGGCTTACGACGAACGGCCTCCTCTATACCTACGTCGAGGGCATCAACGTTATGCCTCCCAGTACGCGCAAGGAGATCTGGAAGAACGGAGAAGACAAGAAAGTCGAGGAGGCGAAGGCCCGAGGCGAATCGTACACTATACGCAAGATGGCGACGTTCCCCGGCGCTGCCGCTAACGACGATGAGTGGGTGATGAACTGCACGATTATATCTGCAGCGATCCGCACCACCATCGACCAGCGCTGCCGCACCGCCATCAAGGACGAGAACATCGACAGTCCTTCGGAAACTGTCTCTGATCTACGCGCACGCTACGGCACCGACTCAACCTCGACGCGCATTCTCCTACTCAAGAACGCGTTGACGGCGAAGAAACCTAGCGAGGTGTCCTGGTCCGACTGGCACGATCAACTCGTCGTCACTACGAAGCGCATCTTTCCTGCTGGCGTTGGTCTTTCCCCCGATGAGTTTCTCACTGTTGCTATGATCGTCTCTGCGAGCAGCGACTGGGAGAACATCGTCAACATCATCTCTCACAAGTGGGCGCTCAGCGATCACCAGCAGGTGGCCATGGATCTCGCCAGCGAGGAGACACGCCACGCGCACTCTGCCACTGAAGAACGCCGCATCCAAGCTCTCGTCGCGACTCGCACGAATAGCCAGCCACGCGCGCCTGGAAAGAACGGTACGGGCTGCACCAACATTCTCTGCATTAAGGCCAAACGCGCACATACGCACGACCTCGCTCATTGCTGGGAAGAGGGCGGCGGCAACGTTGCCAATCGTCCAGCCAACTGGCGTCCGCGCTCACCAAAGGCGAATGCTGCGGTTTCCTCGACTACCTCTCCGTCCACCTCGATGCCGAGCACGCCCGCGACCACTCCTCAGGCTCTGACCGCTCGTATTGAGGATCCGTCTGATTCCTCCTCGGACGAGTCCGGTGTCTCGATTGGGCTTGCAGCGCACGTCCCTGACACAGCCACTGTCGATCCGGAGCGTGCAAGTCCCGATATAGCCAGCCGTGATCCTGTTCCCGCATACGCTGCCGACCCCGCTCCCGCCGAACGCTCCCTGCTCGACGCCATTGTGCCAACCAAAATCGCGCTCATGGCGGCCCACGGCAAGGGGGGGGCGATGGATTCTGGCGCGAATGGCCATTTCGAGTCCGATGTGACGCGTTTCTACACCTACACTCCCATCCAACCCGTACGCGTCACTGGCTTCTCTGGCGATACCGTCGGCATCGGGAAGGGCGAGGTACACTACCGCCTCGGCAAAGGTCGCATCCTCAAGCTCAAAAACGTGCTTCACTGCCCGGGAACGAACCTCTCACTCATCTCGGTTTCCAAGCTCATCACCGACGACTCCTCCCTCGAGGTCCTTTTCGATGCGGATGCCTGCACCATACGCCGTAACTCCGGCAGCCGCAAGGTCATTGCTGTCGCCAAACGATCGCCGGACGGCCTGTATATGCTCTTTGACTCGCTGTTGCAGGTGGCTTACTCTGCTCGCGCTTCTGTTACGTCTCAGCTACTCACATGGCACAATCGTCTAGGCCATCCAAGCATGGATGCAGTGATGCAGCTCGCGCGCTCTGGGGCTATACCAGGTCTGCATATTCCTCAGTCGACTCCTACTCCAATTTGCGAACATTGCCTTGCAGCGAAGGGCAAAGTCCTGCCGTTCCCCAAGGAGTCGGAGAACCTCGCGACGAGACCTCTGGAGCGCGTGCTGGTTGACCTGACTGGGCCTGTTGATACTGAATCGCTCTCTCGGAAACTCTATGCCGGCAATGCTATTGACGAATTCTCTGGCTACCTTGTCTACGATTTTCTGCGCCACAAGAACGACATTACGGCTGCTCACAAGTCACGTTTCGACGAACTTGAAGCTGCTGCGGGCGCGAAAATTCGATGCGTACGATCGGATGGGGGTGGCGAGTTTGAGACCGCTTACCACTCCATGCTTGGCGAGCGTGGCATTGTGCACGAGACTACGGCGCCAGAGTCCTCGGAACAGATCGGCAAGAGTGAACGAGCTCACCAGACGATTGCACAACGCGCTAACGCTATGCTCGACGCGGCCGGCTTACCGAAGACGTTCTGGGCTGAGGCTTGGAATACGGCAACCTATCTTGCCAATCGCCTCCCGTCGCGACGTCATAAAGGCAAGACTCCCTACGAGGTTTTCCATGGCAAGAAACCGCGATACGTCCAGATACGCGAATTCGGCTGCACGTGCTACGTTCTCAAGAGAAAGAAGAAACGCAAACCGAAGCTCAACCTCAAGGCTACCAAATGCGTGTTCGTTGGCTATTACGAGAACAGCAAGGCTTACAGATGCTGGGACCCCGCGACGCGCTCGATTGTCAAGGCGCGGAATGTTACCTTTATTGAGTCGCACGATCTCCACCGTCTCTCTTCGCGCATACACTCCACTGATCCTGATGTTGTGATTCCAGAGCCGTCTGTCGATGACATGGTTCGCGACGACAACGACTCGTCCTCTGACTCAGACTCTGATTCGTGTGCGGACGCGGATGACAACTCGTCTACCGCTGCACCGTCTCCGTCTGCCGATCGTGCCGCGCGCAGCTGCTGATGCTTCTCAGCTCCCGCGCGCGAACACGCCTCCTGCTGCACCCATCGTCGTTCCCTCGCCGGACGCTGAGGACACGGGGTTGCGGCGCTCGAGGCGCACCCGTGTCCAAACGCGAAAGTGACTGAAACTGCGGATCCCGCGACGAAACGTGCACAACACGTCTCCGGGACTCGCATGACGACTGATGAGGCCATGGCGTTGTCTGATTCTCTGAATGCAGCACGCAAGGCCGAGAACCTTGTTGGCGAGGTTCTGGGTGAAAGCAGTCCTCTTCGGGGCCTCATGGCAGTGGTGCACGCTGTTCAGAACCCCCTCTTCGCACTCAATGCATTTGGGGAGTTCCCTGACCGCGTTCCGTTCACCTACGACCAGGCCGTCAAGTCTCCATTCGCTCCCCAATGGCGTGATGCAATGGACGTGGAACTCCAATCTATGGAGGACCACGGTGTTTGGGAGAAAGTCCCGCTCAGCAATGTTCCTGTGGGCAAGCAGGTAGTCGGCTGTCGCTGGGTATATGACCTCAAACATGATGAGAAGGGGAATCCCATTCGCTATAAAGCCAGACTCGTGGCGAAGGGTTATACCCAACGTCCGGGAATGGACTTCGTTGATACAGCCGCTCCAACGTGCCGACCTGAGTCGGTACGCGCTCTGCTCGTACTCGCGTGCATGAAAGGCTGGGAAATGCGCCACATCGATGTGAAAACGGCATTCCTCAACGGCGATTTGGATGAGGAGATTTACATGCATCTCCCGCCGGGCTCTCTTTCTGGTGACGAAGTACTCCGTCTGCGTAAGGCTCTATATGGCCTGAAGCAAGCGAGTCGATGCTGGTATTTGAAGCTACGCGAGACGCTGTTGTCTTTCGGTTTTCGGTGCTGTGAGAGCGATCCGTGTGTTTTCAAGCGCACAAAGGACGGTCTTGAATGCATTATTGCCGTACACGTCGACGATATGTTTCTTGTGGGCGAGCCGCGGTCAGTTGACGACGCTGTGAAGTCGCTGGCGACTCGATTCACCATCACGGATCTTGGTGAGTTACACTGGTTCCTGGGCATGCGCATTATACGCGACCGCGACAAGCATACCGTACACATCTCACAACGTGCCTACGCAGAACAACTACTCCGCGAGTTTGGCATGTCGAATTGTCATCCGGTAACGACGCCAGGCGTGCCAGCGCAGTATCTATCCGCGGGCCCAGAGATCACGCCGGCCGAACGCGAGTACATGTCGCGTGTCCCGTTCAAGGAACTCATTGGCAGCTTGACCTGGCTTGCTATCGTGTCTCGTCCGGACATCTCGTACGCCCTTCAGCATGTCTCACAGTTCTCAGCATCCCCTCGTCCCGCGCACTGGCACGCTGCGAAGCGCATACTGCAATACATCCGCGGCACCCTGGACTTTGGACTGTTCTACGCTCCACGCGCTACTGCTGGTCTCACTCTGCCGTCTGCTTTTGTCTCGCCTCAGATCGAACAGTTCCACGACGGTCATAGTGCATGCACTTTTACAGACGCTGACTGGGCAAACTGTCCGGACACTCGCCGCAGTACCTCTGGCTACGCTTTCCTGCTGCACGGTTGCCTCATTTCTTGGAGCTCGCGCAAGCAGAAGACCATCGCGCTTTCGTCTACCGAGGCGGAGATACAAGCTGCGAAGGAGGGCGCCAAGGAAGCTGTCTGGCTGCGCGAATTACTGCGCGAACTCGATGGCGCGTCTGGGTCTATTCCACTGCACATTGACAACCAGAGCACCATCGCGCTGACTGGAGACACCAAGCATCACGACCGCACAAAGCATGTCCACGTCCAGGCACTGTGGCTTCGCGAACGTGTCGCGGATAAGGTCTTCTCAGTTCAGTACACTCCGACGGATGAAATGCTCGCCGACATTTTCACCAAACCACTCTCCCCTATGAAGCACAGGCACTTTGCACAACTTCTAGGGCTGCGCTCCGCTTGAGGGGGGGTATTAGCAGTCAAGCGGAGGTGCCACCGATCGCTCGCCCCCATTGTCTCACTCTCGTATATAGATGTGTTGTTCCATTGCCACGTCCCCCAGTCTCATTGCTTTGCTCTACTCGACTGGGGGTGCGTATCCGTTCTGTCTATCGTCTTGTACACGTTTCTCACCCCTGTATACACCAAGGCGCGAGACGGATGTTTGCGGGATGTCAAACAGCAAAGCTCCGGATGCCGGCCGCTCGGCAGCTGGACGATCTTCACCAAACATCAGCAGGATGTAATTCCTATTATGCACGGAGACTCCACAGACCTGGATGTCCGAGGGACATCCTGCCCGGACATGCAATGAGCATATTCTGGCCACATCCAGCTTGGAGCAGCACTGACACCAGAAAGCAATTGTGCGTTTCGACATTTGGATCTCAATAAATGAGTTAATTTTGGGTTTTACGGTTTCTCAGTTCATTGGTCAAGAGATAGCAAAATATTTGTAATATCTTTATTGGGGCAAGTATTAGTATATATACAAAATGTAGTGTGGTCCTGCATGGAATGGGTATGACTGCGGGCAAAAAGCAATGTCAGTGAAGCACAACGGAGAGCCTTCAGGATGCAGAACAGCCAGGTCGATCAGGAGGGAGCGAAGCCAACAGAACACGACTCAGAGTCAGATCAGGCAGGGCACAGACAGCAGAACAGGCAGAGAAACAGGGAGCAAGCCTGAACATGCAGCTTGACTGAACAGGGACAAAGTCTGGATTTGCAGCCTGAGGTGCGCGGGAGGTAAAAATCTTGAAGGTGAACGCGACAGTGAAGAATTGCCAGCAGGGCTGAGTGATCAAGAGGGGAAATCGGGGCTTTGCGCGTGCACAAGGCAAGTCATGATCAGGTCCGTGCGCCGTCCGTTTCCGCGTTCGACGGCGGCTCGACTTTGTGTCGTTGACCTCCCCCTTTGAATCAATGTTGCTAAGCATCAATCTAGACCTAGTCGAGGACTTTAGAATGGCAGGTGTCTCCTTTTCTTGAGGGAGGCGCATTTTCGGTCACTCAGATGGAAAGGCTCAAAGGACATCGGCTGTCCAATATCCTGTGGCAGGATGGCCAAACATGCTTAGGGCATCCTGCGCGACAGACGTCTTGCAGATGTATGGGGAACGTCTATTCGATCACGGAGGAAGAAATATCACGGACATTCGCGCGGCGGCATCCGGCTGACCGGGAACTCGTTTGGTGGTGTAGTTGCTCACGCCGTGTACCACAACTGACAGGTTCGCAATACAGTCTCATTGCTTTGCTCTACTCGACTGGGGTTGCTCACGCCGTGTACCACGACTGACAAGGGCAAAATCATCTCTTTGACGGATGACTTGCTTGCCTCGTGCGTGTGCTCGTCAATCAGCTCCGCCAGGCTGCGCGCGCCGTGCAGCGTGTTCGCCCTGCCGTCGCGGCTTCTAGCCCTCGTGCTGGAAGCCACGCACGACTGCTGGAGAACTGCTCTGGAATTTAAAAATAGCATGGATCCCAGCGCTCGAGTCCTTCCGGATGTTTACTGCTGGAGCTTGGGGCGCGAAAATATCCCGACACTTGGTTTTCTGCCCGGTGATCCACCCTTTGCGCTGGACGACCTCAAGACGTTCGAGCTCTTAACCTGCACCATTTTCCAGCTGAAGACCTTCGCGTGCGGCGCGCTCGCGCTCGCGATCACGATGGCGCACCCCATCGCGGACGCCCAGGCAGTCATCCCGGTTCGCGCGCGACTGGGCCTCGGTGCACCGAGCGCTCGTTTCCAACGCTCCTATGCCGCCCTTGGATTCTCTGCTGTACCTGCAGCGTTTGGACGCGTGCGCAGCATGCGATATCGTCGCGGATGAGCAGGATGCAGAGCTCGTGCGTTACGCACGCGCAGTGCCCACGCACCGCTATGATTGGTGGCAGATGACGCGAGCGCCGTGCCCGCACAGCTGACATCGCACTCGTCGCAGTAGTTCCAAGGTTGCAATATGGCTGATCTTGAGACCCAGGAAGGGCCAAAGCGTCGAGTGCGCGTTTATCGCGAGCTGGCTCGTCTGTACGCACAGGAATACTGGCAGGGATTGAATATCTGCATTTAAATACGCCCTACGTTGTACACGACGCGTGCGATCATGGCACGAGCGCGTGCACCTCCCCGCTTGTCCTCTATTTCAACAAAGTACCGCAACGCATTCTCAGCGCGATGAAGGGAGAGACGTAATTGTCCAAGCCTTTCGGCAAGCCTCGCGGACTGGAGGAGGGCATTTGCGAGCTGAGGGAGGTAACCGAAGCGATGGAGCGCCACCATTGTTGCGCTGAGCAGGGCGGCTGACGAGGCGTCGTCGACTACTTCGGCTAGCCGGGCGAGCGCACAGACAGTGTCGGTGCAGATCCTGAACTTGGCGCGCACAACTGCTGCGAGGGTGAAGTATCTGGCGGCCTCATCCAGTTGCCCGTCTTCCTGTTCGATCCTGCCGGCCATGACGCAAACTTTGGCCTCGTGCAGAAGCAGGGATTCAGAGGTATCTGTTGCATCCTTCGCCGTTCGGCAGATTGTCCGCGAGACAAGTAGCGCAGCTCGCGCCTCCTCGATGTCGCCGCTGTGCAAAGACAGTTCGCCGTGCATCCAGGCGACGTATGAACGCGCGCGCACAGCCACCGGTCCGTACGTGTCTGCTATCACCTCCGCTTGACGCACAACGTCCTGCGCAGCTGAGACATCGTCGAGAGCAAGGTGAGCGACGAGCAGGTCCGAGAGACAGAAAAAATCGAGCCTGTTTTGATTCTTGTGACAGAGGTCGAGCGCTTGCTGGAGCTCCGCGATGGCGACGACGTATGAGCCCCGGTGAACGTAGGTCTGGCCGAGCGTGAGATGGATCCACGCCAGGCATCTTGTGTCCTGTAGATACTCGGACACCTTTTGCACCTCCCGTAGTTCAGCAAGAGCCTGTGTAACGCGGCCTGCTTCGCCGTGGAAGACGGCGATCTGAATCATGCTGTCCGCCATTATGTTGTCAGGCCCGGGTTGTATCTCGCGAAGGATAGCAAGCGCCTCCTCATGGCATGAAAGCGCTTCGGACACGCGTCCAACACGCTCGTACGAGGCGGCCAAAGATCGCTTGCAGCGGGCCTCGGAATCGCGGTAGCCGTATTTCCTAGCAACATCGGTTACCCTGGCGGCCTCCGCAATCGCGTCCAACGGTGCCATGTAATGCATCATAATCATAGATGCCTCTAGCGCACGCCAAGGAGCCGCGCCGATACGCTCGTAGATGGCCCGCGCCTCAAGGAGAAGGCGCAGAGGGTCCGAATCGTCCATCATGTTTGTGTTCGTCATGCCTGTTGCGCAGAGAGTTAATAAGTCGCCCGTGAACGAGTCGAAGCCGCCATCCCGGGACACAGAGAGAGCAACTGGCAGAAGATCGTGCAGGGAGCGAATGCCGCCGTTTGAATACAAGACGCCAAGATTGATTGCCGCCTTCAGCGCGTCGGTTTTATCAGAGACCTGTCGAAGAGAATAACTAATCAGAAATTCTAGATTGTCGAGTTCAGGAAGTATCGCCGTCATGGAGGTCGAAATAGACGCAAGAGCGTCGCTGTCGACGCACATGCGCGGAAGGCCGAAGAAATGTTTGTAAAGCTGCTCCGATTCCGCTTGCGAAGGAGCATGGTTGGCCAGCATGAACTCTCGGATGGGCGCGAGAACGCGGAGACGCTGGTCGGCCGTTTGGTAGACAAGAGCAGTCTGCAGCAGCACGGAGACGGACGGTTGATAATCCGTTGGGCCCCAGACGGCGAGGTCGGTGCCCATGGCGCCGACGGGGAGGAGGGACAGAAGACTGAGCAAGCGCTCGGCTTCGGGACGCTGTCGCATGCGCGGTGAATCGAGGGACGTTGCGATGGAGACGTCGAGCGCGTTCAGACGCTGCTTTCCGTCGCCTCTAGTCAGCATCGCGGTTTTCATATCGTGCCACCGACCGAGAAGCGTCGCCAGGGTCTCGTACTGCGCCTGATTCGCCATGAGAACGAGGGCCAGTGGAACGTTCTCCATGTAGCTGAGGATCTGGACGAGCATCGCGGTGGCCTCGCAGGCGTCAGGAACCTCGGCTATAGCGATGAAAGTCTGCTTCGCAGCATCGTCCGACAGAGGGCTCAGCGGCGGAAGGAACGGCCGGCTCCAGGGGACACCCTGCGGGCGCTCTGCTCCCCGCAGAGTAACAACAAGAGCCACGGTCCCGAGACCCACGATCGATTGCAGCAGCTGCTCAGCATTGGCGCGCGATTCCGGCGCCTCCCATGCAGACTCGAAGTTGTCCAGGACTAGCAACGTCGGTGCGCCCGCAAGAGAGCGCAATAGTTCCTGCTGCAGCGCCGCGTGATTCTGGCCGCTGTATCCGAATGCGCCGGCGATGATGCTCAGACAATCCGCCTTGTATTCGGCGGCGTCGCACGCCACGAAGTAGCGGCGCTGCTCGAAGCAGGTCAAAACGCGTGGATGGTGCAGTGCGGAGAGCGCGAGCGACGTCTTGCCCATCCCGGGACCCCCCAGAATGGCGACGTGACCGAGACTCGGAGCCGCGACGGCGGAGACAAGAGCCTCAAGCTCAGATGCCCGTCCGAATAACTGAGGCAGCGGAGGCACCGGCGGAGTGCCGCCAGTCGACGGCGACGCCGACACGGCAGGCTCGACCGGGTAATCCAGCGCGGCGACCGTGGGAGTTCTCTGCTCAGACGCCGTGATCGTCTGGCTCAGTTTGAGGGACAGCTGGATCTGCGCACGTGCGTAATTAGCGCTCTTAAGTAGCAGGATACTACGGACGGCAACAAAACACACTTTCGTAACGTCAAACGCGTTGTGGAGATCGTCCCACATGCTGATGAGCTTCTCCTTGTCCCGTTGCTGGTACAGGACCTGGGATATGTAGCTGCGTCGCGCGAGAGCTTCCAGGCCGGATTGCGTGTCAGCGATGACGCTGAACGCTGAACTCAGTTCTACGCGCTGGACGGTGAAATGGAGCTGCGAACCGTTCTAGTTCGCCCAGGAAAGAAACATCATTGTCTGCCTCAGCATTTTCAGCGCCGTTGTGTTCTTCCTGAACGCTGTCGAGGGCGACCACGAGATCCTGAACATAGCGTGCGAGCCGTCGAGCTTCCTCCTTGTTGAACCGCAGCGCCTGGGAGGGGAGGTGTCGGTCAGCTTCCGACGGGCCAACAAGTGGCGCGCAAAGGCAAACGGACCTGCGCAGTATTGTTGATCGAGCGCGCGACGTCGACGAGCGGCGAGTTCGTGCATGCCTCCAGAGCATTGATTAACGCAGAGGAAACGTTGCTGGACATGGGCAGGTTCAGCGAGGGAGATCAAGAGCCAGCAAAGTTGTTGTGCACATACCCATATGTAGGCGCGGCGCGGCGCAAACGCGCCTGTGAGCGCAGCGACGATGAAATACGTGCCGGCGGGCCGGGAATGCAGAAGCAGCGGTGTTACTGCATGCGCTGCGTGAGCGCTGTCCTGAAAGTCAGCGTCAAATGCCTGGAGTCTGTGGAGAGGTTATGAAGAGAGGTATGTGGCTGGCTCAAGCTGAACAGTGCTGTCGTATGCCGAGAAAGAATTTGTGCACGGATGATTTCGTCGTCACCGGCTCCTCTGCGCAGGTGGTGGTGCCGGTCCGAAGCAGTAAGAAGGTAGATAGAGTGGACAAGATGGGGAGCAACCGCGTGTGGCTTGGAAGACCGCATGTAGCTCTTAGCCAGCCACTGATAGGATCGCAGCTCAGAAATGAAGGTGCAACGTTATTGTTGAGCCGGACGGGACCGCAAGCAACGGGCCTATCACAGTAGAGCCTTTTCCCAGCAGGAAAAGCACAGGCCAGACGATGATAGCAAGAACCGTGCGAGAGAATACGCCACTGCCCGTTTATCGGGAATGCTGCAGATTTTAGTGCCAAGACTCAGGATGCACACCAGGACAGCATAGCGGCGATCCTCTGCTTATTTCGTAGACACCAACGAAGCGCTCCGCGGGACGCAGTCCGGATGAGCGCGCAAGAACACCGTACGGGAGAGAGGAATGAGTTCAACTTCAAGCGGTCAACGGGCAAACTCCGGAACCTTTACGCCTGCATCCGGATCGGTTGATCCGGATGGTGGTGGCTACGCGATTTCGAATCGTCGACCGCCCACGAGCCTGAAATGTCCATCTCACCCGTTATTGTTGCACAATATCGTTGATTAACCTCCATAGACAGCTGTGAGCTCGTGAGATACTAGGTTCGGTTGACTGTCATCGCTACATTCGGTATTTGGAGATGCTAGGATCCTTCAAGTTCAATCCCCCCAGATCACAGTGAGAATCAGACCATTTCTACCAGGATGTTTCTAGATAGAGAACTACAACTGGCTGATACCAAATTCTATACTATAAAGTAACTCAAAAGCTGAAGCTTCGATTGTGCACGGCTTGCAGTGTGCAGCTCCAATGCACGCTTTTCGTCCTCTCACCTCCATTATGTCTCTATTTCGTTCACATTGGCACGTTCCACCGATCGTTTGCCCCCCCTCCATTTTCTGCCGGCGCGGGAGCGTCGGTTATAAGTTATTAACGACGGCGATGACGCCGCGCCCCTATACTAAATCCCCACACACCTCATTCTCCCACTCTCCCTCTCACTCTCACTCTCACTCTCACTCTACCCGGGTTCTCGCAGCATGCGTCCGTCGCCGTACAAGAAGTCGCCCAGCGCCTCCATCCAGGTATGCATGCCGACGGCATTGATAAGTCGCTGATGAACATACTGTACTTAGGAGAGCGCGTCAGACGCCACCGTCAGGATATCGATGTCCGGCTGCACCGCCCGCTCGTTCGTCGATATGGATTTCGCGCCGGACGAGTACGAGGTTCCGCGGGCGGAGTGCTTTCCTCTTGTCGTCGTGCGTCCATCTCGCAGTTACCGTACGAGTGGAACGCATCTGACATGCGCGCTGAGTAGGACCCCGCGCAGTACGCGACGTACTACCTCGCGAACCACCGTCCGCTCTTTACCGCCCGCTCGCCCGCGGTGGCCTCGGCGCTGGCGTCGGCCACCTCCCTCAGTCTTTTGTCCGACGCTGTGAGTAACGGTGGATGGTATCGCATTCTCCCCGGCAGCGCGCTCACCAGTGCATATGTCGTGTTGTGATTGGTATGGTAGCATTCATCATCATCATCTTCGGAGAGTCTTCCCTCGACCGCCGCGCGCGCGCTGCATGGCCATCGTGACGCGGACGACGTTGAGGATACGCCTAAACTCTCGTCTAGCTCGGCCGTACGTCCCCGTTCATTGCGAGCGTAGTTTAGCCACACTCACTGTCCGCGCTGGCATTCTTTTCCACTTGCCCTCACCTGCTCTGCACTCATTCTCACTCTCCCCCGCTCCCCACTCACCTCTCACCAATTCACTCTCACCAATTCACTCTCACCAATTCATTCTCGCTCTCGCCCCACCAGACCCGCGCCCCCTCCTGGATCCGCCAAATCGACGACGCGCTCGCGCTCGACTCGCCCGTCGGGTCGACGGCCATGAGCGAGGTCTTCTTCCGCCTCCCACTGGCAGAGTCCCCCACCGCCGCCGAGACAGACGTCGGCCACCCCACCGCGCACGACTCGGAGAAGAAGTCGCGCCGCGCGTCGAGCGTCGAGTACTCGTATGCCACCCGCCAGGCGCAGGTGCAGGTGCAAATGCAAGTCGGTGAGTTCTGAGTTTCCCGTGTGAGGTGGGGGAAGATGTGTGTGTGTTGATGTTGGTGTAGGCCCGCCGCGCATGCGCAAGGACTCGCTCCCGCGCAAGCTCGCGACGAAGCTCGGGCGCGGGCTGAAGGACTTTTTTAATGCGCCGCCGCCGCCGCCGGTTCCCCCTGTGCCTCAGGCTGTCCCCGTGTCGGTGAAGCATGTGCAGTTGGCGCCGCCGCCCATGCGGCGCGCGATTTCGTCGCAGCCGTAAAGTAGGTTTCATTCTCTTATTCAGGACAGTCTTGGTTTTGTTTTTGTTTTGTAGCAGTGTGGTTCGTTTGTAGCTTTCCATTTTCTTATCTGGGTCGCATCGTATCGCAATACATGTAGCATGAACACAGCGTACAGCGTGAAGAAATCGTGGCCTGGAGGAAGCGTGAGAAATGGTACATCGTGCGAGATCTGGGTGTGGTGGTACAGAGTCCGAGTCCGTCGTCAGGGGTTGGGCTTAGACGACCACGGCGGCCGCCTTCTCGGGCTCCTTGAGCTCGTACGCGCTCTTGATCGACTTGCGCGCCTCGGCGCGCGCGAGGGCGACGTCGAGCTTGTGCGCGAGGACGCTCGTGCGCTTGCGCCGGCGCGAGACGAGCTTGGAACGCCACAGCGCGAAGGCCAGCAGGCCGACGACGGCCAGCGCGCCGAGCACGATGCCCGCGATGGGCCCCGCGCCCAGCTTGCCTCCCCCTCCCCCTCCCGCTGCGGACGTCGACGCCGGTGATGTAGCGGATCTGAACGGCGGGTCACTGCCCAGCACGGGCGTCGGGCCGGACAGCGAGGTGGAGACGAGCTGGACGTCCGCGCCCGGCGGGAGGTAGCCGATGACGCCGACGCCCTGCGGCAGGACGCCCGCGCCGGTGCCGTTCGCGGGGATGCCGGCGAACGCGGCGCCGGCGTCGCGCGGCGCGGCCTCTGCGGCCGCGCGGAAGGACGCGAGCGTCGGGAAGCCGGATGTGGGCGCGTTTAGGGCGCCGACGTCGCCGATTTGGCAGTGGTCTGCGTGGCCGCAGGCGAACCAGATTGCTGATAGGAGAGGGAAGAAAGCGCGCGAGGTGCTTAGAATAGATGTGCTTTATTTAATGGGGGAGGACGGGTGCTCACGCTGCGTGCGGTCGAAGACGAAGAGGTTGTAGCTCGAGCCGTTCGCTTGGTTTCCCGGCGGCGAGGCGAAGCCGCCGGCGAGCGGGGCGCAGGGCTGCTCGTACGACGTCTGGACGATGGAGTGGTTGACGGAGCTGTGTATGTCGCGTGCGCGCTTCAGCAGACGCCTGCAGATCCAGGGGAGCTGGCAAGACGCACCCGCCGCTCTCGTCCAGGAAGACAAAGCTCACGATGTCGCCCAGGCCCGCAGATATATTATCTGGCAGGAAGACCAGCCCGCCGTCGTGGCTGTTTCTGACCTCGACCTTCCGAAAGCCATTGAGCAAGAGCCGTGGGAAATTAAAGGGCAGCGACGCTGAGACACACCTGGATGACGGACGGCCGGACGGTATCGAGCAGCGCGGCCGCGGAGAGCAGGGACAGGCGACCGGGCAGCATGGGCGGCGGAGGGAGAGGCGCGGGAGCTCAAGGCGCGACGGGGCCTGAGTGACCTCACTGGCTAGGCAATGCCTTTATAGGTATCTGTCCCCGCGATAAGACGTCATGTCTGATTGGTTCTCCGGGCCCGTCTGGCCTGAATGCAGAGCGAGAAGCAGGCGAAGGTATACGACGAGCTCGAGACTGTGTGGTAGACGGTGGCATGCGCGTACAAGAGTCGGGACGAGATCAACGCGTGCAAGCTGCGGTTGTGCAGCCGAGATGCTTCCGGTCCGGCCATCATCGGGACCAAATCGCCAGACAAACGAGCAGGGTCAAGAAAGGAGCCTGTGCGAGAGATGCGCCAGAGTCGCCATGTACCAATCCAGTAAGAAGAGCGATACTCGAAGCAAATGTGCTGGCCAAGAAGTAGTGTGCTGACAGTCCGCGGGAGAGCTGAAATTTTTCCCAAAAAGATACAGCAACGAGTTGCGACGCCCCAGAAGCGATAGCGAGATGCAGGGAAGGTAAAAAGCCTACTCATACGGCCTACCTAGCTGTTAATGTAAGCTCAGTATAGCGCAGGACTGACACAATGCCGCTGCGGTCATCCTCGGATTGCGTACCACAGGCTGCGCTCGCGCGATATGGGCCCTCAAACCGTCAACAAGAGCGTATATAAAAACGCCGGGCGCAAAGGAGAGCCGCTTATGACGGTATCTGCTCGTCCTGCTAGCAGAGGGATGGTTGAAGGGGGGAAAGGACTATTAAGACTCCGATATTGGAGCGAAGATCGATGACATAGGCAGTCACTGATGGGCACATGCGTGAGACTAGTGTTGCCTGGCTTGCCAGAGATGGTGAGAATTGTACAAGATTGTGAGGTTCTGGATTCTACAGCCATTTCTCGTGGAAGGTAATATACAGTACATCACGAAGAAACAATTTGTATCAGCAACTTGGACCAAGATCTAGCTCAGTGCGGACGTAGTCATCGATGCAGCTGTCGGTCCTGAATCTATTAGCTCAGCAGTAGCTACTTGTCTTCAGTTTGTGTGCCACACCTTGACCTTCACGCCCCGCGTTGGACCAATGCCGCCGTACACGTTGACACGCCCTCAGGCTGCTGTATCGCGTGAGAACTGCGCGTACACAGGGAGTTGCGTGCGTAGCGGACCGAGCAGCTCTGCGCATGCGCCGGATGCTCGGCGATGGAGAGCGAGAGTAGACGGGCGATACTAGCCTGCTACTAGTAGGAACGATTTTCCGCCTACGTGAGAGTTCAAGTGGGCGAAGGAGACTGGGAGTGGGAATTCAGGTCCGTGAGCCAGGTTCACTGCGAGCTCGTGGCAGACCGCTGCGCTAGGCGTTCGCACGGTGATACTAAACAGAGAGTTAATTCGGGACCGCAGGATGGCGGGAAGGAGGTTTGTGCCGGCGAGTCTGAGCGAGGACACGGAGCGTGATGCATGGGAAACAACGAGGTTGACAGAAGAATCGGTGTCAGGTCGTGAGGTCTGGGCTGAGACTCGGAGAATGGGCCACACGATGGGGCCGCGCGACGGAGAGCAGAGAATCAAATTCGAACAATGCGTTGAGGGCAGGCGGGACGAGCTGCTCGCCACAGTCGCTTGTTCACCAGGAGCACACAGTGTCAGGGAGCGTCTTTGCCGGTCTGGAGAGCCGCGCCCATCGCGTCGTGAAAAATGGCCGGATAGTCCGCGCTGTAGACAGACCTGTGCTGACTGCACAAAAATCTAGCGCAGGCTGTGGTACTTGTGCATGCTTGGGCCAGTACATATGACGAGCAGCGATGGATTAAAATGAGTGCGGTAGTCTGCGCAGAGTCATGTGAGGTGAGCCGAGGTGCCAAGGGCGTGCTAGGAAGCCGCTGGTCGTTGTGGCTCAGAGAAGCACAGTTCATCTTTCTTTGAGTATATCGGAGGCCGCGTGGGGTTTTCCGAAGGTGCAAAAATGTTCGACGGTCATGAAGGACGGGTTGATCGGAGCTAGAAACTGCTGTTGTTCCGTTATTCGCCGAATAAGTACAGCACTGTGATGCACGAGGGGCCAGCTTGCAGTCATACGTGAGATTCTATACTAACGCTATAGAATTATGCCTTTGAATGCTGGTTAAAATCTTCATTATCGTATAGGAGCTCATTTAAGGTTTACGTCCGCTTTGTCTCAAATGTTCCGAACTGATCCCGGATCTATTGCTTGTTTGGCTTTGACCACATCGTCCGGCGGCATCCCGCTCACTCAAGCGTTCGCGCTATATCTTTACCCACAGCTCTCCTTCAACAGCCATGGAATTTCTGGTACGTGTTGATGATGATCGATCTTGGCGCGTGCCAACAGGCGACGACCTTCGTAGACTCAACTCACAGGAAAACAATACTCGGACGTATTGAAAGACGCCGAACGGATGGCTGCTGCGCTCGCGGCTACCTCTGAGCCCACGCTGTGTCCCCTGTGCTTTATCGACTTTTCCATGGTGATCATGCTCAATCAGTCGTATAAACTGCGCCTTCGTGTCGATTGCCCGGCTCTCTTCGACGCGTGCATGTCTATGCTCTGCACCTGGTACAAGTTGTTCCCCGATAACGAGCTTCGACGCGTCCTCGTGCGGAATATTTCCTCGTGCAGCATATCCAGGCATCGTTTGGACAACAGGGACGCGGCCGTCGCTTACCCCACAGTGTTCTACACCACGGCTGGCGGGATCCTCCTCGCAGTTCTCGACATCGGAGATCGCGCGCCCGGTACGCGCGCGCTTTCCAACAAAAGCTTCAGCGACAAGTTGGGTCGCTGGCCGTCCAACGTCGGCCAATTGTTTCCGCTTGGCGAGGAAGCGACGGTTCTAGCGCTTCTCGAGTTCGCAGAGACGTTCTGCTGCCCGGCGCCGATGACTGTGCTCAGGCAGCAGCTCATCCTCGCGCGGCCCATCGTCTGGCCCATCTTCACCACCGCCCTCAACAGACAACGGCTGGTGTACATCCTGAGCGTCCTGCTCGTCCCCGCCCTGCGCAAAGACGCGCCGAGTTGGCTCGTCGAGCGTGAGGCCGGCGCCGTGAGCATCGCCGCCGGCTTCCTGACGGACATACGCGCGGGCCCGGACGCGATTCCGCGCGAGCGCGAGCAGTTCGTCGCGGGCGACGCGGAAATCCTCTACAAGGCCGTCACGTACGCGCTGAACCGCCTGCCCGAAGACGCCGAGGAGTTCAGAGAGCTGGCAATTTGGTCCATGCTGCTCTACCACACGCTGCCCAAGGGCCACAAGCTCCTCCCGCCGAAGCGGGCGCAGCGCTGGGCGGACGAGCTGTTGAAGACGACGCGGCCGTCGCTCGGGCTCGCCATGCACATGTCCGTCTCCCGCCTGACGAACTGGCGCGCGTGCTCGTGGTGCGGCGTCTCGTCGCTGCGCAGCGATGAGGGCAAGGCGCTGTCATCGTGCGCAGGCTGCAAGCTCCTGCGATATTGCTCGAAGGACTGTCAGAAGCTGCATTGGAAAGGCAACGAGGAGCGCGATCGTCTGCCGCACAAGGCCGTGTGCCCGATCCTCCGCAGGCTGGATGTTTCTGCATATGCGGCTGGAGAGTCGGCGGCGTTTGCAGAGGCGTTCAAGAAGATTGAGCCCACGTTCACCAAGGACGAAATGGAGACGCTGAAAGACTGGATTTCCGAGATACGGCGTGCTCTGGGCGAAGGCCCACTGGTATTTGATAAGAAGGCGAAGAGGCCAGCTCAATGAGCTTTAATTATAGAAACGCCGCGTTGAGTGGCTTCGCTACGGTTTTCTTTGTACATCATTCTTTCCCTTGCCTGTGTAAGTGTCTTGAATAAATTGTTTCAAATGTGGACGATTTGATCGTGTAGTCGGAGCCCGAAACGTCTTCGTCTCTTGACCTCGAACCATGCCGGCCCGGGCTTGTGGCGCGTGGATTTAGCTCGTTAGGGTCAACCTGCCCGCAACGGGGAGCCGCATCCAAAATGGTAATGTCAACAGCTGCCTTCTTGAACATCCAGTTTAATTTTTGAATAGGCTGCAAAGAAAGCAGCAACAAAGCGCTCAATAATAATGCTCAGCGGCCTGCAGACGTGAGCATATCCTATTCATATTGCTCCGGAACGATGAATTGTCGCGGACGTGGGAGGTGCGGCGTTTTGAGCTTCTTTTGCTTTCCTGACGTGGCGTGTTCAGCGTTCTTCTGCGGACCGTCGGCCCTTGGATGGGATCTCGTGACGCGCAGCACAGCAGCATATGAACATCGTGTCTAGATCCTCTTTCCAGGACGACGTCATGCTGAAGTGTCTGCTCCTCGTCGCGTCGCTGCCACTTGCGCTGGGCTCTGCGCCAGCCGGGCCTTGGGACGCGTTCAACTACGCTCCCAAATCGAAAATAGTCAGGCCGCGAGCAATATTCACGTTGCATGGTCGTGTAACGAATGCCGCAAGACTCGCAGGCAATAAAGGATCCGCAACTCTGTCCGGCGACGGCTCATGGGTCGCTCTGGATTTTGGTATTGAGGTTAGCGCTCATAAGCTATCGCAAACTTCCTCACGCTCACCGCGCGCACAGGTTGGAGGCCTGATATCGCTGAATCTCGATCATGTAACGCCAGCGTCCTCCATCGCGCTGTCGTTCAGCGAGTCTCCGCTCTTCGTGCGTCCGGACGCGTCAGACGATTCGTCGAACTCAGCGCCCAACACGACCTATGATGGAGTTCTCCACGTCCCAGCGCCCCTACCAGCCGGTCATTGGACGCAGCCGGCATTCGCGCTTCGCGGCGGCTTTCGCTACCTGACCATCGTCTCGACGAGCAAGGACCCCATCACGTTCTCCAACGTGACCTGCGCCATATCTTTCATGCCGCACGTCGACGACCTCCGCGACTACGCTGGCCATTTCTTCGCGCTTGACCCGCACTTCAGAGACAAGAATTTCCTGACCAAACTGTGGTATGCCGGCGCCTACACCGTGCAGACCAATACGGTCCCGCTGCACACGGGGCGACAGGTACCGTTTGTAAAATCACCCGGTCAGCGCCAGAGCTTCATTTTCCCTCGGCCTTGTATTGACTTACGACTTGCAGGTTGGGCCAATAATGCGACTTTGGGCGTGGCTGGTCCCATTATCGTTGACGGTGCTAAACGGGATCGGTCAGTTAATTTTTTCTGCTCCTTGTGCTCTGAGCTCATGTATTTACCCTTTTTTAATAGCGCGGTATGGCCGGGAGACATGGGAATCGCCGTCCCGACGCAATTTGTGTCCACCAACGACCTCATCGCAACGCGCAACGCGCTCTCGACGATGTTTGCGGCGATTAACCCCGTCACTGGCGCGCTCCCCGAGTCAGGACCACCTCTCAGCCAACTGGGTGCGGTTCGCGCTCATCAGAATGTGTCCAATCTCTGACGCTGCTGCGTTGCTTAGATTCAGACACATATCATATGTGGACGCTCGTCGGAACGCGGAATTACTTCCTTTATTCCGGCGACAGCGCGTGGCTTGAAACGGTTTGGGCCAACTACACGAAAGCCGTGCAGTTCGTCGAGAGAAAGGTCGACTCGTCGGGACTCATGAACGTCACTGGGTTGCGTGACTGGGCGCGGCTTGGTGGCGGTGGGCACAATGCCGAAGGAAACGCGATTCTCTATAAGGTAGACTGTCGCACCGTTCATTCCAAGTCTTCTCTTCAACAGCTCATACGTCTCACAGGTTCTGACTGACGCCGCCGACCTGTCCACGCAGATGAACCATCCAGATCTCGCGTCATCTTACGCAGCCAACGCCTCATCGCTCAAGGACGTGTTCAACACCGTGTTTTGGGACGAGAAGCAAGGGATGTACCGCGACAACGCCAGCACGACGCTCTGCCCTCAAGACGCCAACTCGTTCGCCGTGCTGTTCAACCTCACCACGAGCCTGCAGCAGGCGAAGCGCGTCAGCGAGGGCCTCACGCGCAATTGGAACGAGCTTGGACCCGTCGCGCCAGAGCTGCCTGACACGATTTCGCCGTTCATCAGCGGATTCGAGGTGTGGAATGTGCTTTTTACGCGCGCCTCGCATAGCTGACAGGATTAAGCTGCAAGCTCATTTTGAGGCGGGGAACGATGAGACCGCGATGGACCTCCTGCGCCGCGAATGGGGCTACATGCTCTACACCAATATTAGCGTTCAGTCGACACTGTTGGAAGGATACACTGCCAACGGCTCATTGAGGTCAGCTCGTCCCGTCCCCTTTTCTGAGACAGTGGAACTCATTCGCAATGTCCAGCTACCGATCGTACCGCGGGTACAGCTACGACCCAGCGTACACCTCCCACGCGCACGGCTGGTCGTCCGGCCCGACGTCGGCACTGACGTTCTACGTCCTCGGCATGTCGCCCACCGCGCCGCAGGGGACCGAGTGGCGCTTCGACCCGCACACGAGCGGCCTGTCCGCGGCGCAGGGGAGCTTTGAGACGCCGCTTGGACGGTTCGGCGTGCAGTGGAGTCTTTCGCGCGATGGATATTTCGACGCGCAACTCCAGACGCCGCCCGGGACGACGGGTGTGATCACCTTGTCGCATGTTGCGCGAGACAAGACGAAAGGAGCTCGTGTGCTCGTTGATGGGCGTCCCGCTGTTCCTAACGTCGCTGAGAGCTTTGGGCTGGATGGTGGGACCTACACGGTCCAGCTTCGCGATGGTTGACTTCGGTCTACTGTACCTCAGAGCGACATATATACAGCGCCTCTCTTCCGGCGGTGCGGGCGGGGTCGCTGTATACTTAGTCGTTGACCTAGCTTCGGTGAACACTTCGTAAGCATGATTACCTCCCCTTACCTGTACGGATTGAAACGACGAATCCAAATATACGCTAAATGCGTTCTTATCAATTCTGCATTCCGCCAGGGACAGCAACGCGCTTCAAACTCCGCTACGCATCTTTCCTCTTGCCAACGCAGTTCGTCGCCACAATGGCCACCATTGACTCTGGTGAACTGCCAGACGCGTGCAATTCAGTTCTAGGCGAACTTCGGAACCGCATTCGAGCCGCCGAGCAGAAGTGGGTCGCCGCGCAGGCAGCAACTGCTCTTGCGCTTGACCACGAGCGAGTGGCTCTGGATGGCCTGCACGCAGCTCGCACTAGCTTCGATGAGGTCCACAGCTCTCTGTCGCGCGTTTATGGCCCCGATAAAATGCCCGCTGGCCCACAGTTGCCGGGCACCGCGTCAGCCAGTGGCATCACGGGCGACGTCTTATCGGAAATCTTCAAGCACATGGCAGAAAGCCACACGAGCGATAAATACGACTCAACTGTCCCTCCGGCATTTATTGTCGCCGCCGTCTCTAGGCATTGGCGCCGAGCAGCCCTCGCTACGCCCTCTATTTGGACGAAGCTCCGCCTTTCTTTCTCTCCCAAGATGTGGACGTTCATGAAGGAATACTTGGCCGTCATAATCGCGCGCTCCCGTCAAGTACCATTGGATCTCTACTTCTGCGACATGGACCCGGTCCACCAATGGAAGCCATCGGACGAGGATGCTATAACCAAAGCGCTTTCTTTGTCATGGAGGGTACAAGTCTACATATCAGACTTCTCTATTTCTTTTCGGAACTCAGTTCTCCACCAAATGCAGGCGGAAATGCCTGCCATGCGAGAAATTCGGTTCATCACCACCGACGATCTCGAGCTTCGCAATCTGCCGCAAGGGATCCGCCTCCTCACTCTCTGCCCAAATCTCGAAGTGCTCGACCTTGGCGCGCTTCCGTTCCATGCAATTGACCCTCCCGCGATGCCGCGGATCTCTTCCTTCGCTATCGCTGGGCGCGTGACATCCGACCAATTCTTTACCATGCAGACCACATGGCCTAACCTACGACGTCTCGAGCTCGCTGTCGTGAGTGGAATGCCTCGCAATTCCAATGCTGCCAAGGTCTTTCTACGGCTCGAGGATCTCAAGATGAAGTACACTGGCAGCGTTCTCCGCATCATCGATCATGCTCAGGCGCCAGTGCTTCGAGACCTTACACTTCCTTGCGTCGCGGAGACGATCTATTCCGACTTTTCTGCCTTCATTCGCCCTGGTTTGGCGTGTACGAGCCTCCGCAGCCTCAGACTCACCGGGAAATATGCCAGCCTTTTCCCGAACATATTCGCTTCCCTGCCCAACCTCGCGACGCTCGTCGTCACAAAAATGGAGGCGAAGCCCACGCGAGACTTCTTCCGACTTTGGATGGCGGATCCTCTATCTCACACGCAGCCTCCTCAATTGCAGCAGCTGCATCTAGAAAACTGTGGCTTTGGCAGCGGGGCGCGCGATCTGCTCATTCTGTTTGTCACGCGCCGCCATGGTAGCGCCCGTAGCCTTCAAAATCTTCGCATCGTGCAGAACGGCTTTTTCACAGACGGCGACGATATATTCCCCGAGTGGATGGCGTCGCGTCTCCGACAGCTGGCCAAAGACGTCACCATTGATACAGCTAAAGCTGTGGAGATGCTAGAAGAGGAATGAACCAAATTTGTTATCATTTAAACCCAGCGTCATTCGTCGGAAAATACAGTATGTTGCGCGGCTGCCCTCGTTACGATCCACCCGCATTACTTGCACATCATGGCACACATAGCGCATTCCATCATGCTTGTCTGATATACTGCACGACGATGGAGTCTGGAGTAATGGTCGTGGAGGTGGAAATAGTTTCGTTCTGCTTGATGTCAGAGAGCTTGCTGAGGTCGGAAAGGCCTAGGGAGTCTCCTGAGCGCGCTGTGGCAACTACTTCAGTAAAGGTGACTGTCGCAAGGTCAGGTCTCGACATGAATGGTCCGGCAGCAACGCGGCTCACCGCTGCCGAAGTTAGCCAGTGAACCGGTCCGCCCGCCAAGCTCTTCCACAATCCACTCTGCGTCTTTACGGCAGAGCTCCCAGTCCGTCGACAGGTCCTCGTCGATTCTCTCGCCCGTCGTAACGTTCTCGATGACTGCGTTGCCAGTGAATCTGGTGTGCGCTGTGATCGTCACCTTGATTTCGTCCCCGGGACGGACGACAAAGTCTTCGTAATCTACAAGCGAGTGAGACTGATATTGCCGTGACGATCTGTGATGTATATAACGCACATGTGGGAGGGTCTATGAACCACTCCGTCCAAGCTTGAACGAAGCTGAGCTAGGATTAGATCTCAACGGCTGTGAGCTTACCGATGTAGTTCGTGCCCGTAGCGTTGACGGTAAAGTCCAAGCCGGCCTGTATGATGCCTCCGCTGCACTGCGATCGACTCTCAGTACAGCAACAGCGTGGCCAACGACAACTACTGACAGTATCGCCGTCGATTCCCACCCATGCGGACGCCGCATAGGTTCTGGTGGCGTTCACTACCGGTGGCAACTTCACGGTCGGAACGACGAATGAACCAGAGACGGTGGAAAATGTGTCCTTGGTAGCATGTGAGTTCCGACTGCCGCAGGAGCAAGAGAAAGCACTCACCACGTCGCGATTGATGATTGCCCCAGCCCAGTTAATGGAGTACTCGTGGATAGGACCGTCTACCGATGATGATGAAGCGGTCGATATTCTCTGATTTTGGGTAGAATGCCGACCCTCATAGTGCGCAATGCGAGCCGCAAGGCCTGATCGGCGGGGAGCCGCGCCTGCTGCTGCGGTGACGTACAGTACGAAACTGACGAAAGCGGCGACGAAGACCATGTCGAAATGAGAATTGGTAGAGATGTGTGATGAGTCTTGGTCACTCATCATCTGGTCGGACTGCATTTATATGTGTCCAGTCGGCCAATTCGTGCGCAGGGACTCGGAGTTCTCGAGTGCTGCGGGGCCGCAGCCACACATGACACTATGCTGTCAAACCACCTTCGAATATTTGTTGTATCGTCAGCATGATCTCCAAAACATACTTCTATTGAGATTTGTGGAAATGAGGCCCGACTTCATTACGTAAGACAACTACTGCCACAGCCTGTACGTACAATCAACGTACACAGACTTCACCTTCCAGTAAGCTCGCAATTGCCAGAGCAAATCGCCCATGTCGTCCTCGCGCTAGAGCTGCCCTCAGTCACCGAAAAGTCCTCCTCTAATGCCAGAATTTCGTGTCTTGTGAGACATTGTACCTTAAGGTCGAGCCACGAGTCGTTTCGGTCTCGATCATCAACAACGCCGCAGACGCAAACGGGCACTGCGTAAGAGCCCGAGCACTCGATGGGACCCTCCTCAGACAACCAGAGTATTAGCCGTTCCATCTTGTCCAGGTCGCACTTCACCCCCGTCAGCACAACCTTCGCCAGATTTGGGAGGTAGAGAATGCAGGTATGGTGGCAGATACAGTTGGTATTGAGGTGCAGGACGAAATCGCGCGCCAATGGCTGGCATTCGCGGAATATTGTGGCATAGTCGAACCAGGACCGCTTGTCGACTTCGCACGATGTCACGGTCAATTGGGTGCCATAGTTCTCGCATAGACACATCCAGACGCCCCGCGCGAGGTCCAGGTCGCTCCAAGGATCATTCATGTGGCGCTTGGCACCGCCGCTGCACTCTATTGACACTGAAGAGCAGTCGTGAATCGTGAACCCGACTACGCTTCCGACGGCAGCAAGCAGGCTGTCAATGAGAGGATGCAGATCACCGTCCCCGAATAATTCTGTGTCGAAGGGATGGCATACGGTCACGGCTATTTCTGCCATCTGAGCAGTAGGCAGTGTTCGAAGAATCTGATTTGCGCGGCGCGGGTGACAGGACAATTCAAGATACCGAAGACTCGGAACTGTCCAGAGACCGTTTGACGGCGCGTTCTCGCCGAGATTCAAAAATTCGTTGCTACCGTGAATACCGTGTGGGTCGTCCAGAGCGTCCAAGGAATCCTCGCGAAGTTGGACACTGCCGCTGTGCAGGGTCAACTGTCGCAGGCCCGGCGTAAAGATATAGGACCAATCGTGCGGCTTCGCAGCACGAAGATCGACTCTCTGCAAGGCAGGCGCGTAAATGGAGATATGAGACTGTGCGTGTGTTGTGCTCCCGTAGACAGTAAGCTCCAGAAGCTGCGGAAAGAACAGGTTCGCGTCGAGAAGCGGTATCATGGGGTCCAATTTCTCCATTTCTACTCGCAGCGTACGCAGGCGACGGGAATGAGGGATTAGGGACTCAGCAGCTTGAGCGGCGTCGAAGAGAAGATAGGAATACATGTAGTAGGGTGCTGGGCGCACAGTAACCTCCAGAGGCGCGTGCTGGCTGCGTGCAAGAATAACTGGGAGCGACAGAAGATCACGATTTCTTGTAACGGTGATTGATGACCAGAGGAGCGGCGTCTCGAGAGCTTCGGTGCGCAGGCGACGAGATACAGCGCTAATAGCTAGCTTGTCCTTCAGAGAGAGCGATATGGCTAGGAACACGAGCGCCAGGATGTCGTGCGGAAGGTCCTCCATTTGATGGTGTTAGAAAAAGTAGGGCTTCAGCAGTCGGCGCCTGTAAACAGTCAACGCTGCTGTGAAGTCAGATAGCCGTAGTGACCGTCGACGAGCAGCAGAGGAACGCGCAAGCGGCAACCGTGGGTTTTGATCCGGTCACATCCGATGCCGAAATCAGAGTGCAGGGCACGCTATTCCTCCCGCCATGAAAATAGCTATAGGTGCAAATTGAGTGTCACAGTAGATAGGAAGTATTCTCATCGCCGTCAGCGGTATATACATCTAGATACCATACAGTTTCCAGGACACAAGATCCAACCTATCACACACCTCGCGTCCGCAGTCAGGCAGCCTTCAGGCTGTAGTTCTTCCCGAATCCATTCCCGCAGTGAGATACGCTTTGCGCGCTCGTTAGCCTGTGATATGCCACATGTGCAGAGCTCGACTTGCGATCGAGAACATCTGAGCGCTCCCCGGGCCAACCACGGAACGGCGTACTGGTACTCAGCCAGGTCAAGGTCGGCCATCCACAGACCAGGGGACCCCGTCCCATTTCCCATCAAAACAACCTTGGAAAGCGTGGGGAAGTTGAGGGGGCGCAGATCGTTGGACATGAAGCACGGCGTGACGCGCAACGTGAACTCGGGCCCTGATGGTGCACGCTGCGCGAACGCGGTCTGGTAGAGGTACCACATTCTCGTGTCAAGGTCGGTGGATGTTACGCTGTTGTGGGCGTCGATGCTATCGCATAGGCAGTCCCAAATGTACCGATGGAGCTGGGGCTCTTGGGGAGGTGCCCCTTCGAACTCACGTCGTCGTCCGCTACTAAACAGCATGCTGCACGCAGTCAAGTCGCGAATAGAAAAGGAGACGATTTCTTCTCTCCCAGGCTGCAGAAGCTGCATAGCTGGATGTACGATTGAGCGGTAATCGTGTTCGTAATCCGTCAGAGCCACGTGCACATATTGGGCATGAGCAGCGGGGATGGCTCGGAGCATTTGGACCGCACGGACCGAGCGGACGCAGATGTCCAACTCCTGCAGACGCGGGAACACCCAAGGTCCCACTAACGGCGCGGCCAGATCGTCGTGCATTGCCTGCATGAGCTTCAGGCTGGACAAGGACTGGGCCAAATTCGCCGCGAGCTCGTCCATTAACCCCTGAATATCTGCAGAGTGGCTGAGGGTCAGGGTCAAATTTGTCGCGTGAGGTGCGAGCGCAGATAAGTTCCGGGCGGCAGCGGAAGCGCAGAGATCCAAGACACGCAGTTGAGGTGCAGACAGTGAGACGAGGAACTTCTCGAAGTAATGCGGACTGCTCCCATGCACAATGAGCTTTTGGAGGTTCCCGAGTACGAGGTTCTCGGACAGAAGTGGGAACAGGGGGACGAGGTCGTGCAGAAAGACGGTGAATGAGCGCAGACGCGCGACATGCGGGAGCAGTGCGACGACGAGTCTGACAGTGTCGAAAGGTGCCTGGCCCCGTACAGGCTTCAACCGGTAGCCAAAAGGAACAACGGAAATGTCCAAAAGCGCGTCCCTGCTGCGCTCGAGAACTATCTCGAGGTATAACAGGTCGCTCGAGTTGATGATCTCGATGGACGACCAGAGGAGCAGTGCATCGAGCGCCGCAGCGCGCATGCGACGCGATACGGCGCTGATGGTCAGCTTATCCTTCAGAGTGAGCGGCAAGGCGAGGAATATGAGCGTCAGGATATCCTGCGGAAGGTCCTCCATGTCGAGGGTTCCAAGAAATAGTATCCTTCAGCAGCGAAAAGACAGTGCTTCTGCGACAATCGAAAAGCCCTAGTGCGGTAGACCGTCGGCGAGCAGCAGAGGAACTTGAACGCGCAATCAGCTACGTGCACGTGTTCTGTTCAAAGCCGGTCCGAGAATTCGAATTCCGATGCCGACGGCAACTTCAACGATTCCCCCGGCATGAAATCGCCGGATGTGAATATCTCAAACATAAGTTTTCAGTTCTAGAGCTATGTAGATACAATACACACTCCGGAACACAAGATCCACCGTATCACGCATCCTGCGCGCACTGACAGACACCGTTCAAGCTGAAGTTCCTCCCGAACCCATTCCCGCAGCGCCTCCCGAAGTCCGCGTTCGTCGACGCGTGAAATGCCACATGTGCCAAGCTCGATTTCCGTACGAGCGCATTTGAGGACTCCCCGCGCTAGCCAGGTAACGGTGTCTTGGTGATCAGCCAGCTGCATTTCGTCCATCCACATTGAAGGCGTGCCGGTCCCATTAACCCGGGCAAGCGTCGGAAACTCGAGAGGGGCCAAATCGTCGGATCTATACGATTCAGTGACGCGCAACGTGAATTCGGGCCCGCTCAGCGAACGCGGATTTATAAAGCCTCCACATCCCGGTGTCGAAGCTGGAGCCTGGAGGACGTCACGCGATTGTGAGCGTTGAAACGGTCGCACAGGTAATGTAATACCGGATGTGCCGCATGAGCTCGTCCTCGTTCGACATGCCCATCACCAATAGACGCTGCTTCCCGCTGCTCGTGTCAATGTGTCTGGGAGATAACGACGAGTCCGAATCCGAGTTCGGCTAGCTCGACGCCGCTGCGTAACGAAGCATTCGAATTTTTCCCCATCGTTATGCTTGGCGTTGAGATCACAAGTTACTGGCCTCACTGGCAGGGCGCACTTGCGTATATATGTTACTTCCAGCGACCGCGGGAGGGAGGATGAGGATGCCCACTGGCACGCCTGACAGGGGTTGAGATATCATGATTGCACCGTCGTGGTGGGATTGCGAGTACCCACGAGCTTGGAACGATCCTGGTGTTGAGTCACGGTCTGCGCGACTCGGCGAGTTGCTTTAAATTCTAGCGCCTGGCCGACGTGTCCGCATTGATCACCGTGACATTCAACCACTGGATTTTTTTGAGGCTGATGCTGAGCGATTCCGCGACAAGGACGTGATATGAGTGCTGCACCTGGGACTCGGAGCCGTATTACACCCAGACAGACCTGTGAGGTGAGGACTGGGGGGAGAGCAGTGGTGTGGCGACGACGACGATCCCATACCATCGCGACCTGTTTATTATTAATCTGTAAGGTAGGAACCGTGTATACTCAACAAACCATGTCACACGTGACGTGACTTGCCCTTTTTAGGAAGTAATCAAATGGCTTTCATAGTAAACGAGCCCTTCCAAAGGGCTCAGGCAAAATTGGTCACGATGAGTTTGTTCTAAGTTGTACCAAAGATTTGAGGACCGCGTATTAGCCCAATTGGGGCCGAACTGAGGGAAAAGTTCCCGAAATACTGTTTCTCCGTCCATTGACTCTCTTGGTGCCAGTTCACTAGTTCTCATGTCCCAAAATCGTGGTAAATAAGTTATTATAAACATATTCTTGTGTATTTACCAGGATTGAGGAGTAACATTGGTGCATGAGACTGGTTCTTGCTATACACTGTATAGTTACTCACTCCCAGGTAGCCAGGAGTGTCTCTGGCTTGATTTTCAGCCTCCATAGGCTGCATGGTATCAATATATAGCACATGACAAAGTGAGAGTAACTTCCAGGCTCTGTGTCTTTTGCCTCTAGGGAATGTCCACCGGTCAACTGGAAATCGGGATCTCCTCTGTGGGAAATGCATTCTGCTCTATGATATGTACCCAGTGTGAAACACATAGTCTGATAATAATTTCTCATCGCGACCTATGTGACCTCAAGGTGCTCGACAATCTACAAATAATCAAAAGGTATCTCCGGACATCATATCATTGCCTAATTTGGGCATGTCACGGGGGTTTGTTGAGTATACACGGTTCCTACCTTACCTACTGTGTTTAATATGTACCGCTCGGTCGCGGCATCACACATGCCGACTCAAGACGGACGGGCCATTGATGACGAGAGGCTCTCAGGCTCTAACACTCTCACGGCGTTCGTTCACTGAATTTGGAGACGTTGAGACGGTGTTCCGAGTCTGTAAGTAACTGTTCGGGTCATGGCTGACTTGGAGACGGAGCTAGGCCGCAGGGTGGGTGAGCTCGGGGACTCAGTGAGTGCCACTGACTGGCATTGAATGTGAATGTGGTCATGACCAAGGATTCGCAGGGCCGTTGAGAACCGGATTCAGATATCAGGGACGGGACGGAGATGAAGTTGTGCGGCTGCCCAATCAGACTGAGCGGAGCAGGGGTACATAGTAAATCTGCATGAGCTGATAACACAAGATGGTCACGTCAGGCTGGGCGGCTCAGGCTGAACACCGCACAAGCGTGTTTATGTCCGAGTACGTAGACCGCACACTCGGTCCCCAGTTCGACAGCGTAACGTACTGTACGTGAGCAAGGTCCAGACTCAGACTGAGTAGGTGCCCACAATCACGTCGAGCGGGTAGTGGCATGAACACTTCGGAAGCGTCGTCACTGTTTCTGTACGAGAACGTAGGCCGAGTTTCCTTTCTGAGAATCGGACGGGTCGACGATCCCAGTTAGACGGTGACCGTCGCAGTGATTTCAGACGACTGAGAGGGGTTTCTGTCTGAGAACGTAGTCCACAGAATCGGTCCGAATAGCGCGACGATCTCAGTTTGGTTACGGTCTCATGCACCGAGGGGTTTGTGTCAGCCTGTGTTTCCGGACTTGGACTTGGACGGGGCGACGATCCACCGCGGCCAGCCACAAGTCTAAGAGTCCACTACCTATTCAGAATCACTGCGAAGAGGCGTAATTGTTAATTATCAAGTGTTACTGTTGGATACCGAATCCGATGCAGGGCGGCTGCGGTGGGATCGACAGAGCGGGCTGTGCGAAGACTACAGTGACGGCAATATTACCTATATGTGGGAATACCCGGGGGACGCAGTAAGAATGGGGAAGATGAGTAAGGAAACGGAGCTGTTGACCGGTAAGCAAGCCTCTTGCAAGAGGAATGAGAACTTGGAAGAGAGGAATGCCGCCGGCGCCTAGGTCCGGTATCTCCGGGCGGCACCGCGTCCATCGCTGCGCACTGTGATATAGTATCGTAGCAGTGATCTTCTGGACCCTGGACCAAGGAGATGCAGTACGAGTCTAGGCTGCGAAGGCGTCGGTTTGGTAGTAGGACTAGGAGAGGAGGAGGAGGACGGTGGAGAGGCATGGTGTAACGTGTTTGCGCCGAGTGATCGGCGCTGCAACGTGCAAAGGATTTGCTGGGCTGATGTCGTCCTGGCAACGTCTAGGCACACGCCCGCCCAGTCAAGCCAACGCAACACATCGCAAGCAGTCTAATCCTGGGTACAACAGCCTAGCTCGTAGACGCGCGTCTACCGTATTGTGTTGAGGTTCGCGCGATCAAAAGAAAAGGAGAAAGACGGCACCGGCAGAATCCGCTCAACACATCCACTCTCTCTCCCTCCTCCTTCCCCGTCTCCCCATCTCCGTTCCCGTTTCCGTCCGTTCCCCGGGTTTCGTTTACGACCGCCTGCCCTCGTCCTGCACGCTCGCTCGCTAGACGCCAACTCCGAGGCCCAGCCGTAGTCAATCGTTAACAAGAAAAGAAATCCGAAATCCGAAGCAAAAAATGGTCGCTTCTCCTATCCTCGTCGCCGCCTTGCTCGCCGCGGGCGCGCAGGCGCACATGCTGGCGTGGACGAAGGGGATGTACTGCAAGAACGGGCACAGCCACGCCGACGACCCCAACGCCGCCGTCGGCGCCCTGCCGCTCATCGACCTGCCCTTCTCCGGCTGGTTCATGCACGGCGACTGCATCAACTATCCCCCGCCCAAGGGCGAGTTTCTTGACTTGTGCGTTTTGTGGCCCCTTTTTCACTTGTCGGCCGCTTGTATCGCTGCTCGCTGAAGCTCCTTGACTCGCTGACGCTCATCGCTCGTTGCAGGCCCGCCGGGGGCGAGTTCACGGTCGAAATCGCCGAGAACCGGGCGTTCACGACGCTCTCGTACAACGGGTCCAAGACGTCCGACTGGGGCGACGGCAACCCGCACCCGGAGGGCTACGGCGACCGCCGCGTCGACACCCACTTCCCGCTCACCGAGCTCGGCTGCATCGCGTCGCCCAACATGCACTGCAAGAACGAGCAGGATGCCGCGGGCACCGCCTTCGCCATCGCCTACAAGAGCGACATCCACCAGGTCACCATGGACGATCTCGTCGTCTTCACCGTCGCGCCCAATACGCCCTATAAGCGTATTGCCAAGTATAAGGTCCCCAAGCTCTTGCCGGCGTGCCCCCCTGAGGGATGCATTTGTGCTGTACGTCTGCCCCGCGCGTTCGACTGGCTATAACTGATGGCTCGGTAGTGGGGATGGGTCCCGAACCACTGCGGCGAAGGTGTGTATTCTATCGCCATCCTTCTCGATTTTGCCTCCCCTCTATTCTTGCCCGCTCTATCTATGTTATTCTGGTGGTGTTTCGCCGCGCCGAGTGGGTGCCTGGACAACGGACCTGTCCAGTGTCAAACCTCGGCGCCGATCCCTGGTTTCTATTTGCGCACGGGATCGTCCCGGGCAACAGCGTGGTCGTGCTCATCCCCGACGTGCGCTGATAACGGCGCCCTCTCTATTCCATCCCTTCTTTACCCTACTCCTGAATGGCATACCTGCTCCGTCCACAGTCTATTCCTACCTTCCATCCTCCCTGGCACTCCATTCAGCGCGGCCGCGCTGCTGCTGCTTGCAGCCGGTGCCGTCTGTGCCCTGACCCGCGTTCTGCCGCCGCCCATTCACCCATTCGCGACAGCATCCCGGGTGGCTGGCCGCGAGATGTCGAGTGTCTGTGGATCCCGCTGCGTGATTTGTATATGCATACGAGTGACGTGGGCGGGGTCCTGAGCGCGAGTCGTGCGTATGGCGGGCTCATCTCTCGCGTCGAGCGTCGACACGCATCCTGCGCGCGCGCAATGTCACTGCCATTTCCCGTACTCCTTTCCACCGTGTGGCGTTCCTGCCGTTCGAGTCTGCGCGCCCGGCTCCTCGGCGTGGACTCCCTGCGCTCTTGCACTTTGCTGCGGCGGGGCGAGCAGCTGCTGCTCGCGCCCGGCCGAGTAGCCGTGCGCGTGGGAGACCTACTGGCGCGTGCGACCGCCCTCGCACAGTGACCCGTCTGCTATATATGTGCGCAAGTGCGACAGATCGACGCGCGTTATCCACGCGCCGCTTCTCATACTTCGGCGGCGTGGTTGGCCAGGGCGGCCGCTTGCGCTGCGGCAACGGCGGGCGCGTGTTCCGTGCGCGCGCGCTTTCCCAACGACGAGCGCGCCTCGCACGCGACTGCGCCTCAGTTCCTGCGTCCTGGGCTGTGTTCCGTCACTAGCTGTGGACCGCGCTGGACCGGTCCTTTCTTCGAGTGACGACTCGTCCTACCCTCGGTTTCTTGCTGCCTGCACGGCCTTCCGTCCTATCTTCCGCGCTTTCATCTTCCCCCCTCGCCAGACCGCTGACGTGCGCCTCATAGCCAACGAGTACATGGCCGGCTACCGGTGCCGCGTGACGAACGTGCAGCCGGGCGCGAAGAGGCTGGGTAAGCCAAAGTCGCCGGTGTGGTGCGAGGGCGAGCCGGAGAAGTGTGTTAAGGTGAGCGATGGGTTTGGGTTGTGGGTTTGGGTTTGTTGGTTGGGGATGGGCGGTGGGCGGTGGAGATGTTGGGGATGAACGTCGAGCTTGATGCAAGAGTTGAGCTTGATGGGTGGGCGTCGAGCCTCATCGGGGCGTCGAGCCTGATCGGGGCGTCGAGTCCAAGGGGCTGCGCGAGCATAACGGGCTGCGCGAGCTCGGATGTCTCTGACGCCGGGCTCGGAACTGCATAGCAGCGTGCGCAAGTTCGGACACCCATGGCGCCAAGCTCTGATGTCCATGGCATTATGGCGGCGCCAGGAACTCTGGACGCCGACGGCACCGATGACCCTCGTACGTCGTCGTCGCGGGCGTACGCGCACGTCGATGGCGTAATGACGCCGATGGTCCTCGTCCTCAGTCGGCTTGCACGCACGCTGAGGGGCCGATGGATGTCGTGCGCGCAGGCCGGGTGCCTCAACTGACCACGCCGATGACGAGCGCGGAACCGCGTCGTCGGCGTGGTAGCACATGGCACACAGTCTGCGTGGATGGCAACTGCGGGCGGGTGCTGTGGGAGCGGGGATGCGGACGGCGGGCGTGAACTTGGGCGTGCGAGACAGCGGGCGGAGGCTCAGACGTCCGTGACGACGGGCGTGAGCTTCGGCGTCGGCGGCTATGGGCCCCGCGGTCGAGAGTGACGGACTCGCATCCTGAGACTGACTACTTCAGCCATCTATGCCGATGGCTGCCGAATCATTCTCGGCGGTGCGAGGCGTCGCTCGTTCGACTTGCAACTGTGTCACGCGAAGTCGCGGCGTCAACGCTGCGTGTTCTTTACGCTTGACGCCCCTGCTATTCCTTGCACCTGACGCGACCGCTGTTGCTTACGCCTGGCGCTACCGTTGCTGCTTGCGCCTGTCGCTGCTCGCTGTTCCTGGCATCTGACACTACCGCTGTTCTCTGCATCTGATGCTGACTTTCATCTTTTCGTAACAGGGCCCCAAGAAGATGAGCATCGGGTTCCAGCGCGAGGGCAACACGGTGCACCCCGTGCGCGACGTACCGCAGGCCGACGGGCAGTGGCGCTCGTGGGGGTACAACATGAAGCTCGGCTTCAAGGGCGGCGCGCAGGACGACATTTTCGTCGATGACGAGGTGAGTGTGGTGTCTGGGTTTCTTTTCCGCTGGCTGCGTGGGGCTTGCGACGCGCGCGCGGCGATTTTGGTGCTTTGAGGATGCGTGCCTGACTGCTGGGGATGTTCGAAGCCGACATCTGCGCCTGCGCCGAAGCCGACGTCCACCCCCAAGCCGAAGCCGACGTCTGTGCCGAAGCCGAAGCCGACGACGGTCAAGCCGACGCCGACGCCGAAGCCTGTGGAGACCGAGCCCGCGCCCAAGCCGACGACTGTGGCGCCCAAGCCTGCCCCTGCGCCGTCGCCGTCGCCCCCTCCTGCTTCGCATTCGCATTCTACGGTTGGTTCTTCTTCTTCCTCTTCTTCGATTCCTACCCATTCGACGCCGGCGCAGTCGCGTCCTCCTGTTTCTTCGCCTGTTTCTGTTTCTTCTGTTTCTTACTCTGTTTCTGTTTCTTCTTCGTCTTCATCTTCTGTTTCTTCTTCGTCCTCTTCGATACCTTCGTCCCCTTCGCCTTCCCATTCCTCTTCGGAGCCTGCGCCTTTACCCCCTTCGTCTGCGCCTTCTGCGCCGGCTCCTTCGACTTCTCATCCTTCTAAAAATCATCCTTCCCACGGGCACGGGCATGGACATGGCCACGGGCGTCCGCACGCTGGACATGGGCACAGTCACGGTCGTCCGGGCAAAGGCAAGGGCCGCATCAACCCGTCCAGCCCGCGCCCGCGCCCGAACGCGTTTGTGGAGACGAGCAGCGCTGACGAGTCTCCTTCTCCCTCTGCTTTTGGATCTGACGAGCAGCCTGTTGCGGTTGCCAAGCCGACGAGCAATACTGCGCCCAAGCCGACGAGTAATGCGGCCAAGCCCGCGCCGACGGTCAACACGACGACGGCTGCTGCGAACCCGACCGCGCCGGGTGGGGCTGCGAATGTTGCTGCTAATCCGAACTCGACGGATGGGAAGGGGGGTGCTAAGTGAGTTTTGCGCTTTTTTTTTCTCTAGTTCGGTAGTGGGTTGGTGCCCGTCTCCAGCCGCGCCTCGCTCTGGGTGCTTTGCTCGCGTCCAGGCTTCCCGCTCGCTGCGAAGTCGCCGTCTGGAGCAGCGGCGCGGTGCGAGCAGTGCTGCGCTGGCTGCTGGACGATTGCGTGGACGCTGCGCGGTGCTCGTCGTCAGGCGGCTGAGCGTTGCTTGTGAAGCGGCTGCGCGGCGCGAGCTGTGACGCGGCTGCATGAGGCGCGCGACTGCGAGCCAGCGCCCTTGCGTGGAGCCAGCGCATGCTCGCACTGCGTACAACCCGGTGCGCGCTGCTCTAGCAATGTGACTTGGTTGTAATCGGACTCGTTTCTCTTTCAGTCGCTGCTCCGTCTACGCTCGATGCTGACCGACTTTCTTCCCCGCAGACGCTGCCCCGCCAAGCTCGGCCAGCGCTCGCTCCAGGCGCGCTTCCGCCACCGGCGCTCGTTCGACCGGTCTCACTTCTGAGCCTACTCGCTCAGCCTCTTGCTGCACTTCTGCTCCGGATCCAATGCTTTGCTTTCTTGACGACTACCGCACCCCCACCCACCCAACCATACCATACCCCGCGTTGACGCACCCTCTGCCCCGGGCACGCGTTGAGTCCGCGTCCCGTCGTTACTCTCTCCTGTCTGCCCTCAATCCAATCAGCTCTTGACGTCTCTTTATACCTCTACCCTTCATGTTATCTTCCTCCTCTACCTCTTGCTTACGACCGATGGCGCCGGTTCGAAGGAACCGGCTCTATCTATTCATTACCCCCCGAGCTTCAGGCTGGGCTCGTCCGCTCCTTTTTTGAACCACTGCCCCACCAGGCTTCTCCTTGTCACTCTATTCATTTCTGCCCTTTTTTTCGCTGCTCTGCTGTCGGTCGCGATTCAGTTCCCCTGTCCATTTTTTGTGATGTGGAATCGTTTCGTGTTTCGCTGTCGCAAATGAATAGTTTGTGGGTTGTTGTCTGCGGGCGGCTGGCCTGGGCCGGTGGATGGCGAGGACGCGAGCACTGGCGCGTCACAGATCGAATCCGGGGAATGGCGAATCGGGCTGCGAGCACTGGCGCGTCCTCTGTCATCTTTTTTGCTGCTTTCTTCTTTACTGGTTTGTTCTCATGATATTTATTCATTGGTACTCCTGCTTGCTATTTATTGGGATGTAGGTTACTTCTTTTCTTTCGATTCTTCGAGTACTCTTTCTGTGATTTCCAGACTGTTCGCGCCGAGGGACGATGAGCCAACTGTATGAATCTTGCATGTTACTCGCACGACGACACCGATGTTCTACTAGTAGCACTGACAGCTAGTTGCAGTTATCAGCGAAATCCTGCGAGCCCGCGGTGGAGCTGGAATTCTCACGTCGACGTCGCGGCCCGGAGCCGATCGAACCTCAACACAATACGGCATCGTGCGCCCTGCATCGATATGTATCGGTATCGGTATCCATCTTTCGTGACATTACTGTAACCACTTCATGTTGCGCTTTGGTCTCGAGTGGCTGGCCGCGGTGGTTCTCAGATTCAGTGGAGGCGGATCGTCGCTTTCGAGGAAGGAAATTAAACACGGGCTACGTACTCAGAAAGAAACGCACCCCTGGACCTCCCGCTTCCCAGAGAGGCGAATCTGTCAGGGGGGACTCACGTTGCGCCAGAATACAGTAACGTACCTGCGCCGTCCAAAACGCGGCCTACTGTGAAGGACGCTTCCGAGGCGTTCATGCCGCCCGCTCAATGTGATTGCGAGTACCTGCTCAGTGAAGTCTGCTTACTACCAGTGCAAGGCCGTACGGTTCCCTGGCGAGCTGCGATCGTCGGACTAGTACTCGGACATAAACACGCTTTCGCGGTGTTCAGCCGCCCAGCCTGACCAACTTTCGACCTTTGCATCAGCTCATGCTGATTCACTGCACCTGCTCCGCTCAGTCTGATGGGGTTGCGCACGCAGCTGCATCAATTCATCTCCGTCGTCTCCCTGATCTCTGAATCTGGTTCTCCCCGGCCCTGCGAATCCCCGCAGCCAAATCGGTTGTGACCACAGTCACAGTCAGTCGCTCACTGGCAGTTGCACTGAGTCGCCGGGCTCACCCACCCTGCGCATCGCTTGCGGCCTAGCTCTGTCTCCAAGTCATAATGTACGTCAGCCATGACTCGAACAGTTTACAGACTCGGAACACCGTCTAACACGCTGAGTTAGAACCTGAGAAACCCTCGCCATCAAGTGTGCCGTCTGCCTTGATAGTAAACGACTCGTGCCGCAACCGAGCGGTAAAAATTAAACAGGTCGAGATGGCATAGTCTCGTCGTCGTCAACTTCGGTCGTTTGACAGCCTAGTGCTGCTCCGCTTCAGAAGAACTCATATAACAGTCGCAGTACATGTTTTGAAAATTGAATTGCCAGCGGTGATCGGCCTCTGAACGTGAACACTCGATCCAGTAGTAACTTCGGCGCGTTTGTCTGACGACGGAGAGATCGTCGTCCTCAAAATAAATTCGGGCGTTCGGCTGCCTCACACCGGCTCTGAGGGCCGTTTATAATGGTCGTACTAATACTGTAAGGAACCTCGATTCGGAACCATGTTCAACTACTAAACCCCCATGGCCTGCGGCAAACCACTGTTATTCACATAGGCAGCCATGTCAGCCCGAGCGCCGCTCAGTAACGTCTCAGCTGGTCGGACTCTCTCGGGTGACGGGGCTTGGGTCGTCTGAGACTCATCCTCCGAGACGCTGTTGAATCGTCTGGCTCCAAAAATTGGTCGAGGAAAATTTTCGGCTGGGAGGGAGCCTGAGATCGGACGCTGGACGCGGAATACAATGGATTTCGCGTTCCGGAGCTTGCTCAATATGTGGTTTTGTGGCATTGATTGGTTGAAGATAAAATCATTCGGAGGCAGATACTGGGCAGATACTGAGATATTGATCGGCTGAAACCGGCATTAACCAGCTGGTTTGCATCCCGCACTCTTGCTCTGACTACTATGACCATGGAAGACCTCCCGCACGATATTCTCGCCAACATTTTCCTTTGCACACCGCTATGGCCCCAGCAGAAAATGGCTATTTGCGCCGTGTCGCGTCGCCTGCGTCGCGCTGCGCTCGATACGCCCCAGCTTTGGTCATCCATCTACATCGGCAGCCCGCGCGACCTGGGCCATGTTCCGATGTTTCTCGCCAACAGCCGTGACGCGCTTTTGGACGTCTCTGTGCTCCCGTACGGCAAGGCCTTGATCATTGAGCTGCGGGTGAGCCCCGAGCCATTCGATGCCGACAGACTCCTCGCGGCCCTGCTCCCTCACGCAGCTCGTCTGCGCTCATTGACTATATATCTGCATTATCTTGCTCCCTTGGCGCCGCTGTTATCTGCAAATCTCACATTCGAGCACCTGGAGAAGCTCGAGCTCGACGGAAGGGACGACTTCCGCATCTCGCTTTTCGCACCGCATCTGCAGGTTGTGGATGTGAGCTCCTCCAACGTGGATAATCTTGCTGCACTCGCACCCCGCCCGAGAGAATTGACCATGAACCTCAATTTCTGTCAGGATGTGCAGAGATTCATGGACGAGCTCGCGTCGAACGGATCTCAGACACTACGCAGGCTGGCACTTCATCAGGGCCTACACGACCCCAAATCTGCGCCGCTTGTTGGCCCGTGGATCTTCCCCCACCTCCAGTTTCTTGATCTGAGCGGCAGCTCAAAGCGCGCAGTCGAAATGCTGCAAGGCATGCCGACGTCTCATATTCCCTATGTGCGAGTGCGCCTGACGGATCGTATCGATTATGAACGGCACTATGACACCATTATGCTCCCTGCGCTCGCTCAGCTGCTCGTCGGTGTCCAGAAAGTCACCGAATTTTACATTTGCGGCTCAGCGGAGTGCAGCGTGCTGTCCAGCACTGGACAGGAGCGGGCACTCGGACTGCGGCGCTCGCGGGAACCCGAGGCGCTACGCCGTATCTGGTCTTATCTGTGCGACCATTTCGACGCCAGAGCTACCGTGACGTCCTGCAAGCTCGCGCCAAGAGTGCACTCCTTGTATCAGATCGCATTCGCGGGACGTGCGCCCACATGGCCCGAGTTTACCTTCCGCGTCAAGGGAAGCTACGGTACTTGGCGTGAGGACACCCTCGAATTGCCCACACTGGCAAAGGTCGTATTGCTCGGCAACACCGCAGACATGCCTGGGATATGGATGCAAAGCATAATGCACCTGGATGATCACAAAAACACAGTTCTTCGCCTGGCCAGTGGCGCCATCCGCTGCGATCGCACAGCCGTTGAGCTTTGTACCTGTGATATCTCCCATCTCGCCGAGCGTGGGACTGAGCTTGCGCTGCGGGAATGGATCCGGCAGGAAGCTGGTCCTGGAGGGAGTCTGACGGTTGAGGGCGGATGCCTCATACGCTGGATCCTTTGTTCGGGCAATTGTGCATAGCTTGACAGACCTCGATCAGTGCAATACATCGGTTGTTCTGCTTGCGTCTTTGACCTCAAGCTAGCTCCGGAATATTGGAATCTCATCACATGAAGAGTGTAATGAGAAATGCACTTTTGCTGTGGGGAGCCGAAGCAGGGAGAGAACGTGTCTACAGATGCCGGATGCCCGAGGGCCGAGGCGATGGTTCCCGTGTGCCGGCTCCAGAAGCATACCCGCTTGGCTCTCGTCATCCCGACTTGCACGCTATGGACGATTTGTCGCACGATATACTGGCTAAAATCTTTTTGGTCGATGTGTTTACTCTTAAAGATAAGCTGGTCATCAGTGCCATATCGCGCCGCCTGCACCGTGCGGCATTGGACACTCCACTCCTCTGGTCATCCATCGATATCCGCAGCTCGGGCGACCTGCCCTTCCTCGACATATTGCTTGAGCGCAGCAGGGATGCACTTTTGGATGTCTCTGTGCAGCCATACGGCACCCGCTTGACTGTGCAGTTTCGTGTGACCCCGATGCCATTCGACGCCGACAGAGTCGTCGCGGCGCTGCTCCCTCTCGTGGCGCGACTGCGCTCGTTAACTGTAGATCTGTACGAGCTCGCGGCCCTGGCGCCAATCCTCTCTGCCAATCTCGTCCTCGAGCAGCTAGAGAAGCTCGTTGTGAACGGAAGCATGGCAGACGGGGACCTCTCAATCTCTCTCTCCGCGCGACGGCTGCGAACTCTGCAGCTCTCGAAGGCCGCCTCGCGAGATCTATCTCATCTCACGGGTTCATTGACGGATGTGAACCTTTCCCTGAACTTCTACACAGATTTGCAGGCCAACGCGGCGCGCACGCTGCGCAGGCTGAGTCTAATTGGTGGCTATTACAGCGAGAAGGCCGCACCATTAACCGGCCCATGGACGTTTCCGCACCTGAAACACTTAAATATTTGCTTCAGCTCATCTCGCGCCCTCGGACTGCTCCGATGCATCCCATTCGCCCACATCCCATATGTGCATGTGAGCATGATGTACGATTACCACAGCTCAATCGTCTACCCCGCCCTCGCTGCGCTGCTCCATGGAACAGAGTACATCGTCGCCTTTTCGATCCTCGATATGCGACGTGATGTCTAACAGTGGGAAGCAGCGTGTGTTATCGCTGCTCGACTCTAACACGAACGAGCACTTGCACCGGCGTATCTGGGATTATCTGTGTGACCGCTTCGACGCTCACAATCGCGTGACGTACTCCAACTTGGACACCAGGGATGGGTATCTGTACAGGACCGCATTTGCCGAGCGCCCGCCCGCAGTGCCCGAATTCACGCTGCACGTCACCCCAGCATACTATACGTTCCACAATTTGCCCCCACTCAATATCCCAACACTCTACCGCGTCGTCTTTATGGGTAATGGGACTCGGACCGGTTCGCCTACGTTGGACATGGTTTGGATCTACCTAGAGAATTACCAAAACGGTGCCCTCGCGCTTACCCGGGGGGGCCTCAAGTGTGCTCGTACGAAGGTTGAGCTTTGCACATGTGGCATCTCACAGACCAACGAACGCGACACTCGGGATACGCTGCGGGAAGGGATTCGGGAGGAACTTGGATCTCGAGGGAGCCTGTCTGCAGATGCTGGATGTGTGATACAGTGGATCTTGTGTTCCGGAAGTTGTGTCGTTGAGCACGTGAATGGTTTCTACGACTGACTAGACACCATTACCAGGAGAAATGATAAAACATCCCCGTTAAGAATGTCATGTTTTGTTTAAATATTCCCGTTAAGGATTGCCAGCCAGATATTCCATGTCCATGAGATATATTATGTGGTGTGTTAAATACACTGGCTGCTCGCCAATAGAGCTTCAATTAAGATCCGGAGTTAAATTTTCTCTGTGATCAATGTTCTCATTGTTGATCAAACAACCAGAGCCATGTCAATTACAATTGTTTCTATGGGCTACAGCTGCTGAATTCGACTGCATTTATGGACTGTACGACTGTTTAATCAAATCAGATTTTGTCAATCAACATAAAACATGATACATAAACCTGTCAAGACTGAGTTGTACAGGCAGGTGCCAATCCTAGCGGCTGTTGAACCACGACAGCTGCCACACTCCTTGCAGCTGTCAAACCATTGCAGCTGTCGACAGTTGTCAGCTGTCGTCCAGGAATGGCATTGACGTACCTGCACATCAAGGATGAATCAAACAGTCTTGGCTCTGATTGATCAAATGTATACTGATGAAACAAATGAAAATGTGTACAAAATGACCTTCGCAGGATGGAACCATCGCTCCCTATTTTCACCTGCTGCATGAGGCATGAGTGGCGGCAGACCATCCATGAGCATTAACCAACTGGACTAAGTGACCATGCTCAACCACTGTTAATTACTTAATATATCCACACATATCTCGCACATTAAATTAGTTGGCTGGCCGATTAATGTCCAGATGCCAATGTCAACTGTCGCAGGTGCCAAAAGCATCTGTCATAGTCAGGCCTGGCAGATGCCTCTTAGACAGCTGCCCAACCTGCCGACAGCACTATAAACCATCAGCCACTCATGATTGAACATCTTGAGATTCAATAATCAGAGTGTTCCAAACGCAACAAGTCCTTTTCATGATTGAACGTACTGCAGTGCAACCCAAAAGAGTATTTTGAGAGTACAAGTCCTTCCAGGTTCAGCATGTTTGAACGATCAGTTTTGATTGATCAAGCACACGCTTGGCCCTCGAGGCCCTGTGTGTTGCAGTACTATGCACAGTAAGTAATGCGAGAGTGACAAGATAGTTCGATATGATACACAAGACTTGATGGCACCACCCGTGTGTTGCGGTCTTCGTCGAGTCCCTCCTCCCCCGCTGTTTCATTTCGCCGTCCCGTGGCCCTCGCACCTCGTCCGGGCGCCCAAACTCCTTGCGCCCGGCCCCGCGGCCCTTTCGTCGGCGCGTCCAAGCGGTCTCTCCGCTCGGCGAGCACCTCGGTCTCTTCCCAGGAGAATGGTAATATGACGGGATGTTTCTGGTTTGGTTGGGCTCTGTTTATCCCGGGTTTCCTGTCTCGCCGACGACGCCCCGGCGGTCTCTTTCGGCCTGATCTGTGGCGCCCGCGTGACAACCGGTCGGTGGCGCAATTGGTCCGCGGGGCCCCTCGGCCTTGCTTCCGTAGTATATATATATGGGCCGTCGCCCCTCTTGTACCTTAGGTTTGGTCTGGTCTATCATACCGCTTATCCGCGCCTCCCTCTCCCCACTCATCCCTTCCCCTCGGGCGTCGTCTCGGAGAGTGATATAGCAGTCACCGTGACATAAGACCAAACCTACCCTCCCTCCCGACGCCGAGATCCCCATACCCCTTACTCACCACCCTTCCAATCCGGGCGAACCGTTCGGTCGGCGTTGCTTGGTCCAGGAAGGAATCCGACCCCTCGGACCGGCTAGGAGACCCCTCGCGTCGACGAGGACCCGTCGCGACCGCCGCGCCCACTCATCGGCCCACCAGGACCCTGCAGGACCCACCCTCCGGACGCCGAGCCTTGCCCACTGGCCTTCGGGTCAGGCACTCAGCCAACGAGGACCCCTCCAGACCCATACGGTCGTCAAATCCGAAAGCTCATTCCATCACCGGCTCCTGATCTCTCCTCTTCATCAGAGCCAGGTCATCCGCGGCGAGACCACCCCCCACAAGCCCTACTCGCCGAACGCGCCCGCTGCGTCCCCACCCCTCAGTCAACCTCTAAACCTCCCACGGCCGACCCCTCTCTCCAGAACCTCACCCTCCGCGCATCCCGAGAGCAAGTTCCCCCCCCGTGGTGCGCGCGGCGCATTCACATCATCTTCCTCGGATCGTGACCCCCATCATCCCCACGCATCAACGCTACGACACATACACCATATAATCCGGATCGGCCGCCAGACCGACGCCTCTTTCCCCCTTTTCCCCGACACGCCCCTTTGTTCGGACCGAACGCTCACAAAATGTCCCAGTACGACGAGACCATAGTTAACCCTCAATACATACCGGCGGCAGTCCTGGACCACCGCGTACACCGAGGAGTTCCTCAGTATCTCGTCCAATGGATGGGCTTTCCCCGAGGACGCTAGCTGGCAACTGGCCGCCGACCTGGACGGAACCGGACTCGTGGAGGAGTACCACGCCGAACCACCGGAGCCAAATGAGGACCAAGGCGCCGCACAGGACCTGGACCAGGATGCGGACATGGACCTCGGCGAGGACTTTGGCGACGGATCCCAAGAGCTGTTCGGCGAATCACCCATCAGCACCGGCGAGTCACCTCTCGCCGCCGACGAGTCGTCCGAGCTTGAGGACGCGCGCCCGGCCACACCTCCGCTGGGGCTCATCCCCTTCGCGCTCGTATCCGGTCGCCGGACCCGGACGACACCCGGCTCGACATCGCCATGCTCGTGGCCCCTCCCCAACCTTTCTTCTGGATGCTAGACCGCTTCACTCACTACGGCCGCTTCACTGCCCCGAGACATCTCCCGCTCGATATCTCGCGTTACTGGGTACTCCCGACCGTCGTGCGCAATGACCGAGGCCGACGGGCTCGCACCGAGCTAGTGGTCTTCTCGTTCCCACCTCGCCTCGGCCCTCATCTCATCACGTCGCCTACGACGGAACGAGCCCTCCAGGTCGTTCGGCTTACGGCGTGCCTTGTCTGGGACGTCCGCGAATATCGTGCCACGTACGCCGACGACGCCCTGGTCCTGCGGATCGCGCCCCCGGCCCGGCCCACCGTCTTTGAACGCTCCGGACGGTTGCCCCTGCCTTGTACAGCAGCACGCTGCGGCTGAAACCGCCCTTCTTTGTCGATATCTACTGGCGTACAGGTGACGCCACCCGTCGTTCCCTCCCCCTCGGCGACCGTGCCCAGAATCGGACCCTACCTCGGTCGGACGCCGCTTCGGTCGGATGCTCTCCACAGTCACGGTCCCGGTCGTTTCTCATACCCCGTATTTATGCTCGTCTTTCCGCCTCTCTATTTACATATTTTACGAGCCTCCACACCACTACCCGAATCATACCCGGACACGGTCTTACTCCTCCATGGGTTGGCCCGCATCGACCGACTTCTCCCCTATCATGGACGCATCCCGACCCTCGGACCGTTGGACGCGTGGCAGGAATCCGGATCCGGACCCAGACGCCTCCAGCGACGCAAAGCTGGGTATCGGACGCACATCCCCCGGCACTACCACGCCAAGAAGGGCCAGGTCGGCGCCGAAGTCAGCAAGCACGCCGACAGGACCCGCCGGCGCCTCCGCCTCCACGCCCGCGGCGCCAGGGGAAGTCGGCGCGTCGGTGGGCGACCTCCTCGCCTCGTCCTCCACCGCTCGGCCGTCATTGGAGTCGGTATCGCGCTCGCTCCTGCCCGGCGACACGAGGCGCACCGTCTTATGGGCACGCCGGTCATCGACGAGCTCTTGCGTCCACTTGCGAAGGTCGCGCCTCAACGCCGAGACGGACAGCTGGAACCCCTGGACGATGCGGTCGCCCAGGACCTCGAGGTCGGCCATGGTGGCTGTCCCCGGCGACCGAAGCCTTCAGCGTGTGCGCGACCGCGCCACGGACGCGCCGACGGTGTCCACCACGTCGTCCTGGTCCGGATCGTCCCCGTCATCGCCGTCCACGTCAGCGTCCTGTCGCACCCTCTTGCGCGATGTGCCCGACCGGCCGACGCTGTGAGAACACCCCACGCGGGTCCGGTGGCACCGAGCACAGGCAGTCGCCGACCCGGACACTTGTCTAAAACACGGCCGGCCGGAGCGCTCGCACTGCTCACAAGGCTGGACCCGGACGAAGGATGTCAGCGCAGGATACACCCCGGAGCAAGAGGACCTTTGACCAAGACGCGTCCGTGTTAAAAGGAGGCCCGACCGCGTCCTTCTCCTCGTCGCCGGTCCTCGCGCGCCGACGTCCGAAGGCCGCTTCGACCCAGACGCGACCACTCCCGATGAGCCCTTGCCCTTCGTGGTCGAGGAGGTCGTTCCCGTGCGGCGAACCCCTTCCACCTTCGGCACTACGGGGAGCGAGGCTGCTGTCATGCCGAGGAGAGACGCCGCCGTCTCCAGATTGCGGGTCGCGGCGTTGCGTCGGCGCACCTCGGCGTCAATGGCCTCCAACCGCTGGCCCGCAGACGCAAGCACCGTCCGCGCCTTCTCCTCCTCCGCGTCCGCGGCGTAGTGCCCGAAGTCCAGTTGGCGCTGGATGGAGGCATGCAGCGTGAACACCCGCTCCCTGAGGTCCCGGTTCGCCGAGAGGCTTCGCAGTCAGTCCGTCGGCGGCGGTGGGCGTCATAGGATATCGGACAGTGACGGGAAGCGGGGAGGCGAAGAGCGAGAAGTACCGCGGTTCGTGTACGGCGGCAGCCGAGCCTTTCGCGGCCTCTGACGCTTAGAGTTTGATCCCGCGACGGATGGAGCTCGGCCCGGCCACGCTATGGTCCGTCTCCCCACGCCCGATCTAACCCGCACCTCCCCTGGCCATTCCCCCTCGGCCACTGGACGGCTAGAAGGGGGGTTATGTTGCGGTCTTCGTCGAGTCCCTCCTCCCCCGCTGTTTCATTTCGCCGTCCCGTGGCCCTCGCACCTCGTCCGGGCGCCCAAACTCCTTGCGCCCGGCCCCGCGGCCCTTTCGTCGGCGCGTCCAAGCGGTCTCTCCGCTCGGCGAGCACCTCGGTCTCTTCCCAGGAGAATGGTAATATGACGGGATGTTTCTGGTTTGGTTGGGCTCTGTTTATCCCGGGTTTCCTGTCTCGCCGACGATGCCCCGGCGGTCTCTTTCGGCCTGATCTGTGGCGCCCGCGTGACAACCGGTCGGTGGCGCAATTGGTCCGCGGGGCCCCTCGGCCTTGCTTCCGTAGTATATATATATGGGCCGTCGCCCCTCTTGTACCTTAGGTTTGGTCTGGTCTATCATACCGCTTATCCGCGCCTCCCTCTCCCCACTCATCCCTTCCCCTCGGGCGTCGTCTCGGAGAGTGATATAGCAGTCACCGTGACACCGTGGGGATGATGCGAGAAGAGCCTGTGCAGTGGGAGCCCAGTGTGGACTGGCGACCTGAGTACCGGATGGTACGTTGATGGGACCAGTGTTCATCCTGTCGAAGACATTAAATTAAGATTTGAGATTTGACAAAGGCTACACCAAGACTCTGGCTATAGAATGGTATTATGATATTCCTTTTTAATGAGCATTTCATCTGTGTACGAGTGAGCAAAGTCTGCCAGCCAGTGTAGCAGAGTCACCTTGCGGCCTCAGCCACCAGTGTTTCTCTCACTGCATTTAAGATGTCGAACTAGGATTGGAAATTCAACAATTTCAGCACCAATGGTATAGTAAGAAGTCTGTCTGGTAACCTCCTTTTTAGGATGACATTTCGACTCTATACATGTGAGCAAACTCTCACGAAGGGTTATTACACCATTCCAAACATTACAACTGTAAAACTCGGCAGAAGCCTGAGGCGAGAACGACAATGTCTGCTGTATGGTGTACACTATCCCAGGCATCCATATGAAGTCAATTGGTCCAGTTCCCAGCCTTCATCAGCAGGGCAAAGTATTTCAGAATGTGTCTGGTTTCCTATTTTCCCTGTTCCAATACGTTGCCCTGCTGATGAAGGCTGGGAACTGGACCAATTGACTTCATATGGATGCCTGGGATAGTGTACACCATACAGCAGACATTGTCGTTCTCGCCTCAGGCTTCTGCCGAGTTTTACAGTTATAATGTTTGGAATGGTGTAATAACCCTTCGTGAGAGTTTGCTCACATGTATAGAGTCAAAATGTCATCCTAAAAAGGAGGTTACCAGACAGACTTCTTACTATACCATTGGTGCTGAAATTGTTGAATTTCCAATCCTAGTTCGACATCTTAAATGCAGTGAGAGAAACACTGGTGGCTGAGGCCGCAAGGTGACTCTGCTACACTGGCTGGCAGACTTTGCTCACTCGTACACAGATGAAATGCTCATTAAAAAGGAATATCATAATACCATTCTATAGCCAGAGTCTTGGTGTAGCCTTTGTCAAATCTCAAATCTTAATTTAATGTCTTCGACAGGATGAACACTGGTCCCATCAACGTACCATCCGGTACTCAGGTCGCCAGTCCACACTGGGCTCCCACTGCACAGGCTCTTCTCGCATCATCCCCACGGGTGGTGCCATCAAGTCTTGTGTATCATATCGAACTATCTTGTCACTCTCGCATTACTTACTGTGCATAGTACTGCAACACACAGGGCCTCGAGGGCCAAGCGTGTGCTTGATCAATCAAAACTGATCGTTCAAACATGCTGAACCTGGAAGGACTTGTACTCTCAAAATACTCTTTTGGGTTGCACTGCAGTACGTTCAATCATGAAAAGGACTTGTTGCGTTTGGAACACTCTGATTATTGAATCTCAAGATGTTCAATCATGAGTGGCTGATGGTTTATAGTGCTGTCGGCAGGTTGGGCAGCTGTCTAAGAGGCATCTGCCAGGCCTGACTATGACAGATGCTTTTGGCACCTGCGACAGTTGACATTGGCATCTGGACATTAATCGGCCAGCCAACTAATTTAATGTGCGAGATATGTGTGGATATATTAAGTAATTAACAGTGGTTGAGCATGGTCACTTAGTCCAGTTGGTTAATGCTCATGTATGGTCTGCCGCCACTCATGCCTCATGCAGCAGGTGAAAATAGGGAGCGATGGTTCCATCCTGCGAAGGTCATTTTGTACACATTTTCATTTGTTTCATCAGTATACATTTGATCAATCAGAGCCAAGACTGTTTGATTCATCCTTGATGTGCAGGTACGTCAATGCCATTCCTGGACGACAGCTGACAACTGTCGACAGCTGCAATGGTTTGACAGCTGCAAGGGAGTGTGGCAGCTGTCGTGGTTCAACAGCCGCTAGGATTGGCACCTGCCTGTACAACTCAGTCTTGACAGGTTTATGTATCATGTTTTATGTTGATTGACAAAATCTGATTTGATTAAACAGTCGTACAGTCCATAAATGCAGTCGAATTCAGCAGCTGTAGCCCATAGAAACAATTGTAATTGACATGGCTCTGGTTGTTTGATCAACAATGAGAACATTGATCACAGAGAAAATTTAACTCCGGATCTTAATTGAAGCTCTATTGGCGAGCAGCCAGTGTATTTAACACACCACATAATATATCTCATGGACATGGAATATCTGGCTGGCAATCCTTAACGGGAATATTTAAACAAAACATGACATTCTTAACGGGGATGTTTTATCATTTCTCCTGGTACTTTTGGACTAGATGTAATACAAAGGTGCAATGCTAGCAAGTCTGTCTTTTAGCTGAATTCGCATGCCACTTGTCAAAGGGTCCGGTTCAATACGGCATTCGTAGCAATATTCAATTTCGTTAACTTTCCAATGCACAAATCGATAGCACGTTCGTCGAAACCACTATGCATTTCGAACCTGGACCGTAAAAGTCCCACCACCGAGCGGAAAGCGCTCAGCAACACGAGGCACCACTGGACGGCCGTCGACGAGCACGCGAACGCGTTGTGATCTTCCCCACCCAACATGGGATAGGTTCACAGTGCCCGTTGTTCCGCGCGGCGTCTGGAGCCGCGCCTCGAAGGAACCGTTGCGCGCCAGCGTCCACTGCACGCCGAATCGCCCGAGCGGCGTCTCGAAGCTTCCCTGCGCCGCGGGCAGGCCGCTCGTGTGCGGGTCAAACTGCCACTCGCTGCCCTGTGGCGCGGTGGGCGACAGGCCGAGGACGTAGAACGTCAGCGCGGAGGTCGGGCCCGTAGACCAGCCGTGCGCGTGCGAGGTGTAAGCTGGGTCGTAGTTGTACCCGCGGTATGATCGATAGCTGCCATTGCGAGTGAGTCTCTCTGTCTCAGCAAATGAGACACGACGAGCTGACCTCAATGAGCCATTGGCAGTGTATCCTTCAAGCAGCGTCGACTGAACGCTGATGTTGGTGTAGAGCATGTAGCCCCACTCGCGACGCAGGAGGTCCATCGCAGTCTCGTCGTTGCCCGCCTCAAAGTGGGCTTGTAACTTGCGCGCATTTCAGTCTCATGTGCGGTACAATGCATCGACACGAAACATTATCACGCACCTCAAAACCGCTCACAAACGGCGAGATGGTATCAGGCAGCTCAGGTGTGACGGGACCCAAGTCGTTCCAATTGCGCGTGAGCCCTTGGCTGACGCGCTTCGCCTGCTGAGGGCTCGTGGTGAGGTTGTACAGCACGGCGTACGAGTTGGCGTCCTGAGGGCAGAGCGTCGTGCTCGCGTTGTCGCGGTACATCCCCTGCTTCTCGTCCCAGAATACAGCGTTGAACACGTTCTTGAGCGCTGAGGCGTTTGCTGCGTACGAGGATGCGAGGTCCGGCTGGTTCATATGCATTGAGAGGTCCGCTGCGTCCATCAATGCCTGCGAGTGTGCAGCGCAGCGCATAAGCCTCAAAATGAAACTTGATGCGGAAGATTTAGAGAGCGCGGGAAATGCGCACCTTGTAAAGGATGGCGTTTCCAGGCGCGCTGTGCCCTGCGCCACCGAGACGTCCCCAGTCGTTCACGCCGGTGATGTTCATAAGACCGGAGGCATCGACTTTGCGTGTGACGAAGTGCAGGGCCTTCGTGTAATTGCTCCATACCCTTTCGAGCCACGCGATGTCCCCGGAATACAGCAAGTAATTCCGCACGCCAATAAGGGACCACATGTGGTAGGCGTCTGAGCCTGAAAGATCCAAAGATTCAGCGTAGACAGAGGGATAGAACGGCATTGAAATACCCATTTCGCTGAGAGGTGGTCCTGAGTACGGTAGCGCGCCCGTGACGGGGTCCATTTCGGAGAACAAGGTCGAGAGCGCGTTGCGCGTTGGCATGAGGTCGTTTGTCGACACAAATTGCGTCGGGACTGCGATTCCCATATCGCCCGGCCATACAGCGCTATAAAAAATGGCATGAGAAGAAGGTGGAGAAAAGTATGAACGATCTGCGGACCGGTCGCGTTTGGCGCCGTCGACGATAATTGGACCCGCGACGCCTGCCGTCGCGTTATTCGCCCACCCTGAAAGTGCGAGTGAGCCGAATGAAGACAGAAACAAGGCGATAATTTTTGTGCTCACCAGGAGACGGTAATCTTGGCTCCTGTCGTCCCGTGTGCACCGGAATGGTATTAGTCTGCACGGTATACGCGCCCGCATACCACAACCTCGTCAGAAAGTTCTGGTCCTTGAAATGTGGATCGAGCGTGAAGAAGTGACCGGAATAGTCGCGGAGATTATCGACGTGAGGCATGAACGAGATCGCGCAGGTCACGTTGGAGAGCGTGATCGGGTCCTTGCTCGTCGAGACGACAGTCAGGTAGCGAAAGCCGCCGCGAAGCGTGAATGCCGGCTGAGTCCAGTGACCGACGTGTAGCGGCGCTGGAACGTGGAGAACTCCGTCGTATGTTGTATTGGCCGCAGAGCCCGCCGAGTCGTCTGATGCGTCTGGGCGCACGAACAGCGGCGACTCGCTGAACGAGAATGCGATTGACGCCGCCGGTGTTGTGCGCTTGAAATCCAGCGAGATCAGACCTCCAACCTCCGCTTACAGTTAATACACACGCTTTTACGAACGGTGATCTTGAGTACTTGCCTCGATGCCAAAGTCCAAAGCGACCCATGAGCCATTGCCGGATAATGTTGCGGAGCCTTTGTTGCCTACAAGTCCTTTCGCATTAATGACGCGGCCATACGACTTAAATATCGCACTCGGCCAAACGGTTTTCGAGCCGGGAGCATAGTTGAACGCGTCCCAAGGACCGGGCGGCGCAGAGCCCAGCGCAAGAGGCAGCAGCGAGTAGAGGAGTAAGCAGCCCAGCATGATGTCGTCAGTGGAAAGGAGTCCCTGGGGAGATCTTCATATAGAGCAATGGCGGGCGTTACGAGACTCTGTCATGGGCCGACGGCCTGCCGAAGAACCAAGAATGCTGGATGTGCCGTGTACGGAAAGCAAAAGAAATTTCAAGCGTAACGCATCCGTGCGCCCACGGAGTGTTCCCAAATATAAAGAATCAGGGTATCTACCCTTCTTCCTCTGAATGGGCATGCTTCCGCTCGTGGCGCTATGCAAATTTGAGTTGAGCGTGCGAGAAGGATTGCGACATCGAAGTCACCTTTTAGCACACGGCTCCCCGCTGTAGACGCGTTGAGTCACCTGGGCATCACTTTGCTGCCGCTTATGATTGCGAGCCGGCAGAGCGACGTTATGGTTCAAGAGAAAATCTGTTTCAAGCTCCGCTCAGTTCTTGTTCGTGGTTGGCTAGAACCGGCATCATCGGAACGTTGCTCCGCTGCTGTCATCATCACAGCCCACCGCCTTCACGATGGAGGACTTGCCGCACGATATCCTTGCCAAAATATTTCTTCGCTACCCTCTCGAGCTCCAGGATAAGCTGGCCATCAGCGCTCTATCGCGCCGTCTGCGTCGCGCGGTGCTCGACATGCCTCTGCTGTGGTCAACAATCGAGATCTCCGGCGAGCTCGGCCTGCCATGGCTCGTGCTTATGCTTGCCCGTAGCCGGGATGCGCTTCTGGATGTTCTTTTGTGCCCGCAGGATCGCGAATTCGGCTCTTTAGGCAATGAAGCTCAACGACCCGACGTTAGAGTCGTTGTCGCAGCGCTGCTTCCGCATATCCCGTGCTTGCGATCCCTCTGCGTGTACCTATACAAACTTCAGGAGCTAGTACCACTTCTGGATGCCAATCTGTCGTTCGACCGCCTCGTGGAGCTCGTCGTGCATGGCGGTACACCCGACGCGCTGTCCCGAATATCGGCTATGACGCCGCAGCTGCGGGTTCTCGATTTGCGCCTGGCATGCGCGCGAAACTGGTGCTCCGGTCTCACGGCCAGCTTGAAGAAGCTCACTCTGGATCTTTGAATGGTAACTGGGGGTTTCAAGGGCCTGCTCGTGCAGAACTACTCAAATACACTGCAACAGCTTGCGTTCACCGATTGCGAAAACGGGCGAGTTGAGTCACCGTTGCAGGGATACTGGATGCTTCTTGGCCTCCAGTACCTCGATCTATATTACATCATCCCATCTCGCGCGTTGGAGCTTCTCCAGTCCGTCCCCACGGCGCACATCTCCATGGCATATCTGATGCTGTCAGAGAGCATCGACTCACAGCTTCTTGACAACACTGGACCAACTCGGCTAATTGCTTTCCTCATGACTGGAATCGACGAGGTCGCAGATTACAGGATTCATTGGGAAGACACTGTCACCGTATTTTCCCATAGCGGGAAGTGTCGGTATCTGCGATGCGCGGTGATGCCCTGGCAAGACTGCCCGCGGTGTCTTTGGACGTGCCTGTCCCTCCACTTCGATGCCCAACGGACCGTACGGACGTGCAGTGTTGACAGCCGGCGGCAATGGTACTTGTACCGCTCGGCATTCTCTGAACGCCCTCCCCTTGGCCCGCGATTTGTTTTGTGCGTCTACAACGACTACCATCTGAAATTCGAAGGGGCCCTCGATTCCCCACACTTGCCAGGGTCGCAGCTGTGTCGGGACATTTCGGTTAACCGAAACCCGCACTTTGAGCAGCATATCGGTTAACCGAATCCCGCACTTTGGCACATTTTCCCGCCCGTAGTGTAAGACTACTAGCTACTTAATAATATTATATGAATCGCTGAGAACCGGTGAGAACCGCTGGAAATCGCTTGGTGCCACTTAAATACGAGCAAGTCAGTCAGTGCTCGCGCCGCTTGGAATCGCTGAGATATCGCTGACAATCGCTGAGTATTGGAATCGCTGAGATATCGCTGACAATCGCTGAGTATTGGAATCGGTGAGACATCGCTGACCATCGCTGAGTATCGCTCGCTTAGATACTTATGGATAGTCACAGCTCCCACCGGTGAGCATCGCTGAGAACCGGTGAGCATCGCTGAAAACCGGTGAGAATCGCTGAAAACCGCTGAGCATTGTGATGTTGTGCGGCTGGCCATTGAGTTACCGCTGCCTACCTCAGCATCATGCACCTTCAACGGGTGCAAATTCATTGGACACGTTGGCATTGCTGCAGCAGTCAGTCATATACTCTTTTCGGCATGACGAAGTCTACGAGAAGCGATTTGAGAACGTATCTACATGACATCACTCGACGAACGGATTGGGGGGCATTACGGTGGGCATAGTGGGAAGAATCCCGAAGTAATCCTGGAAGCTCTGTGCGTAGAAGCTCCAGACCTCGCGCTCAATATCGAGCAATTTCTCCATCGACAAACCCTCCGTCGCAGTGTAGCGCCGGAGGTTGGTAACCTCGCGGCATCTCGGCCACGCGCGCACGATCTTCCAGAGGCTGTATATCGAGACCTTGCGGTTCTCCGGGTTAGGGTCGGTGTGAGGCGGCTGCCGCAGACCGGAGGGTACGAAGCCGTCCTGTCCACCCCAGCATTTGAGCCATAGGACCTCCCGATCTTGCCGCACGCTCTCATTCCACATTTTCATCGACTTGAGGATGTATGTGTCGAGGTCCCGCAACTGAAATCGAAAGGCCGTTTCCTGCACTTCCCATACCAGGAATGCTCGCACTTCGGACCGGGAGAGATCGCCCACAGGTAGAGGATGTTGACCTATGAAGAAGGCCGTCGCTGCGCGTCCGTTCGGCTGCTCGGCCTCGTAGCCGTACACTGGATCGGGTGGCGGCTTATTGCCCGTCCCAGCAGCTGCACCCTGCGCCATGGGCTCCGGCGGAGCAGCAATTACGCGCCCGAGGAGCACTGCAGTTTTCTGTATTCATGGATTAGCAACGATGAGCAACACCACATAAGGATAGCACACACCTCACGAATGGGCGCCACAGCCATCCACATGGCGCGAGAGCCCTGGGCGAGGCCATCCTCGTCTGTCGCCGAGTAGTGCCAGGTCAAGGTATTCTCGTTGAGCAGAATCTCCTTGTCCGGTCCCGAGGCCGCCTCATGTGGTACGCGCGACGACGTGCGGAACAGGAGTATACGACGGCGCTCGTAGTCCCAGAATTCGTCCCAATTTCCAGCGAGTATGAGCTCCTGGTCCGTGATGTCCGCAGCGTACATGTGCGCCGGTGTGCGCTCGAAGAAAACCGCGGTGAGTCGCACCCTGTCGTTCCATCCATGCGGCTCTGCGAACGTTCGCTCGCGATTGATGATAAGGTCCTCACCAACCTCGGGCACACGAGTATATGCGGCGCTGGTCCCATTCTCAGCGGTAGACACAGGCGGCAGCAGCGAGCTAATCTCGGTATTCACGGCTAGAGTCGATGTGATGGCGTCGGGGTGTGGCAGGATATGCGCCGCGCTGGTCAGCGCAGAGGCTTTCTCCACGTCGCTGGCCTTGATGCCCAGGCCCATGGAGTTCTCCTTGACCCAGGCCTTGTGCTCCGGCGTTGGATGGTACTTGTCGTCGAGAACCTTTCGCCAGATTCCAGCCGATAGCCCAATGAAGCCGTCGCGAATGATACGCCGCAGCCAGAAATTGCGCAGCGCGACCCAGGACCTGAGCACGAAGACCACACGCTCCTCCTTTTGCGCAATCAAGTGGTGGAAGGGCGGCATTGTATACTGCAGAGGTTCTGCGAATCGCGCCTGCGGAACCGGGTGCAGAACATCGGCTGCGCAGAGTCGAAATTCGCGCATTATAGACCGGTCGACTGAAGCCGCGACGTGTGCAAGCCATATTGGCGGTCGCGGTACCCAAGATGGAAGAGGATGGTTGACGGCGGCCTGGTGCCCCGGGTCGGTTTCCCAGGTCCGTGCGATCCAAGCATCGGGCGCCTCTGCAGGTCGATTCGACTTGATACCTGCTGAAGCCAACATGTGAGTAAGGGCACCAATCAGAACCAACCCGCAAACGTACCGGGGAGACGTGGCTCTTCATGCAACCTATATCGAGGTACCCTCGACGCCGGTTCCGTCCTTCGTGTGCGTGGCGGTGACCGTGGGCGTGGGCGTGCACGTCCTGGCCTCGGAGACCGGGAGCGATCATGTGAGACCGAGCGTGTTGCGTGCTCGCGGCCGCGGGCAGGTGCAGGTGCTTCATCGGGCTCATCGTCCTGCGGTCGTGGTGTGCCCACGGGCTCGTCGTCGTCGGGGTAATACGGCGGAGTGGGCGGCCGATACACTACTCCGCTCCAATCTCGTCCCTCGGTATCGAGAGCGTCTCGCGGCGTCATCTCGACTCGCCGGAAGTGTTCATATACGCGGGAGAGCTCCTCGTTCTTCATCGTCGGCGGCATCGACTTCGAGACAAACCAGACGGGTATGCCGAGACGGTGAAGGAGGGTCACCATGGCGCTGTCCGTGGTGAAGACGCCGACACACTCATACATGCGATCCGATACAAAAAGCTCGTCTCCAACATGATACTTCACGTCCAGCCTAAAGAGCCTGAAAGCCCGAAGCTCGGCGATCCCGCGAAGTATGCGGGTGACGGACACAGCTGTTTCACGGAACGTCGCGGTCAGGCTCTGGAAGTCGGCCAGCAAGCGGATGCATTCGGTGATAGTCGTGGTGGGGAGGAGGACGCGAGTCCTAGCCGACCGCAGAAGAGGCAGGACAAGCGCATGTATTTCGTAGAAGCAGTCCTGCAGCCGCGCCAGCAAAGGCCTGCCCAGTCGCCCATAGCTAGCACCTTCCTGCACGGGCAGCCAGTCGTCGGGCTGAATGACGTATCCCGTGATATCCGAGCCGTAGAGGTCTCGGTGCAGCTTGACCTGCGGGATCCAGGCCATGTGCGGCGCCGTGTGCTGCCAATACTGAGGATACAGCATCGGATCGTGCACACCCAGCCGGAAGTCTGTGCGCAGGCGTGGGTACTCGTTGATGGGCAGGTCCGGGATGTGCTCGCCCTTGGAGAACGAGTAGATATACCGCTTGGCCTCGGGGTCGTACGCGACTGCTTGCAGCTTGCAGGGCCATGGAGCCGTGTCGAGCCGAGGGCGCCATGACGCAGAGAGCGTGGGCACGGCCTCCTTTGAGTCGCCGCGACGCGAATGATATCTGGGAGCATCCTATACCCGTCGATTTGATCTCATGCCAACGACGGTGGGGTCGTATGCTTACCTGCTCTTCGGAGGTGGGCAGGGGAATGCCTGAAGAGTCTGATCCACCATGCCCGTCATCCTAAGAGCAATGTGAGCGGTGTTCCCGTCTGCTGCGCTGGTGCACGTGGCCCACCTGCATATTGACGTCGTGGGTATCTCCACCCACATCGATATCGTCGAGTCCTGTCTCGAATTCTTCAGCTTGGGTGCTGGCTGCCGCGGCGGCGTCAAGATCACCCTCATGATGCTGGCTGCTGGTGTCGGCGCTCTGGTCATCCATGTCGACGTCGCGCGGCCGGACGGTCTCCATCATGTCGTACATGTCCGGTTCGAATGGGTTCTGCAAGCACGTTAGCTGCCGCAACGCGGAAAAATTGTCCAAACCATGGTCATCTTGTTCGCGATGCTCGGGCTTGGTGTACTGGGAAGCTGTGAGTTGCATATTCGTTAGACTACATCATATGAAGTTTATCGTCCGCGAATGCATCACGGGCACCAAAGGACTCGCTTTTCCTACATGTTCTCAAGCCCAGCACATGCCCTACTACGCGGTGAACCATCGCCCGCCGCTCTGTGCGGTGACGGTCTCCGGCTCGCCGCACCCGCCGTGAACGGCGGCGCCCTGAGGCGGCAAGTATGTGCGCGTTGCACGGGGGCGCTAACAGTCTCTGGCCCACCCTCGCCCGCCGTGAATGTCTCTCACGCCGGGGCGGTCACCGTATGTGCGCGGCACCCCTAGGCGCCGGTCACCTGCTCGCCGTGCGCCGTGATCATCCACCGCACATCGTGGCTGCCGCCGCCGCACGCGCGCAGCGCACCGAAGCGCGTGTCATGTGCTCGCTGCATGCGCCCCGACGGTCTCTGGCTCGCCTCGCCCGCCGTGACCGTCTCCGGCCCGCCGCGCCCCCCGTAAAATCCGCCATGCTCGCCGCGCATGCCGTAGTTTGTCTGCCGCATGTCGGGGCGGTCGCCGCATGTGCGCGCCGCCCATGGGCGCCGTTCATGTGCGCACCGCGCCCACCGTACTCGCCATGTCCGTCTGCAACGCACCGCGCCCCCGTAGACTTCACCGGCTCATCACGCCCGCTCTGAACATCTGCCGCGCGCCGGGGCGGCAGCCGCATGCGCGCGGCGCGCCTTAGCGCCGGTCATGTGCTCGCCGCGCCCGTGTCCGCGCCCATGTGCTCGCCGCGCCCGTGTCCGCGCCCATGTGCTCGCCGCGCCCGTGTCCGCGCCCATGTGCTCGCCGCGCCCGTGTCTGTCCGCCGCACGCTGTGGTTGTCGCCGCATACGCGGGGCGCCCCAAGGCGCGTGTCATGTGCTCGCTGCACGCGTCCGACGGTCTCTGGCTCGCCTCGCCCGCCGTGACCGTCTCCGGCCCGCCGCGCCCCCCGTAAAATCCGCCGTACTCGCCGCGCACGGCGTAGTTTGCGGTCGCCGCATGCGCGCGCCGCCCAAAGGCGCCGTTCATGTGCTCACCGCGCCCACAATACTTCACCGGCTCGCCACGCCCGCTCTGAACATCTGCCGCATACCGGGGCAGCTGCCGCATGCGCGCGGCGCGCCATAGCGCCGGTCATGTGCTCGCTGCGCCCGTGTCTGTCTGCCGCATGATGGGGCCATCGCCGCATACGCGGGGCGCCCCAAGGCGCGTGTCATGTGCTCGCTGCACGCGTCCGACGGTCTCTGGCTCGCCTCGCCCGCCGTGACCGTCTCCGGCTCGCCGCGCCCGCCGTCAACATCTGCCGCGCGCCCGGAGCGGCTGCCGCATGTGCACCGCACCTAGAGGCGGCTGTCATGTGCTCCCCGCACGCGTCCGACGGTCCTGGCTTGCCTCGCCCGCCGTGCCAACCACAATATATAAAAAAAATCAGACTGCACAGAAACGCACCTAAAGCGAAGCTCCTAATGATGTGGGTGTCGGGGAAATTGGCCGGGATGCCCGCACTGTGTGGCCGCCTTCGTCGGCGATGAGCAGTAGCACAAGATCAACACAGCGTAAACATACCAAGAACGAGACTGAGCGAAATCAAGGGCCACCACTCTCGAATGAGAGTAGCAGCGGATGGGCGGGACGTTGGCTTGGGTGGCGGGCACCCTGCGGTTGACGATGAAGCGCAGGCCTGCGCGGATGGCGGGAAGATTGCACACCTCCGAATGGAGGTGCGCAGATGAAGTCGACGCGCACGAATGCACGCGCCGACGGGTACTGGTGCTGGTCGTCGCGGCGCGGGGCGCGGCCGGGCGGTGGGTGTCGGACGGTGAGCGGTGGCTGCTGGGGCGGGACTTGGCGCGAGGAGGACGAGATTCGGCCGGAGTCCGAATCGGACTTGGCCAATCTCGCTCTCGTCCCGTCTCGCCCCGCCACCACCCCACCACCCACCGACGCCGGGCTCATTCGAGTCCGGCGCCGTCGACACACTCTGCGCCGCTGGCGCCGGCCGCGTCGTCGCTGGGGCTGCTCCCATTCGGGAGCGGTCGATCCTTTCGCGCGGGCCGCTGGCCCCTATCTGCTGGTCGCGCCGACCATCGGCCACCATCGCCGCATCGTGGGCGGCTGCCATTCGGCAGCCGCCCTCAGGAGACATGGGCCAACGCCCAGCCTCGGTATGGGGCCGCGATGAAGCATGGGTCGCGAGTCGAGACCAGGTAGGTGCCACCTTGGTGATCTCGCCGTCATGCTCGCTTCTGACCTTGCCATTAATCCACAGTCGCTGTCCAGGCCTCGCAGAGTCTCAGGGGCCATTGTCCACGCTATGCACGAGGTATGTAACGTTCAGCATATGCGACCATGGCGCACGCTCAAGTCCTTCGACATCTCATCTCGCCAGCGCCAAGGCCTGTGCCAGGTATGTTAATTGTTCATATTTTGTAGCTTTTCGGCCCGCTCTCACTCCGTGACGTCTCAGGCCTGCGGCCATCGTCTCCGAAGACTAGGTATGCATCCATGTGATCATTTTGTGTCCGGAATCGCCCTCACGCACTGCAGGTCGGCGCCGGCTATCGTCTCTAAATCTAAGGTCACCTGTACTATCTCCCCTACCCATACCCGTGCTCATGCTCGTATAGCCTAGGCCGCTTTAAGTTCTCATTAAGGTATGCATCTTATGCCATACGGCAGATCCTCACGCCCGCAGCTGCAGGCCCCCGACTCGTTAAACTCGTTCTTTTTAGTTCACCCCACGTCTCTCATATCCCCACGCCCCGTGTTTCTGTGTTGTGTTTGTTCGTACCATATCCGCACTATTACTCAAGAGCCCTTCTCGCTCGACCGAAGGTCCGTGCTGCGGCATGTGATGTAAATTGTCCAACAAGCCCGCTGAGCACAATCCAGTCGAGCGCACGTCGTCCAAGTCCCGAAAGCCCAAGTCTAAAGCGACCGCGCGCGAAATTCTGACAAAGCTCAAGTCCGAAGCGCCCGCCCGAGACCAAAACGCCCAAGTCGAAGCGCCCGCTCAAGTCCGGGCCGCCCAAGTCCGAAGCGCCCGCTCACGTCCAAGTCCGTCCAAGTCCGAAGCGCCCGGCAACCAGCCGGTAACTTGCCGCTGGCCGGCAACCATTGCACGACGCAGGCGACGAGCTCGGGAAAAGGCTGGAGTGTGCGCTTGAGCTCAGTGTCGCAGGCAACAAGGTGATCAAATTGTGCTGAACGTATTACAATAGCTAATAATAAATTACGCAGGGATCATATGGAGCGCGCCGTGCGCGTCGCGGCGGATATACGGCGGGAGTTCGCGCATGCCGTCCAAGTTCAACAGCGGCAGGTACGGCTGGAGTTTCTGAATGCGAAAGTGGACGAAGGGAAAAATTTGGTCTACCTTTTCCTCCATCAACGGTTCGTCACAGTCCAGCGCATACGCGTTGCGCAACACCGTCAGCCTGAGCTCGCGCTCATCGCCCGTCAGTAGGTCAAGCGTGGCGCGGTCAAGCGCGGGAATGGCGGCGTCCAGCTCAGCGGGCTCGGCACCATGATCGAGCGCCATGCCGTAGGCCAATCGCGGAAGATGTTCTGCCAGACGCTCAAGTCGAGCGCTGCGGATGGCGTCGACCAGCCGGGCAATCACACCGGCCTGGTCTCCGGATAAGTTATCGAGTATGTCCCGATACTCGTATGTCCACAACGTGAACTCATCGGCGCAGCCAGTTAATAGGTCAACCGTCGCCTCGGGGACGGGCGGATCGAGGTGAAGGTCGCGTGGGAAATGATTGAAGTAGTCCAGCGTCACCGGCAGCTCGTCCATCCAATCGTCCGCTGAATGGTCGTCGTCGTCGTTCTCGAGCATGTCGACATCGCCATCGTTCGACCCGTGCTCTTCGTCGCTGGGCTGATAGTCGGGGTCAGCTGGATCGTCCGGTGCAGCCGCGGCGGGTACGAATCCAAGCGGGAGCGGCAGCTCGTCGAGCTCTGGCGCGTTGTTGGGAACTCTACGCGGCGCCGCACCACCCCATACAACGCGATCCAGCCAGGTCGTGTCAAAGCCCTCATCCGGGTCGGCATCTGAGTTGCCGTGCTCGCACGCCTCCCGCAAGTTCCAGTTCTCAACGGGCCGCTGCCGTATCGTGGCGCGGCATGTCGGGCACTGAGGTGCCCGGTAGAGGTAGCGGCCGTGCTGCGCATGAGCTTGCTGCAGGCAGCTCAGATGGAATGGGCCGTGTCCGCATCGCAAGCTACATCTCGAGTAAGTACAGTTTGCAGACGCTACGAACATAGAACTCACCTATAGTACCTGTGCACCCGCAGCGCGCAGAAGCACGCTAGGCTGTTCTCTTTGAGCTCGCGCTGCAAGTTGTTAACTCGCGTCTCGTCTCGATGCCTTTGCATGTACGTACCTCGGCGGCCAGATCGGCTTTTACTTGCTCTAACTCCCGCCGCAGTGCCGCCCGCTCCAACTGAAGCAGCTGAGCGCCAGGTGTAGGAAAATCAACCTCCTGCCCGGCGACATAGTAAGTAGGGTCTTTTCATTGCAACCCCGTACTCACCATATGCTCCAGCGCTACCAACTCGGGGTCGAATTCCTGGTAGGGCAAAAAATGTGAGAGTCGCAAATCCCGGCGCACCTCGTATACTTACCTCCTCGCTCTCCCCGTTAGCCATGTCAATTTCTTCACCGACGAGCGCTGGCGACGCACGACCGGCATCGGCGTGAACATCGGCGCCTTCGCTTGCCTGCACCTTGAGCGTGAGTATAGCTCGACCAAATACTTGTTGACTTACCATGTCTTTCACGGCAGGTGCGCTGACGTTGCGCTTGCCACCGCCGCCGCCGCCGTTCACCTCTACCTGCCGGAAAAGTAAGTACAGGGCGCGTATGTATGCAGCGTCCGACTCACATCGTCTTTTTCCACCAGCACGCCATCAATGAGCTCAAAGCCAAGGTCCTGCTGCGTCAGCTTGGCGCCGTCGTCGTCGTCGTCGCTGTCCGGGATGTCGATGTACAGCGTGGGCTTGCGGGAGCCAGGGGCCGTCGCGCGTTTAGGGTGGACCCGCGTATGTGCCTCGTCTTCGTCAGAGTCCGACGATATGACGATCGCGTCGGATGGTTGAAGTTTGACACTGCGCGAACGCTTGCGCTGGTGCGCACATGTCAGTATGTTTTCGCTGCGGTGCCTGCAACTCACTGATCCTTCTGATTTTGCGTTAGCACCGTTACCTTGTCCTTCCGGCGCAAGCAGGGCGCGCTGTACCCAGGAGTTAATACTGGCTCTGAAGACAACGGCCCGACCCACCCGACTACTCGAGGCAGTAACAGCATGTACGTGCGAAACCTGAGGCTATGGTCAGAGTGCTAAACACACCGCGACAGTAGTTCTTACCGTGATGCCAATGCGAGCGACTGACCCGGCGTGCAGTTGAGGGTGACGGCGAGGAGCGGGAGATGTCATGGTGCTCGAATGCAGATGAACGATTGCATGCCCTGGGTCTTTTATTATGAGCATTGTCGGGTTCTGCGTATCCGCATGTTTCCATCCTTAGCGAAAACGTTTCACATTCCTCGCGATCGTTGCCGCAGTTTGGAAGCGCCGAGTCTAGACAGCGTGATATTGTTATCGGCCGAACACACCCCTGAAGACCCCGAACGTGCCATCAGCACCATGTCATTGCCGATGTGCCAGCAGCACGCATACAGTTGGCGACAAAGTCGCTCACAGTAAGTTCTCCTCGCCGTCTGCAACGCAATCCATTGACCTCGGAGTGCCTAGCCCCAGCTCCTATACAATGCCGAACGGTCCGACGATATCCGACCCCTGTCCAAGTCGTCCCATATAACATCTGCACGCCGCAGGCGAGGGGGAGCTGCACTCGACCCTCATCCCACCAACATGGAGCTACGCAGCAAGCGCTTCGTCGACGGGACTCCCATCATACGCTCCGACTTTGACCTCATGGACCGTGCCGCGTCCATCAGCGAATTCGACGGCTTTACCGCCCGCAATGTTCTCGCCCACGCCAACCCCCATCTCGCCGTCGAGCTGTTGCCCGCCGAAACCTATGAATTCGACTTTCCCACGGACGACTCTGGCTCTGAGTACCAGCCGGATTCATCGGATTCGGACACTTCGGACGGCTGGGAGGAGCCATTGCCCCCTAGGCGCAAGCGCAAAGGTTCGTCGCCCGACTTTTTTCGCGCCATGGCTGATACTGTTTTCGCACACCAGCCGACGCGGTGTCCGCTATCGATGCTGAGCCAACTGGTGAGGGTCGTCTGACGCTTCAAGCTGACATTGACTTGCTCTTCTCAGGCGCGCGGTTCAGCTTCCAAGGAGCGCAGCCGGCTATGCCAGCTACATACGGTGCGCAAGGTCTTGTGTTGCGATATCATGCTCTGACTATCTGTCAGGTCGTCCCTGGACATCGCAGCCGTCGAGTCGAGAGTTCTGCGTCGAGGTTCCAGTTCTCTCCGCTCGCGCCAAAGCTCTGTACCACCCTCCCTCCCATCACGCTTCTCTGTCTGGCCGCAATGGTATGCCTATCATCGCATGCGCGAGCGCGACGCTTACGGTCTCAAGGGCGTGATGTTGTGTTGGACAAAGGACGAGTGATTCGCATGGCACCCGAACACGTTGACAATTACAAACTGCGCCGTGCGTATTCACTGGGCTCGACGTCACATGGCTCATCGTCTTCCCAGGTACTTTGCGCAAAGCACAACAGCACGCAGCAAGACTGGCTGTCGCAGCTCAACTTGATGGTGCGTCGAGCGCTGATGTTTCTTGTTTTCGACTAACGTTGATTTGTTCGTTCCAGTGCCTCGCCCGGCAAAGGCACCCCGCCTGCAGCAGAAGAAAACAAAGTCCAAGAAGAAAGGCAACGCAGGCGCAGCTGCTCAACCGCCCAAGATGGTCGCACCTGCTCGCGGGACACTGCCGACAGCTGCGCCCAACGTCAAGTCCGACGCAAAGCGCGAACGCCGACGCCGTCACCGACAGAAGCAGCGCGCGCAGGGTGGGCCCAATGCTACCCTCGCGACACAGCACATTGCGCAAGCTGTGCGCGTCGAGTCCAAGATCGATGTCAAGACGCACGTCACCGGCAAGAGCGTGTTCACGGCGCCGTCCAAGTTCCGCGACGAACAGCTCAAGAGCTCGACATCGTCTGCCCCTGCACCACCAAAACTGCACCCGGACGTCTCTACCATGGTGCGCGATCTCGTCGACCAGGGCGCGCTCTACGTCGCCGCGGACGATAGGTGGGCTGTGTCGTTGTTCGAGGTCTGCGGCGGACTTACCGTGTCTAGGGGCATAATCATGACCGATTCTCAAGGTCGTATCTATTGCGCGAAGCCGCCAACGTGCCAAGACCCCGACTTCCTCGAAGCTCAGCGTCACTGTGGCCGTGCGATTATGCGCCTGAACGAGCAACTCGACATCCGACACGAGGACAACGTCGCTAGCACCAATACTCGCGGTAACTTCAACAAAGTCCAGGTTGGCACGTCCTTTGGCGGCGGACAAACCGTACGTTGTATTTGTGCTGTGCATATCGTCGCTAACCAGCCTCAAGCAACCTACCCGATTTTCTACGGATATTGGCGGCGAAGATCCCGACGATCGCACGGAGCGCCAGGAAAATAATCGCCGCCATCTCGCCCAGTTCATGAAGGATAAGCAAGTCCGTCGCGTTGTCAAGCACATGCAGAGTATGTGGAGTTACGTTGTGCGCGCGTTATACTGATGTGATGGTAGCATGCGCTGAGAATACTTTCCCGGAGGTAATGGAAGAATACCGCCAGCTGAACGACGATCTGGGGCTCAACGACGCGTTCCGTCTCGACGACGACGACGACGACGACCTCGACATTAACTACTACTTCGCGGCGATGACGTTCAATCTTGGCCCGCAGGTGTGTGACGCAGTTTGTACAACGCACGACATCTCAGACGCTGCAGGTTGCGACCATCTTCCACCGCGATGCGATGAACCTTCAGCAGGGCATCTGCACCATCATGGCGTTCGGGAAATACAACCCGAAGACCTCTGGGCATTTCATCATGAAAGAGCCGAACGTCGTCCTCGAGTTCGCTCCAGGTGATATCTTGTTCGTGATGTCGGCGCTCATCACACACGGCAACGCACCGCTGAAAGCTCACGAGCATCGTGCATCATGGACGTTCTATACTGCCGGGGGCTTGTTTCGTTGGCGTGCTGCTGGTTGTCGCACGTTGAAATCTTTGTCGACCGACGAGGAGAAATGGGCGTATCTGCGGGCGGCGAAAAGTTGGTGTGATTTGGCCTGGGCTAATCTCTTAACCGTCGAACAACTTACCAAGTACTTTTCTCGCTCGTCGTAGATACCTACTATTCATTCATACATTTTGTTCACTTTTCAGCTTGCAATCATAACTTCATCCATCACATATGCTTGACAGCCGTGTAAATGCGCTGAGGTAAGTTGCGTTCACATCATAGCTTTGTAAAATGATGTTTAATTATTGTACTCTGGTTGCAGTTAGGCTTGCGCAAAAGCGAGCTCGGGGGCGCGCTACAGCGCGGGGGTATGAGCCGTTGCACGAGCAAGAGCTCGAGTGCGGTGGCGGCGCGCGAGCTCGGGAGCGTGCTACAGCGCGGGGGTGCGAGCTGATGCACGAGCGCGAGCTCGAGTGCGGTAGCAGTGCGCGAGCTCGGGAGCGGGCTACAGCGCGGGGGGACGACGTGTTGCATGAGCACATGAGCGCGAGCTCGAGTGCGACGGCGCGCGAGCTCGGGAGCGGGCTACAGCGCGGGGGAGCGAGCCGATGCACGAGCGCGAGCTCGAGTGCGGTAGCAGTGCGCGAGCTCGGGAGCGGGCTACAGCGCGGGGGGACGACGTGTTGCATGAGCACATGAGCGCGAGCTCGAGTGCGGCGGCGCGCGAGCTCGGGAGCGGGCTACAGCGCGGGGGTGTGAGCCGTTGCACGAGCGCGAGCTCGAGTGCGGTGGCGGCGCGCGAGCTCGGGAGCGGGCTACAGCACGGGGGTGTGGGCCGTTGCACGAGCGCGAGCTCGAGTGCGGTGGCGGCGCGCGAGCTCGGGAGCGGGCTACAGCGCGGGGGTGCGAGCCGATGCACGAGCGCGAGCTCGAGTGCGGTGGCAGTGCGCAAACGCGGGAGAACGAGGGCAGGAGACGATGCTAGTGCGGCAAGCTTGTGCTGCATTATATAGACTTCACAGGATAGGGGTGGATAAGGTACTTTATTCCGCAATCACATGCCGACACTTGGTATCTAATCTAATCAAGGTCTATGACCTCAGGCAGGGGCGCGTTCACCTGTGTGGCGAGCTGGATCCAGAGCCCATCGGCGCTGCGACCCGCCGAGACGAACGCCTGCTTCACAGGCTGCGGTGCATACTTCCAGGTGCGTGCAGCTGTCGTATAAAGTGCGGCGGACCAATCGCAGCGTGGAAATGCGGCCAGGAAGGCCTGTTTGAGCGTTTGATGGGGCTGACGCTGACTGCAGGCATCCATGCCGTCCGCCATATCCACGGCGTACAGCAGCGGAAACGCCAAGCGCCGCACGGCCCGCAGCAGCACTGAGCGCGCACCTCGAAGCGGTATGCTATCGTCCATGCCGACCGCGAGCCAGTCGTCCACCTGCGCGTCAAAGACCTCGATGGTGTCCAATACGATGTTGTGCAGCTGCAGGCCGACGGTATGTACGGAGACGACGGTGCGCAGGCTGAACGTGCCGTGGTATACGGGGAATCGTACCGCCATCGTTTGCGCCTATAAAATTCAAGTAAGTGTGGGTGCTGGTGCTCGCAACGTGTTGCCAACCGTTGACCCCTGCTCTGCGTCCACAGACAGAACGATCTCGACAACGACGGGCTGGGCAGCTGGCGTGGCAGGTGCGGCTGGGCGGCGTGCGCCGTGGCCCGTCGCGGGGCAAACAGCAAGACGGCAGCAGTTGATACACTGCTGCAGGCGGCACCGATGGTTCCCGGGCTTAGGGTGCGGGAGGCGACGGCGGCAGCCAGCGCCGCCGCAGGCAATGCGCGGTGGTGGGCCTTGTACCATAGGACGAAGACGACGAGGGTCGACTGAGCCAAACGTCTGAACGTTCCACGCCGCACATATCGTGCCGAATATAGGACACTACAGCACGTGAGTTGCGGGCGTAAGCTGCAGGGGTTCATGGCGCTCACAACGACGATAGCATGGCGCGTATTCTGGGTGACGGTCGGCGGTGGCCATGACGGTTGGGTGGCGGTCTCGACATGCGACCTCCACGCACATGGCGGTGCGCGGGATGCCTCTGGGAACATGGCGCGGTACCGTGATGAGCGGCATTGTCAGAAGAAGGACTTGGTGCACGGCCGGGCGTGCTTGGTGAGCCCATGGACATTATGAACGCGTGACTTTGCTGACCCAGGGCGCTGTGCCAGGACCCCGAGGATTATCATATTATCCGTTGAAACTCGGGCGAGAGCGTTGAAATATATTGCTTAAGCGATATCTGCATCTTGTGGCTTCTGACATGCTCATGATCCCGACGGGACTTGCCGTATTATTTTCGCCTCTTGCATGAGACCGTGTGACCGGCCGTACCTAGCCCGCGCGTCCACATACATATATGGCGACTGTCTTTGCCTCCCCCGACTGTCCGTACGCACCCCACGCCGCCTACAGCAACGCACGATGCCCATCCCATCCACCATCGACCGCGAACCCGCCGTCCTCTGCCCAGTCGCGCGGTGTACAGCTACGGCGCGCTGGTGGCTTGTCTATCATGGGACGACGTCCATGCGTGTTGCTGCGGTCAGTGCGGGGCGTGCAACGCGTCCATATTCTTGCTGACCTCGCCGCAGTGCACGGGCCACGGCATCGTATACAAGCTCTCTTCTGCCAACACCGTTATCCCGTACGGCTTCGCTCGCGCCCACAGCCCTGCCGAGGTCCAGCACGCGCTCAACCACCCGGGGCTCTGCATCGTCTGTCACAAGAACCCCAACCTACGTTGCACCATGATGCTCTGCAGCGACTGCTGCGCCAGGCTTCGTATTCGATGCCGACTCCTCGACCACCGTGCACGCGGGCAGGCCATGTATCCGCACATCCAGGAGAGCTCTTTCCAGGAGGTCGACGTCCGTGACGTCCGCGCCGGCGACCGTATCAAGCTGCGTTTATCCTGCACTCACTTCTGGCCGGTATGCATGGTGTCATGTATCGGCGGTGACGGGACTCATTATTATCCGTAGGACACGCCTGTTCGGGAGGAAGGCTGGGAGACTTACAGCATTACGGTGTGCACTCGCGCCAGCCACCGCCACTATACAAGGTACCACGAGCTCGCCGACACGGAGGACACCATGTCTGCGTTACGTCTCGACGGCATCGCCATCAACCGCATACTCTACAACGCAAACGACGAGGACGGGGACTGGCCTGAGGCGGGCGTGCAGGCGTTCTACCAAGGTCGTGCCATCTACGATGTCGTGCAAGGACACATGGCCGAGCTCCGGCTGTTGGTCATGGTGGACGTCGAGGAACTTGGCCGTCATGTCACGCCGCTGCTACCCGAGGAGCTCGATCTCGACCGGGACTGGACAACGTTGGGCACAGTTTTTGCCCATGTCCAGTGCAAATTTGCGTCGCAGTCCGAGGTACGCAGCGCCTTTAGATATCTCATCTTTTGCTGTTTGCTCATGAGCGCCCATGCACTAGGCTATGGGCTGGCGTACCGTCCGAGATGCCTCGCCGCCGTTTGAAGATGGAGGATTGTCTCTTCTACCTCACTGACTTCTCAGCTGAAGCTCGCGCCGTCCTTGGCATCCAAAACATTTCCGATGAGCTCATCAACGACGGTCCCAACGTTGCGCTGGTCGTCGAACCCTATGATGAGGGTGGGGAGGTGACTGACATTGAGGTCTGGCTGTACGTCAAGGACGCATAACGCATAAAATTAGTCGGAGGTACCATAGGTATTCTCCCATAGAGATCCCATCAATTATAGACGTCTGTCAGCCAAAGTGCTGCAACCTGAAACATGCTGATGTCATGAGGAATAAGTTAAGCGGCAAAGGTGCTGGGGATCGACCATTTCACAGCCCATCACTGATGCTTCTGAGTAACAGGATTGTAGCAACAGGATCTTCCTGCCCAAATCAAATACCCAGTCCGTGGGAATCGGCCAGGTTTGTACGTTATGATCTGATGGTTGGTGGAGGATAGTGCTTATATGGTTTATACGGCACATTCATCATGCTACGCTGCGGGCAAAGGTAGGGGTGCCGGGGAGTTTCATACGATTCTTTAACTCTCGCCAGCGGTTTGTTGGTTCGCTGGAGTGCTCCCCATGTCCCTGCCACAGGAGGACGTCCAACCGCAGCCAAAACGCAGTGTTGTGCTGCGGCCTACCTGGACGATCTGCGAGCCGAATCTTGCCGTCACCCCCGCATGTATGCAGGAGCTCAAGCCTCTGCTGTACCAACTCTACCTGTTGAAACAGTCGAGCGCATCGCCCGCCGCCGTTCGGCAGTACACGTCGGAGCACATCATTCCCGTCTGGGAGAAGTACGAACTGCACCAAGTCCAAAAGTTTCCCGATTTGTACACTGGAGAGTGCACATCCCAAGCAGCGCGCAGCGTAAGATCATTCAACGGCTTTTATGCTACCAGCTGACAAGCCGCGCAAGGCATTTCGTCAGGACGTGCGAAACAACACCCTCCGAGTGTGCCAATGGATTAAGATTTACGAGAGGTCCCTCAGCTCGTCAATGTCCAGGTGCGTTTTTGCTTTGCGGCTGCCGCAGTAGCAGATTTGTTCTGACGGCAAGTCAGCACTGCTGCGGCAACATCGGCCGATGGTCCATTGCATCGTGCGGACAAGACGACGGACGTGCTGATAGCGCTCGAGAGCTTTATGCTCGTATGATCAAGGCCGATCTGGACCTCGAAATTGCGGCCGTGCTCAAATCCGAATTTGACGCTGCAGATTGGAACACGGAGCGAATGGCTGTCCGTAATCGAATGCTTTCCGACCGGTGGGAAAAGCTGGGCGCCGAGGAGCGGGCGAGGTATGAGGATACTGCACAGGAGTTGTCGGCCGAGCGAAGTTCGCCGGCGAACCTCGAGGCCCAGCAGGCACAGTAAGCATCCCCCACCTCCATTGCCACAGACTCACGTTGGTTTATATGTAGCATTGAGCGGGAGCTCGTGCAAAAAATCGCCGACTTGATGGCCAAGCTTGCTCACCGCTCCACGACGATGGCCGTCTTTCAAGTCGCCAAACTCGATCCCGCAACGGGAAGTGTCACCGTCAAGTCGTACGTGTACAATTGAGATATGGTAAAATCGCTGACATTGTGATAGGTTGCAGGCTGTCGGGGGCAATGGCAAGGTGGGCGAGTGGTATCAGAGCGCCGAGAAGCCCAAGCACGACGAGGCTTTGCGTGATTACTGCTTGAGGGTTCTACCACGTACGACGGTGCTTCCCGCAGGTGCAACGGACGGCTGAAACTATTCTAGGTATTCATTCTGAGCAGGTCAAGAGGTTGTCCAAGGTCGCTGTGCGAGCGGGCCGCGGTAAGTTCATCATGTGTCTGAAGCACCGATCATGACGTCATTTGCAGGCGCGAGCTCAGAGGTCGGACACCATGAAGGTACAGTGAGCTCTGCTGCGCACGCCAACATTAGTTCATTGCACACAGCACCTGTTGGAACAACGCCCGTGCGGGACAAGACGCCCCAGTATGAGACGCCTGAACCGCCGGAGCAAGAGCATCCGCCGGAGCAGCAGCCGCCGGAGCAGCCGCCGCTGGAGCAAGAGCCGCTGGAGCGAGAGCATCCGCTGGCGCCAGAGCCCCCGGAGCAGGAACCGCCGGAGCAGGAACCGCCGGAGCAGGAACCGTTCCCGGCGCGTCAGCTGGCAGCAGGTTCGCCGGAGCAGCCAGAGGTCGAGCGTCAGCTGGCGGAGCAGGAGCACCCCGAGCCGCCGGAGCAGGAGCCGCGTCAGCTGGTGCCGGAGACGCTGAACCAGGAGATGCTGGAGCAGGCGCCGACTCCCAAGTCTCTGGCAACGTCCCAACCGCCAACTTCCCCGCTTGCTACTTCCCCACTCGTTGTTGCAGCCGGGACAGGCGATGTTGCGCCAAGCACGCCCCGCAATACTTTCGCTCTTCTCGACACTGGATCGCCGCTCACGCCCATACCCACAGCAACTGCTGAACAGACCAAAAAGTATGTATCATTTCCACGTAGTCTGGGCTCAATTAATTAGTTCACCTAGGCGCAAGGCCAACGACAGCACTGATGGGCCGTCCAAACGGCTGCGAGGCTCACAGCACCAAGCTTCCAATCGTGCCATGCGCACACGCGCTGCGGTGCAGGCACCGCCACCTGTCCGGAAGGTCGGACGCCCTGTCAAACCAGACGCTGTCACGGTGCCTGGGAGTTCAACTGCTCGACCAAAGCGTGGATGCACTAAAGGGATAGATTACACAAATAGCTAGGCTCAAACTCGAATGATATAGATGGGCATATTATGCATCCGTGAACCGGGTGTTCCCGCTCAAATTGAAAGTCCGGACTTCCGTTCTTCATTGCCCATCCACCCGCCCGCTATAGTTCATCACCCGCCAGTACTGCGTGCTGCATCTGCATTCGCGGGTGTACACTCTGTGCGCCTCCATTGGGAGACGTATCACCCATCCGCGGCACCAGAAGAACGAGACTTCGCTTTTTTTACAGGATGCCGCCGCGCAACAAGCGCCCGCGATACAGGGCCCCAGAGCTGACTGAAACCGTATATACAGCTCCGTTGGTCGAGTTTTCTAGTATAGCAGATTGTTCCTCTCTGTCTACGGATATAACTTGTGGCGGCCCTCGTTCCCCTCGCACAAATCCCCTTGCACCGAGCGTAACTAGCCCAAAGAAACGAAAGTCGGCTGCAGTGCATGTAAATAGTATAGAGTACAGCGCACCACAGGGTGTACAACCCGAGAGCGATGCTCCTGCCTCGCTGCCTGGTGCAAGCTCGGCTCATCGCACGACAGAAAGGGCGCGGGGTGTTGGTACATCCCATGGCAAGGTATGTTGCATCTCGTCACCACTGCATATTACATTTACTGATACCTTGTAGACAACGACCGAGTACAACAAAGAATTCGAAGCTGTACAGGCACAATTACTGGAAGGAATGATGAGTTTAGAGTGGAATGAGCTGGTGGGTAGCACCTGCGACTGCGACGAGCACGGTCAGCGTCTTTATCGATGCCTTGACTGCTTCGGGTCCTCGGTCCACTGTCATGCATGCTTTCACCAAAGCCACGGGAGTTTGCCTCTGCATGCCATCGAGAAGTGGAACGGTACTGCATTCGAGCCCGCTGCGCTGGGAGATCACCGAGAGTTTCGGGTGCATCTAGGACATCATGGTGCTGCGTGTCCCACCACGTCAGCGGAGGTGCATGCGGGAGAGTTAAACTTGACACATTACACCCACAAGATGACCGTTGTGCACTTGAACGGTCGCCACTCCTTAACCTTCGTGCTCTGTCGCTGTCGAGGTCCTCGGCAAGAGCTGCCCAGCCTCGTCCATCAGCTCATTCGAGCTCGAATTTTCCCAAGCACGTTTAGCCGGCCGACCATCGGGTATACGTTCGAACTCATGGGACACTGGCATTTGGAGTCGCTGCAGAGCAAAAAGTCGACGTGGGACTATTGGCAAGCTGTGTGCCAGAAAAATAAACGCGGGCAGGAGAGGGTAAGCTGACATCTGAGCACACAATTCTTAGCTGACGGCGCGACAGAAAGGCTACCACGGGTTCCTTCGGGCGGGCCATTTTTGGCGCGTACTTAAAATGCAGCTTCGCAGCGGTCAGGCTCACGGTATCGATGCGCATCTACCAGCGAACCGTTGGCCTCGCTCAGTGATCGTTGCATGCCCCGCGTGTCCGGAGCCGGAATTCAATCTGCAGCCCAACTGGAACAATTTGGTGAACGACGAGAAGCACAGGTAGTCTATGTGCCATGCCTTTAATGGTGATACTGATGAGACTCGAGGTTTAAATTCATACTGTGGCATGGTACGGATGCATCGTTCAAGGTCTACCTGAAGGACAAATTGCGAGATGCTGGAGACACTTCGCTGCTGGATGGACGGGCCTTTCTGCCGACGCGATCTGATTGGGAGGCATACACTACTAAGAATAGCAATATCTCGCAGGCAAGACATTATTATGCTAACATATAACCGTGTGCTAATGAAGTATCAGGAGGCTGGGTCGTGTCCCGGCTATGACAAGATGCATAAAATTCAGGACATCGGCGACCGGGAAGTGTCTGGGCTGTCTGCAGTGTGCTGCATACGTCATAGTAGCTTTCCGGCGATGGGGATGGTAGACTTAAAGCTCGGGGAAAAGTACGTCCTCAACTACTGGCCGAAAAATATTGATGTCTTCAGGTACTATATGATCGATCACGGCTGGGTGTATGCGCAAGGACCCAAGCCGGACACAAACTTGCCCCGCGCGCTGTCAAGTGACCGAGCCTGCTCATTGTGCATCAACATTATGCGCCGATTACGTGCCGAGTTTCCCGACCGAGATGACGTTCAGCAGATCGCGAGAGAGCTCGTGTGGGTCATTCCAAAAATGCACATACAAGGCCATTGTGAGAAGTGTCAGTATCTATTTCACCTTCTGTACACCCCAGGTGCCGGGAGAGCATGCGGAGAGGGGGTGGAGCGCCCATGGGCGGAGACAAAGCTCGCGGCGGCCATATGCCGGGACGCTAACGCCGGCCATCGTCACGACATACTCAATGATGTCCATAATTTTTGGAACTTCAACAAAGTCGTTGGACTGGGTGAGCACTGCTAGGTTTTGAGTTGGCTATGGCTCAGAAAATTATACAGGCAAATATCTATATACGAAGGCCGAGGAGGCCCACAAACATGTCGCGGTGGCAGAGGCAGAGTTTCAAGAATTTGCGAGCTCGATCGCTCGGGATAGGCTAGCTGCCTGGGAAGAAGAGTATCCGACGGAGAAAGCTGTTGTGGAGGAGGATACGATCCGGGGCGATACTGCGTAGACCCGGCAAATCGTAAATTTACATTGAGTCTCTCGCATCTGTGCTGATGGCTTGTGTGCTTCTACGTAGGCCCCAATCACAAGGACATTATAGCACGGCTGGAAGCAGAGGAACGTCTACCGGGCCAGGCACGCAAGCGCGGTGTTGTGGGCATGATGGCTAAAGGTGTACAGTTGGCAGAAGATCAGTACGTCAACTATACAATTCATCGGCATAATGCTTAATTCATACAGAGTGCGACTCCGTCGGAAAGCCGAGAATGCTAAAAAGAACAAGCAGGATAAGGATGCCCAACAGAGTCTGCGACAAAAGCGTCGTAACCTGTCGGAGCGCATATCCAGCTTTCGACGCTTGCAGCTTAGATACATGCCTGGCATAGCGGAGGCGATTATGGAGGGTGAAATGGCGTCTGGTGAAGCCGACGATGACGATGGCCTCGAGGAGACCAGTTATGCTGAGGATATTCCGTTGATGCTTCCGTCGTGGTTCAGCGAGCAGGAGAGGAAGGAGAATGGTGTGCCGGAACGTTTGGTCCATATGGAGACGGAGCTTCGGAAGGCACATGCGGAGGGTGCTCTTTCCAATCTACGATTCAGCATTCGACTTTTTGGCTCAAACGCCGACGAAGCTCGAGATCAGGTGGACAACACGAGCGGCAAGACTAGGGCACGGGCGTATCTGAAAAAAATGAAGTCCAAGCAGACCGTATTCGTCAATATCTATTCGGAGCACCTGGGTGCGCTCAGGGCGTTGGGTCTATCGAGGGACGATTCAACCTATCAGAACCTTGACACGACCATGCTGCGCGCACATCCCCCTGCCGACAAACCCCAGCCTCTGAGCGTTGGAAAGTCCAAGGGCGATGTTGCATGGTTCTGGCGAGGGGAACTGGATGTTTCTCTTATTTCAAAGCAGGAGAAAGCCAAATTAGCTCTGCTGACAGACGACGGTGCGTGAATGATGCATGACAGACTCCACTTAAAATTTGTTTTAGATAACCGGGTGCGGTACTTTCGTTTGCAGGGTCACTATAGGCGCTGGTCAGAACAGATGGCCATAGTGGGTGCCGAGTTTGGACGCAGCGAACGGCATTTTTCAAAAATGGTCTCTATTTGGAAGACCATTGGCGGCGAGCAGCGAGCAAAGGCAATGGCGGGTCGGCTCACCGCCGATGCTGCGGCAGCAGGCTATGGCCGGGACGTTCTTCCCTGGCAGCGCCTGCCTGCTGACGAATTGCGCAGCTGGCATGATGCTGAAGGAGCGGCAGCCTATGCCTTCCAGAAAGTTGGATTTTACAGTACTCTGCTTCAGGAGATAAGGGATCTTCGGGCTAGAGCCTGTGCTCAGTTCAAGGTTGCTGAAGACTGGAACCAATTCGACGCTGACTGTGAGCGTATCTTAGTTCAAGCCGCCATCGAACCAACTAACATATTCTTATACAGTGTACACGGTAGACAGTGTTACCTCGGTGTAGTTTCCAGCCACCGGTTTTCAGCGATTCTTAGGTGTAGCGATTACTACCGATTGTCAGTGATTCTTCTTCGCCCGGAATTCACCGGTTGTCAGCGATTGTTCGCCCGGAATTCACCGGTTGTCAGCGAAGTTCACCGAGCGATGTATACCGCATCCGTCCAAGCGGTTCTCAGCGGTTTATACGACAGTATTGAGCCACTACTGACATGCTGATAGCATTTGAAAGTTCACCGGTTGTCAGCGAAGTTCACCGATGGTCAGCGATTTATACCGAATCTCACGATGCGTCCAAGCGGTTCTCAGCGGTTTATACGGTAATATTGAGCCACTACTAACGTGCTGATTACATTTACTTACTACTCCAAAATGTGCCAAAGTGCGGGATTCGGTTAACCGATGTGCTGCACGAAGTGCGGCAATCGGTTAACCGAAAGTCCCCGGTACCATTGAGGGTCGAGCTGCGAGGCGTCCAGCTCAGCCTCACAGGGCTCAAAGGCTTCGTGATGGGGCTCGTGGAGGAAGCTATCAAGTGCAGCAGCTCGGAAGTGGAGCTGTGCATTTGCGATGTCATCAGCCCCGGTCCGAGACCATCGATCGCCGAAACGCGGGCTGCACTGGCGGAATGGATACGCCGAAAAGACAGAGGGTCCTTGGCCGATTACTCGATGGTTTCTTTGTCCTGGAAATTTCTCGATAGCGAATGTGACTCCCTGTTAAACACACTAGGATGGAAGGATGATTTATGGAAATCACACGACGTGGAGATCTACGAAGGGTGGCGGGGCATAAGGTTCGTTTCTTGGCCTGTCACCGAAATCTAATGTACATATGCCAGACGCCGCAGTCTGTGAATCACGCCAGCCAAATGTAATTCATACGCCGTAGATTGAGTAGCTACCACCGTAATTCAACAGCACAGCGCGGTAGGACTACACTAATCCCAGCAGAGATATCGTCGACCCCGTGAGTGCGTTATATGTGCGACTTTTTGTTCTGACGTTAGTATGTAGATACAAAGGCACCACCATATGACCTTGCGAGAGCTGCAGCCAATCGACTGGGAATCCCGCAGCTGTCATAAATGTCGAACGGCGCGATGATCCTGTCAATGTCAGTGAAGAAGCCAGACGGATTGACAGAAAAGCCAAATTCTTTGAAGAACTTCTATTGCCGGGTGTGAGTTCTGGAAGTGCCATTTGTTAAGGAGATCAAAGGGGACGGGTGTGATGACCGGGACGCAAGACACGCACCAGTTTGAGTCTCCGCCGCAATGCACTCTCTCTTTGACCAGACCATTCCGCTCCTCTACCGGGTCTTCTTCCTCGTGGTCGAGCCCATATCAGCGCTCGTAGGCGCGTACTACGCCTACTTCGAGTCGCGCACCTACCTGGACCTTCTCATCGGCATCCCGAACGGCGCCGCGAAGCCCGACGCAGCCGGCCTGGTCGTGCTGTACCAACTGGCGAACCTGTACCTCCTCTTCTGCCTGAACGAGCACTGCGTACTTTCGGCGACGCAGGACCGCCGCGTCTGGCGCGCGCTGCTCTTCGGCCTGCTCGTCGCGGACTTTGGACATCTCTTGTCCGTGTGGAGCCTCGGCGTCGACTGGTACTGGCGCGTGTGGGACTGGAACGCCATGCAGTTTGGCGGGATTGGATTTGTGTATGCTGGAGCGTCCATGCGCATTGCATATCTGTCGGGCGTAGGGCTTTCCGACACTGCAGTCAAGCGCAAGACGCAGTAGAGGCGTCCATCTCCAGCCTCATGTTTGAATCAGAAAACGAGCAATGGACGCAGGAAATGTACTGGCCTGCAAATGTATGGGTGGATCGTGGCAGGTATATTCGAACTGAACTGGAATGCGCAATAACACACTTTCTCGAAGTCGACGATCTGCCATTCGAGAATAATGAACAATGAAAGGACTTCGATCGCAGATCTAGAGCCACACCATAGTTGCAAATCCATTCTCAACTCAAAACCCAAAAATTCATACGCAATGAAACCAGTACAAAAACGCTACCAAAGAAAACTGGTCCTCAACAACACATCACGACGTCGGGCACGCCAGCTGCCGCTTCGCGACCGACAGCGGCATGAATGCAACGGTCTCAGGCAGCGCGCGTCTGAATCTCCGCGCGGCAGGCGTGCCGAAGCATTGCTACAGAGACAAAGGCAAAGGGACGCGTTTGAGTTTGACTTGTTCGGAGACGGGAAGAGGACGCAATGCGCACCTTGAACACATTGACGTCCGTCTTGAAGATCTCAAAGTCGACCTGCTTGTCAAAAATGGGCGGCAAAGCGCCGCGCGCGCCGGCGGTGATGTCCACGCCTGCGTCGAGCTGCGCGCACCCGCTCACCTGCGGCGCCGTGGTTGCTGTCTGGCCGGTGGAGACGTCGACGGATGCGGAGACGGAGGCTTCGGTGCTCACGCGTAGCGTGGCGGAGGTGTCTAGGTCGAGGAAGATCTGGCGGCGGCGTGAGAAGGACGAGGGAGGAGATGTGGAGGGAGGAAGACTTACGCTCGCCTCGGCCAGCCCGCCCAGCACGTCGATGCCTACTTCGACGCGCGGGATGAGGTGCGCAGTGAGCGCACCGTCGGCTTGCACGTTCGGTTCCAGGGAAAGCATCAATGCTGAGGCGGTCAGGTGAGTTCAAGAGGTGAGCTGATAGGTGAGTTGAATAAACGTCGGCGTACAGGGCGAGTGGGAGGGCATGGCGTGCGCCATTGAGTGGCCAGAGTCGGGTGGGAAGACGAGTTGCACGGCGTTGAACTGCGTCGCTGCGCCTGCTTTGATCTGAAAACGATGAGGCGCTGCATTTGCGGTTAAAAGGGACGAGACGTACGTGCGCCTGTAGTCCGAGCTCGGCCTCGAGCTGCGTGTTTAGGATGAACTGCGGGCCGAGGTTCAGGATCCTGCAGTAATTGTTACATTTCGCTACGCTGACAATGCGGAATGCATACCCCGGGAAGTTTAATCCAGGAAGCCCGGCCTGGAAGATGGGGATGAGACCCGTGTCGAAGGTGCCAGTGGCCGCGGCGTTGATGGTGAAGTCAGCAGCGGCGGTACCCGTCAAGGCTGCAGACCATCAGCATCGCGGAATGAACTGACGCGTTGACAAGGACGCACTTCCGGTAAGCTGGAACTTATCGATCTTGGGCAGCGGCAACACGCTCCCAGTGACTGTAACACCAAACGCAACCTGCGCATCGACATTGACGCCCACATCAACGCCGAGGCTCGCATCGAAGCCCACAGCGCCGTCCGCGCCGGGGCAGCTGACGGACTGGTTGAAGAGGTTGAACGTGTCGGCGACCTTGATCGGCGGGAGGTCCACCGTCTTGGACACGTCGAAGCGCGGAGCGATGGGGTACGCGCGGCGTCTGGCGTTGGCCGTCGATTCGGAGGGCTTGACGTTGCTGGCTGTTGCAGAGAAGGAGACTTCGGCCGCGCTGATACGGTAGGAGTATGCGGTGTTTAGATGAAATCAAAGAACGGGAATGGGCCCTGGAGATTTACCTCGACCCGGTAATTTGACTGAAGTTGTAGTCGATGGTCGCCGAGTGCACGCCGGGGCTGATCGGCGATGTGCTCACCACGCGGGCGAAGGGACCGACACCGCACTTGAATGATGAATCTGGGATTCAGCAGCAGCAGCGGCAAGCAGAGTAAAAAGAGTACGCACGTCCTGCGGAATGCGCACGATCTTATTGACAGCATTCCCGCCCTCGAAGAGGTGAGCGCACAGGGCCGTCTGCTCGGCGGTCCCGGTGCAGGTGAGGACGATATCGGTACTGCCGCTGGACCAGGTTGGGCTGCAGCCAGAAATGGTCCAGCCTGCTGCGACGGTGATGTCAGAGAGAGCGGCAGATGGTCCGTTCTGTACGAAAAATTCAGACGTGTTGTGGAGTTGATAACGCGTACGAACGAGGCTAATGGAGGACCAGGCAGAATTGACACCGTCGCCCGCGTCGTAGGAGCAGGAGCCAGACGTGCACGGGACGCTCCAGTCGTTCTTGGCGAGCGCCGCGGCGCAGAGGGTTGTGATCATCATGAGGCGTGCGTTGAACATGGTCGAAGAGAACAGTGCGAATGAACGAATAATGAATGAAAGGGAGAGCGCTGCTCTGGGTGGAAGGTCGAAGGAACGAACGGCTGGCGAACGCAGGAACGGGGGCAACGGGCGGCGATCCTGCGGCGGTCGATCCAAGCATTTTAAGGCATCGTGCGCAATGATTGAAGCGGTGCACGGCGCAACGCGCGATCCCGGACTGCGCAACCATCCGCACTCAAGCTGTCCAAATAATGATTGAATGCACGCCAAGCAAAAGTCGCGTACGCCTGCATGCGATCCGTTTGAGCGCGGTGTCCCTGACCACATATGGCCATTGATACTTGTGTACGATTTTTTTTTCTCTTGCCGTCAGAAAGCGCACTGCGGTTACCGAACAGACTAAAGCACTAAAGCTCAGGAATGTGATTAGACATATTATATTGCTGGGGTGCGACAGACCAGCGATTGGATTTGCATCGACGCTTGACTGGAAGGAAACGTCCGAAGCTGGGTTTGAAAACGCGTTCCTCCTCTTCCTCCTACATTTTCGACCTGCAATGGGCACAAGTTGCATTGCCTTGAACATCTGCTTTCTGTGAAGCTCTGAGAACTAATCTTTGGATGCGCTGTTTTGCATGGAGCAAATGTGCTGTGCGAGCCGACCCTTGCGATCCAACAACCGTCTGCAGCTTAGGCGGCTCCCCTCGGAAGTGCTGATTCTATGACTTCCATTATAGTCAGGGCTTCCCAGCTCTGTATTGCCTATGCCAGTCACCGCCACAGCAATACCTCCTCTCATACCTGCTTCTGGGGAACGAAACTACGCAGCAAGAACGATTCTTTTACTACGGTCTATCATAATAACTCGAGCATCTGTTGTCGGTTGACGACAACATTCCAATCGTCTAGCTCTGAAATTGCTACGCCGCCTCGAACTCGACAATCGTGGTGTCGCCTCCCTCCCACAGCGTCTTGAACTTCAGCCCGGCCTGCACACTGTACGCCATTCTCAGCTCGACCGACGTTTATAACGGCGTGCGCGCTTACCCTATGGCCTCGAAGTCGTCTAGCGTCCGCTCGCGGCTGTTGAACCCAGCCATCATGTTGATGTCCTGGTTGTACTTCCGCTGCGCGCCGACGCCGAAGTTTGGGAGTAGCGGGAACGGAGCCTTTTAGGTATGAGTCATCGTTTTTGCGTTCCCTTCCAGTCAGCCAAGTCTGACGCACCTGTTCACCGCCATCTTGCGCGGCGTCCGCGGACGCGTGCATGAGGATGAACTCATCTGGCAGCTTGTGAGTGATTAGATCGTGAGGCGGCTGCTACTTACGAATTAAGACCTTAGCGTTCGGATTCGTCATCGCCCTGCGTATGTTCCGGAGGATGGTCACGCAGTCCGCGTCGGGCCAGTCGTGTCTGAACAGCTCAGCGTCAACCTCATGTCGATACCGACAGCTTCACACATACAGTACGTGTTTCATCTTGAAGTGGATGTCTCATTAAACTGTTGGCTGCACGTTCTGACGCAACTCACGTAGTAAAAGTCGCATCCCTCGACAGGCGCGTCCGCGAAGAAATCAATCGGTACGAGCTGTACGCGTCCATTCTTCACAGCGTCCGGCGCTTCCGTTTTCCAAACCTGGGCAGTTAACGTTCCTCAGATACGCAAGGGCGGCGAAGACTCGCACGGACTGTGAGGCCCTGCTCGATAACGGACGGCAAGTCCTGAACAACAGCTTTGAGGTGCGGATTCGCCTTCAGCAGCGCCATCGCGACGTGCCCGACGCTTCCTCCTAGATCGCAGAACGTTGCGTCTTGTGCGACGGTTGACCAGGGATATACTGCGAGATGCAAGATTGGTGAGCAGCGGTTGGTTGATTGGGGAGTTGATACTCGCGTTCTGCTACGACTTCTGAGCCGCCGTTGAGCTTTGTCCAGCCTTGCATTGCGATCGGGAATCTCTGCGACTGGGTTAGCCGCCCCGCATTATGCGACTATGTATGGTGGCTTACTGCGCCGCGGACAGTCTGATGAAACAGGTGAGTATCGAGGCATAATGGGGATGGCACAGCTCACTCACGTCGCGCTCGAAGAACTCGAACATCGTAGACCCGTGCGCGCGGGCAAACGCCGTCTTCGACTTGTCCTTGGACGACGCCCACTCGGGGTCGGTGAGGACGTCGGACAGCGCGCCAATGCTAGGGTACGTCTCGTCCACGCTGCGCAAATCAGCATCCGTGGGTGACCATGAATTGATTGAGCTCGTACAAATGCCCGATCAGCCCACTGGTGGGATCCTCCGGGAGCAGGCACACGCTGAGTTTATTGTTCGCGTACACGTCTTTGCTGACTGCACACCATAAACTTCGTCAGTATCTCGAGTTAGGACGAGTGACGCACCTTCGCGGAAGCAATGCTTCGTGGCGAGGTTGCGCAGCACGCGGCCCAGCTTGTCGGCGTCCATGCCCGCCGCTTTGGCCAGCTCGGCGACCGGCTTCGGCCCGTCGCGCAGCAGCTCCGCGACGCGTGCGGTCAGCGCGATCCGTATGCATACGGGATTCACCATCTGCGTGCGGGAAACCCGGAATGCTGAGCTCTCAATCAGATCAGTCGCGTCTTCAATCATACCTCAAACGACCGCTGTCCGATAATTCAGACAGGTTGGAATTAATTTGGGAGAGCGAGAGCGGGAGGTGCGCACGTTGACCATGGTATGCTGCGCGGGCGCGACGCTCGCGCACAGCTGTGCGCACGCGCTCTCCAGGACGCGCACAGCCTCGCGGATAGGCCGGTTGAGCAGCGTCGCGGACGGGTCCGTGCTGTCCAGGCTCGGCACGCTACGCTTCGCCGCGCCGTATTCTGCGAGGACCGTCTGCACGCTCTGCGTGATGAGCGCGGCGAGCTCTAGGAGATGCGCGTCGTCCTTGGTTGTTGATGGGTGTGACATTCTGGACACTGTTGGGGAATGAGGTTGCCGGCGGTGGGTGCTGCTTTATGGTGTACTCCCGCCGGGTGCGGACGCCGGCTTTCTCGGGAGTGAGCTTATTCCTTGAGGGAGATGAACTTTTTGCCCGGAGTAGTGGGACGCGACCTGCAGCTTTAATGCGTTGGAGGGTATCCTTGTGCCAGTGAGTCGTAGTCATTTTTCCCATAGGGTTTAGCATCATTGATCTTTAGCAGGACTTCCAGATGGCTGCCGGCGTACTTACTCGGTGAGCATATGCCGAGGAATATGCCACCGTTGTTCAAACATCTTCTTCGTAAAGCCATTCTTCCAGTGACATTCTTCGAGGCTCGATCATATCGCGACCCAGTCACAGTACGGAATTTTCGATCGGAAGTGTATGTCAGGCGCGCGCTGTCTTTAGCCGATCCGTGTCGAAGGTCCGCGTTACGAGATCAGTCTGTAAAACGGCGAGTCCTAACTACACAGAGAGAAGCATTGACATAACGGATGCAGACAGAAGAACTAACAGAACACATCGTCTTTTATGCTTGCCGTCTAGGCTCGAAGGTCTCGAGACTGTGCTTGGCCATTGGCTGGTATCCTGAACCCGATGAACCCGCTCTATCCGAGGGTATTTTCTGTGCTCCTGGGCCTGACTTGATCTGTTCTTTGGGACACAAGTCAGCCAGGTTACCGGCATACGGACGGAGGTCAGCGTCGAGCAGAGCTCCCGAGAAGCTGTTGGTCGGCCCGGTCCCGATGCTGTTCTGTTGGTTGACATTTAACTACTTACAGCCACTACTAGACAACGATTGTCCACGCACGACCATGCCGCTCTGTTCGACCCATCACGTCCTCTGACTCGATCTCTCCACTGCGCCCAGTGCTAGTCTATGTGTCATGTTCGTTCGTCCGTGACTCAGTCCGACCGACCTGTGCCAGCGCCGGCGCTCACACCACCCTCACAGTAAATCTGCCTGTCAACTCCTGTGTCAATCAGGGATTCACTCCCGGCGTTGCTACGGTGCCCTGCTGCTACACCACGCCATCCCGCTCTTGCTCCGTGAAAGCGGCTGTCAAATGTCATTCTGATATTGCATCTAACAGACGCGCTGCTTAGCTTGCAGTTCCTGGATTAGCTTACCTCCGGCTTAAGTAGTATATAAACGCGCCGGTTGTCCACGCAGTGCATGGAGCCCTTCCGCGCTCTCGCATCTCGAGCGACTGGGGCCAGATGTTCGAGGCTACCCACCCCGATCTCGTGCATGCATTCACAATGGCCTTCTATCACTTGTACGCCTGTTAGCTTGCGCTCGTTTGACCGTGTTGATACTCCGCAGACAAATCAATAATCTATCCCACACGGCAAGCTACGCTCTCTACTGCTATGATCATCGTCTGCCGCCTTATCCCCGTCTTTGACCCTGCCACTGATATACTACAGTGCTAGTAATCTCAGACGAGGTCGAACGAATATGGAAACGCCCTTTTCACCTTCCTTCCCTACTCTACGTTCTGCATCGCTACCTTACGCACGTCGGCTTCATCGTAATGCAAATCGTGCTCCACGAGCGCGGATGGCCGTCAGGGCCCTGCGACCGCCTAATTCGGTTACCGCATGCTATGACTATCATGACATTTGCTCGTGAGCCAGTCCCGTAGCTTCGCTGTCGCTGACCGCGCGGACATTGACGTCTGCCCCAGTAACCGCCAGTACGTCTACCGTACGCTTGGGAAATTCTTGTGTGCGATCTGACCTCGCGCGATTCAGCTATTCTAATTCTGCGGATGTACAGCATGTTCTGGAAGAACCGCATCTTGCTATCCTGCTTGAGCATTGTTCTACTCGGCCAAGTTGTGATTATGGCGGTCTGCCTCGGCACTGGCGTTCGTATGTAGCGCTCTCCTCGCGGTTAATTTCCAGTCAGACTCATCCGCTTTGCAGGGTCGCCCTTCTCACCTGGATGTGTACTGACGAGCACGGCCTCCTATTTCGGTACGTACGCCGGGAAGTGATCCCGATGATCCTCATCATCATGCGCATCACACGAAGGCGCATTTTGGGCGGCTCCATTGGCAACGGACGCCGTGCTCCTCGCGTTGGCGCTCTATCGCCTCTACGATCACCGCGAATTCCGGATACGGAGTACGCTCGTCGAACAGCTGCTGCGCGACGGCACGCCGTATATCGTGGCAATATTCTGCGTCAAGTTGCTGAACGTTGTGGAATTCTACGTAGGATTCTTCTCCCAATGGTAATGCTCCTTCACGCACTGATATCGCAACTTCAGACAGCTCCAGAGGATCTGAGGGAGCTCGGCGCGGCGTTCACACCCGCTCTGACGTCGCTTTTGGTCGCGAGATTACAGCTGAACCTTGCGGAGGGAGATCGCGAGCGCGGTCGGGACGTTATTGATGCACATCACCTCTTCTTTGACCCCAGTCTGGCACACGAAACGGACGACAGCGGTCGCGCGCTGGATCGTCTGCGACAGTTCTTCGCGCTCGGGAACCTGGGAGCGCAGATCAAGGTGCGCATATGTCGTCCTTGTGCTGTCCCACTCCCTGAGCCACTGTAGTTCCCTGAGCTCGATTCGGCCGCTAGTCTGGAGTCGCTCGAGGGCGCGCTTCCAGGGCGCGAGCATAAGTACCATTATCGCCGCCGGACGCTCCGAGTCGCACCCAATAATCTCAATTTCGATTTCGATCCGCTCCCGCCGTCATTGGGAATTGTTCACTCGAGTAGGAATCCGATCTGACGGAATGCTGAAGTCGAACTTATCCTGACGCTCCTTGCGTGGCTAGTCTACTGTACTTGATAATTTTCATCAGCACATCGCAATGGTATGATTAGACCCTCGAAAGGATGCGATTCCTGGAAAGTTTATTCCCATGATAATTCTTTCTCGTCATTCGGTAGATGACTGCTGTTCTCAAATGTCAGAGAATTCTACAGATGTGTGTGTTCGGGCTCGTTCGCGCTCCAACGAGATGCTCCACTTCACCATACAAATTTTACTCCCGAAGACGGCCTATGCTCTCTAAGTCCGTCAAATTCATATGTCGGCACTGCGAGCGTCCGCGGAGCGCAAATCCACCAGCCCGAACACACACAGCTGTGGAATTCTCTCACATTTGCGAACAGCTGATGTGAGCAAGATCTAGGATATTGCTCACGTCGCGTCGGAGATAGTCATTTTCTCCGTCACATCGGGCTGTGCAATGTTCATCGGCTTGTTCCGTAACTCTCTCTTCAACCACCATGCGCAAAGCGCAGGCTACAGCGCAAACAGCGCGGTGTAATTTTCCCCATCTTCCCGAAGAACTCACGGCTATTGTAGTAAGATCTTTGCCGTGGAAAGATCTCCAAAATGTCGCTGGCGTGTCTCGTGCACTTTACGGGGCAGCCTTTCGCACAGGCTACGATATTCATCGGACAGTCAACGACTCGGCTGATTAGTACATTCAACAGCTAGCCATCTTCAATGGTTTCCTCATGTACGCCTTCCGGAAAGGGCTCGGAGTTGGTTTAGCTTTATCCCTCACTGGCCTCACAACTGCTGAACACGACCAAACGACCCAAAATACTGCTGTCTCTGATGTCCTGCCGCTCTTGGTCTTCCTCTCAATTGCAGTCTTTGCGAAATTGGTCTCGCACTCGACGTCGCGCTCCAGCGCTCTGCCCCGCGGTTGCGAGCGCTCGCGCTGATCTGCTGTGATGCTGGCAAAGAATGGTCCCCGCCTCTCAATCCGCGCATATTCGCGGGCCATACTCCTCGGTTGTACTGTCTTACTCTCAACGGTTTCGAGCTAGGCAGTACGCCGATCCCTGCGTGCGCCCGCGTCACCCACCTGCACGTTATCTTCAGCTCGCTATTCTCCACCATTCCCATCGCGCAACAGTTTCTGGTGCTCTGTAGTCTGCGGCTAAAATGCGTTCTTCAATTCGGCGGTCCCATAACTCTGTCAAAGCTCGAACCAGGTCTCGTTGGGCTATCTTTCAAGAGCCTGATCTTGGATAACTTCAAGGACCCCGGACCATTGCATGCCATCAAGCGCGCCATGGATCTGTGCCACATCGCCGAATTGCATCACAGCGGCCGCGCTAAATCCACCGTGGATCCTATTTTTCAGCAGGATACTGGGGAGCTGAACATGCGGCTCGTACACGGGCTGTCCCACCCGAGTAGCAATTGCGAAGTGCGTATGAAGATCGTGCCCGGGCACGGACATTGGCGATGCATCATCCACATCCGGATGTTCTGGTATCCTGGTGTGGGGTTCGCGTTCTCAGCAGCCGTTTGGAGTATCTGCGCCTCGGGCGGATATTTCTGCTCGAGATTCTCGGAAGCCGTCAAGAATGCACACTATCGGTATTGCGGCGCATCCGTGTCGATGTGGACGACCGCGCGCTCGGAGACGATGAAGAGTCGGTACGGGAGTGCCATCTCGTCCCGCGCGGTAAGAGAGCCCGCGTTCGGCGCCACACGCATATGATACTTGAAGTGCCCAATGCTGAAGAGGGTAACATTTTTCGCGTTGTATGAGCCTGCGGTCATTCCTGCGGACGAGATCGGGCTTTTTTAGGTCGTGCCCTCGGTCAGGAAGAACGGCCGTGCGAGGAACGGCCGCATCTCGCACTGTTGGGCGTTGCGTTTCCTCCATCACAGGACGTTGTAGGTGCGGATCCGCTTTCTAAAAATTTCTCTGGTATTTCGACGTCAGACTTTGCCGGGTGTGGTTCGGCGGAAGAATACGAGGGTAGACTTTGGAATCACTGGGATGAGAGCGACAGTTGACTCGTTTATTGAGTGCACATTTACGAATGTAGCCTGCACCTACATCCGCGCCAGCTGTTCAGAGGTCGAATCCGATTATAATGCTTATGGGGCCTAAATTTCCCTGCCAGACTAGAGAGGCATGTAGTATGTCGGCTGCGAAATCTTCCAGACAAATCTTAGATTATGATACAGCGTCGTATGAACTATACAAGGGCTTCACTTCTGCTTCGCGGCTGCAGGGTCTGCAAAGGGATGTCAAATCCCTCCCGAGAGGAATCGTGTTGTACGGGACGCCCCTTCCCACCGAGACCATACTTTGCAGAACTATATGAGCTTGCCTATGGAACTGAGATGAGCTGCACGCGATGAAACCAGGGAAATCAGATGCGCACCTCCATCTCCTCTCCTAGATTTCCTAGCGTGAAGAATGATTGATTTCCTGCATAGGCCTGACGCCTGCGCCCGACGTCGTTTCCGATGCTAGAATGAGATGGGTGATACGCGCCGTTGCTTTCATTGATCGCGCTGCGCAGGTTCAAGTGTAGGCGCGCGACCATGAGGCAAGTCATAACATGCGTGAAGGAGGCGCCCAGCGCCGTCAGATCGGGAGGTGCAGACTGAAACAGTGTGAGCACGCTCTCAAAGTTCTTCCAGAACCTCCATACCCAGTATAAAATTACATTGAGCAGGTTACCGCAGAATATGACGAGGAAATACAGTATCCCATCACGGAACATCTGCTCGGCAATCGGAACGTTTACGCGGGACTTGCGATATCGCCATGTGCGGAAGTGTGAGGGCAAATATGCACGAGTCCGTCACTAGCGGCGCAATCCAGAATGCCCCTAGAGACTCTGTATCAGTATTCAGTACACATTTAGCTGAATGCTTGCCGAAGTATGACACTGTGCCGGTTAGAACACATCCTGGGAAGCCGGGCGGAAACTTGACACCTATTCAAACCACGCGCCCGAACAGTCAGTAAGCGCCTCCAGGGAGTGATAGGAACGTATTGGGAACGTAGACTTACGAGCACCGGTGCCGAGACAGATGCTCATGATTGTTAACTGGGCCACGAGGACGATGCAAAGAAAGTACAGGACCCAGTTATTGCGGCCGTATGAAGCGTACATTCGCAAGATCATGGTCACTGAGATACTGTTAGAGCATCCATGCATATGATACGGGCATTAGAATCAATTAGACGCACTTTGTGCAACTGCGAGAGATGGCGTGAGATGGAGTCTGCGGAACAAACAACATACACTTACTTGCGAAGACCGTGATGGTGCCCGCCCCTGGAAACTTCACAAAGGCATCGCACTGCTCCGCGGACCAGGTCGTCTCATAGAAGCCGACCTGGATTGCGATGAACTGGACGTGGGTAATGTATCGATTGAGGACGTAGAGCAGTCACGCGAATGTGAACTTGCGCCGCCAGATCTTCTCGACTTCATCATCAAAAACTAGCACTGCCAGCGTTGAATATAAGCGAAAAAGGCCTGTCCGTCGACGATGCTGGACTAACGATGATCCCAGCAATACAGTGCGTAGCTAGCCGTCTGAAATTTGAAGTTTCCTTGTCTGTTTCATCGCGTTAGTTGTGGGAAAAGCTCGGAAGTGAATACTCACTGATGCTCCCAGGCTTTGATCAAGCCCTGGATAGCCGCTGGATCTTGGCCGGAGACAAACGACATATCTGCAGACCTGCGTAGCAGTTGAATGTTGCTTACGAACATCGTTATAAGGGAATCCGCCAGGCATTTGTGTGATGGGGCATTCTGGTCCTAGGATCAAGTCGCCATAGGGCCGATTCCTGCACCGCATGTAAAATGGGGTCGCATGTCAGTTCACCGCTTCGAGCTTGTGCTTGACCTCTTGATCCCTGTTATTTTCTGGGGACTATCTCTGCCGTCGGCATGAAGGCACGGCAGCAGATTGAAAGTTGATGATGATGAATCTATGTGTCCCCTAAAGACTACCTAATACTACGGTGTCTTGACAAGATGCGGCTATTCATGGGGACAGAAAGGATATATAACGAAGAAAAGTGAGGTACAGTGACATGTACTTATCGATCGGCCACGGGTCTGAGATCTCACCTGACTCGGAGGTGGTCTTCTCGTGCACGCGTAGCACTGCCCTCGGGGATTCAGATCTAGCTTCGTCGCTCTGCCATTGGTGAGAGACTTGGGCGCAACGCGCAATCCACGCTACACAACCCCATAACACCGGCGTTCTGCAGGCTTCGGCGCTCAGTGGAATATACACAACAGGTTTAATCTGCCATCGATGCGCCGGAGTTGCCGGAACTCGGCACATGAGAGCACTGCGATAGACGATAGATGTACAAAAGGGGGATGCAAACGACGACGGGGTGCTTACGCTTCAAGTTCAGGTTGCAAGCCGAAACATGTCGCAGACAACGCAGGACAACGCGCACCTGCGCGACCTCGCCGCGCTCATCTCACAGAGCGTGGAGACCGTTCTGGCTGAGTATGCCGCGGCCGCGCGGCCCGTGCCCAGCCTCGACAGCACCGACGCCTCTGCAACGCTCGTCAATGGCGCAATCCGTGAGGCAGTGTGCGTGCTGGAGAGCGCGTGCGCGCAGCTGTGCGCGAGCGTTGCGCCCGCATCGCATACCATGGCCAACGTACGCAATGGTTGTGCAATTCGATTGCAGAGGCTGACCAGCGAGTAGCGCGCGTTCGATGTACGTCCGAGATTAAATTGAGCCACGGATTTCGAGAGACCAGTTCTGCAGATGATTAACCCGGCGTGTCTCCGCGTCGCATTGACTGCACGTACTGCGGAACACCTGCGCGACGGCCCAAAGTCGGTTTCTGAGCTTGCGGCGTTGGCGGGTATGGACGCGGACAAGCTGGGCCGCGTCTTGCGCAATCTCGCGACGAAGCATTGTTTCCGCGAAGGTGCGCGTCCAAGATCGGCACTTGGCAAAAGCCTAACTCAGTGCACTGCCAGTCAGCAAGGACGTCTACGCCAACAACAAACTCAGCATATGCCTGCTTCCGGAGGATACGACGAGCGGGCTCATCGGACACTTGTGAGTTTTGCGCGCTATACTACGATGGTTCGGTTTCTGAGCTACAAACTCTTTGATCAGCGTTGATGAGGTGTATCACGGTCTAGGATGTCTGTCAGACGTACTGTCAGACCCGGAGTGGGCATCGTCGACGGAGAAGGACAAGTGCGCCTTCGTGCGCGCGCACGGACAATCCATGTTTGAGATGGCTACCAATGACGTGCGTAAGGCATGGGTCCCAGCGCTGCGACGCGCTCACTACACACATTTTTCAGCCTGTTCGCGGCGCGGTAAGCCGATGGGCGTTGTATATTATGCACGCTTCACCAACGCCGACGACAGAGATTCCCGATTGCTATGGCTGGTTGGACGAAGCTCAACGGAGGGGCGTCTGTGATCGCAGAATGTAAGGATTCCTTCCTTCCTTCCAATAACAGGTGTGAGAAATAGAGGACTCACCATCGCTGCATCAGCATATGCTTGGCATACCGTACCGCAAGACGCGACGTTCTGCGATCTTGGCGGGAGCGTCGGGCACGTCGCGATGGCGCTGACGAAGGCGCATCCGCACATCAGAGCGGTCGTGCAGGACCTGCCGAGCGTCATCGGCCAGGCGCAGAAGGTATGGGAACAGGACGCACCGGAGGCTTTGCAGAAGGGACGCGTGGACCTCGTCGCGATCGACTTTTTGGCAGAAGCGCCCGTCGATGGATGTGACTTTTACTATGTGAGTTGTCGGCAGAACTTGGCTAGAGTGTGACCTGACCGCGGCGTGTTAGTTGAAGCATGTTCTGTGAGTTCATGTCTGGATATGAGCTGGCAGAACACTCACCTGCAGCGAAGCCATGACTGGTCGGACGCAGACTGCGTCACCATTCTGCGCAATGTGCGCAAAGCAATGACGAAGCCGCACGCAAAAGTCCTCATTCGTAAGCGTCGCGATCTTCGCGCCACCACGGAGTCGCGATTCTGATTCGGTGGCCAGACGAGATCATCCTGCTACTTGCGTCAGCAGACGGCCAGCAAGAGGGCCAGAAACAGGTGCGCGATCGCCTTGACAAGGGCAAGTCATCTGAGCATCCCATGATAGGCACCGTTTCCGCTCCTGCCCAACTTCGGCGTGGGTGCGCAGCGCAAGTATAACCAGGATTTAAACATGCTGTCCACGTGCAACGGGCGAGAGCGAACGCTGGACGAGTTTATCACCATTGGGTTCGTAGCGCATTGTTAATACAATTTCCCTGTCTGACGGATGGCACCTGCAGAAAGGAGGCGGGCCTCCAGTTTGTCAAGACATGGGACGGCGGCGATACAACTATGGTCGAATTTGAAGCAGTGTAGCGTGGGCAGAACCTCATTTGGGCAGGCGTAGACATATAAGAGTTTTCCGAAGGCCTGGTAGTTCCCGAGAGCAATTGTGAAGCGAAGAAGCAGGAAGCAACGGAGGCTCGAGGACAGATGTAGACAGCGCTAGCATCAAAGAGTTGGACACCAGTAGAAATGGACTGTGGGAGTTCGCACAAAGTCACAGAGATATCCAGAGCCAGAACTACAAGTTCGTATGAGCGAGTACCCCGGAGAGCGCGAGTCATCTGCTTACAGAATCGCTGCATGTGCAGTGCCGGCGTCGTGTTGACCCGAAAGAAAAAAGTTAGGTTGCCGGCGCTCTGGACTCGATGCACAGAAAAATCTTGAGCGCAATCGCCTGCAAAGCGAGGATTGGAAATGATAGGGCGATTTGGTGTCTTCTGAGCCGTTGCCTGACCTCCGGAGTTGGGGCGTGTGCGGCAAGCGCAGTCAATCGGACTTGGAAATCATCACCGCCTCTTGCTTCTCGTTGCTTCTGTCACTCAGAACTATCAACGCCATCGGACAGATCAAATGAACGCAGCTGCGCAGCGCCTACTTAATCATGCAGTTCTACAATCATACGCGCTCAGCGTCCTGGCGCCGTCTTTCGAAAAACCTGTAGACTTTGCGGGCTTGACTTCTCGCGCTACTACGACAACGCCTTTGCCCAGCGGATTACCCACCGTCAGGCATACGGTAGACCGCTGGCGTGTGCCAATCAGCTGCTGCGCGCGCCCGGTCCGGAGGATGTCAATTAAATGCTGATGGCTATGATTCCCGATGCCCTGTACCGAACTTATGCACGGCCTATTCTGGGACAATCCTGCTCCCATAAAGGTCGGTGGATTGACTATGCGCAGCAAGCTTTATTTTATTTCCATCCTTCCTGCTCAATCCATCTCCGGGTTTCTTGGCCTCATCGTAGTGCACGCCGCTCGTTCGTTCTCCATATTTTCTATTCACTATGAAGGCCTTCTCTTTTGCCCTCGCGCTTGCGGGTATTTCCTCAGCGCTTGCTGCACCATCCAATGTCACATTTGAACGGTACGTCGCTGGCATCTGCTCTGCAAGGTTGCCTTGCTCACCGAACGCGCCAGAAAAGCAAATTTTCCCAACTACGTCGAGGGCAAAGTAATCGTCGAGCTGACCTCCACGTCCTCTCTGCTCGGTAAACGCGACGATGTGCGCTCCTCTGCGCCTTCCTCTGGTCTACGGTATCTGACAGTCTCCAGGTGCACGCGCGCTTCTTCGCCGAGCTGGACAAGCGCTTCTCGTCCGACGCCTGGTCAAAGAAGCGCATCTTCGACTCGCCAGTCTTCACTGGCGCTTCACTCACTCTGAAGGTACGCATGGCGCAGTCGCCCGCGTTTGAGTCCACTGACTCTGGCTGTAGTCCACAGATGATATCGCGAAGCTGCGCAGCATCGCTGGCGTCAAGGCCGTTCGCCCTGTCAGAGTCCTCGAGGCCCCCAGGTACGTACCATGCCTATTGGATGCGCGAATAATGATGTTCATAAGGTCCTAGGATTCGATCCCAGGCGCCGGTGGCAAAGGCGAACGCGCAGGCGAACCCCAAGACCTACGCGCCGATCGCGATGACCGTACGCCTGCTTCATTATTCGTAAATTTATCAGTGCTCTTATCTTTGGTTAAGGGCGTTGACAAGGTCCACGCCTCCGGAAACAAGGGCAAAGGCATCAAGATTGGAATGTACGTGCATGCCTGATTGACGCGCGCGCGCAACTTTTGCTGATCCATCCTTTTCTCCTTTTCTCAATTCACTGTCCATACAGTATTGACACCGGTGCGTCTCTCGAGAGGTGAACTCGATTGAGTACTCACCTGCTTACTGGGCGGGCAGGCATCGATTATACACACCCCGCACTCGGTGGCAAGTTCGGACCCGGTCACAAAGTTGCCGGCGGGCACGACTTCGTCGGCGATGACTACCCGCTCGACCCGCAGCCGGACGACGACCCCCTCGACCAGTGTGCTGGACATGGCACGCACGTCGCAGGCATCATTGGCGCGAACCCAGGCAACGACCACGGCGTCGTGGGCGTCGCCTACGAAGCCTCGCTGTACGCCTACCGCGTGTTCGGCTGCAACTCGGGGGTGGACGACGACATCACTGTCGCGGCGCTCCTGCGCGCGTTCAGCGACGGTTGCGACGTGCTCACGCTGAGTATTGGCAGCAGGGACGGCTGGAGCGAGAGTACGACGAGCGTCATTGCGAGCCGCGTCGCGGAGCACGGGCGCGTCGTGACCGTCAGCGTTGGCAACGGCGGCGACGACACCGGCGCGTGGACGGTGGAGAGCCCGGCCGGCGGGATTAACGTCATCGCTGTCGGCTCGGTCAACGTCCCTGACATCGAGGAGGGCGGCTTGGTGTCCAACTTCACGAGCTACGGTCCCAGCTACGATATGTTCTTCAAGCCCGCCGTCAGCGCGCCAGGGGGAGGCATTCTGAGCCTGTGGCCTGTCAAGATGGGCGCGTATCAGCTGCTCTCGGGGACTAGTATGTCTACTCCGCATGTTGCGTACGTCCGTCCTTCCCTTATCATCTTTGCGCCCAATTTTTTGCTGAATGTGTTGATGATTAGTGGCGTTGCAGCGCTTATCATGAACGCCAAAGGCAAAGGCGCCTATAGGCGCATGCGCGACCTGCTCGAGACGACGTCTACTTGGATCCCGCAGACCAAGGCCAAGAACTCGCCGCCGCACACGCTGACGCAGCAGGGTGCGGGGATAATCAACGCCTACGCCGCGATCAACTACAAGACGGTGGTAGCGCCCGGCGAGCTGCTGCTTAACGACACCTCGCACTGGAAGACGTGGCACACCGTCTTCGTCACGAACAACGACAAGGCTGCGCGAACGTACACGCTCAAGCACGTCCCTGCCGGCACGGCGAACACGCTGATCTCCGGCACCGTGCAGGTCGCGCAGTACCCCGTGCCGCAGGACAACAAGGTCACTGTAAGCGTCCATATCGCCCAGACGAAGATCACCGTCCAACCGGGCAAGACGGTCCCCGTCGCCGTCGCCATCAGCCCGCCGACGAACGCCAATGCGAAGCTGCTGCCGATTGTCTCTGGCTTCATCGAGGTTGCGTCCGACAGCAAGGAGACGCTCCGTGTAGCGTACATGGGCGCGGCGACGTCGCTCAAGGACATCCATGTCCTGGATACCACGCCCGATGTTCTCGGCGCGCCGACGCCAGTGTTGATGGCAGGCCTGGGGCAGGTACAGACCGGCGCGCGGAACTACACGTGGGAGGGGAGCGACTTCCCCATGCTCACGACGCGGCTTGCGTTCGGCACCGCCGCGCTACGCGTCGACCTCGTCAAGCCGGACATCAAGCTGCCCAAGCGCTCTCTCTACACCCGCGGCCTTGCTGCTCCGATATCATGGTGGCGCCCCGACTCGCCCAGCGGCGCAAAGAGCAGCCTCGTTGCGGGCGGCGAGTCGTTCAGCAAGGTGCCGATCCTGGGCACGCTGTTCGAGCACGACTATATCTCGCGCAACGACCTCAATAACGTGCGCATGTACCAGGCCGTCGTTCCGGTCGTCTTCGCGGACGGAAAGCCCGTGCCGCATGGCCAGTATCGTGCGCTGCTGCGCGCGCTAAAGGTTGGGGGTGACCCGGCGCAGGAGGCGGACTACGAGGTTTGGCTGAGCCCGCCGTTTGGCTACGTTGGGAAATGAGCCTGGGTCGGTTCCTCCTCCGAATGGGGGGTTTTTCTCCCTGCCCGCATCGACATTGGGTTCCCGGTGAATTATTGGTATCTTTTGGGTCTAATTTATGCGTTGAGACTCGCTCACGATCTTTATTCCACCACGAACACGTCGACTTTCTGCCCGCGCACTGGACATTATTACTACGTCATGCCGAACCTTTGTATTTATGCGCGAGCTGTCATTCTTGACCAGCCTCGAGCTGATATTCGCTACAATCTTGATGAGACGGCTGCGATTCTCGCTAAATTGTGGCACGTCGTCTGGCTGCAACGGTATCCATTTGAATGGAATTTAACGGGGGAGAGACTTGTGAACAAGTTTCAGATACGTTTCTCGAGGGAGGAATGTGTTTTCTCACCTGTGGTAAGGGTGGGAAGACTCGCACGAGACTCCGGGAGAGGCAGAGGTTCACATCTCCAAGGTGGGTTCCGAAACCAATATATCAATGCCAGGAGACAGGCTCCAAGATCTATCCCATATATCACGACGAAAGTTCCGAATAGAACGATCACTACTGTTGCCGCAACAGTAAGTGTCGTGAAGCAGAGAGGGCGGATAATGGCGTAGGGCCCAGCTGACGGCGAGCTGACGCGGAGCCAGAAAAATATGAGAACGAATAGAGCGGGGCAACACAGCGCGAGAAGCACGTCATTAATGCTTTGCAGCAGTATAATAGCAACGAAGCCAGCGATGGATGACTTGAAAGGCGGATGCGCGCGCGGAGACGGGTTGTTTCTTCTGCTGCCAATAAGCGAGATAGCGAATCCTGCAATTGCACCGACAGAAAACATGCCACCCAAGATGACTGCGCCTAACGCAATTACTTGAAGATAAAGCGCAAGCTCGATTCCAGTGATCATAAGCAATAATAACAATAGGCACTGCTACCCACATCAGTTATTGGGCAAACGAACGCCTGTACACCGTCTCGTACTGCACCTTCCGCATGGAATCCCGCTGTTGTATCACGGTACTAGCTTCCGAGCATGCGAATGCGAAGTAGAAGCATGGAAGCGGCGTGGCACTGACGAAGGGCGTAATAAACTGGAGCGCAAAGCGCAGTAACGGCAGCAGGATAGAGACGATCGCAAATGCGACTCGAAGTCGGGAGTTCGCCCAGGCCATTCGTTGAGCCTGCCGTGCGCCCTGCAGTCCGCTAAACCTGGGAGCAACGTCAGATGGATACATCCTGCATTTCCTCTTTCACTGACGATGAATCGTAAAGACTTCCCCAGGACCGGTCCCCGACGGTGTTCTTCTCCCAGACGGTGCCCCTGCGGAATGTCTCAGAATTAAACCATGGATGGTTCCATTTGCAGCACGAACACGGCTCCAATTGCGATTGCTACCGCGCCGATAATGGTTGAAGCGTTATTCTTCTCGGCGCAAAGCCCAAGCTGCTGGTTGGCGCAGATCAGAGACCACATGCTCAGACCAGCGACAACGAAAACTAGGCAGTTGCCGGGACCCAGCCAGGAGGCGATTGGCATGACGGGGCAAGGGGGAACGGACTGGGCTTCGCTGCATCAGGGCTTTTAAGCTTCCTGGGCTCCGGGTCCTGAAGAATGTAGGCATAGCAAGCGTCGCGGGACCGCGGGCAATTACTTACCGCCACAGAGTCACGTGAGCTTCGTATTCTATTTCGTCCAAGTGAAGCGAATACTCTGGTCCACAGGTCCACAATGTTCGCCGAAACGGTCTGTGGCGTCAACAACGTTAGTCGCACCCAACTCTGAATTATCAATTGGATCGGCGAGATGCTCGCACTGTTAAGTGACACAATCATTCACCTTCATTAGGAAGATGATCACATGTAGCCGGAGCACTGAGACTGCCGCGGCCGTCGTCCGACAATTTTGTGCTACGCGTAGGTCCTGCATTTAGCACCATCCCCGAAAGATGACTCACCCCGTTCCACAGGCTCACGCACCCCTGCTCGACCTCGTCGCTCTCATCACTGAAAGTGTCCACACGATCATTGCGGAGTACACTGCGGCGGGCCGCTCGGTGCCCAGCCTAGACAGCACCGATCCCTCGCAAACGCTCGACGGCCGCGCTATCCGCGACGCGGTGTGCATCCTCGAGAGCGCGTGCGCGCAGCTGTGCGCGAGCGTCGCGCCGGCTGGGCATACTATGGTGAACGTACGTCGGGTTGCGCTCATCCTGCAAAGCGCGCTTACGGGGAGGAGTTGTGCAGCGTGCATTCGGGGTGCGTGCCGTCATTCGAAGATACACAATGGATTTGAGGAATGAGCATGCTTTTGCAGATGGTCGATCCGGCGTGCCTGCGGGTTGCGCTGACCGCACACACCGCTGAGCATCTCCGTAGCGGTCCCAAGCATATAGCGGAGCTCGCTGCGTTGGCCGCGATGGACGCGGCAAAGCTCGGCCGCGTGCTGCGCAACCTCGCCATCAAGCACTGTTTCCGCGAAGGTGCGCATGTCGTCGCCTGGCAGGCAGCCGGGACGGTCTAAGCAGCGGTTCAGTTAGCCAAGATGTCTACGCCAATAACAAGCTCAGCGTATGCCTCCTGCCAGAAGACACGATCAGCGGGATAATCGGCAGCCTGTAAGCTGAGAGTTACGGTAAATCGGATGTAGCTGACCGATCCTCAGCGCGGATGAGTTGTGCATGGGGTTTGGAAGTCTATCCGACGTGCTGGTTGATCCTGAATGGGCGCTGTCCAACGACAAGGAGAGATGCGCATTCGTGCGCGCCCATGGAGCTCCCCTATTCGAGTTTCTCGAGAACGACGTGAGTCAGGGCCTTCCATTATTCACCATGGACTCACAGTCGACGGTTCTTAGCCAATCCGAGGCCCGGTAAGTGGTATCACGTCTTCATCGGCAAGACCGTTCAGTATCGCTCCAGAGATTCCCAATAGCCATGCAAGGCTGGACAGAAGTGAACGGCGGCTCTCGAATAATTACGGAATGTCAGTTCGTCGCCTGCGTCAGTTGTGAACTGAAACCTGCTCACCATCTGGCAATAGTATACCCGTGGGCAGCGACTCCGCGGGATATAACAGTCTGCGACCTCGGAGGCAGCACAGGCCACATGATGCTTGCGCTGGTTAGGGCGCAGCCGCATATTCAGGCAGTCGTCCAGGACTTGCCGAGCGTTGTCGCGCAAGCGCAGATCGTACGTAGTCGTTAGCCTACATATCATCAGTGGCGTTGGGTATCTAATTTGATCCTTCAGTTTTGGGAACAACAAGCGCCGGAGCTGCTCACCGCGAACCGAGTGCAACTTGTCGTCACAGATTTCTTTGTGGAGCCGCCAGTCGCTGGATGCGACTTCTACTACGTACGTCAGCCCATACGCGGGTAATGGAAAGCTCACTAAACCCCGCACGACTCACCAGCTGAAGCATATTATGTGAGTTCAGCATTGCAAGTCGATCACGCGGATGCAGACTGACTGTGCCATCTGAAGGCACGACTGGCCCGACGACGACTGCGTCACAATCCTGCGCAACGTGCGCAAGGCCATGACGAAGGAGCATACCAAGGTCTTAATACGTGCGTATGCCAGCGCGATTTGAATGGAATGGGGTGTAATGAGAGTATCTTTAGATGAGATCGTCCTGACGCACGCGGCGGCGGGGCAACTCGAAAGCCATAATCAGGTGAAGACACCACGAATCCCCGATGAAGTGATACTGCGCTGACCATTCACACGCTTCAGGCACCATTTCCGCTGCTCGCCAACTACGGCGTCGGCGCGCAGCGGAAATACAACCAGGACCTCTTGATGTTATCAACGCTCAACAGCCGCGAGCGCTTCCTAGACGAGTTCGTAGCCATCGCGTGAGTCGTTATAAAGCAGTATAAAGAGGCGTTTTGGTGATTGGACTCAGCGAGCAGGCCGACCTCAAGTTCGTCAAGGTCTGGGATGGCGGTGATACGGCGATCGTGGAGTTCGAGGCCGCGTAGACGGGATATATGGGGCATGAACTAGTCGGGATAGATATGAAGATGCGGTAATTGAAGCAGATGTCTGTTTTGTCCAGACCAGAGCGCACTTGAGCTAGCCGGAGCCCCTGAGAACAGTGGATTACGCAAGTCACCGTCGAGCAACCAGGGTTTGAAAGAAGTGCATCACAATATGCCATAACCAAGACAGCCATAGGCAATACCAGAGCGCGCCGAGTGGCCGCCGAGATAAGAGTTCTGTTGATACGACTCGCGAAAAATGGAAAAGATCGGGCGAGCACCGCGCAACGAAGAAAAAGAGACGACTGGATCATATACAACTAGCGAGAAACAGAAACCAGGGCCGAAACGGTGTGCGAGCATGCTGCCGAGATTCTGAGCGACGGCGTTGGACTGGAGCACGAAGGAGGAAAGACGCGTTCTGCGGGCTTTGAAATTGCTTCCGCTTCTTGCTCTGGTCGACGTCAATGGGAATTCCGCCAAGTCGCAGTTCACTGCAGAGGGGATTTTTCTTCGCAAAAGAGTCAGAAAATGGCTATGGAACATGTTCTTATCTATGTCAGAGTACTCGGCCGCCGAGGTGAGTGCTTACTTGATCTCCCCCCAAAATCAGACCCTCGTGCATCGGACGCTCAGTTTGTGAATAGGTGCGGCATACTAGATACTGTTACTGAACGGTATCCTTTCTCGTTTGCAGCTTACGCTTTCACTGCTCGCTGATGCCGGGGCCCGAGCCGGAGGAGGTTTGTGATGTCGCACGGCGCCCGTGCGCAGGCTTGTCCTGGCCCGATTCTCGACCGTCGACGGTCCTTCTTTTCGTCCTCTGGACTGGCTCTGGGCCACCCTGCTGGTGAGTCCCGATAAAATATCTGACATGCTGACGGATTTGAGAAATTCTCTCACAGACCCGGGAACTGCACCGTCATGCGCTTTATTGAACTATAATCCCTCAGGCTTGTTTCTTACTCGAACTGCTAGCCTTTGCAAACCCGGATAGAAAACTCGCTGCAAGCTCGCGTTCCGCGGGTATCTGCGGATTGACGGCCCTGCAAATCTCTCGCATCCGGCTGCTCTCGGCACGCCGACGCTGACGCACACTGCTCCAGCGTGGCCATGATCGAGACCTCTTCTGCGCACCACAGCCTCCACCATAGGATTTGGAATTGGTATATAGTATCGTCAGGGGCCCCGCTCGTCGTAAGTATCCTGTGCTCAACCGTCTCTCTGCCAACCGCCCGCACGCCTCGCCTGCTCGCCCGCGCCCAATGGAGCTGACGCTCGACAACCGCTGCCCGCTCAATACGACTGCCGCGTCCAAGCTGTCCGAGCGGCAGTACGTCGTGCGCACGCCGTTCGCGCTGCACCGCCGCACGTCGACCGTCGCGTCCGCCGCGGGCCACGAGCTTGCGCGCATCGAGTGGAGCGCGTTTGGCCCCGACGTGCTGCACCTGCCCGGTTGCGCGCGCCGCGTCCGCGTGTCGACCTTCCTGCGCCGCGACAAGTGGTGGCTGCAGTGAGTCTTCGCCGCCCGCACGGCTGACGCGCGCGCGCTGACAGCACCCGCCGCGCCGCAGCTCCCGCTCCTTTGAGCACGACGGCGCCCGGTACACGTGGCTCGACGTGCCGTTCCGGCCCCTGCGCGTGCGTCGTCCGTGCTGACGCGCGCGCGCCCTGCTGACTTTGAGCAGCTCGTGCCCGAAGGCGAGAAGCTGCCCGTCGCCGTGCTCACGCAGTACCCGATCGGCAAGACGCAGCTGAGCGTGTCGACCGAGGGCCTGGTCGCGCTCGACATGGACATCATCTTTGTCACCGCCGTCATCATGCTCCAGATGCGCCGCCAGCGGCGCCACCAGCGCACCTCCACCTCGCGCGCCGTCAGAATATGATTGCCGTCGCTTGGCTCCCCCGCTCCATTGATTGCTCGCGTCGCGCTGATGCTGCTCTGCACTCGCATTTGACTCGCAGGGCCCTCGCGCGTAGCTGACTCCATCAGCAACTCCCTTAGCCTTGCCACCGATATCCAGGCTCTACCGTAACATTTAAGTATACATATTGTACTACTTCGCCGCTCGTTTGTATTTCTACGCCAACTCCCCTTCCCGAATCCAACTATAACTGATAAGCATCCTTGTTTGGGCAGCGCACCGCGAGTCATTTACTTCGGACCCGAAATTGTGCACAACGAGTTCCCCAGTCAGCCCGTTCCCCGCTGCAGCGTTGAAGACCGCGGACATGAGCAGGCATGTGGTTTAGGTCACATGCCTGTATTGTCAAGAATGGGTGTGATTCTCTTGGCGGCCCAGCTGACTCCCCACACCGATATTACAGGACGTCCACCGTATTCTAAATACGGCCTGGGATACGAAGACGGGATACCGCGCGCGAGATTAGACTTTCCGACGTCCTTGAGGTTGGTGCTGACGTGAAGCTCCGTCTCTATGCGAGCATCCGTAGCAGGATGATGAAGGCGCGCGCGTGTGAGTGTGAATGAGAGCCTGAGTGCGGAAGTACTACTGATGTTTTATGCTCGAATATCGCAGATGAGCTTGCAGCAGACTTTGGTGAGCGCCCACTCCATCGCCCACAGTGAGATGGTTTATTTCTCAATTCGCAAACGCTCTCGGAGCTGTTGGGTCAAGGAGACAGGGAGAATTACTCCGATGCGTATGCGCAAGTCCCCATTCCAGCATGACTGTACCAGAATCCGGGCAGTCACAGCAGTTCGATCATTCTCAGTGACTCTGTTGAAGCGGAATGCAGGGTTGAATCATTCGTTTCTGGTGTGCAACGTTTGGGACATTCCGCGCTTTTACGACGCAGGTCACAGCAAGTTGCAGATCGCCGGCCAGCGGCCAGTCGTTCGAAGTTCGCGCTGCAACATCGTCCATATTGGATACTAGTGAGGAAGTGAAAATGGAACTCTACGGTGCACTGCCAGACCCGGCCGGAGTGGGAAAGAACGCGAGATCGATAGTTCTAGCGCATTTTCGGTGTGCATAGGGTCTAGCAGATGATGAGAGCGGTCGGTGAAGATGCCAATGGTGAGCAGCCACTCCGATATAGTCTTCAGGACTCTGCAGCGGTACGCGTCCCGATGAGATGATGCACTGTGCACATACTGATCTCAGATGCGCGCGCGCGACGTCGGCTTTTAGATGCGATGATGCTACGACCTTTCGAGTCAGATGGCGAATTATAACACAGTCTGAAGGGAAGGACAGATATGTGTTGTAGTTATGTGAGTTGCAAAATTCCGGAAATATCAAGGTTTGAGCTTGTTGCAGCCTCATCTGCGGACTTGGAATTTTCCGAACCTCTCTTCGCTCCGCACCACGACCGCGACGGGCAAGTCGCGCCGCCGTCGATCTGCACATACCCCTGTACCCACACATGAAACGCTCCTCTGAGCGCGGTATTACCCTCCCCAACGAGCTTCTGGTGGTCATACTCGAGCTTTTACCGCTGCTATCCGACGTTCGATCTGCAGCAGCCGTTTCGTGCCAGTTCTACGCACCAGCTTGACACTATGGGCTCGATATCTACGGACGCGTGTAACTCTGTTGCGCGCACAACGGCGATATGTCGCCCCAGGTGCTCCGAGATGTTGTAAAGCACGCTCCGGCCAAGAACTTGCGTCTGAGCCGGTCTCTCAACTGGGGGTCTTCGGGTTTCACAAAATTTGGCGACGATTCTGATATCCTGACTGAATCCATCGCATTACTCAAGGATTCGCTGCCTATGCTTGTAGTCTCCCTGCGTCTCGGCGAGCTTCGGGAAGCTATCGACGACCTGAACGCTGCCCTGCGCCGCGACTGCGCAGTCTATTTCTCTGCTGTGACGGCGACGCACCTTTCAAAAATTCCACAGCGGTGCGGTCGATAGCTTCTCCGGCATCGCTCCGCGCCTCTGTGAACTCGAGGTGATGTGTTTGAACTGCGCTTCGGGCTCCGAGGGCCGAATATCTGCGTTGACAAACTCGTTTCTCACCTCTTGGGTCCGATGTTGCGAGCCTCCGACTCCGCTCCGCACAAAGCACCATCTTCCACACCTCGCGGAACTCGAGCTCGACACGGAACACCTCACCAATCCGCTCGATCTTGCCGGCTTAGCATGCGCAGTCCCTGGTTTTCTACGACACTGTCTGGCGTGATCATGTGCCGAGCCTGTCGCTGGAGCTCGAATATATTCCAGAGCTTCATTATATCGGCTGGTCCCAGTATGACGCGGAGAACTGCGCGCAGCTCGTTGATGGCCGCAAAGCAGACGGCAAATCGCTGCTGAATATGCGCCTGTCTGCTCTTCGTAGCGACGGCGTTGAGGTTTCGGTAGCGTCTCGCAATGGGGCGTGGCGACGAAGCTACCATTTCCGCTCTGAGCGTGCGGACGTCGTCGAAAGTGCCGCACTCGAAATATCGGATGATTCTGCTTGCCCCTCCTCCGTCGTGCCCGTGCATGGCGGATTTAATGCATCTGTCCACTCTCTCGACAGGTCATTGCCTTGTCCGCCCCACACTATGTCGAGGGCTATACGTGCATTCCCGGTACCCTGTCTTCCTGTTCTGCTTCCAAGATCTTTAAGGGTACTCCGCTTAAAAGTTAACACAGAACGAGCTTACAGGTGTTATGTTCGCATCTTCGGCTCTTCAGTGCGTCCCTTTGGATTTGTACTGTATGCGCTGCCATCCCTCGAGCCGACGAGATTGCAAGCAGAATTGTACGTCTGCCATCCAATGTCTCGAGTGCGTCTCCGCGATGTCTCACTCTATCTGCAGGTAGCCACGTTCCACCCGCGATGCCGCGAGCTTGACTTAGCTGCGCTGAACAACCTACCTGCTCTACGTGTTGCACCAATTGTCAGCGCCGACCGTGCTCAATGCGCCATTTAGCCCTGCTTTTCGGATGCTGGACGCCTCAAGCGTGCATATCCCGCACTGGCGGTTGGACAATGCACCTGCATTTTCCGGAACGCTGGCCTACAAGTCGCGTAAATATTCGAATAGTGCGTTGAAGCATTCTGCTGCCGCACGAGATCACTTAGGTTTTGGACGTTTCATGTGGCAGCACGCGGAAGGGAGCGTGCAAACTCCGACCGCGGCGCTCCTTTCCTTCCGCCGTGACACTGGATATTGGCGCTCACGAACCCTGCAATACGCAAGGATAGAGAATGCTAACAAAGGCTGCGCGATGCGCTTAATGTGAGCGTTATGTCATTGTGCTGCTTCGTCAGCTCGTACTTACTCGCCCAGACCGGACTGCGAACCTCGCGCTGCCTTAGCTGCCATACCTGCAGCGAATTCAAGACGCGCTCTACGAAATTACGCAGTCACAACGCGCAGCCTGTGAACGGACGGTTTGACCGCAAGCCGGGCGTTTAACGGCGCGGCCCAAGGGATGCTGAATGCGTGGAGCAAGGCCGACCGTCGCGCGCGTCGGATCTGTTTGCCAATCTTGCCCCTCTCTGGTATACAAGGTGCGCTTTTCCCGTTGCTTCTACGTTGCTCTTCTAATGACCTCGCGCGCAGCCTCAGAGGCATAGGGCTTCGCACCCCGCCCGTTACGTTCCGGAAACGCTGCCTGCGTGACTTGAAGACGCGCGGATTGAGCACTCGACAGTGCGCGAAGCAAATCCAGCACGCGGTATTCGCTCAGAGGCTGCGCCTCGCGAGCGGACGACGTGCTCCGGCTTGCGTCGCGACTCAGGCGCGCTACCCGTCGGTTCTTTCGTACCTCGCTGCACGCCCACGACGCATCCAGCCGGTCACATTCAACTCGTCCTTTGCGCGCAGCGCCCGAAGGGCCGGCCGTCAGTCAACATGCACCCGTTTAATGCTAGCGAGCAGCGTCAAGTCCGGAAGCGATGCATGACCCGGACTCGGTGCCCAAAGCTTGTGGATGCTCGCGCGCGAGCGCGCTTTCGGCGCGCAATCTGCAACCCGCCCGAAGAATGCTTGCGGCATCAGTTATGAACAACCGACCTGGGCGGACGGCCGAACTTGTGGCTTTGTATGTCGTGTCAGCCATACGAGCGAGCAACGGTACGCTCTTGGTCTTTCTGTCGCAGCATGCCGCGATGCTCATCCTGGATTCTAGCCATTCGCGCGCTTCGGGTGTTGGAATTTCGCTGGCTCCTGGACACACCATCCGCTGTCGCAATGATGATTCCCGTTCTGTAGGGCGCTCGCCGCGGCGATGATGGGGATCCAGACTGGGAGGTGAGCTGTCGCCCGAGTCGCGATTGCCGAAGGACCGCGCTAGGTTGATAAATCGTTCATTGAACATCTGTTCGTCGTCCAGCCTATCGGTGGTGCTCGCCTCAGGCGAGCGGCGATAGAAGGAAAAGAATGCAGCGGATATGGCGGGATCCAGGGTCTATCGCGTGCGTTTCGATGGCTCTGGATTGTATAGCTCATCGCGGTTTGCGAGGATAGCAGATGATGAGTGCGGTTTGAGATGGCGGCGTGACTATTCCGCAACAACGATCGGAGGCAACGCTCTTTTATACTGTGCACTCTGCTGCGCCGTACGTGGAATGGGATGGAGGACCGGCGGGATGTGGATGACGAGGATCATCGCTCGGCGCTCATCCTAGTCGGAACGGTAAAATGTCTTGAAAGGCTGCCTACGCCGCACCAGAACTGCTCTCATCGTCTGCTGCTTCCTCGCATAGAGTCAACCCCAGAAGGCAACACAGCTGAATTCGAACGCCTGATTAATTGGTCGGGACGGAAAGGTCTACTTGGGTCCACTTGAAATCAGCACGCGAAACGTGCCAGCTCACTCATTTGGGCCCGTCGACGTCGGGGGTCAACTGCAAGCGAGAAATTTGCATCAGTCGGCTGCGTCATCCGGCACCCCGCAGTGGATCCGCGTATTGCGCTGTTAGTATAAAGCTCGGAGAAAGTCGCTTGGGGCGGCGTACTCATACTCAGCTGTAGAACCGCTCTCATCATCTGCCAGCTCATGTCTCAGACAAAAACGTAGATAGAATACTCGACCACGGCCATCCTGGCCCGAGAGTCCGGAGGGAGGGGATGCATACTGATGGCGGGTCCAAAGCACAGTCGAGGTCTCGGAATTAGAATTCCTGCCGCTGAGTGTGTCAAGTAGTGTGTATAAACCGTGACGTGAGGATGGGAAGATCGATAGTGCATTTCATGCATTGGGGGTTGTGCAGAGATGAATTGGCGGGGGTGATACCTCCGATGTCACGGTGCGCCGGGGGATATGTATCTACATAATGTATGCGATGGGATGCAATGCGGCCAGGAGACGGAACCGGGACATGCTTTAACTCATATTATATCCGAAAAAGAGCATACAAGGAGGAGTGTTGTGCGCTTTCATGGAGATGGTGCGGATGATTAGTTGCTTAGTACTGCAAGCATTCATCAACCTTGCTGTCGGGAGGAGAGCCGTAGGCAGCCAGGAGCACGCGGTTAAATACTCTAATTAGTACAATTATTTCGGCATCTAGCTCCCATATATTGCAAAAACCGTGAGTTGAAAAGTCTAGAGAGAGAGTTCGATGATCGCATGGCATCATACAGAACTTCTCTTCCTTTCAAATACAACAGCATAGTAGTCTATTGCATAAAACAACCGATAAATCAGCTTCACGGGCGCTTTACCATTTTTACTCCGCTCGAAGAACGGACGAGGGAAAGGAACAACACGCTTTCAAACTCCGAGCTTTCGCTCTTCTCCGCTTAACTAGTCTCGTAACCAGCCGTTCGTTGCGTCGGAGTTGGAAACTCCGTTCGGCAACGAACGTCTGGGAGGAACCGTCGGGGTTTTGGCTGGATCTTTTTCGCAGATAGGCGTGTGAAAAAAGACTTAGCAGAATCCGCCTGCCCCCACCACTCAAAAAAATGCCTCTCAGACCCGCAACCAAAAATCGATATTATCGGATTCTGAAGCGAATGAGAATACAAATTTTTGGACCTCAGGAAAATACCCAGTAATTAATGCGGACATCCGAAACCTTTTTCAACATTCTCATTAAGCGAATTATGGTCCTTAAATATCTCTGCACTGCAATTTGGAGGTTCAGAGCCTCTGAGGGCCTCGGGAGTTCATGCGGGTCCCCAGCAACCTGGTGACGTGACCTCATCCATCCTCGAGTCCCCCCGAGCCTTTTCAAGCTTGTACATGCACAGCATACATGATATGAGGTATACTGAGCTCTATGGTACTTAGGAAATCCCTCCAGACCCTTGCTATCGCGAGAAAACGACCCTGTCGTGGTGTCTGTCAACACCGACAGAGATTGAAGCTTGCAAACACATGTAATAGCACCGCATAACCTTGCAATCTGGTCCTAAAGTACATTAGACCCGTCGGAAGCGGTTCAGAGGCTTCCTAAAGGCTTCCAGTAATTACTGGGTATTTTCCTGGGGTCCAAAAATTTGTATTCTCATTCGCTTCAGAATCCGATAATATCGATTTTTGGTTATGGGTCCGGGAGATGTTTTTTTGAGTGGTGGGGGAGGCGGATTCTGCTAAGTCTTTTTTCACACGCCTATCTGCGAAAAAGATCCAGCCAAAACACCGACGGAGCGTACCAGCCGCTAAGGTAGACGACACGGAAACTCAGCAAACCTACCAAATGCGGCAAGTGACTGCTGTCAGACCGCATTTTGAGGATTTCCCCTCCTTGTAGACCCACTATGGAAAATCGGCTTCCAACAATCTTTTTGCGCAGTCCGTCGGATTCTGAAAGTGTAAGTATCAATGCAAACGGTGCTCGGGCTGTGCTGTTATCTTTTGTTTTGGTCCTCACCTCTGCACTCGGGTGAGAGAACCATTGGGGTACACCAGAGGTCCCAAAACAGTATATAAACGTCTTATGTACATTTATAAGTACCATTGACTCTTCCTGGCTCGAAATAATCCAGAGAGTCGTGTTCTTTCACTCCTCAAAACCGACACTCACAAAATGGCAGGTCTTTTCACACACGCCCTGGATTATTTCAAGCCAGAAAGAGTCAATGGTACTCATAGATATACAGAAAACATTTATATACTGTTTTGGGACCTCTGGCGTGCTCCAATGGTTCTCTCACCCGAGTGCAGTGGTGAGGACCAAAACAAAAGATAACAGCACAGCCCGAGCACCGTCTGCATTGATAATTACACTTTCAGAATCCGACGGACTGCGCAAAAAGATTGTTGGAAGCCAATTTTCCATAGTGGGTCTACAAGGAGGGGAAATCCTCAAAATGCGGTCTGACAGCGGTCACTTGCCGCATTTGGTAGGTTTGCTGAGTTTTCGTGTCGTCTACCTTACTTGACGAAGGCATCTGTCGGAGTTTGAAAGTAGCGGCTGGTTACGAGCCTACCGCTTAACCCGGTATATCGACCATTGCTACCCCCGCACCTGCCACACTCCAGCTCGAAACGGTTACGGCGCGACCTGAAAACAGCGCGCGGCTCCAGGTGATCTCACTTGCACTACTGAGCGCATTCATCCCCGCCAGTTTGCTCACGTTTCTGCCAGACCTGGTCGCCAGCGTTACCAGAATGGCGCGCGCAACCCTTGCTGCGGATACACGGCTTGGATGCTTTGTGGACCGCGACGTTATTGGACCTACCCAATGGCGCCTCGCGAACAATAGCGAAGTCGCGCAAATAACGGCGAGGTCGCCATCCAACACGACAGACGTTGAATGGCCCAACCAGCGGCGCGAAGAAACCTGCTTGAATGCGGGCTACGGTAATCGCGCGTAGCGTCCTGGTCCTATCCCTAAACCACGCAGTTAGACTTTGCCTACTGCGTGTCGAGCTTTGTCGCTGACTCCAGCTTAGGAACTGGCAACTAGGACGAGCGTGGGCCGCAACCAGCGTCTTTATGGCCGACCTGTCTGACCGCAAACGCTTCTTGAGTACCCGCTGCCTCGTGGTTGTAATATCGGCGTCGGTGCGAGTGCATCGACTATCAGCGACTCAACGACTTCGATGCAAGCCTACGGAGCGTACCACTCAACCGCAGCGTGTCGTTCATCCGCGCGCGCGTCCTACACTCCGGCTTTGGACGCTCCTGCTCACTTGTACGATTCTACACAGGCGCTCACCTTTGGCGCAAGGTTTTCATGCTCCAGCTCGCCCTGCGCATTCGCCGTCTTGTGCAGGCCACCTTCGAGACAGCGGCGCGGTGAACGTGTATTCTGCGCACACCCGCCGATGCCGACAACCCGTATATCCTAGCCGAACGGCCGCCACGCTTTGATACTGCCACCCGCGTTCTCGAACTCGAGTCGGCAGCGCTCCAGGCAAGAACTGGCCGGGTGCGCGTTTTGCTCTTTCTTTGCTTCTATTGCTGACTCTTAGGCCATTTACTCCAGACTGCGGGGAGCGCGCCCGCCGCCTGTCTTATGCGCGAAGATAGTGATCACCCACTGCACACGTTAGCGTCGTCGACGTATCGCAACTGTACTGTACGACGATTGTACCAGCGGCGCAAGCTTCCTCCTAGTTCACCGCTGACGTTGCGATTCTAGATTGAATATACCTTGGCCTCTCGCGCGTCGCTTGCTACCGCCGTCCTGGCAGTGGTGGTCGAGAGAAATTGGAAAGCTCAGCCGCGAACGGAACGGGCGCATCTACCCAGCCACGCTTGGTCGCGCACTTCCAGGCGTCAAGAGCGTGCTGGTGGGCGGCGCGACCGACGTTGGCTTCGAGTATTGGGCGCAGCCTGATGACCGCGCCGCGCAGTCCAGCGCGAAGAGGGATCCCATGAACCTGCGCTCGTCCATTCTGAGTGAGTTTCGTATTGGATTCTGTGGACGCTGAATGCTGACGACATTTTTCTCTTACACAGGTCCTGCTGGCAGTTGCCCGCGCAGTGCCAGTCTTCGTTCGTAAAGCTCGCGACGCGGACTCTGGGGCGATGCTGGACACTCAACGCTGGACGCGGATGATTTAACGATGCAGCATGCTGAGTACCGAACATGCGGGTTCGCCGTCACGGTATGCGCGATAAATTCGGGCGCGTTGCGCGCACCTAACGCTCCGCTCCCTGCAGCCAGGACACTTCGCCCTCGGATGAACGCGCGCTGGATGCACTAGCGCGGCACCTTGGACGGAAGGCTACGGCTGCGATTGCGCGCCCTGTAGTTCGCGAAGTGCGGACGGTCGTCCTCCGATCTAACCTGCACTCCTCCGAGAGCGTGCTGCACTCCGGCCCAGGCGTCACTGCCGTCGAAATTGTGCGTCACTTTTCGCGCCAATATTGCGCGGGCTTCTGGAACTGATATTTTCTTCTTTTGTGTCGATTTCAGAGAGGGCGGACGGCGCTCACAGCCCCAATAACTTAAGCGTCGCGCGAGGCGCGAAGACGGGCCGAGATCTGCGGGCTGCCGCTGGCGTGCACGGCAGGCCTGACCTGGTGCAGCGCGCGCCGCGGGGAGAGCTCACGGTCGCACAGAGCAGCGAGCGGAGACGGGCCCCGCGTTTTGCGCCGCTACCGAGTCACGTCCTATGTGGAGCGTAGCGCGTGTGGAAAGGACGCTACGTCGAGATGCATTTTATTAATTCTGTGTTCTGGACGGATTCAGCTGTGCGATAAGCAAGAAAGCAAGCACTACAAGAAAGCAAAGAATCCGCGACTATCAGACTGAGGTGTCCTTAGGCCGTCCATTCATCTACGGGTTGCGGGCCTCCTGTGAACCGAGCTACCAATAGGTCTTGAGAAATTGTAGACGATCCGCCTTGGCCATTGGCGTCGTAGTCGACCTCTGGCGGTGGCAAAGGCACGTCCGTCCGAGAGTTGTACATCCAGTCGCCGTATCCAAAGATGAGATACTGTTGTTGTGTCCAAGGCTGCGTGAATAGCGCCTGCGACAAGATGAGAGGGTTGAGAGCATCACCTGGCTCTGGAAGAGGTGACTCTGACTGGGAGTCGGCCACGTGAGCGATCAGGACTGTTTTCATAATGACTGCGCACCTCAAACATCACAGTTGCTCCTTCTGCAACAGCACTCCGAGACGCTGCCAGCTCGGCGCGCAATTGCTCCTGTTCCCTCGCAAGCCGTGCGTTGTCCGCTTGGACTCTAGCATTTTCCGCCCTCAGTCGATCCAGTTCTGCGCGGTTTGCATCGTCTGTCTTCCGCGCGGTGCGGCGGTCGACTCCCGTCCAACTGCACTGGGAACGAAGCGACGCGATGCGATTCTTCAACCTTCGATGCGAAAAAATGGGGGGATGGCGTACCTCGATGCCCTTCCTCGCGCAGGGAGTGCACTTCGCCGGCGCACCGCCATCGCATTTTATGTGCCTTAATTCGATCGTCAATCACCGTGACGAAACCGAGGAGAAAAAGAGTAGGAGTTGAACATACTTGCTGCGACAGTTGGTGCACGCGCTGCTGACGCGGCTCTTGTTCCTGGCAGTGCTCCTCATGGGCCGGTGACTCGGTCTAGAGAAGGCGCAGTCGGAGAAGAGCTGGTTGACGAGCTGGGTAGGAAGTAAATAAGGTTCGCGCGACCAACCTCCGACTCTCCGCGCCGTGCCAGCTTCCTGAAAAAAATCAAAGCCAGTAGTTCATATTTCATAGCAACTGCCGTTGCAAGATTGTGCTCGAATGGCACAGTTCTGATAAATTACTGTAGCGACGATGCGCACCAACGTCCCTAACACAGGCTATCACCGAGAATGCACATTCGATAGAAGCACGAAAACCACATACGGAGGAAAAGAGTTTCCGCTGCCGTCGAGATGGCAAACACTGGGCCCACATTTGAGTGGTGGTTGAGACTTGATAGATATTCATAGCATGATTTACTGCAAGAATGGAAGTAAATCTCTTGAAAGTGGCACAATACAATTCTCTGTGCCACTCTCCAACAACTCTCGAACAGTTCCCTATGACAAAAGAATTGTTTGAATAGTGGCAATGAGATTTGTTCGGAACAAATCTCAAATGTTTCTCTTGATTTCTTGCAGAAAAGCATGCCGGTAATCTCTAACAAATCTCAACCACCACTCTCCTCCGGGCCCAGTGAAATCTCCTGGAACTCTTGTGCTGCCAACCTGGTAGCATTTGCTTGAGGAACCTTGCAGAGAGCAGTCGCGGTGAGACTGAGCGACACCGCGTCAATCGCAACGGTACTGTGTGAGGCTGGAGCACCACAGCGCGGATGCATAGCTCATGCGGACTTCGCATCCGAGACCAATCTGAGACATCCGATTGCTCAAATGCGCCGTTGAGGCAGCTCCTATCCCCGTCCACCGCTCAAGAAAAAATGCCCGCTCTATATCGCACCGACCAAATCGCACCACTTCAAGCGCATAAGTGTTGCTTCATGGAGTCTACGAGCATTGTGGCACCACACTTCGCTGCAGACCTCCTTCTGCTCTACTTTGACTATATGTCGACCACAGAGCTAGTCATCTCCTCCCATGTGTGCCGGTATTGGCGCGAGGTCATCTACGGCCGCTCCCGATTCACCAGCGAAGTCTTCCTCAATTCGAGGGCGGATCGCGCATTGGCCCGCTTCACAGCGCAGATGAACGCTCAGCTCACAGGCAGGCTCACTGTAAGAATAACGGACTCTTGAGTTCGGATTCTTTCGGGGCAGGCTCTCTGAGCGACCTCGAACGCCTCTTAAATTCTAATCTAATCTAATCACACGACGATGCTGGACGTAGTCCGGCAAAGTCAAATATTTCCTCAAATAATTCTCGGGCAGCTGTAAGCCGACCAAAGACGTCCTTCTCATTCAGCAAAGGACTTCCTTTTATACTCTAGGTAAGCTAGAGCTGGAAGTACCTAGAAAGGTATGGTAAATACATGAATGATTTCGGGAGACTACACTATTCTCGAATATTCTCGTAAGCTCTCATCGGTCCCCGTTCCATCGGGCGAGCCGGTGCTTAGTCATCTTCCTTGAGCACCGTTCTGTTACATCACTCCCCCCTCCGCTGGGAGCGAAGTCCCATTCGCTGAAGTTCTGGCAATAAAATTCGTGTTGCCGTAGTCTGTAGTATCTATACAGCAAATTGTTCACGAAGTATCAAAACAAAAGATGCCAGAATACAGGGGGTGAATGAAACGACGCAGGACGGGTCTACAGTCGAGCGCCATAGATACGATGGCGGCGCATCAGGCGCAGAAACTTTCCCTCGCCGCAAGCGTACTGCGGGAAGGTCAGCAGCCTATCGATCTCGTCCATCGATAGGCGGTGGTCCGTCGAGCTCCAGTAGGCCCGGATGCGACGTTGTCCGCCAATAAAGAAGCGCAAATCGAGGTCACGCACGTATTCGATCGATCCGTCGGCGAGGCGACACTGGTAGTCGATGCCGCAGTCGCGGATTGCGTGATCGAGCACGCGGGTGATGCGAATGCGCGTTGGAACAACAGAGTTGCGAGGTCGTAAGCCGATCAAGACGCGGCCAACGAGCTCTTTAACTTCGGGTGTGAGTTGCCGTAGCCTGTAGCGAATCTCGGATGGTGACATGGAGACGTTGTACATCCATTCAGCGTATGACCCTGATGGAGCATGTGTCAGAATCCGCGCTTGGCATCGTAGCGAAGTGCTTACAGGCAAGGAACTCATTGTTCTCCATCGAACCCATCGTCGGTGTGAGGGGCGGCGATGGAGCGGGAGGAGCCTGCGATGTTGGAAAGGGAGGTGAAGTAGTAAATGCGCCGTTCTCGTCTGGGCCGTAGAAAATGCGCACAGGCTCAGTGGTACCCAGCCCGAGGTTCAAACGGGGGTCACGAGCAGGCATCGGTGTTGGCGGCCGCGTAGGAGGGGGCGGTTGGAAACGCTGATGCTGCACGAAGCTCTTCGTACGAATCAAGCCGGCTGGAGCAGGTGCGCGTCAGTCCACGATCAGATCTGCAGCGATAGTACGCACGGGGTGCAATCGGAGGTGGCATAGAGCAAGAGTCTGCGACGTTGCTCTGGTGCGGATGCGATGGCAAGCCGTTTGCGGGCGGCAGTCCCTGGGAGTGTTGGTAGTCCATAGGTGAAGGCGGCGGGGAAGAAGTGAAAGTGAAAGCGGATCCGCCTTCCGAAGAAGCTGTAACAAGGGACGGCAGGCTATTGACGTCGGACGAAGGAGGCGGTGGCCACTTCGCCGCGGAGTCGTCACCCGCGTCGTCTACAACAGTATGCGTCAGGATCGTGCTACGTGACGACAGTGACAGCAGCGGAGGTGACGGCTCACCGAATGAAGTATGGAACATATGTTCCTTTTGGTCGTCCCGCGCCGTGGACCATTCGCAGGTCATCGTCGAGTCGCCAGGATACTGGGACAGCGACTGCGACGGCGACGGCGTAAAGTGCGACGGCAGCGTAGCGTAGGACGAGACGGGGGAGTTGGAATACGAGTTCAACATTTCTTAAAACAATTCTTAGATGAGGATGCTCGTCGCGCGAGCATGAGTCTTTATAGCCTTTCGTATAGTCCATGACGTCGTTTCTAGGCCCGTTATCACCCCAGCATCTTGGCATCGATATATCCGATGGCGAGTACATGGGGCGATAGAAGCCTGCCTCGTTGCAAGAGTTCGGACCGAGTCCTCCTCGTGACTCAGAGTTCCAGTCCTTTCTCTGTGAGAAAAGCGTGCAAAAGGTCAGGATCTTGCTTGTTGACCTTGTTCTGAGATATCCATACGGCTTGGTTGGCGGGTCTGCCTTTGAATTTTACAAGGACTTGCCACCCTGCGCCGCGGCGACGCCGTTGGAGTATCTTCTCACCCCAGAAGTGTTCCACACCATCTCTGACGTAGATGGGCTCCTCATTCTCTGGGTCACGAGCCGAGAACTCCACAGGACTCTTGACGTATGGCTTGAGATATTCCGAGTTGAGCACGGGATGGATCTGCATATCTGCTGGGATCTCCAGTCTATAGGCATTGTCATTGATGGGTCACGAGAAAACCGTGCGCACGTGCGCGGGGTCCGTGCGCAGCAGTAATCCTGCCCTAGAAGACTGTTCAGACATCCTAGAATGATTGTTGAGCATTCCAGTAGCTTACACCTACCCGCACATGTCTGTGTGCACAAACCTATCAAACCTTAAAAACTGGCCAAGATATTGTCAAATTACTGGTTTCAAGTTCCGCGCGCATGTTGCGCACGTTGCGCACGGATGCGCACGGACTGCGCACGGATTTTTCACACTGCGCACGAAAGTTGAAATCATGCGCACGGATGAAGGAGGACTGCGCACGGATTGTGATTTTGTGCGCACAACATTTTGGACCCTGCGCACGGATGTTAGAATCATGCGCACGGACATGGTAGACATGCGCACGGACATGCTGACACTGTGCACGGATTTTGTGTGTTGCGCACGGATTCTGTATAAAGCACAACTCCATTATTTTTTTCACTTTGGCACATCTAGGCGACTTGATTGAACTCATTGAAGTTCATTAACAAACACCAACAATTTCCATAAGTCTTGTTGCAATTGACTGCTCAAGTACAGTTTGTTAATACACTACAGAATGTAGTAAACACAGGTAGAAGTGCCACAAAATGGATGTCTATGACTGGATTTGAACTGAGGGTGTTTCGAATCCATTAAGAACATGTACATATTAACCACTAGTCCAAACTACAGAAAATACATCCTGGTAACTTGAGTATAATATGGTGTGGGCGTGCAAGTCCCTCTGTGAGATGGCATGGTGAGGATGAGGTTGGAACCCATCTAATCAACAAGAAGATCTGAAGGGACGGGATGGTGGTGTGATGCAGGAGAGTGAGCACCTCTGTGGTACAGAGGTGGTGGAGCAGACACAGCAAACTTTGGCTTGTTCCAGGTCCACCCCACAGCCCAAAACACGTGTCTCGTCTCTCCTTGACCCAGACAATTCATTTGAGATTTTTTGACCAAACTGGGATCAGGGCTTAGAATCTATTAGTAGATGAGTGAATCATGGTTATTCAGGCTGCAAAGGATATTACTCCTGAATTCTATAAGGTCCGTGGCATCGGCGCACAGCGCCGTACATAATGTACATAATTCATTCCATGAATCTCACTGCTCACCGATGCTTTAGATCACTTTTACTGATTGCTAGAGTTTCTTTTAACGGACTTGGTTTGCTGCACTCAAGGTTGAATGAGACTTTGTTCCGTGTTAAGAAAACTGGAGTCCTAAGTACAACAACCTTTCTCCTTTTATACCTCACAGGATAGCTGCTTAGTAATGATCCCCAGAGTCCTTCTGGGTTGATTACCGATTCAATGTTCAAGATTCCTCAGCAGAAACGCCATCCTGCCAATGAGACCACGTCGTTGGCGACGACACGCATTAGTCAGCCGCTCGCAACGGCGCGGTGAAGAGCGTCTTACTTCTGACTAATGTCCAACGCTTGTTCCAGAAATGCTGACTCAGCAGAAATCACGGAGTAATGTCTGCGTAATAAACCTTTCACATTCATAGTGCATACATGGCATAAGGGGGAATACGGTGTCCTATCCGATCATCCCAAGCCGGTATTATCTGATCAAGTCGGTGTCAGCGCAGAAGATCAGGTGCGGGGGTCGGACCCTTACAAATTCATGAACCAAAATAACATATGTTCTAACCTTAGCAAGCTTAATCCAACCTAACATAACATAACTGTATGAGGGTAATATCTTTTGAGTTATGAGTACCTACTTAGAGCCTCTTCAGGAAATCAGCTTAGAACACAAACCGACATGCTGGCTGAATATTTCTGATTCTGTACTAACGTGGAAGTGAAATTTCGAACAAATCATGTAGCACAGCAGTTTATCTAAAATAGTTGACACTAGAGATGTGCACCTCTATCAATGCACACAGTGCCATAAATACATCTATGATATACATCTTCAAAAGATTTTTGATGTTTTTCACACTGCGCACGGATTTTGTACTTTGCGCACGGATTGTGAAAACTGCGCACAGATATTAGGAGCCTGCGCACGGATTGTGAAAATTGCGCACGAAAGCACATTTCATGCGCACGGATGACCAGGACCCTGCGCACGGATTTTGAAAAGTGCGCACGGACATTTTGACCCTGCGCACGAAAGTTAAACTCATGCGCACGAGAGTTCTAACCCTGCGCACGGAAGTTCTGCGCACGGATATTCTTGCGCACGGATGCGCACGGACCCTGCGCACGGTTTTCTAGGGGTCCTCGGTACCACCGTCCTATCCTCAGTCGGCGTTATCGCCTGGCGTCTTGAGGTGAACGGTAAAGACGGCGGTGCCTCTGGCACTACGTCGTCGGTCGGCGCATCCTGCGCTGACTGGTTGCGTCTCGACGTGGTGGTCGAAGCAACAGGGGCGTCGGCCATTCGCGGCTCCGACGGCCCGGACATGGCTATCTCGTGCACACGTCCTTCGTCTCCGTTCGTATCGGCAGATGACGAAGCTGGCTGCTGCTTTACTGCACGCGAACCACGCTTCCTTGGAGGCATTTTCAATGATTACTCAAGGTTAACTCAGAACCAAGGTGGTCACCAAATGTAAGAATAACGGACTCTTGAGTTCGGATTCTTTCGGGGCAGGCTCTCTGAGCGACCTCGAACGCCTCTTAAATTCTAATCTAATCTAATCACACGACGATGCTGGACGTAGTCCGGCAAAGTCAAATATTTCCTCAAATAATTCTCGGGCAGCTGTAAGCCGACCAAAGACGTCCTTCTCATTCAGCAAAGGACTTCCTTTTATACTCTAGGTAAGCTAGAGCTGGAAGTACCTAGAAAGGTATGGTAAATACATGAATGATTTCGGGAGACTACACTATTCTCGAATATTCTCGTAAGCTCTCATCGGTCCCCGTTCCATCGGGCGAGCCGGTGCTTAGTCATCTTCCTTGAGCACCGTTCTGTTACACTCACCGTAGCGATTGAAATCATAGCGGACGATGGAGACGCCGTGACGCGTGCGCTATGCATTCTTCATCGACATTCGCAGCGTTGAAACCGATTGAATCATCTGCTTCGACGAAATGCGCCGCGGGTGCGAGAGGCTCCGCCAATTATTTGTGCGTGGACGCTCCGGCTGGTGGGATCAGGTCGCCGACGTGACTGTCGCGCTGAGCATATGGTCCCACCCGCACCTCGCGCAGTGGCTCCCGCGTCTGCCCAATGCGCGCCGCGTAGGCGTCATATTGGACAACACGACTGGCGACAGTCCCACTTGCCTTGAACCCGCCGTGACAATCGACTGCCCCGCGCTCTCGCGCCTCGACATCGCGACCATCCATGGGGTTGAGCGCCTAAAGGTAAGGGACGTCGAGTCCTTGCTTGACACGGGGTCTGTTGCGGTACCGCAGAGGATCACGCTCGGGGTCTGCAAAGGCGTGTTGGTCTCGGGCGAGCCCGATAGAACGAAGTTTGCCGCTCAACGGCCCCTTGCTCGATTCCCAGGTGTCGATAGGGTGTGGTGGAAAATTCGCGGTCAAGCTACAATATTCCATCGAAAGTTCGCAGTATTGACGCCGACGAACCTCATGATTTAGTACTGATTACCCAGACTTGTGATACGCCCGCTTGACCTGGTAGCATAATACACTGTTCCTTAGATCAGGTCAATTGAACACATATGTGGGACGTACATACCTTGAATCCAGCGGGCGCGAAGCAGATGTAATGGAAGCGCGATGACCCGCCTCGTCGAGACTGCCCTCCGAGGGCCACGCGGAGTAGCTTCGGCGAGGTGACGAAGCGCGAAGCCTTCCCAATCCGTGTCAGTTCCATGTAAGTGTTCCCGGAGCCCCTCCGCCGACGCGTTCCGGGCAGTAATGAAGTCGCACCCAATACTTGGAGACGGAGTGGGATGGACAGGTCGTAGTGTGCAAGGGACGCGCGGGATGGTGTGTGTTCATGGTGATGACTCGTGGCGCTCGAGACGGCTCGACGCCGCGACGCGCGAGGCGACCAACGGTTCCGCTCTTCATACGGCTGCGCGCTGCACGGGCGACGGTATTAAAAGCCCATCAGGATAACAGGTGAGTGAGAGAACATATGAGGGACGCACCGTTGTCTGTCGTTCCGTCGGGCAGGATGACCCGCGCCGAGCGAGGTCGCGCCGGTGACGGTGAGTGGACGGTAGGGCCGCAGTCAGAATGGTGCATCTAGCTATGAAGGTGATGAACATGGGCGCACGCTGGATAGCCAGAGTGCGAGGAGCGTACCATTTGGCTTGAGCGCAGAGCCTGGCGCGGAACTGCGACGTTGCCTCGGAGCTGGACGTCGCACTCGAGAACGGCCGTCTGGTGCGCGGAAGTACAAGATTGGTGCATGTGGGGCCATCTTCCATAGACGTGCGTCGGCGTAGGGCAGTTTCGGCGCCGATCCGAGGTTCGAGAGCCAGGGCGCGACGATGGTCGCAAGGTCAATCTGGCGATGGCATCGACGTCAGCAACACGAGGAATTCGCAGCATTTAGAGGCGCACAATGCTAATAAACGAGAGAAATGTCTATGGTAACGGACCGCTGCGTCCTGATTTGGCCTATCCGCGCTGTTGAAGTGCGGGCATCGCTCGAGCAGGAGTTGATGAGCAGAGATACTGACGCGGTCCAAGAATTGTCTACGCGTCGAGCGTCAGCTGACTGGACGCGCAAAGGCTTCCGTGAAGATACGTACCGAGATACCAAGCGCTGAGTTTCGCCACCAAGCATCCGTGTAGGCGGGCGAGCACACGCCCGGAGGTTAGGCGGACCTGCCTGCAAATCGAAGAAAACGGCAGTTAGCATCGAGCTGCGAGATGTAAAGGGGATGCGCACACATACGCCTCGCGCGCGCACATCTATCTGCCCGCTAGTTAAGCCGCATCACCTGGTTGACTAGTCAGTTAATCTGGACTCTCATTCCAGCTGCACGGGCGGGCGTACGGACGGTGATGTAAACATGGCCCGCTGAGAGCACAAGGCCTTTGCGTATGTTGGCGGGTGCGGTGCGTTCCGAGCGCGGCTTTGACTGCGCGCTTGAACGCGGTTGAGGAAGAGCCAGAGTGCGGAGTCTGGAAACGCGTTTCGGCTTTTCGGCGCTTTATTCCGACCGTCATGTCGTTCACACATTCCTGGCCTTTCGAATTTCGTGAGCTCCTCCAAAGTCCAGCGACGATGTGATATTCCTCTGACGCTGTGAACTACGTTCGGGGCGGTGGGTTTCCGGATGCTTTTGCAGCTGTGAATTTTTCGTCGGACCTCGGTGCAACACCGATTTGATCAGCAGCTTATAGTGTGCATTCTGGAGTTTTGTTCCTGCCAAGAGCGTTGGTGGTCTACGGGTACGTAGACGTTGTATCGGGAGACATAGCGCCTGTTGGGATATATGACAGACGAAGCAGATGATGAGGGCGAAATTTGGCTGAGGATGTGTTATTCTCCGTCTGTTGGGGACTTTATACTGCATGGCCGCACCGTCCGCCGAGCATCATCCCGGTTCCGGAGCTACTGAGGTGGAATGCGGATTGCGGGTGATGAACGCACAGCCCAAGATCAGCTACATGCGAAGTATAAATCAAAACAAGACAACGACCCAATCCATACATATCTCCATTCACTCCCATCTTCTGTAGGCATGACACACAAGCAAACGAGCAATCGGCATGGGCAATTCCCGTCCCGACCGTGCAGAACTCCCATAATCCGCTGACGTTCTGTCCGAGTCGCTCAAACGCGATATCAGCCTCTGCGGGCAGCTCTGATGCCATGCGCAGACCCCGATGCTCCGAAATCTCAAGCAGTGTCTTTCCTTTTCTCAGTATGGACTGGGGAGCACAGTGCGAATGACTTCGTGACTGCAGTACAGGAGGACCTGAGAACCGCCGATGAGTCTAGGCTTCTTTGCGTCGCCTACGGTTTGAATCACGGCCCACTTTGCATGCGAACCGGCTTCATGTAAGAATGCTGCAGGCGCGGCGTGGATGCAGATGCAATTCGGGACGAAGACCAGCGTTCGATTTCGGGAACCTGTTTCAGCTGTACATATCGACTTGCGTACATCACTTGTACTGTAGTACCTGCAAGTAGACGATCCTACGCGCCCTAGACGCTATGACCGCGATTTGCGTGTGTGAACTCGGCTGATGAGCGCAGTGATCGCGCGACAGTGGATTCAGCTATTCAAGCGAATTTCAACCAACTGTCACTCGAGAAGCTGGTCCACATCTCTCAGGCCTGGCTACCGCTGGGAGTGCGGAAGTTGGGTGGCTTGTGTGGGTGCGAGATAGCAGATGATGAGCGCGATGCATCAGGGTTGGTCAGTGTTCGCCGTTAGTGGGACTCAAACGCTGCTTTATACTTATCGCCCGCGCAGTTCGCTGATCATCATCCATCTCAGTTCTCGACGTGTGTTACTTGGAAGAGGGCTGTGATGAGTTGACAATCAGGCATTGCAGTGAGAGCATCACGGCCCGAGTGCAGCCGTGTATTACTGTCAGTGTATAAATGAAACCGCGGGCGAATCCATGCAGCCATCCCCAAGCAGTTCGCTTCCCTTCGACTCTTGCTCTCATCATATGCTCTTGACACGGTCAAGGACGTCGACTGTCTGCCCGCGCCTTTCGTAAACGCGCACCGAGCCGCTGACGTCCTTTTTGTCCGATTGACGCATCGTGCCTTTGTACCCGAAACCAACGCTGATAGCCTATCGAGGCAATGACGGCGGACACAGGGGACGCTCATACATCTTTCATAGTCTATTTGACTCATTGCAGTATAAGCCGGCGAGCGAGCGCGAGCGACGAGGAATAGAACCGGCGCCGAGGTAGTATTCGCATGAAACAGCAGTAAAAATGGAGAAATACCGTTCTTCTGGGCTGCTGTTGACTTCGGGCGGGCTGTTGCGCGGCGGATTGCCACGAGGTCTAGAGAGTACATTACATAACAATCGAACAAGGAGATCGAAAGGAAACCTCTTCCAGGGCCTTGAGAGCATTGACATATTATGCTTATCTGCCTCTCTTGCGCGTGCAGAGAATCGAGATCAAGGAGTTCGACTTGGCGTTCGTTTGATTCCGCTGCAACGGGCCGACTCGCGCTCGAGCTCCGACGCTTTGCTTTTGACCACAACGCCAGTACCGACGACAGCGCCTCCGCGTCCGCTCGAGCACCGCCTCGACATGCCTGCGCTGCTCGCGCGCCCGTCTTTGTGCGCTACCATTGTCGTTTGCGACGAGCAGCCTGCTCCGAGAGGCCAACCAACGCATCTTTTGCGGGCGAGCGCGAACGCGTGTGCTTTTGCTGTTGACTCTTGGCTATCGACGCTTCTGATATCCCGTTGGACTGGGGCATCGCGCTGAAATGCACGCTAGGCCAGCCGTACAACGGTCAGATTGGGCGCGCGCGTCGCAGAGTCGAAGTCTTGGAAACATACTACGCATTGCGTGTGCTTCGCGGTTTCGGCCCTGTTGGCTCTGTCTCTGGCGCTAATTCAGCTCTTTCTGTTCTCTGGGAGTGCCTGCGCTGTTTCGAAGCCCATCAATCACGCCTTCATCCCATTGACCATCGATTGCGCCTCAATTCCCGAGACGTTGCGCCGCCTGTGACCCATTCACACGGGCACGATCGTGACCCTCAAAGGCTGGGTTTTGATTGGTTGCGTTCCATTCACGTCGCTGGAATGTTAGCAGCTCGCGCGTTGATTCTTCACCAGCGCCTCTGGCCCGTCGCGCACATCGACGACGGCAAGCGCTGAGCGCTCAGGCTTAAAAAGGACGCGCCAAGATTCTGATGTCAATTGGCACGCCGACGAGGCATGAGCTCCTGAACGCGGTATGATTACCTTGATAGCACAGTCTCCTCAAATGTGAACCTCTGCGCGCGCCGAGCCGACGCTCTGGCGCATGTCGATCCGCTCTTTCTTGCTGTATTCTCAGGATACGACCGGCAGCTCATGGCCCGCTTCCCGCTCCTACAACATGAGTAATCCGAGTTGTGCATCGAGCGTGCCCCGCTGTCCGTGCACGCGTACGGCTTCAAAGATTGAGCTGAGCTGTGCGGCAACATCTGACTCGCCGCTTCCGATATCGCTGCGAGCAAGATGTTCTGCGCTGCTTTGCATCCCACCTGAGTCGCTGGTTCACTCTGTGCCACTACGTGCAGCGCGACTCCGGCTGCCCCTTTGCGGCGCGCTCTTCGACGAACATTCTCCCGCGTCGGCCCTGTAGAAAGAATGTCTTGTGGAAATAATGTGAGCCCGTTGGGCAAGTTGCTGCATCGTGAGCGTGCACGGCTGTTAGAAAGTCACATCGGAGCTGGACACGGCCTGGGTCATTCCGTCCACCATCAGATTTCTCCGATGTGCGTGACCGCTCATGCGAAGCAGATGACGAAAGCGCAGTGTGGACGTGGATGTGGATTTGGGACTTGGGCCTTGCGAGCTATGCACATTTATAGACTTCAGTTTTTTATTTTTACTTTTTTATTGGGTGCATACAAAGATGGGGTAGATATCAAAATAGCCTTCATGCCTTGCGCGGCGGTTCGATGTTGTTCAAACGGCCCACTGTTGGCTCGGAGAGTCTGACCCTATCATGTGCACCGAATTTCCCATTGTGTTCGTGAGATAGCGCACTGTAGTAGCGGGCTACCTTCAGCTGATCAACAGCCCGGCAGTCGGTGCCGGATCGAAGCCTGAGAAGACGCTTAGATAGCTGCGGGACATTGCGGCAAATGTGTTTCCTTCCTACCTGCCTCCAGCCCTCACCGCACCTCGATTCCATATCCTGCGAGTGCTGCCACCGGAGTCTGAGCCCATGATGTGCGTCCAATCTCATATCCTGCGGAATCGACAATGAATGCTAATCCCGTTGAAGCATCCCTCCCCGCCGACGTCGCTCGCCGCGCTTCATCCACGTCGATCGGCGCCGATCTACCGCACCAGCCCAGTTCCGCGTGCTCTCGGGCTCTCGTCATCTCCCAGACACAACGCTTGCGCCGCATCTGCCCCTCATTGTTCAAGTACCGTCCAACGCTTCCCGCGGCTGGTGCGTATGCTGCATGACCTCCGCAAGGCAAGTACTTGCAGGATACCCCCTCCCTTTGAGTTGTTCTGATTGTATCCTGGACTTGCAGGCCCGGAAGCATTGCCGATTCATGATTTTTCATGAACCATGGGTATTTGTCGATAACCCTGTGGATCTGGTAACATACGGGGACGGCGGACTCGATGCCGACATGAATAGGGACGTCCCGGAAATTGTCACACCCCACCATATTTGTTGAATTCCGTATTCTGAACGACAACACACACTCAGTGTGCATCTGTAACATCCGGCCAAGCCGACGAACATACTGTATTGGACTAGGCCCAGAATTCATGGGCCGAACAATTTTCATGTGTTAACCGTGGAGATTACAATAAAATATATAGCTACCACTACCAACAAGAAAGTCTTTCCTATTCCCTTTGTACAATTACTCTGGCCATGGCAAAGACTGACTGAGTGACATCCGGAAATGGGACTCCGGAGCCGCAACTTTCCGTGCTCCTTAGTCTCGTAACCAGACGCGACGCATCGGACTTTGAAATTGGGACGGGCCGATGCGAAGCGTCTGGGAACATTGGACAGCATCATAATGGCCACTCCAAACGCCATTCAATCGGATGTAAACGGTTTCGGCAACTTCCTGCAGACGGGTCTCCCGCATCTTATAATAAGTCCCACACTTGAGTTTCCGTCCTCATATATACCTAGAATTGCTTGTATCTGCATGGATCATCTATTCTAGGTCCCAAAACCTCACCCCGACACGTCCTCGGAATTCTATGGCCGAATCAAGTCTGCCGGCCAACTCTCACCCACGCACCAAAACTCTCGAAAGGCGCAATTTCGTCAAGATAAGCACTCCCAATATGATATGACATGTACATGTGTCTTTCCTATCAGTTTCGAGCCTCAGAATGCCATCCTCAGCTCTCATCCGGACGGGCAAAGGCTTAGAGGTTGGGTTTACAGACTGTAGAATTTCTTCATATTCTGAATCCGAAAAATAAAGGAAGCAGTTTGACGTAGAAATGGGAGCGTTTGGCTGGGAACTGGTGGCGCAATCCACGATTCACTGTTCCGGAGGGTTGTCTACAATGGGGATCGGGAACTCCCGGTCCCTTCGGTTTGGACTGGCCAATCATAACCGAGTGATGGCGCTGATACTGACGTGACGCGGGACTTAGCCAGATTTCGCCTCTTCCCCCCAAGCACCCAACATCCTTGTGTTCTGTCCCGTCCATTTGAGTCAATATATCCTAGTTCTGGGTACTAATATGCCATATGGTGCAATAATTTGAGCAAGGTGATTGCTCTATCGCTGTGAATTGGCCTGGGTCTGGTCTGCTCCCTGCCTGGTGCCGCTACCACTATAGCGCACGGCCGTGAGCGTTCTGGACTCACCAAAGTATAGGATAATCACTTTACGACCCATCCCTACCGAATGAGGGTCATTCCTGGACTTCCTTGGTGCCCAGTTGCTATTTTATACTTCCAAAACTCATAAATATTACCCTATATAAATCGATTCAGAAGGGATAAATGGTAACTTTTGGATTATGACGAAAAAATAAGTTTGTGACGGTAGTAGCATGAGGTGCGGGCGCGCGATTTGGCTAAGTCCCGTGTCACGCTCAGTATCAAAAAGTGTGACATATGTTTGTGACGTCCGTTGTTCCCAGCCGCTTTACATCGCAGCGCAGCGGAGTTCTAAAGCGGCTGGTCACGAGCCTACGTGCTCCTTTCCTTTCCGCCACGACGAGCCCAGTGTGCGCGCAGACCAGCCGCGCGTACCGCAGGCTGCTATCCGCTCTTTGGAGTATGTGACGCTTCATCTGCTCTCGGCGCGCCGCCCGCCCGTGCTCGGCAATTGAGGCTGCGAGGGTTCTTTACCGCGGCGCGAAGCCTAGTTCGACACGCGCGGTCTGAGCACGTCTGGTACTCCAGCATACCGCTGTAATGCGCAAAGGCAGCGGCGCAGTCTTTGGAATCTGTGCGCGCGACCCGCGGTGGTGTCGGCAGCGCTCAAGCAGTGACACGCGCGCGAACGGCAGCGGCCAGCCATGGGCAGGCGCTACACCGTAGGCGCGCTGCTCTTGACTATATGTACCGCCAGCTACTGCCGTTCTGGCTGGACATCCGTTTGGCGTTGGCTTTTCCAGCCGTGCTTACGCCCTCGCACTTGAAGGTCGCGCCCGCGCCCGTTCAGTAAATCCAAAGGCGCATCTCTGCACTACTGGACTCAGCATCCTCGTGTCTCGCGCGCTTGACTCCGACTGGTTCACATCTCCCGCCCGAGCAGAGGACTGTATATCGTCCGGCACCCAGCGGCGCGAGCTGATGTCGCGATCTTGTGCAGGGCCTTGTCCCTCGAGCCGGTGTCTGGGCTTTTATCCTATGCTGTACCTGACCTGGCGCTGCGTTCATCTATTCGTGGCAGAAAGCCTCGGCGAGGTCGTGTTTCCTCTGCTCGTCGACCTCAGCCGCCTCGCGCATCCTTCATTATGCGACTCTGCAATTCGTCGCTTGCCTCGCCTGGCGCCGGAGCGGTCGCTACTCTTGAAACGCGGCTCTGCGCCCTGCTTTCCGTATATCTCCCCGTCCGTATCCACCACCTCCGGCGGCGTCATATCTGCGGATTGCGGACGGACCGTGAGACGACACCGACGTCGCCTCGCTCGTGTCTTTCGGTCCCTAAATGCTTTAACGTTCGTGCTTCGACTTTGCAACTATCACCGTCTTCTCGGCTTGCGTTGTACGATTTGGTCCCTGGTCAGAGCTCACGAATGCCCGGAGAGCGTCATTTTCCGTCAATCGCCTTTCTTGCACTGTCTGACCCAGCTCTTTGACGCGTTCTGAGCACTACCCCGCGACGTGACGATAGCCCCTTGTGGCTGAGCGGCATTCTCGCGCGCGACCCGATGGCGTGCATCTGTGCGTTGTGGAAATACCTTGCGCCAACGACGGATGGTACGACGTCAGTCCAAGTGAGATGGTAGATGGGATGCTCGACTGTATGATTATACGGTGCCTCGCCATCCAAGCTCACGGTATAAAATGCCAAGTAGAACGTCTCGTGCAATCCCATTCCAGCCCTTCAATTCGTCGCTCTCATCATCTGCTGCTTGCATCGCACACACTTCACGGAACCTCTTCAGCATATGCGTCATCATGCCCAAGGAAGAGCGGCGCGCTTAGACCTTCCCCTGCTCTGAGCGGTGATGGCATTTCACAGAACGGAGCATTCCGTACATGAGCACGTTTAACGCTTGCGGCTTTACACAACATTCCATCATTTCCTATCCACATTCGGTGCGGGTTTCGGTGGCTGTGAGAGATGTTGGGTGGGACTCGGATGGGGAGAAAAACCGTGCCGCAGTGCGACGGGGGATTCTGGCCATTCCATTGCGACTCCGAATGTCTCGGAACGTCGCCGGCTTGTGAAATGGAGCAAGATGAATCGGGCATGCGGCCAGCATCGACTCTCCGCGTGCCGCTGGTCACTGGTGTGTGCTGAGATAAGGGCAGTCTGCTGCGCGGCTTTCCATTCGTAGTTCCATTCCTGACGCCGTCACGCTGGCTTCGTGCACTCATCGCGCTACTGCAGCTTACAGTAGTGACGAATTGTTTGCTGCCTGTTCCCTCGCCGCCTGGAAGGTGCGGCGTGTGGCCCAGGGAAACCAGTGGTGACGCGACGTGGAGAAATACATCGGTGGAAAATTCCGTCGCTCTGGAGCGCTGCGGACGCTACCGAGCGACGGGAGCTTCAAATCGACCCCCCCATCTCCGGACTGTGTGGAGTCCGCCGTGGTGCTTGTCAGCACTCCGCAGCGCTCCAGAGCAGCTCCGGAGAAGCTGCCTGCTCAGAAGGACTCGTTTATTTCAATGCAATGCTCATGCTCCTGTCACTCCCGCTCATCCGAACACTTTCTGACTGAATCAATTATAGCGGGATTTGGAACAATTAATTCATTATTGCTATTACTAATGCAGATAGGACAGTGCAGAATGAACATGCTCATGCATACACTAAGTTTAGTTACGGGTCCGGTGCGGTGCACTTGCTGTAGACATACCAGGCGACACGAGCGGCTACAGCCTCGGCATTTATGCTGCTGGACCCCGAATTGTTGTTAGGCACTGCAGTGAGTGAAATATAAATCACACACCGAGTAGCAGCGTGGCAAAGTCTTCTGTGCTGAAAAGACTTTGCGCTGAACCAATGCCCGGCGGTCACATCGAAGCCGTTCGACCGGCAGTTGGTGTTCAAGCAGACCCTCGGGTAGGCTTCGGGGTGGATGCGCGCGACGTCCGTGGAGCTACCAGCGCCGTACCTAAAGCAAGAATAAGACAGCACTGTCAATAAGTGCTACGCGGATACAGAAGCAAGGTTAAGCACATACCGCACGTCCGCTGTCGCGGTTCGCATGTCGTCAGCCCCTACGTGGTTGACGGTGGATGCTGCAGGCGCGGTAGGAGGCGACGGCTAGATGGCAACGCATGCTAGTCCGTTGTCCTCCGTCCTGCGGCAGGTATCAGCGACGGGATGTGGGCAAGACAGCTGCTGGGAAAGCTCACCGATGGCCAGACCCTTCGGGGGAAATGGACTGGCAGTGCAACATGGCCGGATGGCGTGGTGTAGATGCGGTGGTGGGCATAGAGGCCCGAGGCGAGTCCGCTGTCGCGAACGCGCTGCAGCGCGAATTGGTCCAGGTGGTTCAGGCGCAAGCGCCGGCGAGGTGGTCCAGAGGTAGAAGCTGAGTGTGCCGGGTCTGCATGCGTCAGCGAGAACGTCGTAAGGCTGGCAGTGGCGGGATGAACTGACACACCTTCATGTTGGGTAGCAGGCCGCACTTGCAGACCTGCTGGGAACGGTCAGATGCCTGGCTGAGCACGATATGCCGGTTACTCACTTTGCAGGACGGTCCGTTGCGCCGTCATAGCCCGTTACGCCGTCGGAGGGCAACAGCGTAGTTGGTGACAACATCATGTTGCAGGCACCTGTGCTGCGCCCTGAGCGTGTATGTCAAGTCTGGGACGAGCAAAGCATTAGCGTGGCCGTATTGTTGTCAAATCGTCCAAGACGTACTTTTGCACGCGGCAAGACGAAAGACAGGAAGACCGAGACCTTTCAAGGTCCGACCCAACCACCGGTACTTGTTGACTCCAGCTCCGCCGCCCGAAACAAAAATGCACAAGATATTCTGAAAGACCCCGCTCGTCAGGAAAACTTCCCTGAAGATGGGGTTGGAATATCAGAGGCTTCTTGAGCGCATAGCTTAGCTTAGTTAAGTCGGCCCCGCTAAGTTTGAAAATGTTCAATTTGCTGCCGACTTATGTCCGCTTGCTTCCGATCCAAGCTCGTCGGCGCATCGACAACGACAGTGTCTTGCTGGTCTTTCCACCAAAAATACTAAAAACGAGATAGGCTGCATGTATTCCATGTATGCTAAGCCCGGATAGATAAGATTGGGATTTGATTTTGGTGGGGGAGGGGAAAATGAAGCAACGACTGTTGAAGTCACATAAGAGATGGTGCTGACGAAGCTGGCATGGAGAACGGGACAATCTGGCAGGTGAACATCGAAAGCATGTTGAATGCTGGGGTATTTGGGTCTGCTGAAGACTCCTGACTGATGCGTGTTGAACGCAATGCATGGCGACGTGCAACACCTGTCGCGACCGAATCCTTAAGCAGACGCCTGCTCTTGAGCACGCATCTTTGCGAAGTCCTCGGCGCGCATGTAGCCGCCGCTGTGATCCAGGTCGCGGACCTTGGTGGGCGGCTCGATGCCAGCGCTTTTACTGGAAAGGCAGTTCACAATTTGTATCACACAAAAAGGCGGTTTGAACGTACCATGCAAGTTCCCAGATGCCTTTACGAATGCCCGAAAGGCTACCCGGGTTTGAGACCTCGGTATGGTGCAGCGCCTTCAGGTGTTTCGTGTAGATCGGTTCGTACTTGGCCATGGTGAACTGGCTCTTCTCGTACTTGCCGGTCTGCCAGCGCGTCAAGACACACTCAATCTATGCAGGCATGTCAACTTAGAAGTGCGTGCAAGCAGGTACAACGTACTGCCGTGAGGAGAAAGGCTAGCAGCGATGGTGTGACCTCCGAGAAGACTTGGAAGTTTGGCCCGAGTCCCAACGCATGGCCCTTCTTGACTTGCTTTGTCAGAAACGCCTTGCGAAGCAGCTTGGGCACGATGGGGCATTGGAAAGCGCCGTCGCGCTGCTCGGCATGGTAAGCATTTGGTGTTGGACGCGGGAGATAAAAGGCGAGGAGCGGACTCTGGACTTACCTGTTTCCAGTTCTTGAACGTGAACGACCCGTCCTCCAAAAGACGGCCGACCGTATCCGCAATTTTTTTATCATCGAGGTCGGCATCGAGAAGACCATACTCGCTCTCTACGAGAGGTGCCGCATCGTCAACGACATGACCGCGGAAAGACGAATCAACGTTGGTGATCTGGGAGACCGGTAAGTGTACATAATAATTCTGAGAGAAGGAGAAACTCACCATGCTTTTAACATGCTCACTGTAGGTCCTGTCAGCCTTAGCGCGCTCCCCGCGACGCTGGCGCTTGTCCGCATCCTCGTCGTCATCAAGTTGATCCTGATACACCGCTCCGTCGACCTCAGCTATGAAGAGCTTGCGTGCCGTCTTGCGCGCGTCCCTTTCGTTTGGAAACGCGTCTACCGTCGCGAGGTAAACGGAATATTTTGTACGTAGGTCTTCTGCGATGGCGCGTGTCGTTGGGCTGAGATCCCGCAGCGCCGGTGCACTCTTGCCGCGCCCAAGCACTGGGGCTTTGTACGGTGTGTGGGGTCCCGGTGCGCGCTTCGCAACGTCTGAATCGGACGTTTCAGAACTATCCGATGAGCTGCTGTCAGATGACGAGGACGATGAAATTTCGAATGGCTTTCTAGCGCCGCGAACTGGTGTTCGAACGAGAGCCATTGGCGACGCAACGTTCACCTAATATTACGTGAGTCTATGCTGGCCCAAAGTCAAAGGAGACTCACATTGACGAGTCCTTTAACACTGGTCTTCGTTGCTGCTGCTGGTGCCGTCTTGACAGCTTTGCCGCTAACGGCCCGAGCCTTCTTTCTTGCTGGACGCTGCTCCTCGTCGCTCGTAATTGCGGTCGCGTGAGCCTGCTTCAGGAGCTCTGGGTCTATTCATCGTCAGCTGGCTGTGATTTGTTCTGCCTCGCACTTGCCAATGGGAATGCCTGTGTCATTGCCGCTCTCGTATCCGTCGACGCTCTTCGTCTCCTGGTTGTCCTCCCCGCTGTCCGCATCCTCACTATCTTCCTCGTTGGTTCGCTGGACAACTTTGCTTTTCTTCCCGCGCTTGGCTGGAACTATAGATGCCACTGGAGACGCCTTATCGCTCGTTGTCGACACCTTCGCCTGCGAGCGTTTATTCGCTGCTTTCTGGTAGTCCTGCTCGGCCTTATCCTCGGCTGCCTTGACCCTGTCTTTCTTGACCTTCTTGCCTGGTGTAAGATTGTCAGCGCAGTCCAAGAATTTTTTTCCCAACTGTACAACGTACTGTCTTTCTCACGCTTTTTCTCGTCCTTCTTGAGCAACGCAAGCATCTTCTCGCGATCCTTTTTCGATAACTTGGATATGTCGAAGCCAGAGGCCTCGGCCGCAGTGGGTGTTTTTACCATGATGGGAGGTAGCTGAGCGCGCAACGTTGCAAAGTCCGCAGAGCCCTCTGACTTATATTTCAGGGCACAATCATGATTCTGATGACTCATATAGGCCGTGCTCATGGTTGCACCTGCCGCTGAGAGGGTACCTAGCTCGGGGCGCAGCTGTAATTGACATGCGCGACACGTAACTGAATCTGGGGCAGTAAGGCAATATACACTCATATGCGAGACTACTGGCATTTAATATGAACCGGCGGGAACTTGGCGGCGGGAACTAGCGCATTTCCCCTGGTTACGCTCCGCTCCTCTGCTCAGTCCCGCCATGCCTCCCACTATCCGTACTGCAACGTCATCCAACCCCGCATATATCTGCAAGGGCTGCAAGAAGTTCTTTTTCCGTCTACAAGACTATAAGAACCACCGCAGCCAGTCTAAACGGTGCAAGGCAAAGAAGCGGAAGGACTCGTTGAAGGCCGATAAAACCCGTCGTCCATTCAGCACGTCCAGCAAAAAAGGCTACGTAAAGCTCACATTTACTCCGCCTGACGAGGACACCAATGTGGACCCGCCTCCGCCCCCGCCCGAAGTGGTGGTTGAGGAGACCTATATAGTCGATGAGCCGGATGTGCCAGCGCCTCCGATCGATCGCCGCGCTAGGGTAGAGGATGCTGTGGACGAAGGTGACAATCCGACGGTCGTCGAGCACTATCCTGCGGAGCACAAGGCTGGAATGGTTTTGCGAAAGGGCACGCCGCCAGCAGACCGCGACTTCGGCCACTTCCACGGAGACGGCAAGAATGAGTACCATCCGTTCTCCTGCCGTTCAGAGTGGGAACTTTCGCAATGGCTCAAGGACGAAGGCATCTCTGATGCAGCTGTGGACAGGTATTTCAAAATACCCTCGGTACGTCGTCTTGCCTTCATTCTATTCTTGTCAATTGATGTTGTCTCACTAGAACACGGAAACAACGATTCGTAATGCACGTCAACTGAACCAGAAAATTGACCAGCTGCCCGGCTACGGTGGATGGAAATATACTCTGATTTCCGTCGACGGCTCGGAAACGACGCACGAGTTATTTTACCGCAATCCAATTGACTGTCTTCGGGCACTTTGGGCAGACCCAGCGTTCAAAGGGCACATGTCTTTCGAGCCGGAGAAGCGGTACTCAGATGCCAGCAAGAAGAACCGTCTGTACACGGATATGAATACCGGCGACTTCTGGTGGGAAATGCAGGTGTGCTTGCTTCGGATGCTCAGCTACAACAATATTACTCACATGTCAAAGGGAAAGCTGCAGATTGGATCGACCGTCGTGCCCATCATCATTAGCTCGGACAAGACGCAGCTCAGTCAGTTCTCGGGCGATGCTACTGCCTACCCTATCTATATGACCATCGGCAACATTTACGGGCACATCCGCCGCCAGTCGTCGCGGCATGCGCAGATACTCATCGGCTATCTGCCCACTACAGCCATCGACAAGGGGGACCTCTCCGACCTTGCCGTCCGCAATGCACGTGCTCAGATCTTCCACGCTGCCGTCCGCATGATCCTTGAACCTCTCCGTGAGGCCGCGAGCACGGGCATCCACCTCAAAAGCAGCAATGGAGCGGTGCGCAACTGCTTCCTGCTGCTGGCAGTCTACGCCGCCGACTACCCTGAGCAATCGCTGGTTGCTTGCACGCGCTACGGGTCACGCTGCCCGAAGTGCAAGGCCAGCAAGACCGACTTCAGCTCAGGCGAACCATGCGAGGCGCGAGACCCTGACGAGACCCTCGAGACGATCCGCGCGGCGGGCGAGGCTAATCGCAGCCTCTCCGCAATCAACGACGACCTGCGCGACGACGGCCTCAACTTCATACCGGAGCCGTTCTGGGCCGACTGGCCGCACGCCAACATCCACCAAGCCATCACGCCCGACATTCTGCACCAGCTTTACCAAGGCATGATCAAGCACTTGACGCTCTGGGCTCGCAGTGTCGTGGGTGACGATGAGTTGGACGCCCGCTTCAAGCGGGCATCACTCGCTCATGGTCTTCGGCACTTCGCCAACGGCATCAGCAGTCTGCAGCGTGTCTCTGGCCTGGAGCACAAGGCCATCGCGAAGCAGCTCCTCGCTTGTTTGGCGGGGATCCCAGAGAAGGACGCGGTCCGAGCTGCGCGAGCGCTGCTCGATTTCACATACATGGCACAGTATTCGTGTCATTCCGACGAGACGATGAAGATGATGGACGACGCGCTGGCCGACTTCCACAAGTACAAGGCAGTCTTTTTGAATACCGGAGCTGGAGAGTGTGAGTAATTCAGCTGTTGGCATGGCGCGGTACTCACAGCTGCCCTCGTAGCGCTTGATTTACCCAAGCTCCACAGCCTTGTCCATTATACGCCCTCCATCCGTCTCTTCGGCACGACCGACGGTTACAACACTGAGCAGACTGAGCGCCTGCACATCGACTATGCGAAGCAGGCGTACGAGGTCTCGAGCCATCGCGAGGAAGATATTCTGCCGTTCATGTGCACCTGGCTGGCACGTCGCGAGAAGATGTTCCGCTTCGCGTCGTACCTCGCCCATCGTGACGGCAGCACCTTTCGCGGCCTCAAGCGTCCACCTGCCAAGCACGAACGCGAGCGGCCAGCAATCGACTTCGCAGCGGCGCCAAATCAGCAAGCGCGCACAGCGGACCAGATAGCGCGCGCTCACGGTGCCGACCAGTTCGCAGACCAAGTTATCAGCTTCATTAAAACATACGTTAAGGCAGAATGGAAAAAGAAGACACCTGGCGTACCGTTGCCCGACTACGAGATCCCGGCGGTCAGCTGCCTCGGCTTCGATGTCTGGCATCGCGTCAGGTTCAATACACCGGACGTGCAAACGGTTGCCGCACCAGCTACGGTCGACGTTGCACAGGCCGCTCCAGCGCGCGCCAGGAAATCAAAGCGTATCAAGCGGCTGCCTGCGCGTTTTGACCCTGTCATGGTAGAGATGAATCAGGACGGTGTTGCTGGTGAAGGCGGTATGAAAGGTGCGTACCTTCATCGCTTGTACCCGGCATAGAGTGCTCATATGCAAGGCAGGCATCCGTGTTGCGCAGCTGCGCGTTCTATTCGAGCTCCCGGAGCACATGCAAAGGTCGATCTTCGACAGGCTCAAGCTGCCGCGGCCCGGCAAGTTGGCCTATGTCGAGTGGTTCTCCAAGCTGGGCCGAGTCGACGACATCACCGGGATGTACAGCGTGAAGCGCAGCTACAAGAGCGGGACCCAGAACCAAGTACGACAGGCCGGCATTGTTGAAGCTGTCGACCTGCGAAGGTCGTGCCACCTGATGACGAAGCTGACTGGGTTCAAACCCAGCATACCCTTGCACTTGAATGTCCATAATTTGTTGGAACGTTGGCAAGACTTCTGGATTAATAACTTTGTAGATAAGCCGGCATATCGTACTATCTATTAGAACAGCGCTTTGAGCAGGTGTGGTACAGCGCTGTCGGAGCGCGAGGTCTGCTCAGGAGACTCCGGAGCGGGTTCGGAACACGGATCCGGCACATGAAAGTCGTGGCATTCCGACGCGTCCTGCTCCCGATGCTTTCCAGCTTCCAACGCTCAGGAGGCTCCGGAGTGTTCGGACGCTCCTGAGTGCGCAACGGTGGCTCCCGAGCGGACAATTTTTACAGATGCTATGCGCCAGTCGGATGGAGCCTGCGCCCTGGCTGGCTACATTCCCTGTCATTGTCCGAGTGCCTTCTTCCGGATGGCGCGCTCCCAGTGTTCGGGACGGTTCCAGTACTTCCAGAAATACGGATCCTCAGTCTGCGTCGGGTATAAATGCCCTGGACAAAAAACTACAGCGTTCCGTACTCCACTCTCAGGCTCTCCTCTCTCCATCTGCTTTCCGGACACACTGGCAAGGCTTAGACATTGCCATGAGACTTGATCCTTCCATCCTCTCCGCGCTGTCCAATCTCCGCTCTCCCGCACACTTTTAGCCGCTGGATACGAGAGCTAGCGCTCAAGGAGCAATAGCGGATGAGGCACATTTCACCTGGGATCAACCCCCTAGCGGGGGAGCTGGACTATTGCGCAACCGCCTGCTATCACCGTTTGCGCGAAGTGAATTCGGGAAACATCACTTCGCGCTTGCGGACGATCCCTGTCCCGACCGAGTTCGCGCCGGGATTCCGGGGGTTCGAGCGCATACTTACGATTTAGGATGACGGGGATTGCGCGAAACCAAGAATATGATCGTATTTCTCGCACCTTAGCATGGTATATCCGGCGGGGAATGTATTGGCGGCAGCAAGGAATATGAGTAGAGGCGCGTGAGCGTCGGAGCCAGGCGTGTAAACTCCGTTACGCATCTCTCCTCTGTCCACTTCGCTGCATTGGCTGAATCGCGCCGCCCGCGCTCTGGATCCACATCACGCTATAGAATGGCTCGCGCGAAACAATCTTATAGCCGCGCAACGTAGAGGGTGCGCTCGTCGGTGTTGTTGAAGATGTCGTTAACTTGTGCCGTAAACAGGGCATTGTCCGTTTCGTACACCCACACCAGCCACGCGCAGGCTCCCCGCAAGGACTCATGCTCTTACGCCTGCAAGTGGCGCGTCTGAAGCGCGGAATAGCGTCCGCAGTCTGCCAGGATGAGCTCGTCTTCCGCCAGATCGCGCCATGACCTGCCGCCGTCTTTCGTGCTCGCCGCCACCGCTCCCGGAACGCGCCAAACAACGACTACTGCTCGCTCAGGCCCCTTTCCTGTGCGTGGACTCGTGCGCTGGATTCTGGCTGCTTGACATGGTTATTAATGTCTGCTCAGGATGCACGACATACCGCGAATTGCGCGTAGCGTCGACGAGCGTTGTATACCGCAGCGAATGTCCGTGTGCGCGTGCGTGCGTCTGCATTCAAATATCAGCACGACATTGGCGCGCGTCATGATCGTCCAAAGCGCGAGGTCCAAGCGATGGCCCCGCGCGCGACGGACGCATGCGGACGCGACAGCCTTCGTGGCGGCTGTTTCCAGGTGCGCTCTGTCTTACGGCCTCTGTGTTGATTCTGTCTGCTCACGCTCCTCGTCAGCCGTCTGCGCGTGCGTCGAGCGGTTGGCAGCTACAGCTGCCGCGGACCCTCGTCGAGCAGCGCCGCGCACTTAGCTACATTGCGCTCGCTTGAGTCTGTGTAACCGGCGATCAGCCGACCTTTGGCGGCCCTGCAGCTCTCCACGCCACGCCGTGCGATGCTTTTGAGTCCCATTTTTCGTCGCCGCCGCCGCATCCGTGGTGCGTGCTGCCGCCGTCATCAGTCGTCATGGTTATTCTGACGCATCCGCTGTCGTCTAGTGAACTAATTCATGGCGCGCATGCCGATGCAGCTGCGTCAACGCGTCTTGCGACATCTCTCTCACGGCGCGCGCCTCTGGTTCTCTGGCTTGGACTGCAGCGCGGCGCGGCGCTGATGCTCGCTCGCCACTGTGCGTCCTGGATCTGCCTTCTCTGTCGGCAGAGGCAGTACGGTACGCGCAACTCGATTCGTCGCGCGTGCAGGCGCTAACGCTCGTGCAGTTCGAACTCATGCTAGCCCACTGATGCGGGAACCGTGCGCGCCCATAGGAAACGGTAGGTACGCATCTAGCCCTGTCGCTTTGTGGTGCTGACCGCGCGTGCAGCGAGATAAATCAAAGTCGTCTGCTCGAGGCGCGACCAACTGCTTACCCCCTATCCCGCGGGCTCTGTACTGGCATGCGCGGTCCCAGCGACAGCTCTGGTACCTCCGGAGACGGCGCCCCTGAACAGCCAACGACTGTGTGCTGGATCCCGATACTTGAGGCGCGCAAGACGCTCCAGCGCGCCACGAGCAGTACTCGATGGGCACAATCCATGTCCGCAACTCCTCCTCGTACCCGTCTAGCCGCCGCGACCACTGTCTCGATTATATCGATGTCGGACACGTCGCGGTGCATCGAGCGGGACATGCTGCTGAAGACAGGCGCGCGACCTGGAGCCTGCTATACCCTCAAACCGTGGCCGTGGAATCGAGCGGAAGCGCACGCGCGCCATTTATGCTGCATCGTCGGACGTCGACCGTCGCGTCTGCCGCACGCATCGTGCTCCAGCTCGAGATGCTTCCCGCCCCTCGTGCGCGTGTCGAATATCGGGAAATGCTCGTGCTGACTCGATGCCGTTGAATTCGCCAGCAGCTCGTGGTCGCCTGAGCTCACGGCGCTTGGTATTCCTCTTGCTCAGACGATTCAGGCCTTTCCCCATATACGCCACGATTCCTCCCAAGCCCCGATCCCGTTCCCGCGCAATCCGTACTCCCTTCCACCCATGACGCGCGTACAGCACCGGGCGGCTAGCCGTCGACTAGCTGTCCGTCGCTACGCTTTCTTGAAAGCGCATTCGCGCGATCCAGAACTCAGCGGTCGGCGAAACCCAGAGACCTCTTCGGCGGTGGGAACAGCAGCACTGCTAGTCCGCGTCGTCCGAGTAAATGCGGCTTTCCCACTTCTCAGTTCGATTTTGCCTTGTCTGGTCGGCATCTGCTCGCTCGTATTCCGTCAGCCTGATCGACGCAATTGGCCATTGCGCAACTCGCCTGCTCCAAGTGCATATGCTTACAATCCCACATCCCTTGTCTAAATCCGCTGTCCCATTTGCCAAGTACCCCGGTCCTCGATTCTTTGTTGCTAGCGCATCAGATTCTTCTTCTGCATATGTTACGTTCCTGGAAAATCTCAGGATCCTGAGGCGTCGGTATGCAAACGCGGAGATCTAGACACAGAACATCAAGCGACTCAGCCTGCATGAGGCTTCTGCAAACAGGCTTCACGCATGGAACGCTGCAGATCTATAGAGCAGGACTTTGGTTCCGCTGTGAGACCTGGGCATATGTAGCAGTGTACAGCGTCGCGCTGGTCGAGTAAACTCTGTCAGGACTGCTACTGGTTACCTTTGCAGCGGTAATCGTGTGCAGGAATATCCACACAAGCTCGGTTGGAGGCAGTTACGTACGCCTGGGGAGCCCGAGTGGCCCACGTGTAACCCCATTCTATCCCGCTTCGTGTTCGAGTGGTGTAGCAGATGATGAGCGCGGTCCTGGGTGGTGAGATCAGGTGAGTGTACTATTTGCTGCTGAGGACGGGGCAATTTATAGTGCACGCCGTTACTGAATTGGGGCCGAGATGGATGATACAGATGCCAGGCTCAGGGATTCCGTCTTTCTGCGAGATGGCATTCTCCTATTCAGTCATGCTAGTAGTGCGGCAATTCAGCTATAACATTCGAGCGGACTGGGACGCGTACCGGCTGGTCCTTGACGGGAAGTCACCTTTTTTCTTGTCATCCGATGCCGTCTACTTTGCACGGTGCCTGACGGCCTGGAACTGGCCGGAGATTGTGTCCGATGGAGAACACGGGCCCGGGCGCCTTCTCATGCAAACTCCGCTTGCTTCGCTTTTCGTCTTTCCATTGGCACAATCGAACACTGCTGCTCGCGCACCCGCGACGCGTTAGGCACGGATACCTGGAAATTGGTGTATAGAGCGTGCGCGTAGTGTTTTGAGTAAGTTTACTGGCCTGTCGTGTGCCTCCCAGGCTAATATACCGCCGCTACTCGCATCTCGAGTCGCACCTGACACCAACAAAGAGCCGCCGCCTGCTCCTCACACTGCCACGAAGTCATATGAGCATCATCACGCAGCTCAGAACCGGACATGCACCCTTGCACAAGCATCTAAAGCGCATTGGACGTTCCGAAAGCAGCAGCTGCACTAACTGCGGCCATCAGAACGAAACCGTTCGGCACTTTGTGCTCGAATGCCCTACCTATGGATACGAGCGGTGGGAGATGAAATCCCGCGTTGGACGCGGGGGAGACAAGCTATCGAGCCTGCTTTATTCGAAGGAGGGTATACGTCACTTGTTGCGTTTTATTGCAAAGACAGGCCGCTTTAAGGTTACACACGGTATGATTTCCTCTAATAGCTGACCAGATTCACATCTTTTCACAGGAGCTGTCGCATATGACAAAAGAACGCAAACCGCAGAAAGCCAATCGCCCGCCCGTCGGCCACAATAGCACGGCACCGCGTGTGGCATCTGAGGCATGCCTCGCAGCATGGACGGCCGATTATAATGGGGACGCCCTGAAAGACTATCATGTTATTGTGTCGCTTCCATCAGCATGTATCCCAGACTGTAAATGCCCACATAGGCACGGCCTCACGGGCAATATATGATCAAATCAATCAATCAAAATCCCAGGCTAATATCTGGCTGCCAGCCTCGTTGGACCGCGTTTACCCCGTCATTCAACGCGCCGCGATTGTAGAAACGGCGCTCGTGGTGTGCACCGTGAATGAGCATACGCTCGGCGCCAAAACTGAGGCATTGGAAGTGGAATGACGCACACGACGTTCGGCCATCCGTTTAGACTACGGTCCGTCGCTCGCACACGCCGTCGCTGTGCGCAGAGCAACGAGTTGTTGTTGCGCTGAATTGTGCGCAGCATAGGAAACGAAGCCGCCCTGGACGCGTCGGAATGGTCGATTCAAGCCTCTCAAGCGGTGAGCATTAGAAGTGGCGATTCGTAGTCAAACCCGGCGCAGACTTACGGACGATTTCGATGTCGTCAGCGGAGAGAATATCTGCGCGGCCCACCAATTTCGTTGCAAAGGGGGTGCGACTCGCGCCGCCCGCGCACAGCACACTGTACAGCCGGCCAGGTTCGCTCATGATCACTTGCGCCATCGTTGCCAGCCGTCCGCGCCCAAAGTGGACTTGCGCGCCCAAGTCTGCAATCGCGCAGGCCGCGCAAGCCCGTACGCCTGCAATTCCAGCGGTCGCTCCTACCGCCGTGAACGAATGGCGTCACTCAGCGCTCTACACGGACACACACGCCCTCGAGCGCGGCGCGCGAGTCGCGAGCGCCACTTTGCGCCCAAGCTGTCTTCGTGGGCATCCTACATCTTTCATTTAGTCGAGTGGAGCCGCTAGGTGTGTGTACCACCCTTTGCCTACCCTCGCTATATACGACCTCAACTTGCTGTCCAAAATACGATTCTATTCTTGGTCCCAGATTCGATGCTCTGCTCCCCACAGCTTTGGGATTTCACCGGTACACGCGATTTCCACTGTACACGACGCTCCCGGGGAAGCTGATGGTCTCGCCGAAACGCGCACTCGGCCACTGATGCGGATTCGTCTGTGCGCGAGTCTGCCTCACAGTGGTACACCAGCTTTGTCCGCCAGCTTTGAGCGTGTACCGCGATCCCCGAACACCGGATCGTGTCGCCACGGAGGAAAATTCTATTGAGAAACCCCTGTTTCTGGGGTTTCTGCGCAGATAACAGGCGGAAACCCGACAAGATGATCCGATCAGATGAACCGGAAAGTCGGTTCGACCGTACTGTACGACTTCGCGCCATTCCTGCTGTGGTTATAGGATGTCCAGGATTGAAATAGAGGTCATTTGACTTGATATTCTACCTGACAACATATTCAACTGCCGCATGAGGGAATTCAAAGTGGGGTGAGCATCCTGGTCGGAATAAAGGCAGCAGAACAGTGGCTGTCGCTGTCAACCCACAGGAAAGTCGCATATTCCGTTAGAACCTTTCTCGGGTTAGAACTGGTTGATTTAGTGCTGTTTTTTCTACCCTCAGGCCTGCTGACGGCGCAGGACGGGCAACATCTACTTCTCCAGCTGCCTAGAATCACCTGCCAGATACCTTCCGCTCTGTATGGAGATAGCTGTGGCGGACATGATCATTGCAGAATGTTTTTTTCTGACTCTATCTATCCACTACTAACACGGTGGCTGCAATTTGCACTCCCTCGCATTCGGCAATCCGGATCTCAAAGTCCGTGATCCAGTCATATCACCGCCGAAAACCCCGTAGAAACCCCGGAAAGGGGGTTTCTCAATAGAATCGTCCCGCCACGGAACCCTGCGTGCTCCGTTTCATGCTGAAGACGGCCCTGGTCTACATGAAAATCGAGTCGGTATGCAAAATGTCCGTGCGTGTGATGCTCGGCGTGCGCAGAGCCCGAATGTCCCTAGACGGCGAGGCATAGCGCGAAGGGCCGGACGGTGTTTGCATGGTGTAGCAGATGATGAGTGCGGTACTGGATGGTGAGATCAGGTGGGTATACTATCTTGAGCTGCTGAGGATGGTGCTCTTTATAGTGTACGCCGTTGCACTTGCTGTGTCGGGGCCGAGCTGGGTAATGCGGATGGCATGAGGCAGCCGTTTGAAGTGTCCATGAAGAGGCCCGAAGGGAACGCTGCCTGCTGGCTGCCATCTTGATGGACAGTTCCCGTGTGAGTAGTGAACCTGACACAGTGCTAATATAGATGGTTTGGTTTTATAATACCAGGACTGAACCACTATCCGGTCCGGACGAAGCTATATAAGTACCACGTCTCACCGGATAGTCCAAGACAATGTCCTCCCAGCTGCCTGCGCCGCTCTCATCGTCTGCTAAGTATCCGATTACACACTCTTGAAGGGAATGCAGTACTGAAGGCCATGCCTGCTGGAGACTAGCAAGACCCGCCGTAACAACGCTGATGTGTGTCTGTGTCTGACACGGATTATTCTGGGTAGCACACTCGGACAAATGGAAGGAAGCATGCGCCTGTGCGGTTCACGGTGCACACGTCTCGCGGCGCCAATCTACCGGCAGGCTTGTGGAAAAGCGAGCGGGCTCGGAGCGTCGTCTGTTTGCCCTGCCTATCCCTGACGCGCAGATGAATGGAGTCAAGGCGAGCAGAGTTTGCGCGCGCGATGCGCGCTCGAATGGATGATAGAGTAGATGCGTGCTGAACACGCGAACGTCTGCGGGGACGGGGCGTACAGGTCGCGCGGGAGGAAATTAGAGGTCCGAGCAAGCGCACGCGCTCGCGCTAGGGAGAGGAATGGCGCTCCGAGTCGTCGCGCGCGCGTATGCGAGCGAGAGACTCAAGCGAGGACCCGGCGAAGAATTTTCCAGCGCTAGGGAATTGAAGTCCTGCGTACGAGATCCTGATGCACCAGTCTACCAGTGCTGCCGAAGAATGCGCGGAAAAGACAGCGATCGCATGGTCGTGTCGCGGCGTGCGAGCAGATCGGAAATTGGGCGCGGAATCGCGCAGAGGAAGATCTGCAGAGTCAATCCGCCCGGGATATATGACAACCATCCGTCAGCAGTAGGGACACCGAGCGCGCTGAGCGTTCGGTCAGACGAATCGAATGCAGAGAGCCCAGGGTTCCACATATCTCCGATGATCGAGCAGTTCCGCAATAGATGGCTTCTGGAGCAGCGCACGTAGACAGTGCCGGGAGAACGAACTCCTCTGCGCGACGAGGAGCGGTCATGGCTGTGCGTGGCGGGCGAGATGAAGACAGACGAATTCTCGCGCATCCAGACCCAGGGAAACAGGGTGATCACTGATACGGATGAAACGAGTTTTATTTCCACGCATTTGAGCCCTGGAAGTGCCTGGCCATTCTGTAGAGCTTGCGTTGCGGGTGAATGGAGTACTGGAGGCCGTGCGCGCTCTGCCTCGCAATGCCTGCAGTTTTCAGACGAGGCCAGATAGAATATTGGCCCTGTTTCAATCGACAAGTCCAGTCCTTGAAGAAGAGCGAGTGGGCGCGAGCTGGCAGACGGTCGAGCGCGGCGCGCGCATGTGAGATTTGGTCAAAAGCAGAGCGTCGGATCGGATCGGACTCCGGTCCGTTTGCCGCGCCAACGTTGGACTCAAGTTGGACTCCGACAGTTCGTTCTCTTCCTGACAACGTCACCACCATGCGCCGACAGCAGGTTAAAGAAACGCTCAGTGCGCCCTGTACTCGCGTGTAATGTTGCAGGCCCTACTGCGCGTGCTTTGCGCAATGCAACTTGCCTCTGCGCGCTTCTGAGTCCGCCTCGAGTCGTGTCTACCGAACACATCTGTACCGCCTGGAAGCATGGGTTGCCGCTATACCTGACGACTGCCTGCCTATTCTGGTCTTGGTGCACGCTGCTGCCGCTGGTTCACTTGTCAAATCTGCTATGCCTGCGGTCTTGTACACGGTCTCGCGCGGTCTGACTCTGCCTGTGTCTCGGGCGCGCTTTTGCCTTCGCACACTTCTACGACGTGATGGCCACGCTATGCCATACCTCTATTTTCCCGGATTGTGCTCTGCTCTTTGGCGGTATTTGACTGCGTCCTTGACACCCTGACGGTTTCCTGTCAGCCGAAACTGGTTGTCCTGTTGACCGCGTTGACTGGACCAAGCGTCTTCATCGCTGCGCGCGAGGGGCTTCTCCCGTCTATGTGGTCCTTCTAGCTCTCCTCGATAACCTACTTCCAGTCTCAACTACGCTCGTCGCGCCTCCGAAATGGAACGCGCTGGTACAGTCTCGGGTAGCACGTGGCACTGCTCTCGTCAACATTGACTGTCATCGAAGCCTTGCGCCGCGAGCGGGGCGTTTGCGTTTCTCACCGCCGTAAAGCTCGAAAACGCGTGTGCCGGTGGCGCGAGAGTGTCTCCGCAAGTGTTGTGCAGGAGCGAGCACGTCAATGTGTGTCTTGTTTGTGAGCAATCTGCTGCCCGGGTGTTCGTACGGTCGAAGTGCAAAGCTGTTGTGTCCGACCAGCTGTATACTGTGCGCTCATCTGTCGTTTCTAGCCAACTGCCCGCCTGGCCGGTCCGTTTTAACCCTGGCTTTCGAGGCCTAGCACGTGTGCGCAGAGCCTGCGTGGCGCGCAACGCGAACCAGCTTACCCACTGCGCCCGGCGCCGACAGCTGCAAGGTTGCCATCGCGCGCACCCCACGACGTCTTGAACACGATACATACTCGCGCGCGCAAACCCAGTACGAAGCCTTGATATGTCAGGCGCTTTATGCGTAGGTTATGCTTGCGCGCTTTGTGCATATTTTCAATACTGACATCAGCTCAGGCCGTACCCACGCGAGGCGGCAGTATTGTCGATAAATGAGCGCTGTAATGTCATTCGAGATCTGTGGCAGCTCGGCTGGAAGTTCTGCGCCGCCCTATGCTTGACGACTTCGCCGCCGCCATTTGCGGCCCGCCGATCTCGTCTTGAAGCAACGGCCCCGCCAGCAGGCCCTAAATACGGACGCGCGATGTGCGCCACTTCGGGTGTCACCATTGCCTGCGCAAAGCCGCGCACCTGTTGACAATCGACGCCAGCCATCCGCGTTTATAGTCGACTCATGCGTTCACCGACCTCCGTGACCTGGAAAGCCGCGTCGTGGTCTTCTTCTGGATGCGCATGCCCGTGGGCCTCCGCAAGCGGCGCTCTCAACTCAAACGGTCGCGCGCGGCGCTGTCAACGCTCTACCCGGACACCCCCTCACTCGATCGCGAGACTTGCGCAGGTGCGCATCCAATTATCTCATCTCTTCGCCTTCTGATTCCATTGGCCTTTATGCCAGATTCTGCTCAGACCGCATGCTGACTGCCAGCACGCATCGCATCCGCATGCAGGTGACTGGTCCGCAGCGCGATGTCGAACCTTCGACGGGTGACCAACTATTGATGACCCTTCGCGCAACTCGCAGGAAGCGCGTCTGCCGTGGCCTGCTCCGAATTAGGCCCGCAGCTCCAGGTGCGCAAATGTGAAGGCTCTGACCAAACGGCGCGGCGTATTGCACCTGGAACCGATAATATAAGTTGGTGCGAGCGGCTCACATATTTCCGCTTTAGCAGCTGACAATGCGCTCCCAGAGTTTGTTCCGCGAGAGCCTCTTGCCGTACATGTCGCTCGCTGCAGTACTTAGGGTCTGTCCCTCGCGATCGAGAGCAGTGGCGTGTCCGTACTAGCCCGCGACTGCCAATTGGTCCCGCCGAACTCACGACCAGAGCAGCATTACCTGCACGCGAATCACGGTGGCGCAGCTTTCCAACGAGCGCTCCGCACGCCTGAACGCTCGCTGAATCGCTATTTCCGCGCGGCGGGGTCACGCTCGCTCAGTTGAGCAGCGGGAGAACAGCGCGTTGGGTGGCATGACAATGTAGCTCGTCTACTCTATGTGCTCCTGATGATGGGGCATCTTGACTACAGCACATGACGCCGTGCGCCGGTCGGGGCTGTTTGTATCTGAAACTTCAAAGGTGCATTTACATTGGTAGATATAAAGGCGGCATCATGATAATACGGGCCGGATATCCAGCTGCCATCGGAGGATCTGTCGGTGGTGTGCAGCGCTCAGTGCTATCCTCCCCCACCTGCGGCTCTCACCTCAGTAAAACCGGAAAGAAGACAGACACTACGATGCAGTCACCTTCTGGCTTCTCGGGCTGGTGCTGACATTGATGTTCATCTCTAAGCCGTGTACGCTCTTCCTCAGCAGACGCTTCAAGTTGCCACTGCCGTTCCTCAAGCAGGCAGCGCAGCCGGCACAAATCGACGCAGAACGCTTCGAACACCATAAGCATCCGCCGCATCTCCGCGCCCTGCTGCATGACGTGCTCCACATCGAGAATGTGCCCCCCGGCGCGCAGACGGCGCTCGATGCGCTCGGCCATTGTCGAGCGCGCGTTCTCCGAGATTTGCGGGACGGTGGGGACGGGGAAGCGGCTTTTTGTGCGGCGTTTGCGCGGTGGGGCTGGCATTGTGGGAGTTGGAGCGCAATGAAGTGAGGTGTGGTGAGAAGGGGTGTTCATATACGCTGAGCATTGAATCGAAGGTGGTTGGGATCGCTACGACTCTCATCGACCACCACGACCACCACGGTCCACAGGCTGTGGTGCCGCCGACATCAGCCCGAGCGGCAGCTAACTCAACATCTTTGCGCAAACACCTTTTTCCGCGAAAAGTGTGTACCTTCCCAGTCGGTTAGAGAAAATGGAAACGCCAGCCTAAAGGTAAATCGAGTGGGACGACGGACTCGCGATGGTACATAATGCAGCACGGACGCATTTTGCGCTGGCTAACGAACCGCCAGTGATCAGGCAACGGAATTCCGAGGAGTCGGCGCATTTGAATCAGCAGCACGAATGCTCTGTGGTACAGGATGACTGAGAGTATAAAGTACGATCAGCCTAAGCGCCAGGATCAGGATGGCAACTCTTTGTCCGACCCGATCTCCGACTCGCCGAGCTGAGTAAGATTAGAATGGATTAGCAATACACACAGCAAGTCGTAGGGACAGCGCAATTCAGAGTACAGGCTGCGCAGATTAAATTAGCCAGCGACGAGCGGCGTCCAGGGCGCCGGCTCGACGGGCAGCTCGGCGGGGCGCCAGGTCCCGCAGCGCGCGCGGCGCATGGCCTTGTCCGCCCAGACGAGCAGCTCGAGGTCGGGCGCGGCGCCGTTGAGCGCGCGGCAGAAGCGCACCGGGCACTGCGACGCGGGCGAGAGCTGGAAGAGCGGCGAGAGGCGCAGGTGCCGCACGGCGGGGAAGGCGCGCAGGATAGAGGGCATCGCGTCGATCAGCTCCGTCTGCGCGAGTGCTTTAGTGGGAGATGGACCCGGGGAGGGGGCGGGAGGGGCAGGCGTACCACGACGAGCGAGGGAGAAGCAAATTGGACCTCGAGCTCGCGGATGGAGCGCACGGGCTGCGGCACCTTTTCCATGTGCGCGCGCAGCGAGTCCGACGAGCCGAAGTGGTAGAGCCGCAGCCGTTCCAGATGGGGCGCGTTGCGTGCGATGTACTCAAAGGCGACGTCGCAGTGCATGTACCACGGAAAGTCGGGTTTCCCGTTGAAATGCCGCGCCGTCAGCTCGCGCAAAGGGCTCGGCGCGCGGCAGGCCACAGCGACGTTGTGCAGGCAGCCCTCGTAGTACATCAGACGGGCGAAGTGCGGCGTGTGGATGGGCAGCGGCATGATGCACTGGAAGTGCGTGAGGCCCGCCGCGTGCCGCGCGACGAAGCCCTCCATGCGGCTGTAGCTGTGCAGCGCGAGCCTCTGCAGGCTGGGAAAGTACGCATTCTGGACGGCGGGCACGAGCAGCGGGTCGAAGCACTCGCCCAGGCACAGCACGGTGAGGTTCGACATCCCCGCGAACGCCGCGCTGAGTAACGGCGGCATGTCGCACGTCAGCTTGACCACGCAGCCCGTGCGCGCGAAGAAATCGATATGGAGCGTGTGCACATAGCGCGCGGGGTACGCTTGCGTTGCCAGGAGGAAGAAGAGGTTGCGCAGGGGCAGGCAGGTCGAGCGGTTGCCAGTTATGACGATTCGGCGGTAGAGCACGCGCAGAGCGAGGCCGTGGAAGGCGCGGCAGGCGAGCGCGACCTGGAGATTGTCGTGCTGCTCGAGGAAGGCGAAGATGTCGAGCAGGACCTCCGCGGGGAGCGCGCGAAGCGAAGACATGGATGCGGCAGCGTGTATGGGCCAGCAGATGGTGGAAGGAGGTCAAGGGCGCCCGGTGCAACTACACAAATCGCCAATCACTCGGCTGACTACACGCTCATCGAGATAATACCGGATGACAAACCGTTAAACAGCATCCGTTTTCGGTCACCTGGCCGTGTGAAACCGCAGTCCGAGTCGGGTATATGGGCGCGTTGACAGCCATTCATCGGGGGTGGGACACGGCGTTAGGAAATTGTGAGGTACTGAGCCAATCAGTCATCAGTTCCGGGCGCATTCGGTCGAGTCCTGAAGCTCACCCGCACTTGCAGAAAACCCGACCTGGAACCCGCAAAATGTATTGCATCTATATTCACCGGTCAGAACATAAATCAGAGGCTGGCGCGCGAGTAAATGTAGAACATACCGTATGACGAATCAGTCCAAATGGCTTGATTACGAGCAACTGCTACGATGGCGGGACAGCATTTGAGATACGGTAGACGACCGAATCTATAAAAGCACCAGATACCTAATGAAGAGTGCGGGACTCGGGATCCCTCGATTGCGATTGCACCCAGGGTCGCGTCGGCGGCGGCTATATCAACTCGTGGGAATCCTGCGTGATGTTTCCGGTTTTGGATCCAAAGTCGGATGTCAGTACAAGACAGGAAATCAGAGCATGATGCAAGTCAGACGAGGAGAATTTCCTGTTGTGCGCCGGAAAAACGGACAAATCAACTACGATGGCTTTCACCTTCCAGTGCACCCCACTACAGCCGGCACGCCACTGCATACGAAATACCCGTCGATAACGTCCAAGCTGGTAACCTGATTGATAGCATTTGACGCGCCGGTACCGCGGCAGACAGTTGCGCGAAGAGCGCACGGCCGCTGCGAAAACTCGGGAGTCGGGCAACGCTGCAGCGCGAGCGCACCTGAAAACAGCGCGCAAAGATCAAAGTCCAGATGAGCTCCCCAGCGTGTGAGCGGAAGTCAGAAGCGGCGGAATACGATAGCAGTGGGCGGAAAAGATAGGTGGCGGAGTTCAGATGACGCGTTTATTGCTTCCTTTCTCTTCCACGCGTCCCTGCGGCTGGCGCCGCCAACAGATTCCTGACTTGGGTACTGCTACACGCGCACACACGCGGCTTGCGAGCACGTGTGCGCAATGCGCGCGTGTGGCTGTAACGGCTGTATCATGGCGCTTTGCCGGTTCGCCTGGCGCTCGAGCTTTTCGTCCCGTTCTATAACCAGATCCGACAGTTTGCGCTGTTTCTGGAATTTAAAACTCGATTTCGGAGGGATATTATTGACTCTGACTCGCTATAGATCCACAGATACTGCCAAGAGGACTGTGCGCAATCAACAGCTCGTCCCACGAACCAATCGGCTGTGCGGCCTGCTTAGATTTTTGCTTCGTCGCTTGGGTTGCTTGCTCCTGGTCTCCATAACGCCCCGTGTTGTCTGCGTACCCGGGCGAATGCAATGCTCTTACGCTTGGAGTCGGCATACTGGCGCTTATCGCAGACCTGGACACCCATTTCTCGTTACTGTTGGTTCTGGCGTTCGTTCAGTCCACCGAAAACCGAGAAAGGAATCAGTCCAGACGGAAATAGTGCGTAGCCTGGAGTGCTTGTGGCATGTCATCACGGGATGTCTCGGGTTTGGCTGCTCGTGGAAGATTGAACGCCCTAATCACTGTTCCGTCCCGATTATGACTCCAGTTTCCCGCATGCGCTCTCCAATCGGCACGAGCAACCGAGGCCTGGTACTACGGCTCAACTAGCACCGAATCGTCGCCTTCGGACTGCGTTACTCCCGGTTGTGCGGACCCATGCCTCGCGTCTCGCCTGTCAAGCGCGCTGGCCCCAAAATACTCTCAACAGACTCCGGTGGTGCTTGACCTTGGATTACATGCTGCTGTGACTCGGACTCGAGCGCAGAGCAGATGTTTCACTACCAGGCGCGCCCATGTCTCTGGCATGCGACCCGCAAAATGCGCGATGCTTCCTGCTGGGATTTCTTGCAGAGACGCTTGCTTGCTCTCTCTCTCAGTAATTCACTCCTGGTGTATGACACGACTGTCTGAAGTTCTGCGCACGCGCTCGTCTGGTTTGCGGACTTGCCACCGAGTAGGATATCATTCGAACGTTCTGCGCGGCCACATATTGAATCTGTCTTCGGTTCGCCGTCTAGACCCATGTGTGGAGCCGCCGCGCTGTACTGCGCGCCTATCGACCATGTGCGCATCGATATATCTCTCCACTGCATCTACAACCGCCACTGGGATTCCACCCGCGGACTCACAGGTCACGATTCCCACACCCACCCTGCTTACGGCATAAAGTACGAGTTCCCACTTCGCTGACACCTTGCATCGATATCTGATGCATGCTGAGATAGGCTTCGGTTGGCATTCTGCTCCCTTGCATGCCAGCTGGCATGTTTGGTCCTGGTCCCGGAATAGGGCGCGCGTCTGACCCTGCTATGTTAGGGCCAAAGCCGTACGGTACCTTGTACCTGTCTATCTTGCGCACCTTCACCCCGCAAACTCCTTGGCGGTACGGAAACACGAGCTTGTGCTTCTATGCTGCGGACACACCCGATCTGACACTGGCAACCTGGTAATTCGCGGATGGCAGATTGATTCGCGCTTCTAGACTGCGATAGCACCTGGTATTGCAGTCAGCTCGTGACTGCAACGCGACGTGTCGCGTCAACAATGGGCGGCGACAGCTCGCGTACTGGCCAGGGAGACCCTCAAGATCGTCGTGCGGGGCTGACAGAGGGCACGGGCGCGCACGGATATGAACCGTGCGCTGTCATGTCGGGCCCGTGCGTCAGGCCTCCCAATCCCCTCGCATCACATGCCCGGGCGCGTCCGCTGCAGAGATCAGCACAACGGTCACGTTGCGCGCGCTTCCCGCTGTTTGTCTTGACGGGTCCACGCGGTGCGGTTTCGCCGAGGTTGCGCCCGCATCATAAAACCGCGCGGGGAAACAGTGGGGCTTCCCTCCCCCGCTTCGCTTCGTCCGTTGCTCCTCCGCGTCCCCGCACGTCGCAGCCATGGGCGTGCTCTACAACGTCTTCGTCGCCGCGTTCGCCGCC